>CM055118.1:191390823-192102064 GCA_029206835.1 Rana muscosa
GGAACTTGAACAACATGAAGATTGCTAACTTTCTGGCTGAAAATGAAGATCCTCTTTAATCCGTTCAGGGAAAAGGTATAGGTGAATTTGATAGTCCACACCCATCAACATGCACAACTCCCCCATCCCAACTGAGTCACTCCCCAACCATCCAATCTGCAGGTAACATACACAGTACTTCCAAGTATTAAATTTTTCTTCTTCCTTCTACAATGCAGCTCTGGATAACTGAACAGCCAATAGTTGGGTCCTTGTACTGTCACATTGGGGAGAAAGGCAGATTCACTGCCATGTCTGAATTCCAATTTGGTCTAGATAGGGCTAAGGACCTTCCACCTACCCAAACATGACTGCCTTCTGGCCTAGCGATTGCCTCTTTTCTTGGGGCTATGGTTAGTATATAGGGTGGTTGGTTGGCAAATAGGGTGGCAGATATTAGCAAGGAAGGCCTGCATCAGCAATAGGGAGGTGGGGGAATATTAATCAACTACTCTTGAATGAATGGGCACAGCTCAGGTTCACTATAGAAAGTTGGTGGGTGATTCTATCTACTTGCAACTATCCATAAAAGAATAGCCAGCCTGACACTTTAGTAAATACACCACGTATAAGTCTACTTACTATTTTTTATCCCCTTTAGGCTGTAAATATTTGTGAGACCATCTTTTACCCCTGTGGTCTGATGTCCTTTACTTTAGGATTGTACTTTACTTTAGGATTTGTACCTTGTACTTTAGGATTGTTGGAGAATATACAGTAACATATCCATACCTCCATTTTATCCTGAGTTGCCTTCGCAATAAAGTCCACAATGATGCCACCAATTACCACCTAGAAAAGGATTGAGGCAATATTACTACATTGACTTTGCAAAATGTTACAATAGTTCCTATTCTTTATAATTTACTTTTGGTTTGAGTTATTTTTTATTTGTTTTTAACAATAGATGGTTTGAGTTATTTTTACTGTTATATTTTACTGTAAACACGCCTCACAAAGTCAGATTCTCTTTAAAATCATAGGCTACTCAGGATACTTTAATAAAGGTACATTTATAATTTAGAGATGCCTCACCGGCTTAGAATCCTGGTTTGCATCATCCTCTTGTCTCTCCCGCTGATGGGGTCCTTTTCTTGTGCCCCCTTTAGGTTTCCGGATCTGGCAGAGGGCTGCAGCAATGCGACTTCCCACCTTTGCATTATTCTTTACAAGAGCAATGTCTTTGCAAGGGATAAGAAAATATGGCTGCACATTTTCTATCACTCTCTCTGCAATCTAAAGTTAGGATATGCCAGCTTTCACCAGAGCCCATTTCACATAGGGCTTTTGCTCAGGAGCAGGAAATAAAAAGGTCATAAGTGTGTGTCTATATGATCTTGCAATCATGTAAATAAAATCAGCATGTGTTATTCTGTTAAAATGTTGTTTTGTGCATATATTTCAAAGTCTATGTAGAATCTGTTGATATTTTGCCAGTTTTTTAAATTTTACAGATTTTTAAAATAAAACCTGTTTTCATTACATACCTTACTTTAGACCACATTATGTCACCACTGGGTCTCTGTTCTGCTCGGTATGCTGCAGGAAACTGGAAGGAGCCAGCAGGGTTCTGTACATAGCTTCCTGAAAACATCACAGCAACCTGCCTCAGTACTCTTGCTCTTGGGAGGAGTTAGGCAATGTCAAAATGCCTTGATGGGTGGATGTCAGTCTGAAGTGGGCACATGCCCAGCCTAGCTAACGCCCACATGTGATGCTGAGCCTTCATGATAGAAATAAAATAAATTCCAATAAATTAAAGGAGCAGGCCAGGCACCGCTGATATCGGCGGCTGCATGCAGGGTGAATATCTCCTAAACCATGCAGGTTTAGGAGATATTCATTTTACCAAAAGGTAAGCCTTATTATAGGCTGACAAAGAAGCAGCAATCATAAAAAGAGGACATAGTTTTAGTTTGAAATCATATGAAAATGATTATTGGGCAAATGTAAACTAGCAAAGGATACTAGATTCCAGTGATCTTCCTCCAGTCAACTCATTCACTCTTTGTAGGACAAAGGGTGTCACATCTTTTCCTCTGATGCCCTGCAGCCTAAACATCGTAATAAAAATATAAAAAAACATTAAAATTAAAAAAAAAAAAAAAATGCCTTTTAACTATACCTCTAGCCAAAACATGATGTTAGTTTTGGCCACACTAGGGAATAGTTAAAGAGTATATAAAACCAACATTTCATATTCCTGATATGTGCCTGCTGTACCATGTACTTGTATGAAAAAGTATTCTGTTCTCTTTGTATTACTTCCTGTGTGTGTAATACCTGGTGTTCCTGAGAGCACAGAGTAGTCAGTTCTCTAGTAGCAATGCGAAGAAAAATGTGTTTTGTTTCGGATAGATACATTATGTTACTAATATCGTTTTGTTGATTCATTTTGGTATTAGTTTCATTTCATTTCATTTATTTTAGTTAAATGTATTACTTTTTTAATGAATTCCAAATTTTCTAATTGATTTTCAGAAAATATCCAAATTTTGGGAAATTATCGACTGATTCAAATTCTATGTGAAAAATAGTTGGTTGTTAACCACTTAACGACCGCCCACTGTAAATATACGTCGGCAGAATGGCACCGACAGGCAGAATCACGTACATATACGTGATTGCCTTTGTATAGTTGGGGGGTCCGATTGGACCCCCCTTCTTTACAGTGAGCGGTGGTTAACTGATCGGGAGCGATCAGGCATGAGGGGACGACCGTTCGATTCCGGCCACCCCCTCTCGATCGCTCCCGGCGAATGAGAGAGCTTCCCCTGCCTGTGTAATGTTTACACAGGCAGAGGAAGTGATGTCATCTCTCCTGCGGCGCTCACATATACCGAGCGCCGTACAGGAGAAGATGCCAGGTTAGTGCACGAAACACTACACTGACACCAGGACACATAGGTACATAAATCGCCCCCCAGGCCCCCCCAGACACCCCCAGATCACCCCCCAGCCCTAGTGTCACTGATTGCATTGACCATTTATTTACTGATCACTGCAATCAGTGACATTTGTGACTGTAAAAGTGTCACCAAAGTTTAGTTTTAGGTCCAGTGTAGCCCCCTAACCCCCCTAATAAAGGTTTAACCCCCTGATCGCCCCCCAGATAACCCTTTCACCCCCTATCACCACTGTCGCTAAGCGATCATTTTTCTGATCGCCGTCTTAGCGTCGGTGATGGCGATCGGTAGCCAGTAATTTTTTTTAGGTTCGCCGCAGGTTTTTATAGCGTCGAGTACCCCCATATATTACCTAATAAAGGTTTAACCCCCTTGATCGCCCCCCCCAGGGTAACCCTTTCACCCCCTAGCACCGCTGTCACTAAGCGATCGTTTTTCTGATCGCTGTTTTATTGTCGGTGATGCCGATCGGTAGCCATTTTTTTTAGGTTCACCGCAGGTTTTTATAGCGTCAGGTACCCCCATATATTACCTAATAAGGGTTTAACCCCCTTGATCGCCCCCCAGGTAACCCTTTCACCCCCTATCACCACTGTCGCTAAGCGATCGTTTTTCTGATCGCTGTCTTATTGTCGGTGATGCCGATCGGTAGCCAGTTATTTTTTTTAGGTTCACCGCAGGTTTTTATAGCGTCAGGTACCCCCATATATTACCTAATAAAGGTTTAACCCCCTTGATCGCCCCCCAGGTAACCCTTTCACCCCCTATCACCACTGTCGCTAAGCGATCGTTTTTCTGATCGCTGTCTTATGCCCCATACACACGATCATTTTTCATGCCGTTAAAAATGCCATTAAAAAAAATGGCCATTAAAAATGATCGTGTGTATGCTCAGAGCATTTTTAACGACGTGAAAAACGGGCATTAAAAATTTCGAACATGCTCTCTTTTTTCACGTCGTTTTTCATGTCGTTTTTTTTAACGACGTGAAAAACGATAGTGTGTATGCTTTAACGACGTGAAAAAAAATGCGCATGCTCAGAATCAAGTATGAGACGGGACCGCTCGTTCTGGTAAAACTAGCGTTCGTAATGGAGATAGCACATTCGTCATGCTGTAACGGACTGAAAAGCACTAGACTGAAAAGAGCGAATCGTCTCTCAACAAACTTTACTAACATGAAGGGTGGCGCCATTCGAACGGAACTTCCCCTTTATAGTGCCGTCGTACGTGGTGTACGTCACTGCGCTTTTCTTGAACATTTTTTAAAATGATGGTGTGTACGCAAGACAGGCTTGAGAGGAAACAAGAAAAAAAATGACGAGAAAAACGTCAGTTTTAAAAATGACATTAAAAATGATCGTGTGTATGGGGCATTAGTGTCGGTGATGCAGATCGGTAGCCAGTAATTTTTTTTAGGTTCGCCGCAGGTTTTTAAAGGGTCAGGTACCCCCATATATTATCTAATAAAGGTTTTAACCCCCTAATTGCCCCTAGTTAACCCTTTCACCAGTGATCACCATATAATTGTTACGGGTGCCGCTGGTTAGTTAGTTTTCTTTTTATAGTGTCAGGGCACCCGCCGTATATATAACCCATTAAAGGTTTAACCCCGCCTATCACAGTTTCGGAGACCATGGAATGCCCAGATGGCACAAAACCCCCCCAAATGACCCCATTTTGGAAAGTAGACACCCCAAGCTATTTGCTGAGAGGTATTGTGAGTATTTTGCAGATCTCGCTTTTTGTCACAAAGTTTTGAAAATTGAAAAAAAATAAAAAAAATAAAAAAAAAATTTCTTTCTTCAGTTTCAAAAACAAATGAGAGCTGTAAAATACTCACCATGCCTCTCAGCAAATAGCTTGGGGTGTCGACTTTCCAAAATTGGGTCATTTGGGGGGGTTTTGTGCTATTTTGGCATTTTATGGCCTTCGAAACTGTGATAGGTAGTGAGGAGTGAAATCAAAAATTTGTGCCTAGAAATCCTGAAGGCGGTGCTTGGTTTCCGGGGTCCCGTACGCGGCTAGGCTCCTAAAAAGTCCCACACATGTGGTATTCCCGTACTCAGGAGAAGCAGCAAAATGTATTTTGGGGTGTAATTTCACATATAACCATGGCATGTGTGAGCAATATATCATTTAGTGACAACTTTTTGTATTTTATTTTATTTTTTTTGTCATTATTCAATCACTTGGGACAAAAAAAAAATATTCAATGGGCTCAACAGGCCTCTCAGCAATTTCCCTGGGGTGTCTACTTTCTAAAATGGGGTCATTTGGGGGGGGTTTGTACTATTTTGGCATTTTATGGCCTTCAAAACTGTGATAGGTAGTGAGGAGTGAAATCAAAACTTTGCGCCCTTAGAAATCCTGAAGGCGGTGCTTGGTTTCCGGGGGCCCGTACGCGGCTAGGCTCCCAAAAAGTCCCACACATGTGGTATCCCCGTACTCAGGAGAAGCAGCAAAATGTATTTTGGGGTGCAATTCCACATATAACCATGGCATGTTTGAGCAATATATCATTTAGTGACAACTTTTAGTAATTTTTTTTTTTTTTTTTTTTAGTCATTATTCAATCACTTGAGACAAAAAAAATAAAAAATATTCAATGGGCTCAACATGCCTCTCAGCAATTTCCTTGGGATGTCTACTTTCCAAAATGGGGTCATTTGGGGGGGTTTTGTACTGCCCTGCCATTTTAGCACCTCAAGAAATGAGATAGGCAGTCATAAACTAAAAGCTGTGTAAATTCCAGAAAATGTACCCTAGTTTGTAGACGCTATAACTTTTGCGCAAACCAATAAATATACGCTTATTGACATTTTTTTTACTATTTTGGCCGAAATGTATGACTAAAGCTGAGTTTATTCGATTTTTCCTATAACAAAAAGTAGAAAATATCATTTCTTTCTCGTACATCACGGGACACAGAGCGACATAGTCATTACTAATGGGTTATATAGATACCGTCAGGTGCTGGCACTGGCAACTTCCAAAACCGGAAGTACCCTCCCCTATATAAGCCCCTCCCATCCGGGAGCACCTCAGTTTTTTGCCAGTGTCTAAGGTGTTGGCCAAGAAGAAACATGTGTTTTTCACTGAGCTTGCGTACAGGTTCTTTTGGGCCTCAGTAAGCTATTCCGGATCCGACCAAAAAAGCTTCATAGCTAAACGGTCGGTACCCGGGCCTTGCAGAGAAGAGCAAGGTTTTGCCTGTAATGCTTCTCTTAGGAGAGCTGGACCCTGGGATCCAGAGCTCTGGTCATACCCACGACCAAGATGTTTTCTGTACAGGGTGCTATACAGGTCCAGGGGAGTGGAATCCTTGGGAACCCGGTCCCTGAAGGTTTGATTACAATGCCTGCCGTGATAGGTGAAGTTTGGGCTTTTGTGGACCAAACAAAGTCCTGCGGCGGGGAACAGGTAAGTGGGGGCCCCCAGGAACTTGGTTCTATTGGGGGACCCCCAAGCCTAATTTGTCTTTCTGTCTGTTACCTAATGGTATTCCCGCAAAATTCTGTGCATGCCTGTAACTACTAAAAAAATGTAATAATTTTTAATGGTGGTCAAGAAAAAAAATATATATATATTTTTTTATATATATTTAAGATATTAGACTGCGGTACCTGTGTTTGTCCACTAGAGGCCGCTGTGGAATGTTTTCTTGTCATGTGGACTAGTTTCTTCTCAGCAGAGCAAGTCCAGGCACATGGTGAGTTCTCTTATGGGAAACTGCTTCCTCTGCCATGTTGCAATGCTCGTCCATCCCCCGGCCTGCGGCAAAGAGGGGCCCTGGCTCTTGTCCCTAGTCTCCATTTTTCAAAATTAGCGCCGAAGGCGCACGTGGCCGCGCGCGTGCGCGTGCACGCGCCTCTATATATAGAGGTGAGCCAGGAAAGGGGGCGGAGCCTGGGGGATGACGCTCTGTGTGCGCCGCAGCGCTTCTGCGCATGTGCGGGCGTCCCAGCATGTAAAAACCACAGTTTTGTGTGGTGAGCTGGCTATGAAGTACAGAGACAGAGCTGGCAACATTTAAAAAAAGGCATACAGCAAGCGGTTGATACAGGCATCCCCTAGAAAGGCACATTAGTAGACACCAACTGTGATATAGCAGCAATTGTGCTAGACTATTCTCAGTAAAAGTGGTGTATTACGGCTGGAATACCTCAGCTTTAGGCTTAGGAATATGCCGTCCAGAAGCTCCGGAACTGAATCTTCCAGGAAGCGAAGGGGGTCTCATCGGGCTCGGAGGATCTTGGGCATACTTCTGCTGCACCAGTCTCCCCTGAAGTTCAGAGGTAAGTGACCGTAGAGACCCCGCAGGGGTACTTGGTACTGTGGCTGTCCTCAGTTCACCTGCTCCTGTGTATGTAACAGAGGAGGTTTTTTCCTCAGCTCTGGGAGGATTAGAGAGAGATTGTCAACATTTATCGCTGCCTCCCTGTCAGGGAAAGCACGCCCGATCTCCGTCTCCTCCTTCAGAGTGCCTGTTAGCAGAGCAACAGTCCCATACAGGGATCGACCTGCCTGAAGGGGATCAGGATGAGGTTGATTCTGTTATAGAGGAATCAACAGTGGGGGAACCTTTTCTCAGCATCTCAAGCTGAAAGATTATGGGTTCAGTCTCTGACTAACATGGTCCGATCAGCATTTAAAAATGCACCTTGCGGAACCATCAACCACTACTGTATCCTCGTTGGGGTCGCTAGAAGCCCCCAGACTGTCTGTTCTTTTCCACTTCACCCTTTACTGAAAGGGCTCATTTACCAGGATTGGGAACGTCCTGAGAAAATATTTATTCCCCCAAGAGATTTCCGGTGGTCTATCCCATGGAGGATAAGTTCATCAAAAAAAAAAAAAAAAAATGGAAGGTCCCTACAGTGGACGCAGCCATCTCTTGTATGTATAAATCACTGACATGTCCAGTGGATAATGTCCAAATGTTCAAGAACCCAATAGATAAAAGATTGGAGTCCTTATGAAAATCTGCTTGGTGATACAACCAGCAGTAGCAGCTATTGGGGTCTGCTAAGCAGTGAAGGATCAGTTGAAACAGGTCTTGAGGGACTTGACAGATCAGCAGGCTTTGCCCTAGCTGATCTACCTAGAGCCTTAGGCTTTGCGGTTGACGCCATAAAGGATTCAGTCCATCAGGCCTCCCGCCTTACGCTGTCTATAGTACATATGCGTAGGCTCCTATGGCTCAAAAACTGGTCTGCTGAAGCTCCCTGTAAAGAATGGCTGGTTAGCGTCCCATTTCATGGTGAACGCTTATTCAGGGAAAACCTGGACAAATATATCCAGAAAATTTCCAGCGGTAAAAATACGCTCTTGCCGGTTAAAAACAGAGTTAGAGGTCCCTCTTTAAGAGGCCTGCTTCTCCAGTCCCTGGGGCATCGGCTGTGTAACAGTTCCGACGGCCTCCTCGGTCAAATCCCGGGGGTAAAAAACAGGGACAGTAGCAGGGTAATGAGAAACCCTGGGTCAGGGGAGGTACAAAACCTCCCCCAAAGTTAAATTCATTGAAGCCCCCACTCAGTCGGGTGGGGGGAGGACTCCAGTTGTTCGTAAGAGACCTGGCGGGACACGATCAAGACAGATAGGTGCTCTCCGCAGTAGGTTTGGGATACAGTTTGGAGTTAAAAGACTCTCCTCCTTCCCATTTTTGAGGTCAAACGTGCCAAGGGATCCCCGGAAGAGAGAGTCCCTCCTGTTGGCACTAGAACAACTATTGCTCCAAGGAGTAATTATGGAGGTTCCCCTGGAAGAATGAGGGTTCGGGTTTTACTCAAACCTCTTTACAGTCCCGAAGCAAACGCGGACGGGAGGCCCATATTAATTCTAAAAGGGCTATACAAATTCCTGTATATCAGGACTTTCCGATGGAGTCGATCCGATCGGTGGCCACTGCCCTACAAGCGGAGGATTGGTTAGCCGCGATCGACATCAAAGATGCTTATTTGCACATTCCCATCTTTCCAGTCCACCAAAAATTTCTACGCTTTGCAGTAGAAGGGCGCCATTTTCAGTTCAGAGCCTTACCCTTCGGTTTGGCCACAGCACCACGAGTGTTTACAAAAATTCTGGCCCTTTATTGGCCAATCTAAGAACACAAGGTGTAATGATAATGGCATATCTGGATGACTTGTTGCTGATAGACCACTCAGTGAAAAAACTAGACGTGGTCGTTCACAAGACAATCAAGTATCTGGAATCTCACGGTTGGATTATCAACCGAGACAAGTCAGCCCTAAAAACCAGTCAAAAGTCTGGAATACTTGGGGCTAAGGTTGGATTCAGGCCAGAGAAAAATATTCTTGCCTCGAGGAAAGGTGTTGTCTTTGAAAGATTTGATCCACTTAGTGGGTACAAAAAAGACAGCCGTCCATACGCCTGTATATGAGGCTGCTGGGAAAAATGGTGGCATCATTCGAAGCAGTACCCTACGGTCAATTCCATTCAAGGAATTTGCAAGGGGCCATACTGTCAGCCTGGAACAAAAAAGTTCAGGCCCTAGACTTACAATGTCCTTGTCCCCTTCCGTTCGCAAGAGCCTCCGTTGGTGGTTGGTTCCCCAGAATCTGGAAAAAAGGAAATCCTTCAGTCCGATTTCTTGGAAGGTGGTCACTACAGATGCCAGCCTTATAGGCTGGGGAGCAGTACTGGAGCAATGGTCTCTCCAGGGCAGATGGTCGGATGCAGAAAAGGCCCTGCCCATCAATCTCTTAGAGATACGAGCAGCCCGGTATGCCCTAGTAGCATGGACATCCAAACTCCAAGGGTCCCCTGTCAGAATTCAATCAGACAATGCCACAGCAGTGGCATATATCAATCATCAGGGGGGCACCAGGAGTCGTGCAGCCCAGAGGGAAGTAAATTACATCCTGAAATGGGCAGAAAGATATGTCCCAGCCATATCTGCGGTATTTATTCCAGGAGTGGAGAATTGGAAGGCGGACTTTCTAAGTCGCCAGCAATTAGGCCCAGAGGAAGGGTCCCTTCACCCCGAGGTTTTCCGGACAATATGTCAGCGGTGGGGAACATCGGATGTAGATCTTCTAGCATCCAGATTCAACGCAAAGGTGGACAGGTTTGTCTCTCGGACAAGGGATCCCCTAGCTTGCGGCTAGGATGCCCTAGTGTTCCCTTGGGATCAGTTCAAGCTGATATATGCATTCACACCGCCACAATGGTTACCTCGATGACTCCGCAGAATCAGGGTAGAAAAGGAACCAGTGATTCTGGTGGCTCCAGCGTGGCCCCGAAGAGCGTGGTACGCGGAGATTGTAAAATGTCAGTGGGGAGTCCTTGGTCTCTCCCACGTCGTCCGGACCTGCTTTCGCAAGGACCGATATACCACCCTTCCTTACCAGCCCTAGGTTTGACGGCCTGGCTATTGAAGCCCACATTCTAAAAAAGAGAGGGCTCTCTAATCCTGTGGTATCTACCATGATCAATGCCAGGAAGCCGGTATCCAGGCAGATCTACTATAGAATCTGGAAGGCGTACATCGCGTGGTGTGAGGCCAAGAAATGGCATCCACATAAGTACGTAATAGGTAGGATTCTGGGCTTCCTACAGTGGGCTGTAGATAGGAAGCTTGCCTTGAGTACTATCAAGGGTCAGATTTCGGCCTTGTCAATATTTTTTCAAAGGCCCTTGGCTTCGCATTCACTAGTCAAAGCCTTTATACAAGGAGTGATGCGTATTAGTCCTCCGGTTAATATTCCCATATGTCCATGGGATCTAAACTTGGTTCTGTCGGTTCTACAGAAACAACCATTTGAACCATTACATCATATTTCTTTGGTGCTTCTCACCAGGAAATTGATTTTTCTAGTAGCCATTTGTTCGGCTAAAAGAGTGTCGGAATTAGCAGCTATGTCCTGTAAGGAGCCATATCTGGTTATCCATAAGGATAGAGTAGTGTTACGTCCTCATCCAGCCTTTCTTCCTAAGGTGGTATCGAGGTTTCATTTGAACCAAGATGTGGTTCTTCCTTCTTTTTTCCCCAAACCTACTTCGGTAGAGGAAAAGTTATTGCATTCTTTGGATGTAGTAAGAGCAGTTAAAGCTTATCTAAAGGCCACTGCTCAGATTCGCAGAACGGATACTTTGGTTATTCTGCCGGAAGGCCCCAGAGAGGGTCAGGCAGCGTCAAAATCTACTTTAGCCAAGTGGATTCGACAGGTCATAATACAAGCCTATGGCTTGAGAAGGAGACCGCCTCCGTTCAAAGTTAGAGCGCACTCCACGAGAGCAGTTGGAACTTCATGGGCAGTGCATCACCAGGCCTCCCTGGCTCAAATCTGTAAGGCCACAACATGGTCTTCAGTACACACGTTTACTAGGTTCTACCAGGTGGACGTTAGAAGTCAGGAGGATGTCGCCTTTGGGCGCAGTGTGTTGCAGGCCGCAAAAGATCCTCATGTCTGATAGCGCTCAGCTTATATATGGTGTATCCCCCCCCTCATTGGGCATTGCTTTAGGACATCCCATTAGTAATGACTATGTCGCTCTGTGTCCCGTGATGTACGAGAAAGAAAATAGGATTTTTATAACAGCTTACCTGTAAAATCCTTTTCTTGGAGTACATCACGGGACACAGAGCTCCCGCCCCTCTTTGGGGACACTTATTGCTTTGCTACAAAACTGAGGTGCTCCCGGATGGGAGGGGCTTATATAGGGGAGGGTACTTCCGGTTTTGGAAGTTGCCAGTGCCAGCACCTGACGGTATCTATATAACCCATTAGTAATGACTATGTCGCTCTGTGTCCCGTGATGTACTCCAAGAAAAGGATTTTACAGGTAAGCTGTTATAAAAATCCTATTTTTTTTTCAAAATGTTCGGTCTATTTCCGTTTATATCGCAAAAAAAAAAAATCGCAGAGGCAATCAAATACCATTAAAAGAAAGCTCTATTTGTGGGAAGAAAAGGACGCAGATTTAGTTTGGGTACAACATTGCATGTCCGCACAATTTACAGTTAAAGCAGCGCAGTACAAAATTCTGAAATCACCTCTGGTCCTCTAGCTACCAAATGGTCCGGGGCTTAAGTGGTTAATGAGCAGGCCGGGAAGCCAGCCCCACATCCTTAACAACCGATGAATCATCAGCTGAAATGTGAACAAACGAATTCCAGCAATGGAAAATGCAGAAAAAAAAAACAGCGTGGGGTCCCCCCCCCAAACCATACCAGGCCCTTTGAGTCTGGTATGGATTTTAAGGGGAACCCCATGCCAAACCCATGTTGATGGTGACAAGGGCCTCTTCCCCACAACCCTGGTCCAGTGGTTATGGGGGTGTGAGGTGTGATCTATCTGAATCTGGAAGCCCCCTTTACATTCATCTGTCAGCAGCGAAGCCCGGTGACAGCTGATGAGTCATCAGTTGTTAAGGACGTCGCAGCTATTCTTCACACAGAATTCGAATCGGTCGATCATTTATCAACCAATCCAAATTTGAATCATTCTGAAAACTTGGAATTCGTTAGAAAACACATATATGAAATGAAAAGAATTTCAACTAAATGAATCTAAATTTATATTCGGACCGAAACAAATTGCACATGTCTATTCTCTAACTATGCTAGGAACTCAACCTGCTCTCTTCTAATGATCAGTCTTGTCCTGACATTCCCCCTCCCCACAGCCATTTACTAAGAAGCTCAGTGTGCTGCTGATCACTTATGATCACTGAAGTGATCAAGTGTTAAAGGGGCCTTAGACAGCTGTTCCCTGTGGAAGAGTTCCCCTCAATTCCTTTTCCTACGACAATCATAATTTTGGATTTCCCATCACTTTCTGTGACAAAGGTCCCAAACACAAATAGGGAAGGCAAATCTACCCAGCAAGGACACAGACAGCAATAAAAACCTGACAGGGCTTCTAAACCCCCCTCACTCTAGCCAAAACCTTACATTTTGGACTAGAGATACACATAATGCAATTCAGAAAAGATGTCAATGGACTAAATCCGCCTCTGGCCTCTTATAACAGGGACAACAGCTTTGAGATCTCCAAGACCCCTTTCACACTGAAGCGCTTTACAAGCGCTGTTGTGCTAAAAATAGCGCCTGTAAACTGCCTCTTCTGCAGCCCCAGTTTGAGTGTTTTCACACTGGGGCGGTGCGCTTGAAGGACAGGAAAAAAAAGTCCTACAAGCAGCATCTTTGGGGTAGTGGGGGAGCGGTGTATACACAGCTCCTCCACCCCCCCTGCCGATTGAAATGAATGGGCGCCGCTTTCAAAGCGCCTTAAAAAGCGCTTTTTAAAGCAGCGCTAAGTGGGCGCTATTAACCCCTTTTTAAAAGCGTGCCGCTATAACAGCGGAAAAGTGTTGCTAAAACTAGCAGCGCTTTACCGCTAACGCTCGAACCGCCCCAGTGTGAAAGGGGTCGAAAGTTTCCAGCTCTGCCCACCTGTGTGGGCATTATAAAAGTGAAGTTCTCTCTACTAAATCCTCTTTTATTCAACCTATTTTACAGTACATACAATCCAGCAGGATGAGTGAGACACAGGATGACACAGACCTGGTTTCTTCCAGTGCTTGCTGAATGGCTTCCTCTATTATCTCTCCAGAGGCAGCATGCTCCGGAGGGATGGGAACGGCAATAAGGACCCCGCTGCCAACTCTGAGCTCTAGGGAATGAGCTGTAGGTAGAAGGTATGGAATAAACATTCAGGTATATGACATCTAACAGGTGACAAGAGAAAGATGTTTCAATTTTATGATGAAGGACATACAAATACAGTAGCTGGGGTATTAATTCTCAAACCACTGCCAATCAGCTGCTTTTTAAAGTTGAACAAGCACCAAAAACTTCCCATTAGATATATTCTTCAATAGCCACAGACGATATGCATCCACTTTGCAAACCCTTGACCTTGTACAATTAGCAGTGACATCATCATCATACTGTACATAGTCTGTGCAGACAGCAGAGCTGTGGGAGGGATACAACGGGCTCCACCCACTGCAACCTGACTGCAGAAAGCTACAAGAGGGGGCGGAGACAAGACCAGTCCACATGCACAAGGAGAGAGAGCAGCAGTGCCTGGTCTATATTACAGCAAGCTCTTGCACAGAGGCAACATTTTACACTGGATTACTGTGCGTATCTGGAAGAAATATCTACATCACACCAACATTCAATCAAAAATACACATGCCTCTTGTATTTAGACAATATTTGATTTTTATGGAGTTCAGCTTTAAAAGGTATTAATTATCACAGATTCCAACCTTTCCCCATATATATCACAGCTTGTGTCCCTATTAGGAAGATTTTCTCTCACTTAGTGTGCTTTTAGACAACCATGGCAAGAAATTCTGGGAAATCTCCACAGACAGAGAGAGCAATAAAAACTTGACATAATTTGCTCTATATAAAAGGCAATGAAAATATTTTGGATTCTATGTAAAAAACATTCACTGTGTGGATGTTTTAAGCACTTGCATTGGAACAAGGAATGTTTGCCGTATTGTTTTTAATGATTATCTCCTATGATTGCCAGCTCCATAGAGTGGCCAAAATTCAGTATTTATTTATTCACCTATTATGGCCAACTAGATAGAGCCAATGATCACAGGAGAAAATCATATTACCCCTTGACCCTGTTGTCTGGCATTGGCTTTAATTTCATTTCATTTAAAAATAGAACTGGGATTCTTTTTGTACTATCAACTCTCTAAAGAAGTGTAGAATGTGCCAATACTATATAAAAAGGAAAAACTTTGCTTGCTCTCCTTAGCCAAGCCCAACGTAAATTTTGATTCTCTTGACACTCCAAAATGCTCAACTTTATTATATTAGTAGCTAACTGCAAACAAAAGAAGTAATTTGTACTTTTTGCAATCAAGTGTTACAAAGTGAAATAGTTTTAAAGCCCCTTTCACACTGGCGGACTGATCGGGTCCACCTGTCAGTTTTTCAGGCAGACCGATTGGACCCTCCATTGTGCTCTATGGAGTGGCGGATGTAATCTGACTTGTGTCCATTTACGTTTGCCGACATCCAATCTGACATGATCCACTAAAAAACAGAAGGATTGGTATCTGTTCCCCATCCGTTTAGCGGTTCGGATAGGATGGCCATCCAGAGTAAACAGACAGTCGATGCATTTATATCTGACTGACCATAGAGGAGAGCTGTCTGTGTCTGTAGAGCAGACACAGACCAGCCACCCGCTTGTTCCGCGGGAATCAGCTCACAGATTCCCCACTGAGCTGATCCCTGTCTGGAAGGGGCCTAAAAATGATGCAGGTCTCAAATTTACCAGCTGTTTTGATCCAGAAGAAGGCAAAACAAATGGACTTGATATCAAAAAGTGATTTGGTATATTATAGGGACATCTAGAAATGTTAATTGTGCCTCAGGAGTTCACCAGAAAGATTTACTTTTTATATGGAATTCAGAAAAACATCAGTGCACTTCCAGTGGCTAGTCACTTTTAGAGCCTCATAGCTGTATATCTGCAGAGTGAGGTCTACTGCACTTCTGCCTCTGACTGCTAGATTTGGAGTGAGATTGGGTGTTGTCACTGCTGGAGAGGAGGCTGTAATTGAAAACCTGCAGTGCAAGGATCTCCCTGTTTATGATTTATTCATTTTATGCATCTGTGCTTCCTTCACCTCTCCTGCTGCTTCCTAATTGATCCTTTACTAGTCATTGGATCCCCAGTCAACAGAGGTGCAGCTCTGACATGAGATAGCAAAGTTCTGTGTTTACCAAGATGATGCCTAAATACATTTTTTTTTTTCGGACACCACTCCCTTAAAGGAGAACAAAAATTAAATTTCTTGACCTCAGCAAGGTAGTTGGTATAGTTCCCTGAAAATATTTTCATGCTGTCATTTTGTAACTGTTCTCCTCACCATTAGCTTTAGAAAAAGCACCCAGTCCTTTTTATATCTTGTTAAAGAATTTACTGTTGCTGCAGTAAGACATAATGATATGTAGGACAGCATGGTAAAGAGAAAAAACCCATTCCTGTTAGATACATCACCGTCTTCATCATGACCAATGACCTGATGGCAGCAGAGGTATCTAGCAGAAAGAATGTGATCTTTTTTGGGTGTATAGAAGTGATTGGACTTACCAATAAGCCTTGCAGCTTCTTCCTCATTGCGGACATTATATGGAGCTTGGCAGCCGCTGCGCGGGGTGAAAAAAGACGGAAAGTCTCTGGAGTCCCCAAAAGTGGAAACACAGACCCCTTCTGTTTCCTGCCAATAAATTCAAAGTAGCAAAACTGAGATTTGGCTTTTATTTTGAAAGCAGAATAAAGCAGAACTTCAGTTTTAAATTTTTTAAACTTTGCTGCAGCTCTATGCTCTGCATGCTGCATGTCATTAAGACTCAGCAGCTGTTTACTATCATGGCCAGCTATCATTTTAATGCCCATCCCCCTGTAAAAGTTCTCAGTACTACAGGGGTCACGCAATGATGCACTCGACGCAGCCAATGGTCTTTACTATTGGCCCGAAGACCACAGCAGCGACACCCACAGCTTTAACCGCACAAACTTCTGGGTAGTCCCTGCGTCACCGTTGCTCATTGTCCGCCGCCATACCACAGGAAGGAGAAGAATGGGACTGGAAGGTATAATAAATAAATTGTCCAGGGGTATGGTTCTCAAGGAAACAATTATATTGAAGCCAGGAGTTCTGCTTTAAGACCTTCTTGTACTAAAAGTTTATCTACTTTGATGCAAATTTACTAAAAGTGGACCAAAGAGTGGTGCCTAGATTGTTTGCGAATTCACAGTTGTGCTCCTTAAAAATGGTTATATAAATCTATGCACAGTAAGAGACATTGATCAATTTTATTGCATAGCATTAAATATACTTAAAGCCTGCCTGAACCCAATAACAAAAATGTACTGTAATATATCTCAGTTTTTCAATCCCTACATGCGGTGACTGCATTATTTTAGTTTTCACAGAATTACTTTCCTTTATTTTCACCTGGTGATCCTGCCAGTAACACTTCCCATTCTAGGGTGACAGTTTACTCACTGTACTATATCTATGGCAGAACAGTGTTGTCCCCCCAGACTGCTATCCTGATTTGGACTACAACACTTTCCCTCTTTTCCTATCTCTATTACATAGAGAGGTGTCCTGGAAGTTAACTAAGAAGGCTGATAAGATTGTGTAACATTTCAGGTCAGTGCACAGGTTCCGATTCATTCATAAATTTCTCCCTCTTCTGCTAAAAAGTTGCACTGCAGCAAAAAAAAGAAAAAAAAAAACCTGCCCCTGACCACTTCCTAACTGTGTGTCTGTATGGATTGAAAATCTGTCTCATTTTCTGTGCTAAGACTCAGACCTATGAACATATGTCTCAGTTTTGCTAGAATCAGAACTCTCAAATACACAGAAAAACTGTTGCCATAGTGAGCAGCAAAAATGGTTACTTTGGAAAGCATTTACCCCCAGCATGGCCCTGTTCTCATAAATTGCTTTACCGTGACAACCTTTCCCCATTTCCCCAATCGATTTTCCTTAAATATAGATCTGCAAATTTAGTCTAAAGCCTGGTACACACGATCGGATTTTCGGCGGACAAAGCGTAGGACTTTTGTCCGAAGGGCATTGCCCAGGAATTTGTCTTGCATACAAACGGCACACAATTGTTGGCCAACAAACACAAAACGACGTGTTTTTTCAGCTCTTTAGCGCCACCCTTTGGGCAACTTCTGCTAATGTTGTGTTATGGTTAGCATTGCTTCTGAGCATGTGTGTTTGTACTTTGGAGTTTTGTCCGATGGACTTGTGTGCATACGATTGGATAATCTGACAACACACATTTGTTGGCAGACAATTTTAAGGCATGCTATCCAACATTTGTTGGCGGAAAATCCGACAACAATTGTCCGATGGAGCATCCAAACGGTCCGATTATCCGACAACAGCCTGTCATCACACAATTCCCGTCGGATAATCCGATCGTGTGTATGAGGCTTTAGCTTTAAAAGCTTCACTTACCAGATATTCCAGGGTGCGGCCAATGTCCAGGATGGATTTCACTCCAGCAGATATCACAGCTACTGGTGTTCTCCCAAGCTCAGTCAAGTCTGCACTGACATCCATGGCTGAAACAAATAGCAGATTACACTGATGCAGCGCTATGGGGAAAAAACAGCTTGTACTACATTCAAAAATATACTGTACAGTAAAACCTTGGATTGCGAGCATAATTAGTTCCAGAAACATGCTTGAAATCCAAAGCACTTGTATATCAAAGCGAATTTCCCCATAAGAAATAATGGAAACTCAAATTATTCGTTCCACAACCAATTAATTCATAGGCCCTTCAGATTTTAGTCCATATAAAAAGATTATAGCAATGTGACCAGGTTGTGTAACTATAAAATGTCCATCCACAAATGGAAGCCTCCACAAGGGGATTAGTCGCAAAATCCAGCAGGAGCTACAGAGTAAAAAAGAGAAGAGAGGCGCCTCTAAGTGTAGCAATATGTTGCTAAATGTTGTACCTTCATTAAATGTAACCATATTGTTAAACTTAGAGGCGCATCTCTTCTCTTTTATACTCAGTTGTAACATAACGCTACTCGTATATCAAGACATCGCTTGTATATCAAATCAAAATTTATTTTAAAATGTTGCTTGTCTTGCAAAACGCTCTCAAACCAAGGTTTTACTGTATTTTTAAATATAGCTACTACAAATACATGTGTCTGCCTTCATTGTAGCTTCCTATAAATGCCTAGCTGCCAGTCGTTTAAAATGTTGACATTCTGATATGAATATCTATAAAGATAAGTAAAAATAGGATTTTTTACTCACCGTAAAATCCTTTTCTCTGAGTCCATGGACCGACACAGCTTCTCTATTGACAAAGTGGGTATTATCCGTTAATTAGGAGTGACTAGGCAGAAAAACTTGTAAAAAGTGTTGCATCACACCTTCTACAGTCCCGCCCAGGGGGCGGACCCCCCAGGTATATCCTCCCAGTCTGCATATCGCAGATCAGTTCGTCAAAAAGCAGTACAAACTTAAAAGGAGGGGTGGGTGCTGTGTCGGTCCATGGACTCGGAGAAAAGGATTTTACGGTGAGTAAAAAATCCTATTTACTCTTTCGTCCATGGACCGACACAGCTTCTCTATTGACAAAGTGGGACGTCCCAAAGCAGTGTCAGAGAAAAAAACGAGGCGTGGTAACAGCATAAAAACAAACTTCACCCCAAAACACAAAACAGCACTCCTCCAACGGAGGAGCTGCAACTCTAAACAGCCGCTTGCAAAACCTTGCGGCCGAAAGAGGCATCCGAAGATGCACCAACATCAACTTTGTAGAATTTTGTGAGTTTGAGCGGACGACCAAGTCGCCGCTTTACATAATTGGGAAACAGACACTTGATGTCGGAAAGCCCAAGAGGCACCTCTTGCCCTGGTCGAATGCGCCGTGACCGGAAAGGGGGGCACTTGACCCTTTAAGGCGTAAGCCTGGATTACTATCTGTCGGATCCACCTAGAGATGGTGGCCAACGAGACTGCTTGGCCCTTCTTGGGACCAGCCACCGAAACAAACAGTGAGTCCGACTTCCGGAACAGGGAAGTAGCAGATAGGTATACTCTCAAAGCTCGGACAACGTCCAAGGAATGCAACGCCGACTCCTTAGGATTCGACGGCTGAGGACACAAGGATGGAAGTACAATGTCTTCGTTGAGATGAAAAGCCGAAACGACTTTCGGAAGAAAGGAAGGCTGCGACCGCAGCACCACCTTATCCTTGTGGAAAATCAAATAGGGAGCCTTGCAGGACAAGGCTGCCAGCTCAGAGACTCGTCTAACTGACGTAACAGCCACCAAAAAGACCACTTTATGAGAAAGTGTCAACAGGGGAATATCTCTAATATTCTCGAACGGCGCCTTCTGAAGCACCGAGAGGACCAGGTTCAAGTCCCACTAAGGTAGCGGGGGACGGACAGGAGGGGCCATATGTTGAACCCCCTGCACAATGTACTCACGAGAGAGTGAGCCGCCAGGGGTCGCTGAAAAAAAGACAGCCAGGGCAGATATCTGTCCCTTAAATCGTACTTAAGGCAAGCCTTTGGTCCACCCCATGCTGTAAAAACAGCAGGATTCTGGAAACCAAATAAGTACGCGGATCCCATTTCATTTCCTCACACCTGGAGATGTAGGCCTTTCAAGTGCGGTGATAAACCTTCCTAGAGGACGGTTTTGGAGTACTTCTCATCGTAGAGATTACTGAATCTGACAGGCCCCGGTCTCTCAGTACCTGGTTTCTCAACAGCCATGCCGTTAAAGCCAATGACTGTAAAGCAGGATGGAATATGGGACCTTGCGATAGCAGGTCCTTCTGCAGTGGTAGGCGCCAGGGGACGTCTGCTACCAGACGTACTAGATCGGCGTACCAAGGACGCTGAGGCCAATCTGGAGCGATTAGGATCATTGGAATTCCCTCTGTCTCCACTCTGCGGAACAGAAGAGGAAGAAGCCTTAAGGGAGGGAAGGCATAGATTAGCCGATACTGACCCCACAATGCCACCAAAGCGTCCGTTGCGTCTGCCCATGGGTCTCTTGACCGGGCCACAACCTCAATACCTTACGATTGAGTCCGGAAGCCAGAAGATCTACGTCTGGTGTGCCCCATCTTTGGCAGAGGAGTTGGAACACCTCCGGGTGTAAGGACCATTTGCCCTGGTCCAGCATCTGGCGGCTCAGGTAGTACGCCTGCCAGTTTTCCACACCCGGAATGTACACGGCCGACAGTGCCGGTACGCTCCTCTCTGCCCACCTCAGGATGCGAGCGATCTCCGATGCTGCAGCTGAGCTTCTTGTTCCTCCCTGATGATTGACATATGCCACTGCTGTGGCGTTGTCTGACTGGATCCTGACTGGACGCCCTTGCAGCCTCTGAGACCATTTGAAGAGGCACAGCCTGATCGCCCGGATTACCAGGACATTGATCGGCAGGAGGGCTTCCTCTGGGGTCCAGCGACCTTGCGCCGACTGAACACCCCAGACTCCCCCCCAACCTGTAAGGCTGGCGTCCGTCGTGATCACTATCCAGTAAACCAGAAGAAATGACTTCCCGGCCATTAGAGCCGGTGCTGTCAGCCACCATACCAGGGATCTCCTGACTATGTGGCTCACTCGGATTTGATAATCCAGAGATGATGGACATCTGTTCCATCTGGACAGAACTTCTTTCTGTAACACTCGAGTGTGGTATTGAGCATATGGGACCGCCTCGAAGGAGGCTACCATGAGGCCCAACACTTGCATGCAAAAACGGAGTGACGACCAATTCCTGGAAGTCAGCTGCCGTACTGCAGCCCGGAGGGTCTGCAACTTCTCCACAGGGAGGAATACCTTTGCCTCTGAGGAATCCAGAATCAACCCCAGGTACACTAGGCGTTGAGTGGGCACCAATACTGACTTTTGCGTGTTTAGTATCCAACCACAGTCTCGAAGAGTCTGACAGGTAATGGACACACTTACCTCTAATTCTGAGCTTGAAGGGGCCTTCAGCAGAAGGTCGTATAAGTAGCCTGTGATAGCGATACCCCGCTGTCTTAGAAGTGCCAGAATCGGAGCGAGCACCTTGGTAAACGTCCTGGGTGCTGAGGCAAGGCCCAACGGGAGGGCCACAAACTGGTAGTGGTTAGTGATGAGCCGAACACCCCCGGGTTCGGTTCGCACCAGAACCCGCGAACAGACCGAAAGTTTGCACGAACATTAGAACCCTATTAAATACAATGGATGCGAACGTTCGGATTCTAAAGTGCTAATTATAACGACCATTATCCATGTTATTGTCCTAAACAGAGTTTGGGAACCCGGGTTCTGCACCAGGGGACATGTATCAATGCAAAAAGAAGTTTTAAAAACTGACGTTTTCCGGGAGCAGTCATTTTAATGATGCATAAAGTGAAAAAAAAAAGTCAAATATTCCTTTAAATATTGTACCTGGGGGGTGTCTAAAGTATGCCTGTGAAGTCCCACGTGTTTCCCGTGTTTAGAACTGTCCCTGCACAAAATAACATTTCTAAAGGAAAAAAAAGCCATTTAAAACTGCTTGCGGCTTTAATGTAATGTCTGGTCCCGGTAATATGGATGAAAATCTTTAAGAAAAATGGCATAGCTACCCCATCAACCCCCCCCCCCCCCCCACCCCAGCCCATTACCAGCCCCTTTGGGTCTTGTATGGATATTAAGGGGAACCCCGCACACAAAATAAAAAAGGCCCTATATACTCTGAACAGCCGTATACAGGCGGTGCATACAAGACAGGGACTGTAGGTTTGTTCTTATGTAGAATCTGTTTGTAATTTTGAACAGCTACATTGTTTAAGTGTAGCTCCAGCCCAAATACCTATTTTTAAGCTTTTTGGAAAACATAGGGAAGGGTTATCACCCCTGTAACATTTGTTTTGCTGTCTGTGCCCCTGTTCAGAACATTTCACCTCACTTTGCGTCCCAATGACAACTGTTTTTGAAATGTGGTGTTTTTATTGAAACAAGGATTGGTGATAAAGCATCAGTAGAGAGGAGACACCATTCTCCCATATTAATTCTTACAGGAGAGAATTTTCCTTCCAAGGGGTAGATTTCCTCTCACTTCCTGTTGTCTTCTTCCGTTTGCAAGTAGTAGTCGTTTGTAAGTTGGATGTTTGAAAGTAGGGACCTGCCGTATATACTCTGCAGAAATTGGCCCCTTAGGTGTTGGTGTTGGCACAACACTGTAAGCACTCACAGTTACTCTTGGTGGGTGCTGGAATGCCCTGCTGTCAACTATTATATCAGGAATTGTAATAACATATAATTGTTGAACAGTGGTAGTAAAAATTGGGCCTTTGATGGTGGTGCTGGTGCCACAACACTGTAAGGCCTGACAGTTACTCTTGGTGGGCGCAGCAATGGGCCCTGCTGTGAATTATTAGATCAATAATTATAATTGCATGCCCCTGTTGAACAGGGGCTGAAAAATTGGGCCTTTGGTGGTGGTGGTGGTGGTGGTGGTGGTGTTGACACAACACTGTAAGGCCTGACAGTTACTCTTGGTGGGCGCAGCAATGGGCCCTGCTGTGAATTATTAGATCAATAATTATAATTGCATGCCCCTGTTGAACAGGGGCTGAAAAATTGGGCCTTAGGCACTGGTGGCAGAACACTGCAACCCCTCACAGATACTGTACTTGGAGCACAGCAATGAGGCCTGTTGCAAAGTATTGCATCAAAAATTGTAATTACACGCCCCTGTTAAACAGGGGCTGAAAAATTGGGCCTTAGCCACTGGTGGCGGCACCCATAAACCAAAATGATCTTCCAAGCTATCATCATTAATCGGATCATTGAGGAGGAGGAGGAGGAGGATAGCCAGTCAACATAACAGCACAGGCACTCAGCATCAGCATCAGTCTTGAAGGGATGTGACATTTTAAAATCAATTAGTCTGTTATATCAGCATCAGGTGTGTGGTAGCTGGTGGTGATCCAAGACTGGTTCATCTTGATGAAAGTCAGTCGATCAACCGAGTCGGTGGACAGGCGCACCCTGTGATCCGTGACAAATCCTCCAGCAGCACTGAATGTGCGTTCTGAAAGAACGCTGGATGCAGGACAGGCCAGTAGCTCAATTGCATACTGTGCAAGCTCTGGCCAGTGATCCATCCTCAAGACCCAGTAAGCCAGAGGATTTTCGGTGGGGAAGGTGTCCAAGTCTGACCTTGCCCCTAGGTATTCCTGCACCATGTATATCAGACTCTGGCGATGGTTGCTGGAACCGATCATACTTTGGGGCTGCGGACTAAAGAATTGTCTGAACGCATCGGTCAGACGGCCACCTTCCCCACCGCTCCTTCTTTGACTGCCCGAAGCCTCAGCAACTCGTTGTCCAGGACCAGGAGTTTGTAACCTCCCAGTCTCTGGGAACGCGTTGCACAGACCTTTCTGCAAGGCCTCCCGGAGTTGTCTCATCCTCTGCTCCCTCTGCGACGGTAAGATAAGGTCCGCAACCTTACCCTTGTACCGTGGATCAAGGAGAGTGGCCAGCCAGTAATGGTCCCTCTCCTTGATCCGAAGAATACGAGGATCCTTCCGCAGACTTTGCAGGATCAGGGAGGCCATGCAGCGTAGATTAGCTGAGGTATTCAGTCCGGAGTCCTCTGGGTCACTAAGGACGACATGATCCGCAGCCACCTCCTCCCAGCCACGTACAAGTCCACTGGTTTCTTGGGACTGTAAATCATCCCTAAAAGACTGCTGCTGATGATGCTGAGTGCCAGCCTCCACCTCCATGCTGACACAATCCTCCTCCTCCTCCTCCTCCTCTTCCTGTGCGATGGGTGGGACAGAAGGAACACTGTCTGGGTAAAGGGGGCCTTGAGAGGCAAGGAAGTCCTCCTCTTCCTGCCTCTGTTCTGCCTCAAGTGCCCTGTCCATTATTCCACGCAGCGTGTGCTCCAACAGGTGGACAAGAGGTACAGTGTCACTGATGCATGCACTGTCACTGCTCACCATCCTCGTGGCCTCCTCAAATGGTGCCAGGACAGTGCATGCATCCCTGATCATGCCCCACTGGCGTGGTGAAAAAAACCCGAGCTCCCCTGACCCTGTCCTGGTGCCGTAGTCGCACAGGTACTCATTGATGGCCCTCTGCTGCGTGTGCAGCCGCTGCAGCATGGCCAACGTTGAGTTCCACCTGGTGGGCATGTCACATATAAGGCGGTTCTTGGGCAGGTTCAACTCCTTTTGCAGCTCAGCCAGGCGAGCACTGGCATTATAAGATCTGCGAAAATGCACACAGACTTTCCTGGCCTGCCTCAGGACATCCTGTAAGCCCGGGTACCTGCCCAAGAACCGCTGCACCACCAGGTTAAGGACGTGAGCCACACAGGGCACATGGGTCAGTTGTCCCTGTCGGAGGGCGGAGAGGAGGTTGGTGCCATTGTCGCAAACCACCATTCCTGGCTTAAGCTGGCGTGGCGTCAACCACCTCTCGGCCTGCCCCTGCAGAGCAGACAGGACCTCTGCCCCAGTGTGGCCCCTGTCCCCCAAACACACCAGCGCAAGCACGGCATGGCATCTTTTTGCCTGCGTACTTGCGTAGCCCCTTGAACGCCTACGGAGCACCGCTGGTTCCGAGGACAAAGCACAGGAAGAGGCCATGGAGGAAGAAGAAGAGGAGGGGGTGGAGGAGAGAGGTGTGTCACAACCAGTAGTAGCATTTTGGAGGCGTGGAGGTGGAACAACCTCCAACACTACTGCACCTTGTCCTGCATCCTTCCCAGCTGCCAAAAGAGTGACCCAATGGGCCGTGAAAGAAAGGTAACGTCCCTGTCCATGCCTGCTGGACAATGAGTCCGCGGAAATATGCACCTTACCGCTGACTGCCCTGTCCAGCGAGGCCAAGACATTGACTTCCACATGCCTGTAGAGAGCCGGAATCGCCTTCCGTGAGAAAAAGTGGCGTTTGGGAACCTGCCACTGAGGAACCGCACATTGCACAAACTCACGGAAGGGGGCCGAGTCTACCAACTGAAAAGGCAGCAGTTGAAGCGCTAGCAATTTAGCCAAGCTAGCATTCAACCGCTGGGCATGTGGATGGCTGGGAGTGAACTTCTTTTGACGGTCCAGCAGCTGGGGCAGGGAAATTTGCCTGCTAGAATCGGACGTCGGTGTACTGCTAGCAGAGTGGCCGCAAGTACTTGGCTGTGACACACCTAATTCTACACCTTCATTCCTCTCAGTGCAGGTTTCAGAGAGGACTGAAGGTATAGTGGGGTTGGAGATCCCAGCTGATGCGGTGCAAGGAGAGGTCCGCTTTGTTCTTTGGTGTGGGTCTTTAAGGTAGGCTTGCCAACGAGCTGCATGGCAGGTCAACATATGTCTGATCAAGCATGTGGTGCCCAAGCGGCTGATGTTTTGGCCACGCGATATACACTTGAGAGATATGTTGCAAACAGCAGCTGTGCGATCTGATGCACTCGCCTCAAAAAAGGCCCACACCAAAGAACTTTTTGAATGACGGGCAGAGGCAGCGCCCTGCACAGGTGGAGCTCTGCGGTGTGATTCCGTCGGTGTGCTGCCCATACGCTGGCCACCCAAGGGCATCCTGCCTCGTTGGAGATGTGCCTCCTCCTCATCCTCCTCCTCCTCCTCTCTCCTATTAGGCACCCACGTGGAGTCAGTGACCTCATCATCCCCTCCCTCCTCATCACTGGAGCCAATCTGGCAGTATGCTGCAGCTGCTGGAGCATGACTGCCAGATTGGTGTCCTTCTTGAGCATCCCCTCTCTCTGCTCTCACGCTACTGCCTTCCTCTATCTGGGTATCATCATCAGATCCTTCGAAACGCTGGGCATCCTCCTGGAGCATGTACCCAACACTGTGCTCAAACAGTTCGGGGGACTCCTCAGGAGGAGGACATGGTGGGTCTAGGGAAGGATTGACTAATGAAGATAATGATACCAGAGAAGAGGACGCTTTGGCAGCTGCTTTGCCAGTACCCTGAGCCTGGGTGAGAGAGGATGAGGAGGATGAGGTGGGCTTGGTCATCCACTCTACCAAGTCTTCGGCATGATGTGGCTCAACATGTCCAGCTGCCGAAAAGAAGGACAAGCGTGTCCCATGGCCATGTGCTGATGACAATGCACCACGTCCACGACCAGCACTGTTGCCCCCAGACACAGAGCTTGCTTGCCCTCTTTTTTTGCCTCCTGACTGTCTGCCTCTCCTTGTTTGCCTTCCAGACATTTTAATGGATGGCCTGCAGGGAGATGGGAAAAACAGCAATAAGGGCTACCTTCAGGTGTATACTGTGCAGGAGGCTTAGCAACAATGACACTGACACTGTCCCCTGCCTATCCTTCTCTGTCCCTAAACACAAGGATTTGCAATATGCTTCAGCAAGATTGGTTTAGCACAGAATAGCACACTGACAGTTTCCCTCACTGTCCTTCTCTGTCCCTACAAACAAGATTTAGCACAGAATAGCACACTGATAGTTTCCACGAGTGTCCTTCTCTGTCCCTAAACTCAAGGATTTCAAATATGGTTCAGCAAGATTGGTTTAGAACAGAATAGCACACTGACACTTTCCCTCACTGTACCTCTCTGTCCCTAAACTCAAGGATTTCAAATATGGTTCAGCAAGATTGGTTTAGAACAGAATAGCACACTGACAGTTTCCCTCACTGTCCTTCTCTGTCCCTACAAACAAGGATTAGCACAGAATAGCACACTGATAGTTTCCACGAGTGTCCTTCTCTGTCCCTAAACTCAAGGATTTCAAATATGGTTCAGCAAGATTGGTTTAGAACAGAATAGCACACTGACAGTTTCCCTCACTGTCCTTCTCTGTCCCTACAAACAAGATTTAGCACAGAATAGCACACTGATAGTTTCCACGAGTGTCCTTCTCTGTCCCTAAACTCAAGGATTTCAAATATGGTTCAGCAAGATTGGTTTAGAACAGAATAGCACACTGACACTTTCCCTCACTGTACCTCTCTGTCCCTAAACTCAAGGATTTCAAATATGGTTCAGCAAGATTGGTTTAGAACAGAATAGCACACTGACAGTTTCCCTCACTGTCCTTCTCTGTCCCTACAAACAAGATTTAGCACAGAATAGCACACTGATAGTTTCTACGAGTGTCCTTCTCTGTCCCTAAACTCAAGGATTTCAAATATGGTTCAGCAAGATTGGTTTAGAACAGAATAGCACACTGACAGTTTCCCTCACTGTCCTTCTCTGTCCCTACAAACAAGAATTAGCACAGAATAGCACACTGATAGTTTCCACGAGTGTCCTTCTCTGTCCCTAAACTCAAGGATTTCAAATATGGTTCAGCAAGATTGGTTTAGAACAGAATAGCACACTGACACTTTCCCTCACTGTACCTCTCTGTCCCTAAACTCAAGGATTTCAAATATGGTTCAGCAAGATTGGTTTAGAACAGAATAGCACACTGACACTTTCCCTCACTGTACCTCTCTGTCCCTAAACTCAAGGATTTCAAATATGGTTCAGCAAGATTGGTTTAGAACAGAATAGCACACTGACACTTTCTCTCACTGTCCTTCTCTGTCCCTACAAACAAGGTTTAGCACAGAATAACACACTGACACTCTCCCTACCTATCCTTATTTGTCCCTAAACACAAGGAATCCAGGATTAGTAAAGGAAAAAAAATGACACTGTCCCTGCCTATGCTTCTCTTTCCCTGCTCCGGAACACACTACACAAGGCCGCCGCGCTGGCGGCCTTTTATAGTGTGGGGCGTGTACTAAACCCCCTCAGCAATAATTGGCCACAGGCATCCTGCCTGTGGCCAATCATTGCTCTCCTCGCTGCCGGCGCTGTGATTAGCCAAGCATGCGGGGTCACAGTGCATGCTTGGCCAATCACAGCGCCTGGATGACACTGCGATGGCGTAGTGCATTGTGGGCCGTTCGCGACACTCGAATTTGGCGCGAATGGCCCAAATCGTTCGTTCTTCGTCGAACGATCGAACAGCCGATGTTCGAGTCGAACGTATGTTCGACTCGAACACAAAGCTCATCCCTAGTAGTGGTCCTTCCCGATAGCAAATCGCAGAAACCTCTGGTGTCTGGAGTATATGGGGACATGCAGGTATGCGTCCTTGATGTCCAAGGAGGCCAGAAAGTCCCCCGGATGGAGAGCCGTGACTACAGATCGAACCGACTCCATCCGAAAACTTTGTACCTTCACAAAGCAATTGAGGGCTCTGAGATCCAAGCTTGGACGAACCCCCTCCTTCTTCGGCACAATGAACAGATTTGAGTAAAAACCCCGTTCCAGCTCTGGAACTGGAATAACTACCCCGCGTTCCAGTAGACCCTGGACCGCCCCATACAGGGCCTCCCGACGGGTCGGTAGTAGCTGGAGATTGGAGGTGTTGAATCTGTCCGGTGGACAAGAGAGAAACTCTATCTTGTAGCCTGAGGAGATTACTTCGCAAACCCACCTGTCGGAGATTAGTGCTGTCCACTGAGTCGCGAATTTGCGAAGACGTCTCCCCACCCGAGAGCTGGGTGGGGGTGGACCTTCATGCGGACGCAAATTTGTCCGCAGGCTGATTGGGTATGCGGGACCAATGACGCTTTTGTCCTTGGGCAGGCGCTTTATCGGCCTGGGGTCTTTTCCCTGTCGCCCTAGGGGGACGAAAAAAATGCTTGCGTGCAGTAAAGGAGGGCCCTTGCCCTTGGCGTGGCCCCTTACCCTTGCTAATTTGGGGAAGCAAAGTGCTTTTACTTCCTGTGGCATCCTTGATGATGTCATCCAGAGAAGCCCCAAAAAGTCTATCGCCCTTAAAAGGCAGATCCAACAGGGCTTTCTTGGAAGTCTGGTCCGCAGACCAGCCTTTTAACCAGATCAGGCGGCGTATTGCTACTGCATAAACCGAAGTTTTAGACAGCAGGGGAATAGTATTCATGTCTGACTCGCAGACAAACCTAAGGCCCTGGACCAACAGGTCGGCCAATGTTATCTCATCAGGAGGAGCATCTCGCTCCTTAACCCCTGGAGTAGCAATCTTGCCCATTCAGTAAGTGTGTGAGACACTAGGGCCCCCGCCAATGCCGGGCGTACTGCCGAGCCTACCACTGAGTATAGGTAGCAAGCGAGTGCTTCAGCCTTCTTATCCACAGGGTCCTTGAAAACAGGAGCCCCTTCTACAGGAATTGTGGTGGCTCTATTAAGTCTGGACACCGGAGGGTCCACTATAGGGGGGAGAGGTCCATTTCTTCAGAAAACTCTCCTCAAAAGGGGTACCGTACCGCAAACCTCTTTGGGGCTGTAAAGACCCTCAGTGGGTTCTCCCATTCCTTGTATAAGAGTTTATCAAAAGACACACAAGGGAACACCTTAGCAGTGCGGGCAGGTCTATGAAACCCAAGTGGACCGGAGTCTCTGCTGCTTCTGCAGTATTTTCCAATTTTAGCATATCCCACACTGCAGTAATAAGGTCAGATACCAAAGCCGTCTTGCGTACTGACCTGGACTTTGAGTCATTCTCACTGTCCGGTCACGGTCTGCAGTCTCTGATGCGTCAGAATCTGGGCCCCGAGCCGTAGCTGGACCTGGTTCTGCACCAGAATTATCCCCAGAAGCTTGCAGGGGACGGGGCGTTTACTACCCCCTGTATTCCCGTGTGCTGCTTCCACCCTGGCAGCAAACGCCTCTAGGATTGCAGTCATAGCGTTCATAGACACCTCAGGGGCACCAGCTGCTAAATCTGGTGTTTCAGGGGAGAAGACATCTGGCTCAGATGCCATGCTGACCACACGCTGACACTCACAGGGCTCCAGGCAAGATATCAATAGGCCACCCTCCTGTGCTGCAGAGAGGCTGGGTCACCCAGAGGACTCACCACCCTGGACCGGTACTGCTATGCTGCCGTGTGCTGCGCCTGTGATGCTGTCCCCCTGCTGCTGTGTCAGTCTGCTTCTTTTATCAGCCTTTCCTGTGTGAATTTTCGAACCAGTGTAATGCACCCTAGAGGCCGGAGGCTCTCGCAAAATGGTTGCCAAAAACGTCTGTATGGAAAATAATGTGGGCTCTAAGAAAATGGCCGCTGACCGAAGATAGAGGTCAAGCAGCCATAGCCCACAAAAAGATGGCCGCCGAACGGCAATATCTGCATACAGGGTGGACAAACATGGCCGCCGATCAGCTGATAGGGGCCAGTGGGTGTGGCTGAACCACAGGAAGATGGCCGCCGGGCAGTCAGAAGAGGCCGAACTCGGCATGGACCACCTCAAAATGGCCGCCGACAGCATGGAGGAGGAAGCATACAAGCACAGGTAAGCAGAAATGACATTTCTTTTAAATGTTAGTTACAGCCAGTCCCGCTCCAGTGGAACCCCCTAGGTGACCCCCAGCACCCAGCAACCTTTAGATAGAAGCCCAGGGAGGAGGGAAAGGCAGGGAGAGAGGGAAGAAAGGGGCCACAACCACTTACTTGATCTCTCCAGGAATGTCCAGCTAAATCACCCAGCCGAGGCAGGGGAGTTTTACTTACCTATCCTGCATGTCTTATGCTGGAAGACATTCCAAACAGGTCATCGTCCGCGCACGGAAGGTGACTGTTGGCCAGGCATGCTGTGATTGGACCCAGAAGGGACGATCATATGTATGCCCTGGAGCGTGACGCTCACCGGACAGGCTGCTGCGACTCGGCCGTAAGGTCAGCCGAAGCTGAGCGGTCCGATGCAAGCCTTGGAGCGTAAGCTCACCGGCCAGGCTGCTGCAACTCGGCCGTAAGGTCAGCCGAAGCTGAGCGGTCCGATGCAGGCCCTGGAGCGTAGGCTCACCGGCCACCCGTGGAGCGACGGGCATGTCGTGGAAAACCCAGCGCGTAGCTAGGGTCGGCACATGCTCGATGGCCGAAACTGGGGAGACTACAAGGATCGAGGATCCAGCCTGTCACCCAGTCGGCAGTTGATCGAAGATCGCAGGAAACAAAAATGTAGCAAAAAATATAATATATATATATATATATCTTTTTCCCCCGGACCAATGGGCCCGAAGGGAGCCATGTCCTACTCCTTGCTAGACAGAAAAAAACTGTTCTGCGATATGCAGACTGGGAGGATATACCCGGGGGGTCCGCCACCCTGGGCGGGACTGTAGAAGGTGTGATGCAACACTTTTTACAAGTTTTTCTGCCTAGTCACTCCTAATTAACGGATAATACCCACTTTGTCAATAGAGAAGCTGTGTCGGTCCATAGACGAAAGAGTAATAAACGTTTTTCATTTTGTCTCCCTTCTTCCTTTACGCCCCATTGCCAGACTGCATTTTTTCCAGCTCATAAAAGTAAAAAAAAATTTAACTTGCAATGTTACTGTGAACTGAAAAATGGAGATAGCTGGACAACAAAAATGGCAATATGCTGCAAAATTAAACAGAAAAAAATAATGGCTTCTTGAGGAATGTTCTCTATCCAAGTTCATGACATAAAGTGAAGCAAACACTTTTCTGAGCGGTCATATGTACTGGGCCGTTTAGCTCTAACACTCTTTTGGTGCCCAGTATCTGTGGAATGCTGGACAGGTATATTAGGTGTGTGTCAAAAGATCTCTTTTGGTATCTATAACATGAATATGAACAAAGTATTTACTGTTCTCTCCATCACGGTGTACTCCTCCTATTCCACCGGTCACAAATACGGAGATCCCTGCGTGATGGGCTGCTATCATTGTCCCAGACACAGTGCTTCCACCGGAGAGACCCTGATAAAAGACATTTTGGAAATAAATTTTCTTTTTAGAAAATACGTTTATAAATCTTATTAAGAAGAAAACAAATATACCAAAAAACTGTTTGCTTATCTGTTCCTTCAAAAGGTCATGATATCATTGTTTTTATTTCAGCTAACATAATCTTTCTATCTGAAATCTATCTTTATAATGAATTGCCATATAGCAACTGAAATTAGAAATCAGACTTTGGAGTTGAAGTGCCTGCTTTCTAAAGCCCATACACGGTACAATTTTTGGCCAACCAAGCGTCTGATTTTTGTCAAAAGGGTGCGCCAGGATCTTGTCTTGCATACTAACGGTACACAATTGTCATGCCACAAACACGAACGTAGTGACGAGGTATTTCAGCTATTGAGCGCCACCCTTTGGGCCCCTTCTGCTAATTTCGTTTGGTGAGCATTGATTAAGAGCATGCGTGTTTGTCCTTTTGACTTTTGTGTAACGGATTTGTGTACTGACCATACGAGAATCAGACATCAAACCGTTGTCCGCCAAAATTTTACTGGCCTGTTATCCAACATTTGTTGGCGGAAAATTGGACAACAATTGTCAAAAGGAGCGTACTAACGGTAGGATTTTAGAACAACATTCTGTCAGACAATCCCCTGCCAACAGACAATCCCCTGCCAACAATCAACCCGTGTGTACAAGGGTTTAAGGTTTGACCTCATATCATATTATATGATTTTGGTAAATCTGAAGACAAAATTTAGCAGAAAATCTAATAGTGTGTATGGGGTCTAAGATAACGGCTGGGGGGGAGATGAGGCAGATGACACTTGCAGCCATAAAGTACAGAATTGTTGAGGCAGATCATCAGAGTATGTGAATTACTGTACAATTCTTCTCAAAAGTAAAACTGCTTTTGTATCTCTGTTTCATTTGAATATTTTGTAAACTGCCAAGATCTAACATCTTCAATTGCCTTTCAGTGTATTAAACTAAAATGACTGCTGCTCCACAGCAGTTGTGATCTCAAAGTTTTCTTGTGCACTGCCCATAGATGAAATCAGGTTCTGCACCAAAACTATGCTAGGGGGCCTAGGCCTAATCACTGTCAGGTAAATAAGGAGGTGAGGTCATGACTCCCTCTGACACCAGTTGACATTGGGTATATTGGTGGCAGTTGCAACAGAGGAAGAAGCGGCAGAGGGAGTGCTGGAGATGACGGTACAAAGTGGTTCTGAGATGGTTTTGCACTTTGTCCTAAATGTCAGCAAAGATATAATACTCTCTATTAGAGCTGCACGATTCTGGGAAAAATGAGAATCATGATTCTTTTGCTTAGACTAAAGATCACGATTCTCAAAAACTTGATATTCAGAAAGCCCATGACATAGAAGGGGCTAATCTCAGTCCTCCCTATGTCACTATGCACCACCCACAGATCTACATTTTAAAATGGTTAATTAAAAAAATAAAAATCTATATCAAAGTTAAACTTAAAAATAAAAAAAGAAATATACGGTATATATATCTATATATATATCTACCGTATATACTTGAGTATAAGCCGGCCCGAATATAAGCCGAGGAACCTAATTTTACCATAAAAAACTGGAAAAACTTATTGACTCAAGCCTAGGGTGTCCATCTGCATGCCTCACTGTGCCTCACTTTGCCTCACTGTGCCCATGACTAGACTGACGTTTAACATGGGAGTCTATGGAAGGGGTGCCCAGCTTTGAAAAATCGGTGCTCCCCACCCGTAGGTCCCCCGGACAACAAACATTGCACACTTGTAGAGGAGAAATGGGCTACATGTGTGCCAAGTTTCGGGTCCAGGAGATCCACGACCGGCCGGTACCAGGTTCCCAAATTCACCAGAGAAATAACCGTTTAACATGGGAGTCTATGGAAAGGGTGCCCGGCTTTGAAAAATTGGTGCTCCCCGGCCGTAGGTCCCCCGGAAACCTACGGCCGGCCGGTACCAGGTCCCCAAAGTCTGGGAGATCAGGTGCAAAAAGGTGACTCGAGTATAAGCCGAGGGGGGCATTTTCAGCACAAAAAAAAATGTGCTGAAAAACTTGGCTTATACGCGAGTATATACATATATATATATATATGTGTATATATATATATATATATATATGTATATACTCGCGTATAAGCCAAGTTTTTCAGCACATTTTTTTTATATATATAGTTATTTTTTTCTTGTTGCGTTTAACTTTTATATAGATTTTTCTTTTTTAAATTAACCATTTTAAAATGTAGATCTGTGGGTGGTGCAGCATGGTGACATAGGGAGAACTGAGATTACCCCCTCCTATGTCATGGGCTTTCTGGATATCAAGTCCAAGCAAGCAGTCAAGCAGTCATAATATAAGCTCACATTTGTGTTGTGCCTGCCATTGGATCAATGCTGGTGCGCAGTCACTGCAGGGTTTCCCGGCCGGGGTCTCTGACGAAGAAACGTGGTACTGCCCATGCCCAGGCATTCACCGCGGCGCATCACGCTCTCTGCTCTACTGACGTCAGTTCCTGTTGCTGACGTCAGTTCTGGTATCTGCGCCATCTGCGCCATTTGGTCTCTGACGGCTTCTCCTCCAGTCCAGGCTACATCCCGGGGACACCCGAAAAAATCACGGTAATCCAGGCTTGAGATCGCGGGGGGGGGGGTGAATCGAGATCACGATTCTATATACGATTAATCGTGCAGCTCTACTCTCTATACTGAGAAATGCCTGCACTACCATATAATATGCAAAAATGACAAGCTTTGCTAGGGCTCAAGTATATGGGTACAATGCATTTGCCTGCATAGAATAAACACACTTCATAATTTGGTGCCTGGGATGTCCTGATGCTGCGTACAGTAGACATGAATGGGTGACTGCGGCTGTATGCAATTGTGCGCCGCTGATTTTGTGAATGCACACTACCTATGTTCAGGACATTACGTCTGTGTGCATGAACCACTTCACACACATCCGCTGCAATTTTTTCAGGGGGGGGGGCGCTTTGGCAGCAGTGATACACAGTCGCATTTTATCCTTTCTTCGACCGCTAGCGGGGGTTAAAAGCGACCCCCCCCGCGTTAAAATGTAAAAACACCCCACTGTGCCCCCTGCATCTTTCAATATCTCTTTGTCACTACCGTGTACCCCCTCTCCACAACTGCACCTCTGGACCCCTTTACATTACACAGCACCCCACAGCTCTGGATCCCTTTACATTACACAGCACCCTGCATCACTGGACCCCTTTACATTACACAGCACCTTGCATCACTGGACCCCTTTACATTACACAGCACCCCTTTACATTATACCTCACCCTGCATCACTGGACCCCTTTACATTACACAGCACCCTGCACCCATTTACATTACACAGCACCCTCCACCTCTGGGCCCCTTTACATTACGCAGCCCTGGACGCCTGTATGTTACACAGACACCCCCCTAACAGTTCTGGACCCCCTGCATGTTACACAGACCCCCCTACAGTACAGATCCCCCCTACAGTGCAGACCCCCCTACAATACAGACCCCCCCTACAGTGCAGCCCCTCCTACAGTGCAGCCCCCACAGCTCTGGACACCTGTATGTTATACAGACACCCCCCTAACAGTTCTGGACCCCCTGCATGTTACACAGACCCCCCTACAGTGCAGACCCACCTACAATACAGACCCTCCCTACAACACAGACCCCCCACAGTGAAGACCCCTATACAATACAGACCCCCCTTACAGCACACTACAGACCTCCCTACAGTACAGACCCCCCTACAGTACACTACAGCCCCCCCCCCCTCCAGACCCATAATGTACCTCGGGCCTCGGCTCAGAGGATCAGCGCGGGACATGATGCACAGTCAGTGACAGCACTGTAGACTACACGGAGGAAGGGGAGGCGGCGCTGGTGGCTTTGCTCTGCTCGGCTGTGTAAGACAGCTGAGACAGATCAGAGCCGCGGTGCGGCCACGAGAGAAGGGGATCGTTCTTTGCGGGTCCTGGGTGCGCCGACGGGTGTCACTCGGGTGTGGCGAACACCCACTCCCCCAATTTGCAAAGCCACTAAATGCTCTCTGTTTGTACTGTGTTCTTACCTGCCGCTGCCTGTCACCGCGCTGCTTAAATCCACCCGCTGTCTCCACTTCAGTCGCAGAGAGGGGGGGGGGGCGCAAGCCTGACACCCCCCCCAGTGTGTGGCACCCAGGGCAGCCCGCCCCCTACTTAGTACGGCACTGACCTGAGGGAAGGACTCACATGGGCTAGCACAGAGAAGCCGGTAAAAGAAGTGAGTTGTGGAGAAAACTTCCTCTACCGGCTATTGTGTTACCTGTCAAGTCGGAGCAGAGAGGGCTGCTATAGGTTCCGGAACGGTGTTCCGCTGCGTTGCGGCAGAAAAAAAGCCCTGCTATTCAACACCTTCTCTATTCCAGGGGGGGTAATCACCCCCCTTGCCCTATGGAGCGGATGCCCATGTGCATGTAGCAGTGTGTACAGCCGCAGTCACCCATTCATGTCTATGGATGGCTGTACACAGCACCAGGACATCCTGATCACCCAAATACTCAGGAAGCCTTAAAGGCTTTGTAAGATATACAATGAGATGAGCACTACAATGACAATGTAGGAAATGCACATGAGCAATTTAAATACAAATTAATACACCTAAACATGCCAGTACACCAAATGAAACATGAGTCTGAATCGTGTGCTGGTTTGACTCAGGTCATTTCCAATAGAGGGATCTGATATATACAAACATCAAATATCAAAGAAGCAGAAAGGCAGCAATAGTAAAATCATATGCTGCTGATGATTATACTGTATATAACTGTAGCCAGGTGCTGTGCTACAGTAACATGGAGAAGGAGACATTGCCTTTTATTCTTTCCTCCCTCTGCTGAGATACTGACGTTATGCTGCACCATTCTCCTCCGGCCAGCAGGGAGAGAGCTAAAGCCGAACAAGCTTATAGACTTTTATGCACAGTGCTGAGAATCCTGGGAGTTGTAGTTTGAGACTGCAGTCATATAATGGGACAAATAGACTCCTTAAACTACAGATCCCAATATGCATTGTGCAGTAGGAATGGATAATTTTTATTAAAAATTTCTTCCTCTTGGCACCAAGGGAGTTAGAGAGAGAGCACCTCTGCCTGGATATTCGACTGCCAGTGGGAGGGACCAGACAAGTAGAAATCCAAGCCTGAGACTGGGAGTGATGACATCTGGAGGCAGCACTGTCTACATCACAGCACCCGCACCACTGCTACAGGGAGACTGGAGTGTCCACTCAGACTCTGCTTTCCACCGCTGATCACCAAAGGCTTTTCAGGAGAGATCGAGGGGACCCCCTTCCTTCTACAGCAAGAGGTCACCTCAGCATCTCGGGGACTGGTGAGAGGGCTATTCTACCTTGAACCTGTGCCAAAACTATGCTGTTCCTTTACTGCATGCATGTTAACTGGGGCTGTCATTGGGTGCACCAATGCTATTAAGGCGGTAGTAGACGGCAACATTAGGAAAAAAAATCCCCTGCAAGGCAATGGCATAATGTGCTAGTATGATCTGGGCGCCAAATGTCATCTTATGCCTAGTCCTAACTGTTAATCACTTTGCATGCTAAATTGTGTTATTACCATTGTTAATCCATTTTATGCTTGTCTAGTTACCAACCAAATTGGATGACAATATATTAAGTTTGCCTCTACTACCTGGCTTGGTGCCTGTTTTGTTTGATATAGCACTACACTCAATCTGGTGTGTTAGAGGGGCTGATGTTCTTGGGAAAGTCGAGGTAAAGAACAGAGCACCTATCCTATCCAGTGGCTCCTATGGGGTTAATGCTACACAACAAATACCTAAGGATCATTCAAAAGCAGTACAGATACAATAAGTTGCTAATAAAAGGTATCAATAACATTCTTCTGATATCACAAATACCCCATATAAAAAAGTAGGTGGTGCCTTATTGGTAGGTAGGTATATCAATGTGGTAGGACTGGTGAAGCTAAAGAATCCACACGTATCACAGCAGACTATTGCTTTGTCAGGAGTGGACAGAATGGGCGAGTATGTACAAATACAAATACAATTTTTTTACAGATTCACACATTGATCAAGTTCATCTGTCTTGTATACAGTATGAAACAAAAAAAAAAAATGAACAAACTGTACAATCAAGCTGGATTACCTGGCTGAGAACGAATGGCAGGTCTCTCCTTGACACTTTCACGCAGCCTTTAGTGGTCGCCAGGAATTTCAATTCTTCTTCATGGAGCCCAATATGAACTTTACCTTCTATGATGCCCACCGTTGCTGGAACTGATCCATTCAACCGAACAATTTCTTCCACTTCATTTGCCATTCTGTAAGTTGCATGGCAGAAAGAGAGGGTGCATGAAACTAGTCATTCTGAATATTGAGTTTAAAAGTAATCTTTGATTTTTTTACAACCATGTTTTGTTCTATGAATTTGCATCCAGCAATAATAAACAATTAGGATCGATTTGCAATAATATATTTAAGTTATTTTTTGTGGGGTAAACATTTATTTGGTGAATCATTTTTGTTTCATTTTTATTAAAAAAAATGTAGTTTGAATTGTGTCAAATATTATACACAATTCTATTGTATAGATTTTACCATGGAATATAAGCAGTACTGGATGCAACATATTCTAAGAACATTCAATCAAGAGAAAATAGTCTTATGCCCCATACACACGATCGTTTTTCATGCCGTTAAAAATGCCATTAAAAAAAATGGCCATTAAAAATGATCGTGTGTAGGCTCCAGAGCATTTTTAACGACGTGAAAAACGGGCATTAAAAATTTCGAACATGCTCTCTTTTTTCACGTCGTTTTTCATGTCGTTTTTTTTAACGACGTGAAAAACGATAGTGTGTATGCTTTAACGACGTGAAAAAAACGCGCATGCTCAGAATCAAGTATGAGACAGGAGCGCTCGTTCTGGTAAAACTAGCGTTCGTAATGGAGATAGCACATTCGTCACGCAGTCACGGACTGAAAAGCACGAGACTGAAAAGAGCGAATCGTCGCTCAACAAACTTTACTAACATGAAGGGTGGCGCCATTCGAACGGAACTTCCCCTTTATAGTGCCGTCGTACGTGTTGTACGTCACTGCGCTTTGCTTGATCGTTTTTTAAAATGATCGTGTGTACGCAAGACAGGCTTGAGAGGAAACATGAAAAAAAACGACGTGAAAAACGGCAAGAAAAAAATGGCAAGAAAAACGATCGTGTGTATGGGGCATAAGAATGTTCTATTTTGCTTCATTTACACAAATTCCGCAGCTTAAAGTGATTGTAAACGATCACCTTGTAAAACAACCCATTTAGTTTAAAATAGAAATGAAAGGCAAAACATCTGTGTATAGATATATATATAAAAAAAAAAAACATTATACAATAAATACCTTTTTCCCCTTTTTTAATTCCCCCCCCCTCCTTTTTTTTTTATAAGTGATCACATTCCCTCTGTTCTCAGCTGCATAAGAGATGGGGGGAGGAGAAGCAGCAGAACACTGAGCATCCCAGTGAATGGCTGCAGAGGGGGCATGTCAGGACAAGTCTGATCATTGGAGGAGAGCACACAGAGTTCCCAGGACAGCTAGAGAACTGACCACCATGAGATTTCCTGCTTAGTGTGGTCAGTTTTTAATAGGAAAGCAGGAGGGACTGGAAGGAACACCAGTGATTTCACACAAAGAAAACAGGATACTTTTTTATACAAGTACATGGTACAGCAGGCACATATCAGGAATATGAAGTGTTTGAGTAACAAACGCTTTATTACATTGTGTGAGCAATTCCAAAAACAAATGAGTGAATGCTGGGTAATTCACACAGAACAGATGCACATGGAGTTTCCCACATGCACATTTTACTGTGTTCTGTCTCTTAGGCCCCTTTCACATGGGTTGTCGGATCAGGTCCATCTGTCAGTTTTTCAGGCGGACCTGATCAGACCATCCATTCACCCCTATGGAGCAGTGGATGTCAGCAGACAAATGTCCAATGACATCCGTCGCTATCCGATCTGATCCTGTCTGCCAAATCCAGACAGATGGTGGTCCTATTTACCATCTGTCTGGAGGGTCGGATCGGATGGGATCGGATGAAAATGGATAGGCGTAACGTTTTCATCCGATCTCCCCATAGAGGAGAGCGGGGCTCTGACAGGTACGTCTCTGCATAGTGAGCGGAGATGGACCAGTCATCTGCCTGCTCAGCGGGGATCAGCGGTGCAATCCACGCTGAGCAAGGGGAGGCCATCAAGCGGATCCGCCCTGTGTGAAAAAGGGCCTTAAAGCGGAGGTCCACACAAAAATGGAATCTCCGCTGTCCGGATTCCCCCCCCCCATCCGGTGTCACATTAAGCACCTTTCAGGGGGAGGGGGGGAGCAGATACCTGTCTAAGCCAGGTATTTTCACCCACTTCCGGGCATAGACCCCTGCATAATCTGTGGGAGTCTACACCACATACAGCGCCCCCGCTGTCTTCTGGGAGACACACGGGTCCCAGAAGACAGTAGGGACCAGTGGCATTGCGCAGCGTGAGTCGCGCATGCGCAGTAGGGAACCAGGAAGAAAAGCCGCAAGGCTTCACTTCCTGATTCCCTTACCGAAGATGGCGGTGGCAGCATCCAAGGACCAAGGGACGGGTCGGCCTCGGGTGCCGACATCGCGGGCGCCCTGGACAGGTAAGTGTCCTTATTTTAAAAGTCAGCAGCTGCAGTATTTGTAGCTGCCGACTTTTAAAAAAAAATAAAAAATTTGGCGGACCTCTGCTTTAAGTACAGAAAAACACCTGCTGATCTGCCGGAAATCCAGTGAGCTGCTAACTTCCCGATTGAGCAGACAAGCAGATGACAACAGTGGCTTTCTTGGCTTGAAATTCCAACAAACATTGTCAGCCCTGTCTGCACTCTTCCCTGCTAAACTATAGACCAGGGGTGCCCAACCTTTTTAAGACCGAGGGCCACTTAAGCGACTTGGTAACCGGTCGTGGGCCACAATGAGCAGAGTGTGCAGATGACAGGTCCGTGTCCACTCTGCATATGCAGAGCAGACACAGCCCACTCTACTCTATAGGCCCTCCCATACGGTCAGACAGAAAGGGACGGATCCCCTTCTGTTTTTTTTTTTTTTTGCGGATTGAATTGAAGGTAGACGGATGTAAATGAACACAAGTCCATTTACATCTGCTGCTCCATAGAGGTGAATGGAGGGTCCGATTGGGTCAGACCAATTGTGTGAAAGGGGCCTAAGGCTGCTTTCACAATGATGCACTGTGGTTTACCCTTACTGTGGGTGCAGAACAGTGCACCTGCGGCTTTCCTGAGGGTTAGCTACACTTTGCCATAGACCTCTATTATATCCTGCAGGTGTGTTGCACTTTCTGAAAGCGCACCAACCCGCAGGTAGTAACAGAAGCCTATGGCACACTGCAGTTCAGTTTGAAAGCAGCCCAGTAACATCTGAAGAACAGATATCCCCAAATATATACTGTGATGTTAGTAATAAACTTACCTTTAATAACAGTCTTCCATTTAGGTATCACCGGCTGTTGCTGTCCCAGGCAGAGTGCATTTGGTATAACTCCGCTCGTGGCATGAGCAGCATTATACAGGAAGTATCGGCTTATGCGGCTCTGCTCCGCAGCCGCTTGTTTCCTCTACTGCTGGCTCCATTTACAACACTGATGCTCTGGGATGGCTGGTTGGCAACCCTCAATCTGGGCTTGCCATCCCAGAGCAGGAGGTCGCGGGCCACATCAGAGGGCTTTGCGGGCCACAGGTTGGGCACCCCTGCTATAGACCATCCTCGCCTTCTCATTTTCAACATATAAGAGAAGGTGTTCTGTAGTCTGTGAGAATGGAACTGGGCAGGGCTGACAGCACTGCGTGGGATTTCTGTGCAGCGAAGGCAGAGTATACAGGAATGTAGCGGGGTGTTTCCCCTTTAATTAGGAGAAAGAACTACGGTTCCCAGAGCTCCACTGTTCACCGGATGTTTTGGGTTATGCCCCAGAGACTCATGGGGGAAGTGATATACGGAAGGGGCGAGGCCTGACTCGCTCTCTTTGGACACGGGACGGCTGAGACTGATCCACCTGTGCGGAGCTGTGCTGTGTGAGGGCCTGAAGCCTGGGGACTTCTTACAGCGAACCAAAGAGCCTTCCACCCTTTGCGAGCCTGGGTGGCATCCAACATCTCCTGCCTGCAGCCTAGATTGGATGGGAGACCCGATGGCAGCAACCGCTGTGTGCGAGTGACGACACAGCCGGTGGAAGTCCCGGACGGGTCGCGTCCGGAGGGTGAGCTGAGCGAAAGCTCATCCAATAACCTGTTTATAGTACTGTGCCTATAGACTGCCGAGGCCTACCACCTCACTTTAAGACTCTCACTGGAGATTCGCAGCAGGACTGATCCAGAGGATCTCTAGTGAAGTACGGTCAGTTGTTCAGATTCTCCCTGTTGGATTACAAAGTGTTTATTATTCTTATGTGCACCACCTCTACAGCAAGCCGGTGAAGAATCCATTATTCTTACAGGACTAAGTTTTAGAGTAAGGGATCAGGCCTGATCCGTTAGGTATACATTTAGCTGTTGTACCATAGGGTACCTAGTTAACGGTCGCCCCACGTGGCGTTCCTTTACCCCCCCCTTTTATTCTTATGGTGTAATGTGACTGTTATTGCAGGGCTCTGCATACAAGTTAAAAATCATATTGTCATTGCTGTGTGTTTTCTTTGCATAACAAGAAGTAAAATCCGTTATCCTTTTATTACTGTTCTATGTTTGAATCTCTCTCTTAAAATATAAGGATATATGTGTGTATCCTTTAGACTAGCTGTGCCAGAGTGGGTAGAGCCGATTGCCGGTGGGTTGGAGAGCTGTACTCAGGGCCCAAATCAAACCTTGCGGCCCGCTTAAGCTGAGGGTATCGCTACACGTGGGGGCTCGTACATCCGGGATTACTGAGACAGCGGTGAAACCGCCAGAAGCTACCGGCATGGACCCGATAGAGGTGGGACAGTGGTACAAGAGATGGGGCGTAGACCCAGCCAGGACGGCAGTTATAGAACTCCCGGGGATATGGCAGACACAAGCAATGATACAACTCATAATGTCCCTATCACCGATTCACAAACCATGGGTGATAGATGTGAAAACTAGTGGTGGACTTTCACATGTCTTACTGGAATGGCAGGCAGAAATTCCTGAACAGTTTAGAGGCAACAGCATACAAGATGAGGACGATCAGGTCTATCATTTGCTGCATGCGCTGCCGCGCACAAGAGACAGCCCTCAGACAAAAATAACACTGTCACCGCAGCCATCTTCCCCGTCATCCCCACAGAAGGACACAAAGAGTCCCAGGACAAGCCCAGGCACCCTTAGTGCAGAATTATGCGCTGTTCTGGGGGAGATTGTAGCTCAGTGCAAGAAAGAGCCCACAGATTACCCGATGTCGGGGTACAGGAAACTCTGGATGTTTTCAGGGAGGAAACCAGTACCTTTGGAAGAAGAGGGATTTGAGGAGTGGCTAGACAGCGCAACTCAGGCACTAGAGGAATGGGAAGTTCCGGACCGCAGAAAGAAACAGAGGGTTGTGGAAAGTTTGAAAGGGCCTGCTCTAGAGGCCGTACGCAACCTGAAGATGAGCAAGGCAGATTGTACTGCACAAGAGTGCCTCGATGTGTTACAGAATGTGTTTGGTGGGACAGAGAAAGTCACGGAGCTTGCTTATCAGCTGGAGCATTGCTACCAGAAGGAAGGTGAGAAACTATCAGACTATATGGGACGCCTGGACAAAATACTGCATAGGATGATCCTAAAGAAGGGGATCAGCCCAGAAAAAGTAGATGAGGCCCGTGCTCAACAGGTAGTGAGGGGAGCTCAACCCATGGATTCAATTGCATGGACACTGCGTGCCCGGCAGGATGGGAGGAATCTGGAGTACCCTGACCTCATCCGAATGATTAGAGAGGAAGAGGCTATATTGGAAGAAAAAAAAAAAGAACGCCTGATAGAGCCCGTCAAACAGCCGGTAGCAATAGTTACACCGCCATGACTCCCGATAGGGGAGCGGAGGTGGACACTTTGAAGTTGCAGATGTCCCAGATGATGGAGATGATGACTGCTATAATGGCGAAAGGTCAAGGTGGAGCAGAGAAACCAAGCCCCAGAAAGGAGATGTTCCCAGATACGTCAATACCGAGTCCCACTCGGGACCGAGAAGAGATGTTATGCTACAACTGCGGAGGCAGTGGCCACTTTGCCAGTAGGTGTTCCAGTCCTAAGAAGAAGAAAATGGATAATCGCCAGCCGGCGGGAAACGCCAGAGGGCCCCGGTGAGGGAGTCAACCGGGTGCCCATCTCTTTCAGTGAGCTCCAAACTGAATAGAAGGAAGAGGAAGAGAGAAAACACGACCCCTGAGAAGGAATTTAGGGTCTCTCAACCAAGATACACACCAGAGAGAGGGGACAAGACCCCTCAGAAGAAATTTAGCACTCCCAAGAAGGAATGCCTACAACCAAGAGACATCCCTCAGCGGGTTTGTAACCCCATTAGGGTGGCGAGGGTCAATGCATACCAGGCTCAGGGGAGAACAAAGTCAAAAACCAACTGGATGAAGACAAGTTCTCAGAAGAGAGTGACCTCAACCCGGCCGTACCCAGAAGAATTGGTCGGCCCGTCCCCCACGGTATCTATCCAGGTGGAAGGAGTATATACAAAGGCCCTTCTGGATACTGGAGCTCAAGTGACTTTATTGTATAGAGACTTCTATGATAGGCACTTAAGCCATTTGCCTATACGGAAGATAGAAGAGCTGGAGATATGGGGCCTGGGAACGCAGAGTTTCCCTTATGATGGTTATCTACCCATAAAACTGACATTCGACCCCTCTGTGGCTGGGAAGACAGAAGTATTCGACACCTTGGCGGTTGTGTGTCCTAGACCACCCGGGGCCAACCAGATGTCCCTCATCATAGGCACCAATACGGATCTAGTGAGAAGACTTCTGACCCCCCTGGTGAAGATGAGGAGCCATCAAGATCCAAACATCCATCCCATGCTGAAGACAGCCTACCAACGGTTAGTGTTGGAGCAGAAGACCCCAGGAGAGGGGATAGGGAAGGTGTGGAGACTGGGGAGAGAAGGAGTGGTGCTGCAGCCCGGACAGGTGGCTTGCCTCAAGGCCACTGTAAAGCTCACCTGGGAGCAGCCTGGCCCCTTTGTCATGCTGGAATCCGACCCAAGGGAAGATCACTCAGGCCTGGAAGTGATACCGGAAGTGATTCCAATCAAGGCCTTGAAGAAAGCCAGGGGAAGAGTCCCGGTGAGTGTAAGGAACTCTACAGGAAGGGCCCTAGAGATACCTGCCCGGATGTTGCTGGGACAGGTGAGTCCTGCTGTCCCAGTCAGCTGGTCAGAAGTGAAGCAAGCGGGTGAAGAAGGAGATGTTTGGGAAAAACTTTCCATTGAGAACCCGAACTTACCTGGGGCCTGGAAGGAGAGAGCCAAGGCCCAGCTGACTAGATGGGAGAAGATTTTCTCAAAAGATGAATTCGATGTGGGGCGTGCGAGGAGTGCTACCCACCGCATCCGCCTGCAAGAAGACAAACCGTTCAGGGAGAGAGTCAGGCGGGTTCCGCTGGCAGATCTGGAGGATCTGAGAGAACAGCTTGCAGAACTGAAAAAGACTGGGGTGATTCGAGAGTCCCGAAGCCCTTATGCCTCTCCAATAGTGGTGGTCAGGAAGAAGAATGGGTCGCTGAGGCTCTGCATTGACTACAGAACTCTCAACAGGAGGACCACCCCTGATCAGTACACCACGCCAAGGATAGAGGACGCCTTACAGAGTTTGTCTGGAGCTAAGTGGTTCAGCGTGATGGACCTCAAGAGCGGGTACTATCAAATTCCCATGCACCCAGAGGATAGGGAAAAGACCGCTTTCATAACTCCTGTGGGATTCTTTGAGTTTAACAGAATGCCCCAGGGCCTATCTGGAGCCCCAGATACTTTCCAACGACTCATGGAGAAGACTGTCGGAGACATGAACCTCATAGAAGTCCTAGTGTACCTGGACGATGTCATTGTTTTCGGGAGAACTCTGGAGGAACATGAGGCCCGATTGGAGAAAGTGTTGAGGAGACTTAGTGAAGAGGGGTTGAAGCTTTCCCCCGAGAAGTGTCGGTTCTACCAGTCCTCGGTGAATTATCTGGGACACGTAGTGTCTGAAAAAGGGGTGGCGACTGATCCTGAGAAGTTGGAGGCGGTTACCTCCTGGCCAAGACCCACAACAGTCACCGAACTTAGATCTTTCCTGGGGTTCTGCTCCTATTATAGGAGGTTTGTGGATGGCTTTGCCCGTATTGCCAAGCCTTTAAATGAACTGCTCCGGACTGAAGGGGAAGAGGATGGCTTGGGCCCTAGAAGACCCGGGGAGTCGGTTCAAGATCAGTGGACCCCCAGGTGTGAAGAGGCCTTCAGAACCTTGAAGAGGAGCCTCACCACAGCCCCAGTATTGGCCTATGCTGATCCCACCAGACCCTACGAGTTACATGTTGATGCTAGTCATGAAGGCCTAGGGGGAGTGCTCTATCAGGAGCATGAAGAGCAAATGCGACCAGTGGCTTATGTGAGTCGAAGTCTGACCCCCTCGGAGAAAAACTACCCCACCCATAAGTTGGAGTTCTTGGCTCTCAAATGGGCAGTTGTGGACAAACTAAGAGACTACCTTTATGGAGCAGAGTTTACAGTGAAAACAGATAACAACCCCCTGACCTACCTGTTCACCACTGCCAAGTTGGATGCCACAGGACACAGGTGGCTAGCTGCATTATCTGGGTTCAACTTCAGTCTGAAGTACAGACCAGGGGCTGGAAATAGGGATGCAGATGCCCTGTCCCGAAGATCTCATGCCGTGGCTGATGACTGGGAGGACTGGACTCAGGTAGCACCGGACGGGGTGCGGGCCCTTTGTCAAGGAGCTGAATTCCAAGCCCGAGGAGGCTCCAGAGCAGAGGAAATAGGAGTTACCACAGTGGGAGTTCCAAAACACTACTGTGGGGTGACTCAACTTGAAGAGGAAGGCTTGTCGAAGCTGTCTAAGAAGGAACTGAGGTGCGATCAATTGGAAGACCCCATAGGGAGATTGGTCTTTGAAGCATTGGAAAACGAGAGTCCAGAGAAACTTCGACATCACACCTCCAAGGAGGCTCGTCTGCTATGGAGGGAGCTAGACAAGCTACAGGTCCATCAGGGAGTGGTCTACCGAAGGGGCCCCTCTGATGACTCCGAGGATAAATGGCAGTTGTTTCTCCCAGAGAAGCACCGAGAGACTGTGCTGGTTGCCTTACATGACCAGCATGGTCACCTGGGAGCTGAAAGAACCTTCCAACTTGTCAGAAGCCGGTTCTATTGGCCCTGTATGAGGGCTGAAGTGGAGGAATATTGCCACTCCTGTGCACGATGCATCCAGAGGAAGACTCTACCCCATCAAGCTGCCCCAATGGGCCACCTACAGAGTCAAGGCCCAATGGATCTGGTATGCATTGACTTTCTCTGCCTCGAACCCGATTTGAGTGGATTGGGAAATGTTCTGGTGGTAACCGATCATTTCACCCGTTATGCACAGGCGTTCCCCACCAGAGACCAGAAGGCTTCCACTGTAGCTAAGGTGCTTCTAGAAAAATACTTCGTCCACTATGGATTACCACAGAGAATCCACTCCGACCAAGGAAGGGACTTTGAGAGTCGCCTGATCCGGAACCTACTGGACTCCCTGGGAGTGGAAAAGACCAGGACTACCCCTTATCATCCACAAGGAGATGCCCAGCCTGAGAGGTTTAATCGGACTTTGTTAAACATGCTGGGGACTCTGGAGACAGAGAAGAAGCAGCATTGGAGTCAACACATATCCACTTTGGTGCATGCCTACAATTGCACCACCAGTGATGTGACGGGTTACTCTCCCTACCGCCTCATGTTTGGGAGTAGGGATGAGCTTCGTGTTCGAGTCGAACATACGTTCGACTCGAACATCGGCTGTTCGATCGTTCGACGAAGATCGAACGATTTGGGCCGTTCGCGCCAAATTCGAGTGACGCGAACGGCCCACAATGCACTACGCCATCGCAGTGTCATCCAGGCGCTGTGATTGGCCAAGCATGCACTGTGACCCCGCATGCTTGGCCAATCACAGCGCCGGCAGCGAGGAGAGCAATGATTGGCCACAGGCAGGATGCCTGTGGCCAATTATTGCTGAGGGTGTTTAGTACACGCCCCACACTATAAAAGGCCGCCAGCACGGCGGCCTAGTGTAGTGTGTTCCGGAGCAGGGAAAGACAAGCATAGGCAGGGACAGTGACATTTATTTCTTTCTTGCTTAACCTGGATTCCTTTAGTTTAGGGAAAGAGAAGGATAGGTAGGGAGAGTGTCAGTGTGTTTTACTGTGCGAGTCCTTGTTTCTAGGGACAAAGAAGGAAAGTGAGGGAATTTCTCCTTGTGCTATAGTGTGCTTTAAAAAAACATTTTTTCTAGGGACAGAAAACTCTAGGTAGGGAGAGTGTCAGTTTCTTTCACTGTGCGAGTCCTTGTTTCTAGGGACAAAGAAGGAAAGTGAGGGGAATTCTCCTTGTGCTATAGTGTGCTTTAAAAAAACATTTTTTCTAGGGACAGAAAACTCTAGGTAGGGAGAGTGTCAGTTTCTTTCACTGTGCCAGTCCTTGTTTCTAGGGACAAAGAAGGAAAGTGAGGGGAATTCTCCTTGTGCTATAGTGTGCTTTAAAAAAACATTTTTTCTAGGGACAGAAAACTCTAGGTAGGGAGAGTGTCAGTTTCTTTGACTGTGCCAGTCCTTGTTTTTAGGGACAAAGAAGGAAAGTGAGGGGAATTCTCCTTGTGCTATAGTGTGCTTTAAAAAAATCATTTTTTCTAGGGACAGAAAACTCTAGGTAGGGAGAGTGTCAGTTTCTTTCACTGTGCCAGTCCTTGTTTCTAGGGACAAAGAAGGAAAGTGAGGGGAATTCTCCTTGTGCTATAGTGTGCTTTAAAAAAATCATTTTTTCTAGGGACAGAAAACTCTAGGTAGGGAGAGTGTCAGTTTCTTTCACTGTGCCAGTCCTTGTTTCTAGGGACAAAGAAGGAAAGTGAGGGGAATTCTCCTTGTGCTATAGTGTGCTAAAGCATTCCTCATCAACCATCTTTGAAATCCTTGTTTTTTGGACAGTCAGGGAAATTGTCGTTGTGCTATTCTGTGCAAAAGCAATAATCCTCAACCATATTTAGAAATCCTTAAGTAAAGGGACAGAGAAGGACACCTGAAGGTAGCCGTTATTGCTTTTTTCCCATCTCCCTGCAGGCCATCTATTAGAATGTCTGGAAGGCAAACAAGGAGAGGCAGACAGTCAGGAGGCAATAAAAGAGGGCAAGCAGGCTCTGTGTCTGGGGGCAACAGTGCTGGTCGTGGACGCGGTGCATTGTCATCAGCACATGGCCATGGGACACACTTGTCCTTCTTTTCGGCAGCTAGACATGTTGAGCCACATCATGCCGAAGACTTGGTAGAGTGGATGACCAAGCCCTCCTCCTCCTCCTCATCCTCTCTCACCCAGGCTCAGGGTACTGGCAAAGCAGCTGCCAAAGCGTCCTCTTCCCTGGTATCAATGTCAGACTCATCATCAGTCACTCCTTCCCTAGACCCACCATGTCCTCCTCCTGAGGAGTCCCCCGAACTGTTTGAGCACAGTGTTGGGTACATGCTCCAGGAGGATGCCCAGCGTTTCGAAGGGTCTGATGATGAAACCCAGCTACAGGAAGGCAGTAGCGTGAGAGCAGACAGAGGGGATGCTCAAGAAGGACACCAATCTGGCAGTCATGTTCCAGCAGCTGCAGCATACTGCCAGATTGGCTCCAGTGATGAGGAGGGAGGGGATGATGAGGTCACTGACTCCACGTGGGTGCCTAATAGGAGAGAGGAGGAGGAGGAGGATGAGGAGGAGGCACATCTCCAATGAGGCAGGATGCCCTTTGGTGGCCAGCGTAAGGGCAGTACACCGACGGAATCACACCGCAGAGCTCCGCCTGTGCAGGGCGCAGCCTCTGCCCGTCATTCAAAAAGTTCCTTGGTGTGGGCCTTTTTTGAGGCTAGTGCATCAGATCGCACAGCTGCTGTTTGCAACATATGTCTCAAGCGTATATCGCGTGGCCAAAACATCAGCCGCTTGGGTACCACATGCCTGACCAGACATATGTTGACCTGCCATGCAGCTCGTTGGCAAGCCTACCTCAAAGACCCACACCAAAGAACAAAGCGGACCTCTCCTTGCACCGCATCAGCTGGGATCTCCAACCCCACTATAACTTCAGTCCTCTCTGAAACATACACTGAGAGGAATGAAGGTGTAGAATTAGGTGTGTCACAGCCAAGTACTTGCGGCCACTCTGCTAGCAGTACACCGACGTCCGATTCTAGCAGGCAAATTTCCCTGCCCCAGCTGCTGGACCGTCGAAAGAAGTTCACTCCCAGCCATCCACATGCCCAGCGGTTGAATGCTAGCTTGGCTAAATTGCTAGCGCTTCAACTGCTGCCTTTTCAGTTGGTAGACTCGGCCCCCTTCCGTGAGTTTGTGCAATGTGCGGTTCCTCAGTGGCAGGTTCCCAAACGCCACTTTTTCTCACGGAAGGCTATTCCGGCTCTCTACCGGCATGTGGAAGGCAATGTCTTGGCCTCGCTGGACAGGGCGGTCAGCGGTAAGGTGCATATTACCGCTGACTCATGGTCCAGCAGGCATGGACAGGGACGTTACCTTTCTTTCACGGCCCATTGGGTCACTCTTTTGGCAGCTGGGAAGGATGCAGGACAAGGTGCAGTAGTGTTGGAGGTTGTTCCACCGCCACGCCTCCAAAATGCTACTACTGGTTGTGACACACCTCTCTCCTCCACCCCCTCCTCTTCTTCTTCCTCCATGGCCTCTTCCTGTGGTTTGTCCTATGAACCAGCGGTGCTCCGTAGCCGTTCACGGGGCTACGCAAGTACGCAGGCAAAAAGATGCCATGCCGTGCTTGCGCTGGTGTGTTTGGGGGACAGAAGCCACACTGGGGCAGAGGTCCTGTCTGCTCTGCAGGGCCAGGCCGAGAGGTGGTTGACGCCACGCCAGCTTAAGCCAGGAATGGTGGTTTGCGACAATGGCACCAACCTCCTCTCCGCCCTCCGACAGGGACAACTGACCCATGTGCCCTGTGTGGCTCACGTCCTTAACCTGGTGGTGCAGCGGTTCTTGGGCAGGTACCCGGGCTTACAGGATGTCCTGAGGCAGGCCAGGAAAGTCTGTGTGCATTTCCGCAGATCTTATAATGCCAGTGCTCGCCTGGCTGAGCTGCAAAAGGAGTTGAACCTGCCCAAGAACCGCCTTATATGTGACATGCCCACCAGGTGGAACTCAACGTTGGCCATGCTGCAGCGGCTTCACACGCAGCAGAGGGCCATCAATGAGTACCTGTGCGACTACGGCACCAGGACAGGGTCAGGGGAGCTTGGTTTTTTTTCTCCACGCCAGTGGGGCATGATCAGGGATGCATGCACTGTCCTGGCACCATTTGAGGAGGCCACGAGGATGGTGAGCAGTGACAGTGCATGCATCAGTGACACTGTACCTCTTGTCCACCTGTTGGAGCACACGCTGCGTGGAATAATGGACAGGGCACTTGAGGCAGAACAGAGGCAGGAAGAGGAGGACTTCCTTGCCTCTCAAGGCCCCCTTTACCCAGACAGTGTTCCTTCTGTCCCACCCATCGCACAGGAAGAGGAAGAGGAGGAGGAGGAGGAGGAGGAGGAGGAGGAGGATTGTGTCAGCATGGAGGTGGAGGCTGGCACTCAGCATCATCAGCAGCAGTCTTTTAGGGATGATTTACAGTCCCAAGAAACCAGTGGACTTGTACGTGGCTGGGAGGAGGTGGCTGCGGATCATGTCGTCCTTAGTGACCCAGAGGACTCCGGAGCGAATGCCTCAGCAAACCTACGCTGCATGGCCTCCCTGATCCTGCAAAGTCTGCGGAAGGATCCTCGTATTCTTCGGATCAAGGAGAGGGACCATTACTGGCTGGCCACTCTCCTTGATCCACGGTACAAGGGTAAGGTTGCGGACCTTATGTTACCTTCGCAGAGGGAGCAGAGGATGAGACAACTCCGGGAGGCCTTGCAGAAAGGTCTGTGCAACGCGTTCCCAGAGACTGGGAGGTTACAAACTCCTGGTCCTGGACAACGAGTTGCTGAGGCTTCGGCCAGTCAAAGAAGGAGCGGTGGGGAAGGTGGCCGTCTGACCGATGCGTTCAGACAATTCTTTAGTCCGCAGCCCCAAAGTATGATCGGTTCCAGCAACCATCGCCAGCGTCTGATAAACATGGTGCAGGAATATCTAGGGGCAAGGTCAGACTTGGACACCTTCCCCACCGAAAATCCTCTGGCTTACTGGGTCTTGAGGATGGATCACTGGCCAGAGCTTGCACAGTATGCAATTGAGCTACTGGCCTGTCCTGCATCCAGCGTTCTTTCGGAACGCACATTCAGTGCTGCTGGAGGATTTGTCACGGATCACAGGGTGCGCCTGTCCACCGACTCGGTTGATCGACTGACTTTCATCAAGATGAACCAGTCTTGGATCACCACCAGCTACCACACACCTGATGCTGATATAACAGACTAATTGATTTTAACATGTCACATCCCTTCAAGACTGATGCTGATGCTGAGTGCCTGTGCTGTTATGTTGACTGGCTATCCTCCTCCTCCGAGTCCTCAATGATACGATTGATGATGATAGCTTGGAAGATCATTTTTGTTTATGGGTGCCGCCACCAGTGGCTAAGGCCCAATTTTTCAGCCCCTGTTTTACAAGGGCGTGTCATTACAATTTTTGAAGCAATACTTTGCAACAGGGCTCATTGCTGTGCTCCAAGTACAGTATATGTGAGGGGTTGTAGTGTTGTGCCACCAGTGCCTAAGGCCCAATTTTTCAGCCCCTGTTCAACAGGGGCATGCAATTACAATTCTTGATCTAATAATTCACAGCAGGGCCCATTGCTGCACCCACCAAGAGTAACTCTGAGGGCTTACAGTGTTGTGGCAACACCACCACCACCACCACCACCACGAAAGGCCCAATTTTTCAGCCCCTGTTCAACAGGGGCATGCAATTACAATTCTTGATCTAATAATTCACAGCAGGGCCCATTGCTGCACCCACCAAGAGTAACTGTCAGGGCTTACAGTGTTGTGGCACCAGCACCACCATCAAAGGCCCAATTTTTACTACCACTGTTCAACAATTATATGTAATTAAAATTCCTGATATAATAGTTGACAGCAGGGCGTTCCAGCACCAACCAAGAGTAACTGTGAGTGCTTACAGTGTTGTGCCAACACCAACAACTAAGGGGCCTATTTCTGCAGAGTATATACGGCAGGTCCCTACTTTCAAACATCCAACTTACAAACGACTCCTACTTGCAAACGCAAGAAGACAACAGGAAGTGAGAGGAAATCTACCACTAGGAAGGAAAATTCTCTCCTGTAAGAATAAATATGGGAGAAAGGTGTCTCCTCTGTACTGATGCTTTATCAGCAATCCTTGTTTCAAGAAAAACACCACATTTCAAAAACAGTTGTCATTGGGACGGAAAGTGAGGTGAAATGTTCTGAACAGGGGCACAGACAGCAAAACAAATGTTACAGGGGTGATAACCCTTACCTATGTTTTCCAAAAAGTTTAAAAATAGATTTTTGGGCTGGAGCTACACTTCAACAATGTACCTGTTCAAAATTACAAACAGATTCTACATAAGAACAAACCTACAGTCCCTGTCTTGTATGCACCGCCTGTATACGGCTGTTCAGAGTATATAGGGCCTTTTTTATTTTATGTGCGGGGTTCCCCTTAATATCCATACAAGACCCAAAGGGGCTGGTAATGGGCTGGGGTAGAGGGGGGGGGGGTCATGGGGTAGCTATGCCATTTTTCTTAAAGATTTTCATCCATATTACCGGGACCAGACATTACATTAAAGCCGCAAGCAGTTTTAAATGGCTTTTTTTTCCTTTAGAAGTGTCATTTTGTGCAGGGACAGTTCTAAACACGGGAAACACGTGGCACTTCACAGGCATACTTTAGACACCCCCCAGGTACGATATTTAAAGGAATATTTGACTTTTTTTTTTTCACTTTATGCATCATTAAAATGACTGCTCCCGAAAAACGACCGTTTTTAAAACTTCTTTTTGCATTGATACATGTCCCCTGGTGCAGAACCCGGGTTCCCAAACCCTTTTTTAGGACAATAACATGCATAATAGTTGTTATAATTAGCACTTTAGAATTCGAACGTTCGCATCCATTGTATTTAATAGGGTTCTAATGTTCGTACGAATTTTCGGTCCGTTCGCGGGTTCTGGTGCGAACCGAACCCGGGGGTGTTCGGCTCATCACTATTTGGGAGAGAAGCAAGATTGCCAGTGGATCTGGCCTTTGGCATTTCCCTAGACTATACCTCTGCTACCTCCCACAAAGGATATGTGGACCGACTTAGGTATAAACTGAAAGCGGCCTATGAACAAGCCCAAGCGGCCTCAGACCGGAGAGGGGTCAGAAATAAAAGGAACTTTGACCTGAAGGTTCGAGTGCAAGACCTGCAGCCTGGAGACCGTGTGCTGCTACGCAACCTAGGGATCCCAGGGAAGCATAAACTTGCTGATAGATGGAGGTCCGAGCCTTATGTCATTTGTAGAAAACTTCCTGGACTACCGGTGTATAAGTTAAAGCCAGAGGGGAGAGTGGGACCCTTGAAAACCTGGCACAGAAATCACTTACTCCCACTTAAAGAGGCAGTCAGGATACCTTCAGTGAAGAACCTGCCGGAATCTGTTTCCATCTTGGATACCCCCAGACCCAACACTCGGTCTCAGACCCTCCGAGCTAGGGATGGACAGGCTTCCCAACCAAGTGAAGATGGGAGGGGAGAACTTGAATGGCTATGGCCGTCCTCAACTCCAGGGAGTTCCGCCATAGACCTTCCACCCACTGAAGATACACAAGATGGGACCCTGAACCCAGAGGCTACAGAGTTCATTCCATCCAGTGATGTGCCTGAATGCTGGGAAGATATTCCGGGCCTTTACTCAGAAGCAGAGGAGGAAGAGGCCCCAGAATCAGTGATGGTGTCAGAAAGTGTTCCTGACGCAGAGCCTGTGGTACCTGAGCCTGAAGTCCCAAGGGAGCAAAGAACTTACAGAGTCGTGAGGCCTCCCAGGAGATTAACCTACCCTCAATTGGGAAAAAGCTCAGAGGACTCTGTTGCCACTGCCAGAAGAAGTACTGAGTGCTCAGATCCTTCCACTGTTCATTTGGTGGAAGGCAACCCCAGCTCACTCTCTGGCACAGTTAGACAGGCCACCCATGCTAGTGTGACCTGTGGTATAGGGAACCCCACCTCTGAGTTTTGGTGGAAATTCCCTGTACCAACATCACACTCCACATTCAGTAAATTGGTTCAGAATTGTTGTTAAATTGTTTATCTTTGGGGACCAAAGAGTTTTAGTGGGGGGAGTGTGTAGCGGGGTGTTTCCCCTTTAATTAGGAGAAAGAACTACGGTTCCCAGAGCTCCACTGTTCACCGGATGTTTTGGGTTATGCCCCAGAGACTCATGGGGGAAGTGATATAAGGAAGGGGCGAGGCCTGACTTGCTCTCTTTGGACACGGGACGGCTGAGACTGATCCACCTGTGCGGAGCTGTGCTGTGTGAGGGCCTGAAGCCTGGGGACTTCTTACAGCGAACCAAAGAGCCTTCCACCCTTTGCGAGCCTGGGTGGCATCCAACATCTCCTGCCTGCAGCCTAGATTGGATGGGAGACCCGATGGCAGCAACCGCTGTGTGCGAGTGACGACACAGCCGGTGGAAGTCCCGGACGGGTCGCGTCCGGAGGGTGAGCTGAGCGAAAGCTCATCCAATAACCTGTTTATAGTACTGTGCCTATAGACTGCCGAGGCCTACCACCTCACTTTAAGACTCTCACTGGAGATTCGCAGCAGGACTGATCCAGAGGATCTCTAGTGAAGTACGGTCAGTTGTTCAGATTCTCCCTGTTGGATTACAAAGTGTTTATTATTCTTATGTGCACCACCTCTACAGCAAGCCGGTGAAGAATCCATTTTCTTTTTCGTACATCACGGGACACAGAGCGACTTAGTCATTACTAATGGGTTATATAGATTACCTTCAGGTGTTGGCACTGGCCAATTCCAAACCGGAAGTACCCTCCCCTATATAAGCCCCTCCCACCCGGGAGCACCTCAGTTTTTTGCCAGTGTCTAAGGTGTTGGCCAAAGAGTAACATGTGTTTTCACTGGGCTTGCGTACAGGTTCTTTTGGGCCTTAGTAAGCTGTTCCGGATCCCACCAAAAAAGCTTCATAGCTAAACGGTCGGTACCCGGGCCTTGCAGCAGAAGAGCAAGGTTTTGCCTGTAATGCTTCTCTTAGGAGGGCTGGACCCTGGGATCCAGAGCTCTGGTCATACCCACGACCAAGATGTTGTCTGTGCAGGGTGCTATACAGGTCCAGGGGAGTGGAATCCTTGGGAACCCGGTCCCTGAAGGTTTAATTACAATGCCTGCCGTGATAGGTGAAGTTTGGACTTCTGTGGACCAAACAAAGTCCTGCGGCGGGGATCAGGTAAGTGGGGGCCCCCAGGAACTTGGTTCTATTGGGGGACCCCCAAGCCTAATTTGTCTTTCTGTCTGTTACCTAACGGTATTCCCGCTAAATATCTGTGTTTGCCTGTAACTACTGAAAATGTAAAATTTTAATAGTAGTCAAGAAAAAAAAAAAAAAGGGACCGCGGTACCTGTGTTAAACCACTAGAGGCCGCTGTAGTCCATTTTTCTTGTCATGTGGATCTTTGGTTTTCTCAAGTCAAAAGATCCAGGCAGCTGGTAAGTTTCTCTGTGGGAATCCACTTCCTCTGCCCTGTTGCTGCGCTCATCCACCGCACAGGCCCTCCGGCAAAAAGGGCCCTGGCTCCTAGTCCCCTGTTTGATTTCGAAAAGGGCGCCAATGGCGCACGGGCGCGCGCGCGGGCGCGTGCACGCGCCTCCTATGAAAAAAAAGGGGCGGGGCGGGTGGATGACGCTCGATGCGCGCCGCGGCGCTTCTGCGCATGTGCGGGCGTCCCAGCATAGTTAAAAGACACAGTACAAGTGTCAGCTGGATGCAAACAGAGCTAGCAACAAACAGTGGCACACAGAGGCGGTTGATGCAGGCATCCCCATAGAAAGGCACTTTAGTGGACACCAGCTGGTATATAGCAGCACCTGTGTTAGACTATTACCAGCAAAATTGGTGTATGACGACGGGAATACCTCAGCTTTGTGCTTAAAGGATATGTCGTCCAGACGCTCCGGAAATAGATCTTCCAGGAAGCCAAAGGGGTCTCCATCGGGCTCTGAGGATATTGGGCATGCTTGTACTGCACCAATCTCCCCTGAGAATTCAGAGGTCAGTAGCCGTAGAAACCCCGCAGGAATGCCTGGTGCTGCGGCTGTCCCCAGTCCACCTGCTCCTGTATATATAACAGAGGAGGTTTTATCCTCAACTCTGGGAGGATTGGAAGAGAGTATAACAGCATTGATCGCTGCTTCCCTGTCACAGGAAAAGCGCGTCCGATCTCCGTCTCCTCCTTCAGAGTGCCTGTTAGTGGAGGAACAGCCCCACACAGAGATCGACCTACCTGAAGGGGATCAGGATGAGGTTGATTCAGTTATGGAGGAATCAACAGTGGAAGAACCTTTCTCAGCATCTCAGGCTGAAAGATTATGGGTTCAGTCTCTGACTAATATGGTCCGATCAGCATTTAAAATGCCTCTGGCGGAACCACCATCCACTACGGTTTCCTCGCTGGGGTCGCTAAAAGCTCCCCAGGCTGTCTGTTCCTTCCCAATCCACCATTTATTAGAAGGGCTTATTTACCAGGATTGGGAGCATCCTGATAAAATATTTGCTCCCCCCAAGAGATTTCCTGTGATCTATCCCATGGAGGATAAGTTCATAAAAAAATGGAGGGTCCCTACAGTGGACGCAGCCATCTCTTCTGTTAACAAATCACTGACATGTCCAGTAGATAATGTTCCAATGTTCAAAGACCCAATAGATAAAAAATTGGAGTCTTTACTAAAATCTGCTTTCTCTACAGCAAGCATGGTGACACAACCTGCGGTAGCAGCGATTGGAGTCTGCCAAGCAGTGAAAGATCAGTTGAAACAAGTCTTAAGGGACTTACCAGATCAGCAGGCTCTTGCCCTAGCTGACCTGCCTAGAGCCTTGTGTTTTGCGGTGGACGCCATAAAGGATACAATCCAACAGGCCTCCCGCTTTACGCTGTCTATAGTACATATGCGTAGGCTTCTGTGGCTCAAAAACTGGTCTGCTGAAGCTCCCTGTAAAAAACTGCTGGTTAGCTTCCCATTTCATGGAGAACGCTTATTTGGAGAAGATCTGGACAAATATATCCAGAAAATTTCTGCCGGTAAAAGTTCACTCTTACCGGTTAAGAACAAGGGTAGAAATCCTTCTTTTAAGAGGCCTACTTCTCCAGTCCCGGGCACATCGGCTGTGAAGCAGTTCCGACGGCCTCCGCGGTCAAATTCAGGGGGCAGAAATCAGGGACAATCACAGGGTAACAAAAAGCCCTGGATCAAGAGAGGTACAAAACCTCCCCCCAAGGCATGAAGCGTTGCCCCCACTCAATCGGGTGGGGGGAAGACTTCAGTTGTTCACAGAGACCTGGCGGGACACCATCAGAGACAGATGGGTGCTCTCCGCAGTAAGTCTGGGATACAAGCTGGAGTTAAAAGGCACTCCTCCTGCCCAATTTATGAGGTCAAACGTGCCAAGAGATCCCCAAAAGAGAGGATCCCTCCTTCTGGCACTAGAACAACTATTGCTCCAAGGTGTAATCATGAAGGTTCCCCTGGAAGAAAGCCGATTCGGGTTTTACTCGAACCTTTTCACAGTCCCCAAACCAAATGGGGACGTGAGGCCCATATTAAATCTAAAAGGGCTAAACAAGTTCCTAAATATCAGGACTTTTCGGATGGAGTAGATCCGATCGGTGGCCACCGCCCTACAAGGGCAGGAATGGTTAGCCTCGATCGACATAAAGGATGCTTATCTGCATATTCCCATCTTTCCGGCCCACCAGAAATTTCTACGCTTTGCAGTAGAAGGGCGCCATTTTCAGTTCAGAGCCTTACCTTTCGGTCTGGCCACAGCACCACGAGTGTTCACAAAAATACTGGCCCCATTATTGGCCAATCTAAGAACACAGGGTGTAACGATAATGGCATATCTAGACGACCTGCTACTAATAGACCACTCAGTGGAAAAGCTGGAAGTAGCTATTCACAAGACAATCAAGTATCTGGAATATCACGGTTGGATTATCAACCGGGACAAGTCAGCTCTAAGACCAGTCAAAAGTCTGGAATACTTAGGGCTAAGGCTGGATTCAAATCAGAGAAAGATTTTCTTACCTCCAGAGAAGGTGTCGTCTTTAAAAGATTTGACCCACTTAGTGGGTACAAAAAGAAAACCATCCATACGCCTCTGCATGAGGCTGCTGGGAAAGATGGTGGCTTCATTCGAAGCGGTACCCTACGGTCAATTCCATTCAAGGAATTTGCAAAGGGCCATACTGTCAGCCTGGAACAAAAAAGTTCAGGCTTTAGACTTACCAATGTCCCTGTCCCCTTCCGTTCGCAAGAGCCTCCATTGGTGGTTGGTGCCCCAGAATCTGGAAAGAGGGAAACCCTTCAGTCCGGTTTCTTGGAAGGTGGTCACTACAGATGCCAGCCTCATAGGCTGGGGGGCAGTACTGGAGCAATGGTCTCTCCAGGGCAAGTGGTCAGAAGCAGAAAAGGCCCTGCCCATCAATCTCTTAGAGATACGAGCAGCCCGGTATGCCCTAGTAGCATGGACATCCAAACTCCAAGGGTCCCCTGTCAGAATTCAATCAGACAATGCCACGGCAGTGGCATATATCAATCACCAGGGTGGCACCAAGAGTCGTGCAGCCCAGAGGGAAGCAAATTGCATCCTGGAGTGGGCAGAAAGATATGTCCCAGCCATATCCGCGGTTTTCATCCCAGGAGTGGAAAATTGGAGAGCGGACTTTCTAAGTCGCCAACAATTATGCCCGGGGGAATGGTCTCTTCACCCCGAGGTTTTCCAGGCAATATGCCAGCGGTGGGGAACACCGGATGTAGATCTGCTAGCATCCAGATTCAACGCAAAGGTGGACAGATTTGTGTCTCGCACAAGGGATCCCCTAGCTTGCGGCTCGGATGCCCTAGTGTTCCCTTGGGATCAGTTCAAGCTGATATATGCATTCCCACCGCCACAATTGTTACCGCGATTACTCCGCAGAATCAGGGTAGAAAAGAAACCAGTGATTCTGGTGGCTCCAGCGTGGCCCCGAAGGGCATGGTACGCGGAGATTGTAAAAATGTCAGTGAGGAGTCCTTGGACCCTCCCACATCGTCCGGACCTGCTGTCGCAGGGACCGATATACCACCCTTCCTTACCAGCCCTAGGTTTGACGGCCTGGCTATTGAAGCCCACATTCTGAAAAAGAGAGGGCTCTCTAATTCTGTGGTATCTACCATGATCAATGCCAGGAAGCCGGTATCCAGGCAGATCTATTATAGAATCTGGAAGGCGTACATTACATGGTGTGAGGCCAAGAAATGGCATCCACGTAAGTACGTAATAGGTAGGATTTTGGACTTCCTACAGTGGGCTGTAGATAGGAAGCTTGCCTTGAGTACTATCAAGGGTCAGATTTCGGCCTTGTCAATATTTTTTCAAAGGCCCTTGGCTTCGCATTCACTAGTCAAAGCCTTTATACAAGGAGTGATGCGTATTAGCCCTCCGGTTAGTATTTCCATATGTCCTTGGGACTTAAACCTGGTTCTGTCGGTTCTACAGAAACAACCGTTTGAACCATTGCAACACATTTCCTTGGTTCTTCTCACCAGGAAATTGATTTTTTTAGTAGCCGTTTGTTCGGCTAAAAGAGTATCGGAACTAGCCGCCTTGTCCTGTAAGGAGCCATATCTGGTTGTCCATAAGGACAGAGTAGTATTACGTCCTCATCCAGCCTTTCTTCCTAAGGTGGTATCGAGGTTTCATTTGAACCAAGATGTGGTTCTTCCTTCTTTTTTCCCCAAACCTAGCTCGGTAGAGGAAAAGTTATTACATTCTTTGGATGTAGTAAGAGCAGTTAAAACTTATCTGAAAGCCACTGCTCAGATTCGCAGAACGGATTCTTTGTTTGTTCTGCCGGAAGGCCCCAGAAAGGGTCAGGCAGCATCAAAATCTACTTTAGCCAAGTGGATTCGACAGGTCATAATACAAGCCTATGGCTTGAGAAAGAGACCGCCTCCGTTCAAAGTTAGGGCGCACTCCACAAGAGCAGTTGGAACTTCATGGGCAGTGCATCACCAGGCCTCCCTGGCTCAAGTATGTAAGGCCGCGACATGGTCTTCGGTACACACGTTTACTAGATTCTACCAGGTAGACGTTAGAAGTCAGGAGGATGTCGCCTTTGGGCGCAGTGTGTTGCAGGCCGCAAAAGATCCTCATGCCTGATGGCGCCCAGCTTATGTATCCCTCCCCTCATTTGGCATTGCTTTGGGACGTCCCATTAGTAATGACTAAGTCGCTCTGTGTCCCGTGATGTATGAAAAAGAAAAAGGGATTTTTATAACAGCTTACCTGTAAAATCCTTTTCTTGGAGTACATCACGGGACACAGAGCTCCCACCCCTCTTTTTGGGACACTTATTGCTTGGCTACAAAACTGAGGTGCTCCCGGGTGGGAGGGGCTTATATAGGGGAGGGTACTTCCGGTTTGGAATTGGCCAGTGCCAACACCTGAAGGTAATCTATATAACCCATTAGTAATGACTAAGTCGCTCTGTGTCCCGTGATGTACTCCAAGAAAAGGATTTTACAGGTAAGCTGTTATAAAAATCCCTTTATTCTTACAGGACTAAGTTTTAGAGTAAGGGATCAGGCCTGATCCGTTAGGTATACATTTAGCTGTTGTACCATAGGGTACCTAGTTAACGGTCGCCCCACGTGGCGTTCCTTTACCCCCCCTTTTATTCTTATGGTGTAATGTGACTGTTATTGCAGGGCTCTGCATACAAGTTAAAAATCATATTGTCATTGCTGTGTGTTTTCTTTGCATAACAAGAAGTAAAATCCGTTATCCTTTTATTACTGTTCTATGTTTGAATCTCTCTCTTAAAATATAAGGATATATGTGTGTATCCTTTAGACTAGCTGTGCCAGAGTGGGTAGAGCCGATTGCCGGTGGGTTGGAGAGCTGTACTCAGGGCCCAAATCAAACCTTGCGGCCCGCTTAAGCTGAGGGTATCGCTACAGGAAGTTAGGAGCTCACTGGATTTCTGGCAAATCAACAAGTGTGTTTCTGTATTTCCAACTCCTTTAATGTGATATAACATGGAGAAATGTTTATGTACTGCAGGGATGTACTTAAAATGTTTTTTATTTTTTTATTTGTCCTGACACACAATTTAAAGTACCGCTGTCTTTTTAAGAAGAAAAATACATCAACATATGCAAATACTGAGACCCACTATGCTCCTCCAAACAGCACAATTTATTATTCAAATCTGTGTGTATGGCATGAGGAATTTTAGAACTCTTTTTGACTGTTCCACTAAATCATCTCCTTATAGTGGCATCAGCCAGGAGACTTATAAAACAATTGTAGCGGGTATGTACTATTTAGGGGCAGCATCTGGGTGGTAGTATGACCCAGATGCACTAATTGGTAGAGTAGGGCTGTTTTCATTCGTGTGAAGACATCAGGGGTGCTCAGTTCCCTGCGGCTCAGTAGGTGGCGCTGTCGCTTTGGGCCGGGGTTGAACCACCACTGCAGTGCTGTACCTTTTGTGACCTCTCGCAGCAGCTATACAGCGGGGCGGGGAACCTGCTGTGCTTGCTGGGAGAGGGTATAAAAGGGGACGGACATCTTCACCACGAGGTCCCAGTCCCAGGCACCTTCAGCCTGAGGGCTGCTGTCCGTGATCGGTGTCCAGGCGCCTTTGGCCTGGACACGTGGAGTTCGTGTTCCATCCCAGACACCTTCAGTCTGGGGTGAGGTACTTAACCGAAGGCCTGGGGCCCAGTACCTTCCACTGAATCCCGCGAGGGAGGGATTGTCCTAAGGTGCCCCTGGTGTCGGGTGCCTGAATCCAGGGCATAAGGGACCGGAGAGGTGACCTTCCCCTAGAGCTGGTGCAGCATATTGCCGGTGCCGGGTGGGCCTCCGGAGACCGTCCGGATGGATGTCGTTCCCTAACAAGGGCCAACTACAAAAGGAAGGTAGTTCATGTTTCACGGCCGGTGGCAGCGGTCCACCTAATCAACCTAGGTCGGTGGCAGAGACCTGTTCCCAGGCCTGTGGCAGGGGCCTCAATAGTTCACCCGGTCGGTGGCAGCGGCCAACCTCACGGTCAGTGGCAGAGACCGTGCGCCAAACCTATTTGCACTAGAAGGAATAGGAGAGTTCACTGTGCCTGGACCTACTCATATCCACACCCCTGTCTGTTCATTTCAAAGTTCAACTGATGCTGTTCACTTGTCAAGAAGAATAAAGGAGTGTTGACTTTTTTTATGGTGTGGGGCTCTATTACTGGCAGTCAAACCTCCACAGGAGAAGCAGAGGCTCCATCCAGAACACAGGCCCCAAGGTAAAACAAGTGTTGGCTTTCACCTCTGCACATTAGAGGACATAGGCCGTAGTGAACCTCACCCTCCTCCCACATACCCCTAGACAAGCCAGCCGTTTCACTGACAAGGGAGAAGGGGGTGAGGGCGTGAGGCCGCTACACAATATATATAGTATTTGGTTATATTTTACCATAACATGCCTGACACAGGCCATCATGTTCTCAGTTCCATTAGTCATGTCATTCACAACATCCTGTGGGGACTATTAGTGCTTGTGACAGGGGTCACTTTGGGCACAGGGTGAGCAAGAAAATAATGGACATTAAGAATATGTCTTGGATTGCTTTAAAATGGGACAGTGATATTTTTCCACAATATTTCCCAGGATATCTGTAAAGAACTATTTACTGTTTGATTATGAAATCAACAGGTTAACTAAAAAGTGACTCCTTCATGATGTTGGGACACATACTGTTAGATGCTAATGTCACCACATCCAGCCCCCACCTGTGTCTGCTAAGATGTCAGATGTGTATTGGGAGACAGTGAGGCTAGCCTAAAGGTCATGTGTCTGAGTCATCACTGTAGTTAATTAGCTCATGTAAATTAGGTCTGGTCAAAGGTGTATTGTCTGAGGAGAATGTAAGAACCTCCTCTCTGTGTGTATAAAACTGGGAGTTTGTCATTAAAGATTGTCAGTCCAGTTGGAAACTTCATACAGAGTGTTTGTCTCGTATGATTGGAAGGATTAATCCTATGGGAAGCGGTCGCCTGACTGTGGAGGATCGGCAGTGGATGTGTGTCCAGAGAGGGCATATCCTAAACGGCGTTAACCCCTTTCATACTTGCCGTTACATTGGTGGCAGCAGTGGGATTTTCCCTCCAGTTACTGGGACACTCCAAACCACCACAGTGAATGACCAGCTATGCAGCCTGCAGGAAAGCCACACTGAAAGACTTACTTGAGAGCCGTGGAGGGACCGGTGGGACAAAGAAAGAAGGCCACCTTGATCAGGGAGCTAGCCGAGATGGATCAGAGGGATGGTGATGCAGGACCCCGGTCAGTTGAAGACTTGTTTCAGCAACGAGTTCGAGAGCGGTTGGCATTATATGGGGCTAACCCATCAGAGACCGCCGTACAGAAAGCCATTAGAGACATCCAGCTGCAGGTTGAGCGACAAGAGAGAGAACTGGAGCGACAAGAGAGAAAACTAGAGCGGCAACATGAGCGGAGAATGACAGAAATACGGCAATCGGAGACAACGCCTAAAGATGCAGCGCCTGTCCGTAAGTTGCTCTTTCGGGCGTTCAAACTATTTAAGGAAGGAGAGGAGGAAATTGAAGCGTTCCTGCAGGACTTTGAGAGACTATGCCAGATACATGAAGTACTGCCCCAAGATTGGGTCGCCTTACTGGCAAGTAATTTAACTGGCAGAGTGGCGGATGCGTATTGGGCCCTGGAGGATGAGGACGCTAAAGACTATGACCGGGTAAAAGAAGCTCTGCTAGCCCGATTTGCCATTACACCCGAAGCCAGCCGGATTAAGTTTCGAGAATCCCGGAAACAAACCCACATAACATACGTGGAGTGGGCACATCGTCTGCAGCGAAACCTTAAGGGCTGGTTCCAGGGAAGCCGCGCTCATACCATAGAGGACATCACCCAGCTAGTACTCTTAGAACAGTTCTTTAACCACACCCCTCTGGTATTACAGGATTGGGTGCGAGATAAGCGACCACGGACTGTACAGCAAGCGGCTACTTTGGCCGATGAATATCTGGACTCTCGAAGGTCAGGCGGAATCGAGCGCTATCCACTATCTCGGCCCAGTTTACCAGCCTCTAACCCAACTTCAGCACCACCTCCAGCAGCCACTTTTCCTCAGCAGCCCAGGTTCAACTCCCAGAACTTCTCACAACCCATCAGGTGTTTCGGATGTAAACAGCTAGGGCACAAAAAGCCAGACTGTCCGTTGAATCCAGCCATCCAGTCCCAGTCATGGAGACAGCCAGCAAGGGGGAGCCCCCGCACATCCATGCCTGCGGCCCACTGCGTTGAGGAGGAAGAACATTGGGGCATCCTGCACGAGGCTGATCCAATACAAGCAGCTAACCGGGACAACAGGCAACAACACAGGCAGACTGTCCGGGTTAATGGAACGGTAGCCAATGGCCTACGTGATAGTGGCGCTACCATGACCCTACTACAGAAGAACCTCATCCCAGAGAGCCAACACACCGGAGACACTGTAGCCGTAAGAGTAGCGGGAGGTACCATCTTCCGGCTACCCGTTGCCCGTGTTCACCTGGATTGGGGGGTTCGTTCGGGACACGTGAATGTGGGGGTGATGAAACATTTGCCAGCGGATGTACTACTGGGGAATGATTTGGCCCCCTCATTTCTGCTTACGCCCCGATGGGCCCCGCTGAAGCCAACCCAGTAACTACCTGTGCCCAGACCCATGCTGCTGGAACCGGCCCGCTTGTGGCTGAGAACTGGGTAAGACTATCTTCCCCGACATGTACCTTAGATCAGGCAAAATATCACAGTCTAGAATTGGAATGTGACAAGTTGGCCAGGGAGAAATCGGAGATGCAACGACACTACGTCATGTATTATGAGATGTCCCATGGCTTGAACATTGAAATGCACAAACAGGCTGAAATTGTCAAAAGGTTAAATGGGATTTGCGCCCAGGTTTTGCCTTACCTCTCCCAAGAGCATCAGCAACAAGTTTTGGGAGCCATTGAGAGAGCAAAGCAAGTGACTGTTCCAGAACTGAATTCCATTATTCGCCCTGCAACCTTACAACGTCACCATCAGCTACTGACCCGGTAAGCAAAACGGCCATGCTGATGGGTTGTCCAGGCATTAAAGGAATGGAACTATGGACTAACTTCGGAGTCAACCCGTCTGGGGTCTTCTCCTGTGTTAGTCTCCTGCCGAAAGGGGAGATGTGTGACAGGGGTCACTTTGGGCACAGGGTGAGCAAGAAAATAATGGACATTAAGAATATGTCTTGGATTGCTTTAAAATGAGACAGTGATATTTTTCCACAATATTCCCCAGGATATCTGTAAAGAACTATTTACTGTTTGATTATGAAATCAACAGGTTAACTGAAAAGTGACTCCTTCATGATGTTGGGACACATACTGTTAGATGCTAATGTCACCACATCCAGCCCCCACCTGTGTCTGCTAAGATGTCAGATGTGTATTGGGAGACAGTGAGGCTAGCCTAAAGGTCATGTGTCTGAGTCATCACTGTAGTTAATTAGCTCATGTAAATTAGGTCTGGTCAAAGGTGTATTGTCTGAGGAGAATGTAAGAACCTCCTCTCTGTGTGTACAAAACTGGGAGTTTGTCATTAAATATGGTCAGTCCAGTTGGAAACTTCATACAGAGTGTTTGTCTCGTATGTTTGGTAGGATTAATCCTATGGGAAGCGGTCGCCTGACTGTGGAGGATCGGCAGTGGATGTGTGTCCAGAGAGGGAATATCCTAAACGGCGTTAATCCCTTTCATACTTGGGGTGCCGTTACAGTGCTCAATACAGTTCCAAGATTTAAAAGAAATACCTGATATTTTGGGGATAGGGCATTCCATGAGTAATAATGGTGCTCTCCAGTGCCACAAGAGGCATCCCCTCTGCCAGTGCTTCTTCCACATTGGGGTGTATTCTGAATATAGAACCTGGATGTGCACCAAAGAATTACTATTAATAAATGCTATTTATTCTGTTTGGAAAAAGATTAACTGACTTAAACTTTGCAGTATGTACTAGATGTGCATGTTGGAAATAGGTTAAAAAGAGAAAGAAAAACTCATCAGACACAAACATTAAAACAAAAACAAAAAATGGATTGCTTTGATTGCTGTCGCAATTGCATAAATCTTTCTTTTTGATTTGTTCAAACTAAGTATATGTATAGCTAAACAACATTTTTTGATAAAGTGGGAAGGTTTAAAGCTCTCTTATTTTTTTGTCTGTGTCTCTTTGAAAAGATTTACATTCACTTCCTGTCCCAGAGATGCAGCAAGTGAAAGGGAAGTTCTACAAGAAGTAAGAGAGTTTCCACTCTTAAGCCTAGTACACACGGCTGAGAATTTCGTCAGGAAAAAACCTGTCGTTTTTCCTGAAGAGATTCTTGACAAGAATCTTGTCCCGGCCGAGTGTACACACGTACGATTCAAAAGAACCGCCGTTCTTTTGAATGACACGAACGCGGTGACGTCATCGACAACGCTCGACTGCGCTCGTCACATTCGATGCCGTTGCCGCCATCTTGCTTCGCCCTACCTATGCCTTGGAAGCTACAGCGCATGCATCAAGTAATTTTTCGAGCATTCGCGGGTTTCCATGGAGGCAGGTAAGTATACACACGCTCGGGTTTCTTGTCGGGAAACAGGCCGACAAGAATCCCGACGAGAAAATAGAGAGCAGGATCTCTATTTTTCTCGTCAAGATTCTGGGCAGATTTCCCGATGAGAAACCTGAAAGCCTCGTACACACGCACGGTTTTCTCGGCAAGAAAGCTTTCCCAGCAGTTTTCTTGTCGTTTCTTGCCAAGAAAAAAACGGCCGTGTGTACGAGGCCTTAGACAGATGTCACCAGAACAGGTGTAAAAAAAAAATAAATGGAAGATTTTCCCTCTATTAATGTTCTGATGACAACCACAGCGGCAATACAAACCTAAAGGCATAACGGGAGCACCAGACCAAATGGTGAAAGAGTCCAGGTAGCCTTAATGATCCATCAAAAGGCACAGGTGCACACAGCCACCCCAACCCCCCCCCACCCCCCACATCCAGCACCTCCGCCCGCTGTCTGCCCGGCACTTACCCCATCTTAGTGGCGGGTCAGACAAACGGGTCAAGGACAGCAAGATGTGTCCCAGGAGTGGCTCTGTTTCCTCTCATAGAGACGCTGTGCGTCTCTTCTCTCCTCCTTGCAAGGCGTCCAATAGGATTGCATGTACTGTCAGCCAGTCGGGTGACGGGTACCAGACCCGCTTCCCGATTGGCCAGAAGGAGGATCAGTGTTTCAACAGCAAATATTAATTCGCTGTTGCAACACACCTGCGACCCGAGCCCATGCTTTTTTGAAGCCTATTAGAGCCTATGGCTCTAATCAGGTGCTTAAAAAAAAAACTGCCCGCTGTAATTCATGTGCCCGGTGACCCGAAAGGGGCCAGACACATGAATAGGGGGCGGCCATGGATAGATTCATGCTATGCATGAATCTATCCACTGCACATAGGGGGTGGAGAGGAGAGAGGGGGTGGCGCCCAGGCGCCTCTAATGGACAGGCCGCCACTGTCAGTGTTCATCAATGTCTTTACCATGAGGGTAATAAATTTATTAGGGCAGAGTTTCTCTATATGGAAATCTAACTGTTTTGATGACTGGCAGAATATGGCAATCAGAAGTTTGTTCTGTCTGTCTTCAAATCTTGCAAATTGTTTATTTAAAGTGTTACTGAACCCACAGCAGTAAAATCAGTCTGTATATGCACTAAAGCATGCTTGTTATTCTCACTGTGGAACCTAAGAGGTTTATCCTCTGCATTGTGTAAAAAGGCTAATTGATCCTGCCTCGTCTGATCCTCCCCTTCAAAGTGATGGGGGACTGAAACTACTTTATCTAGGGAACCATTCTGCGTTAATCTGTCTCTGCCTAACAGGGTTGGATGTAGGGTTGCCACCTTTTCTTCAAGACAAACCCGAACACTTTAGCGGCCTGGGAGACCTTTGGGTGCCCCAAGGAGAGTAGTAATGCAGTGCGCATAGCGTGCCACATCGAAAAGTGGGTGTGGCCTAATTACTCTTGCTGATATCATCGCCCTGCCCCCCAGTGATGCCGAACCTGCCCCCAGACAGCCGCCCGTAGCTCCCAGAAGGCAACAGATTTGTGTGTGACTATCTTGGTTACTTGGGGAGCCACAGCTGAGTCTGAATGATGTGTCCGGGTTTCAGTCCGCCTTAAACCCGGACACATGATTCAAAACCCGGACTGTCTGGGTGAATCCCGGGCAGGTGGCAACCCTAGTTGGATGTGAACTTAAATCTGAATTGGAGGTAAACCCACACAGTTAGAATGCATAAATATATTTAAACTGTCAAAAAAATAAAATAAACGTGTTCTGTTCAGCCACATTTTTAATTCAGATGACCCTGGCAGACTAGATTGTCAGGCCTCGGGCGGTGACATCACAAGGGATGTGGTCTCTGGATGACATCACTGGATGGCCACGCCCCATGCCTATAAATGAAATGGCAGACAGCATAAGCTGACACAAAAGCGGGAGCCAGCGTCGGGAGAAGGACCAGAGGAAAAACCAGAGGAAGGAGACATCAGCGCGGCGAGAAGAACCGGAAGAAGATGACATCACCGGAGGGAGAAGACACATTGGAGCTACGATGGGGGACCTTTTTAATAAAGGATTTTGTCAAAAACTTGTGTACTGTTTTTATTTTTTTACATATTTTTGGGTGAATGAGTAGTAGTACAATGTACCCCATACTCATTCACATAGGGGGGGGGCAGAATCTGGGCCCCCATTGCTAAAGGGGGCTTCCAGATTCTGAAAAGCCCGCCGCCCTTGTCCCCCACAACCACCGCCGAGGGTTGTGGGGAAGAGGCATTTGTCCCCATCAACATAGGGACATGGTGCTTTGGGGTGGGGGGGCATGTGGCCTGGTATGGTCCAGAGGGGGGGGCGCTCACTTATCCCCGCCCTTTCCTGACCTGCCAGGCTGTATTATTCGATAAGGGTCTGGAATAGATTTTGGCGTGGGGGTTCCCCTTAAATCCATACCAGACTGAAGGGTGAAACTAAGTGATTCGACACATTGTAGCGGACTGTCTCACTCTCTGGCCATAAGAAGCAGAGGAAGGTAGATTTTTATGTAGAAACAAAGATTGAAGGGTCTGGTATGGTCTTGGGGGGGACCCTTCAAGATCCTCAGAGAAAAAGTCACATGCCACAAGTTGGATCAGTTGAGACGATGATCCGACTTGGATGTGACTTGCATTCAAATCAATAGGCTGAAATCGTGCCCAAGTCGGACCATTGTAGTGCAGGAACCTTTTCCAAAATCGGACCGACTTCAGTCAGACTAGTTAGGGCGGCTCTCATAGGGAATCATTGATTTATACACGTCATGCAAGCTCGCAAAGTCGGAGCATATGTCGCACCAGTGTTAACCGGGCCTTCAACTTTAAAGTGATTGTAAACCCTCACCTTGTAAAACAACCCATTCAGTTTAAAATAAAAATGAAAGGCAAAACATTTGTGCATGGATAAAAAAAACTAATAAAATTTAACACCTTTTTCCCCTTTTTTTTTTTAAATATGTCATCACATATTCTCTGTTCTTCTATTCTCTGTGCTGCATAAGAGCTGGGGGAGGAGACACAACAGTAAACGAATCTTCCCAGTGAAAGGCTGTGCAAGGGGGGTCGTCTGATCATTGGAGGAGAGCAGGCTGAGTTCCCAGCATAGCTAGAGAACTGACCACGCTGTGCTCTCATGTTTAGTTTGCTCAGTTTTAAAAATGTGAAAGCAGAGGGACTGGCAGGATCACCAGGGTTTTCACACAAGGGAAGCAATGCAAAGAAAACAGGATTTTTTTTAATAAAAGTACACTGTACAGCAGGCACATATCAGGAATATAAAATGTTGGGTCTACACATTCTTTAAGACTGAATATTCAAACTCCTATAATCCAATCATGACTAAGGTAACTTGAGTTGATTTTCTTACTATGACGATGCACCTGTCCAGGAGTCACGGGGACCCCTGCCCGGACCACCGCACCGGACACTCCTGCAGAACATCTTCTTAGAGCAGATACCAACATTGCCCGTCACCTGACAGTATAAAGCACAAGGACAGTTAAACAGCAGCTAAATGGAATTCCAACACACCATCAGCGTTAACGAGTAATCTATTTACAAAGTTGCACAACACACCCCTTAGGTAATTTCCTGTTTCTCGCTAAGCTTGATGTACAGAGGATGTTGAATAGGTTCTGAAGGGGAGCTGGTGAATGATTAGATGTCATGATTTTTTATCATGTTTTTCCAATACTGCTCACTAAGGCCAGCCATACACGGTTCAGCCGAGATTCAAACCGTTAACGGGCAGGCTGAATGTACCAAGATGATCGATTGAGCAACTTGGATACAACCAGCCTGCCGGATTCTCTTGCGAGTATCGCTAGTGGCTGTTAGTGTGTAAGCAGAAGTGGCCCCCTACTAACTACACATTGGTGATATTTCCATGTGGGCCCTGAGCTGCGGCGGTGTCCAATAGGGTGCATGCTTGCTGGAAGCTGTATGCATCTAAATTGTAGCACAAATTTTTACATGCGTAACAAGGCTTCTTTCACACTAAGGCGCTTGAAAAACTGCCAGTAAAACACTGAGCACTTTTGAAGAGCTTTTCAGGCGCTTTTGAAGAGATTTCAATTCATTTCAATGGAGAGGGAAGATTTTTCACTGCTCTGTCAGTGCACTGCCCCAGTGTGAAAGCATTCATTGATTTTAACCACTTGCCGACCGCCTCCTGTAGATATACGTCGGCAGAATGGCACGGACAGGCACATCAACGTACCTGTACGTCCCGTTTAAGTGCCTGTCCGTGTGGTCGCCGGCGCGCTCGCGACCCTGACGCCGACGGAGGGCTCGCGACCATGCCGCCGGTGGCACGCTCGCGACCCTGCCGCCGGTGGCACGCTCGCGACCCTGCCGCCGCTGGCGCGCTCGCGACCCTGACATCATCCCCGTGAGTCGGACCACGGGTCCTGCGGACTCGATTGCCGCGGGGATCCCCGCGATCATCGCACGACCGCGCAATTGTCAGTTAAAGTGACGCAGTCCTGAATTGCAAAAAGGGGCCTGGCCTTCAACCAGCCAAAATGGTCCCGGGGCTTAGGTGGTTAATGGAAATACATTTTCGTAAGCTTTTCAGGCTCGTATTTTAGCGTGAAAGCGCCTGAAAAGCGCCTCAGTGTGAAAGTGGTCTAAAGCGTAAAATATGGCAGAAATGACAGGCACAGCTGGTTGATTGACCTATTGACTTCTGTACAGCTGCATACAAAACTATACACTGTATGCATCTGTATGCTGAGTTTTTGACACGTGTGAATGAGCCCAAATATTCTGGTGCAAGCACCCTTTATGGGAAAACTGTATATATTCTTTTTTTTTTTCATATTTTGGATACATGTCATACTGGCTACATTCACACTAGTCTCCAATGTTTGGTTCATTTAAAGCAGAAGAAATTATTTGGGAAGTAAACAAACTTTATGATTCCCAAATTAAATGATCCTACATTTTAATGTACCTGAGTTTACATGCGTTTAGAAGTGCTCAAAACATCTTATCTGCCCCTGGGCACATGGATTTCTATTTTCTGCACCTAAATTCTGATAAACACACAGAGCCAATTATACTATTGAAAACCACTGCATGCATTTATTTATGTTTATAAATGTCCTATAGATCTATGCATATTATTGCAAGCGTGAAGGGGGACCTAGTGTCCTCAACTTTATCATAGTAACAAAAGGTAAAAAAAATTACCGTAAATAAAAAAAGACCTTTGAACACGCAGCAAATTTTACTAAGCTACTTTTTTTTTTTTTATCTGTCCGCAGATGGCGGTTAAAAAAAGTTGTTTGTAAGTGTAAGATAAATGAAATGGAGGGCTTACAAACATGTGCCATATTGGTGTCAGTCTTACCTCTGAATGGAGTCACACAAGGTTTTTACTCCTTACCAATTTAGTATGGTGGGGGGAAGGCACATGGAAGGGGTGGGAGCTCCAGACACACTGTGCTGCATTCTTTAGGTTATCATTAACTACAAGACCAGCTGGAGAAAGGGGGGTGGTGGGGTGTCCAGGGGAACCATGATCCTTCCCTAACAAGGTCACAGGGGGGAGGGGAGACGCGGCTCTGTAACCTGCATGGACCATAACCAACATGTATCCCTCAACTTAACCCCGTTATGACCAGGGGGTACTTTACGCCTTTGTGACCACCAAGATGCTGGCCAGGTTTTATCAGATTTTTTATTTTTTTAATTTGGCTACTAGGTGATTGGACACAGTGTAGCGGGCTGTCTCACTCTCTGGCCATAAGGAGCAGAGGAAGGTGGATTTTTATGTAGAAACAATGCGGTTGATTTACTAAAGGCAAATCCACTCTGCACTACAAGTGCACTCGCTGTAGATCTGAGGGGAAGCTCTGAAATGAGGGGAAGCTCTGCTGATTTTATCATCCAATCATGTGCAAGAAAAAAATGCTGTTTTTTATTTTCCTTGCATGTCCCCCTAAGATCTGCAGTAGTGCAAAGTGGATTTGCTTTTAGTAAATAACCCCCAAAGTCTTTCAATGCTTGGTTGTCAGTTGATCACATTCATATGACAGTGATCATAAGCTAGGAGAGGAAATCTTTGACTTGCAGCACCTTCACTGTAGCTATGCCTAAGCCAAGTTCTAGAACAGGGATAGGCAACCTAAGGCACGAATTCCAGGGAAGGAATGCAATACCATTTTCACTGGCACCTGGAAAATCGTCACGTGGCATATGTGCAGGCTCAGACTGGCCCAGTGGCAGGACAATCGTGATCCTCTGCTCCCTAAAAATACAGCACCAGTGCTAAAGGCTGTTTCAATAGTTCACTAGGCTGTCAATTTAAAGCCTGGTGCACACGATCGGATTTTCCGCGGACAAAGCGTAGGACTTTTGTCCGAAGGGCGTTGGCCATGAACTTGTCTTGCATACAAACGGCAAAGAATTGTCGGCCAACAAACACAAAACTATGTGTTTTTTTAGCTCTTTAGCGCCACCCTTTGGGCAACTTCTGCTAATGTTGTGTTATGATTAGCATTGCTTCTGAGCATGCGTGTTTGTACTTTGGAGTTTTGTCCGAAGGACTTCTGTACACACGATCGGATAATCTGACAACACACATTTGGTCACGCTTGGATTAAAGCATGCTATCCAACATTTGTTGGCGGAAAATCCAACAACAATTGTCCGATGGAGCATGCAAACGGTCGGATTTTCCGACAACAGCCTGCCATCATAAAAATTCCCATCGGAAAATCCGATCGTGTGTACGGGCCTTTACAAAGCCTGGGCAGACCCTCTGCACTTGTAGCTTACCCACCTCCATGACATTTCGGAGAGGCCCACCTGATGTCAATGGAGTTCAGGTGCTGATGATCCTTCCAATACAAGCATAGATCTTTTTGCATATGTCGTTACATAAGGAAGGCCAACTGTCAACCCACTTACTCATCCTAGTGGAACTGCCAGCTGCAGAAGATATGGATGTCAGACTCCTGAAGTTGGGGCTGATTTGAGGTCTGTTGGTGCAGTAATTGGGACTAATCTGAGTTCTAAGGCCTGGTTCACACTGGGGCGACAAACGCTCCGACATTGGGAGCTCATGTCGCATGACGTGTGAAAATCAATGTTTCCCTATGGGAGCCGTCTTAACTGGTCCGACACATGTCGGTCCGACTTTGAAAATGCTCCCTGTACTACTTTGGTCCGAATTTGATCCGACCTCAGCCCATTGACTATCATTGAAGTCGGATCAAAGTCGGACCGCAGTCTTGCATGATCCAACTTTGGCATGCGACTTGTGCTGTGCTGCTCTTGTGGGGGAACTCCAGGCCAAATTTTAAATAAAAAACCGGCATGGGTTCCACCTCCAGAGGCATACCAGGCCCTTAGGTCTGGTCTGGATTTGCAGGGGCGCCCCTACGCCGAAAAAACGGCGTGGGGGTCCCCCCAAAATCCAAACCAGACCCTTATCCGAGCACACAACCTGGCAGGCCGCAGGGGAAGAGGGGGGGACGAGAGCGCCCCCCTCCCCCCTTGAACCGTACCAGGCCACATGCCCTCAACATGGGGGGTTTGGTGCTCTGGGGCAGGGGGGCGACCTGCGGCCCCCCCACCCCAGAGCACCCTGCCCCCATGTTGATGAGGACAGGGCCTCTTCCCGACAACCCTGGCCGTTGGTTGTCGGGGTCTGCGGGCGGGGGGCTTATCGGAATCCGGGAGCCCCCTTTAATAAAGGGGCCCCCGGATCCCGGCCCCCCCACCCTATGTGAATGAGTATGGGGTACATCGTACCCCTACCCATTCACCTGGTGGAAAAAAAATTGCAATAAAAAAACCACACAGCTTTTTAAAGTATTTTATTGCACAGCTCCGGGGGTCTTCTTCCGACTTCGGGGGTCTCCGGTGTCGTCGCCGTGTTCTCCGGTTCTTTCTTCTGCCGGGCCTCCGCTAACTTCTTTTTAGCTCTTTTGCTAACGGAGGCCTGGTCTTCTCCGTCGTCTCGTCCGGCTCTCCGTTGTCCTTCTGCCGGCCCCTCCACTAACTTCTTGGTAGCTCTTTTGCTAGTGGAGGAGCCGGTCTTCCCGTCGTCGCCGTCGGCGTCTTCTTCCCTCTTCTCCTTCTCGATGTTGACGCGTCGCTTCCTCCCGCTGTAATACTGGCTCTCTGCTCTGCTCCGCATTAATATAGGCTTCCTATGACGTCACAGTCACATGTTCCCATGACGTCACAGTCACATGCTCCGGGGCCATACCCTCAACATGGGGGAGGGTGCTTTGGGACAGGGGAGGGTTTTGAACCCCCAAAGCACCTTGTCATAATGTGGACAAGGGCCTCTTCCCCACAGCCCTGACCAGTGGTTGTGAGGGTTTGCTAATTGGAATCTGTAAGCCCCTTTTACCAAGGGGGCCCCAAGATCCTGACCCCCCCATGTGAATGAGTATAAGGTACCTTATACCCCTACTCATTCACCCAAAATAAAAGTTTAGTGTTAAAAAAAAAAAGCTCCGGACCCAACGTCTGACAGTTCTTAAATAACTAAGGGCGCAGGGCCACCCGACGACAGTGCTTCCTTGTGACGTCCCCGACTGGCAGCGCGCTGGGTCAGTGAGGTCACAAGGGGGCATGGGCGTGGTATGGATTTTGAGGGGAAACCCCATGCCAAAATAAAAAAAGACCCTTATCCGAGCATGCAGCCTGGCAAGGCAGGAAAAAGGGGGGACGAGCGAGCGCCTCCCCCCCTGATCTATACCAGGTCACATGCCCTCAACATAGGGGGGGTGCTTAGGGGCAGGGGGGCTCTGCCCACCCCAAAGCACCTTGTCCCCATGTTGATGGGGACAAGGGCCTCTTCCCCACTAAACTGGGCTGTGGTTGTGGGCAGAGGGCTTACCTGATCTGAAAGCCCCCTTTAACAAGAGGGCCCCCGGGGTCTCCAGCTGACATCACCTGATGGCCACGCCCCATAGTTATATAAGAACTGTCAGACACCAGAGCTGACAGAATGGCCGGAGCCAGCAGCAGAGGAGGAGTGTTTTTTTTACAGCGGCGGAAGACATCGTGATTGATGTTGGACCTACAACAAAGGGAAATTAGTAATTTTTAATAAAGGAAATGTCAAAAACCGTCTCATGTTTTTATTACACTACTTTTATTACTACTACTTTATTTGGGGGTTGATAGGTACCCCATATGCATTGACATGGGGGAAGGGGCGGGATCTGGGGGGACCCCTTGTCAAAGAGGGCTTCCAGATACCGATAAGCCCGCAGACCCCACAACCACATCCCCAGGGTTGTGGGGAAGAGGCCCTGCCCCAATGCACGCCCCCCATCTTGAGGGCATGTGGAATTATTTGGTTCAGGAGGGCGCTCACTTGCCCCCCCTTTGCTGACCTGCCAGGCTGCTTGCTCGGATAAGGGTCTGGTGTGGATTTTGGGGGGACCCCACTCTGTTTTGAATTTTTTTTTTTTTGGCGTGGGGTTTTCCTTCAAAATCCATACCAGACCAAATAGTCTGGTATGGATTTGGGGGGGACCCCACGCCTTTTTGTTTTCCAATACATTTTACATTGCTAACATTGCCTCTGAGCACATGTCGTATGTCACAAGTCGGGTCAGTTAACAACTTAAAGTGGAGCTCCACCCTAAATAGCAACTTTTGCTATTTGGAACCCTCCCCCCCTCCGGTGTCACAATTGACACCTTTCAGGGGGGAGGGGGTGAAGATACCTGTCTAAGACAGGTATTTTCACCCACATCCGGGAGTCCTCTCTCCGGGAATCTGCGGGAGTTACGTCACTTCCCGCAGACTTCCCTTGGTGTTCTGGGAGACACTCGGCTCCCAGAACACAGGAGCACCAATCAGAACGGCGCAGCGCGACTCGCGCATGCGCCGTAGGGAACCGGGCATGAAGCCGCAGGGCTTCACTTCCTGGTTCCCTCATTGAGGATGGCGGAGGGAGCAGCAGAGCGACGAGCGGTCACTCGTCCTCTGCTGCGGACGTCGCTGGACTCCAGGACAGGTAAGTGTCCAAATATTAAAAGCCAGCAGCTGCTGTAGCTGTAGCTGCTGGCTTTTAATATTTTTTTTTTTCGGCGGAGCTCCGCTTTAAGGACCGAGATCTGTTGTTTACAAGTTAAAGTCAGTTGGGTTTTTTTTTGCTAGAAAATTACTTAGAACCCCCAAACATAATTTTTTTTTAAGACACCCTAGAGAATAAAATGGCGGTCGTTGCAATACTTTACGTCACACCGTATTTGCGCAGCGGTCATATAAGCACAATTTTTGGGGGAAAAAATACCCTTTTTTAATTAAAAAATAAGACAACAGTAAAGTTAGCCCAATTTTTTTTAATATTGTGAAATATAATGTTACGCTGAGGAAATTGATACCCAACATGTCATGCTTTAAAATTGCGCCCGCTTGTGGAATGGCGACAAACTTTGACTTAAAAATAAATGTAAAAATGTCCATAGACGACGTTTAGAAATTTCTACAGGTTACCAGTTTTGAGTTACAGAGGAGGTCTTTTGCAAGAATTATTGCTCTTGCTCTAATGATCGCATTGATACCTTACATGTGTGGTTTGAACACCGTTTTCATATGCGGGAGCGACTTACATATACGTTTGCTTCTGCGTGCGAGCTCGGCGGGACAGGGCGCTTTAAATTTTTTATTTATTTTTTCTTATTTATTTTACTTTTTATTTTTTACACTGTCCATTTTAAAAAAAATATTGGGTCACTTTTATTCCATTTAAAAAAAAGTATGACAGGACCTCTTTAATGTGAGATCTGGGGTCAAAAAGACCTCAGATCTCACATTTACACTTAAATACAATAAATAAAAATAAAAAATTGGACAGTTAAGGTGGCTCTCATAGGGAACCATTGTTTTTTACATGTAATGTGACTTGTGCTCTCAAAGTCAGAGAGATTGTCGCACCAGTGTAAACCGGCCCTTAAAGTGGAGCTCCAGCCCCCCACCAAAATTTTTTAAGTCAGCAGCTACAAATACTTCACGTTTTTCCTATGACGACAAAGGCTACACTGAGGGCATTTCACAAATTTACCATATACTTCAACTGTGGATGGTACAGATGGCAGTGTATATGTGTGTTCTAGCAAAGATGTGGAGGACAGTGGACTTGACACTGAACAGCATGCAGCAGGTGGTGGTATCAGCACTGGAGAGGGTACTGCAGGGGGTGGTATCTGCACTGGAGAGGGTGCTGCAGGTGGTGGTATCTGCACTGGAGAGGGTGCTGCAGATGGTGGTACCTGCACTGGAGAGGGTACAGTGGATGATGGGATCTGCACTGGAGAGATTGCAGTGGATGATGGGATCGGCACTGGAGAGGGTGCAGTGGATGATGGGATTGGCACTGGAGAGGGTGCAGTGGTTATGGGATCAGCACTGGAGAGGGTGCAGTGGATGATGGGATCTGCACTGGAGAGGGTGCAGTGTATGATGGGATCAGCACTGGAGAGGGTGCAGTGGATGATGGGATCAGCACTGGAGAGGGTGCAGTGGATGATGGGATCGGCACTGGAGAGGGTGCAGTGGATGATGGGATCGGCACTGGAGAGGGTGCAGTGGATGATGGGATCGGCACTGGAGAGGGTGCAGTGGTTATGGGATCAGCACTGGAGAGGGTGCAGTGGATGATGGGATTGGCACTGGAGAGGGTGCAGTGGATGATGGGATCGGCACTGGAGAGATTGCAGTTGATGATGGGATCAGCACTGGAGAGGGTGCAGTGGATGATGGGATCGGCACTGGAGAGGGTGCAGTGGATGATGGGATCGGCACTGGAGAGGGTGCAGTGGTTATGGGATCAGCACTGGAGAGGGTGCAGTGGATGATGGGATCAGCACTGGAGAGGGTGCAGTGGATGATGGGATCAGCACTGGAGAGATTACAGTGGATGATGGGATCAGCACTGGAGAGATTGCAGTGGATGATGGGATCTGCACTGGAGAGGGTGCAGTGGATGATGGGATCAGCACTGGAGAGGGTGCAGTGGTTATGGGATCAGCACTGGAGAGGGTGCAGTGGATGATGGGATCGGCACTGGAGAGGGTGCAGGGAGTGGCGATTTTGGCACTGCAGAAACTTCACACAACAATAAATGTCTTTCCATATCCACCCTGTGTATAAAAGTTTTTACAAAGGTGGCAGTGATAATGTCCCACTGGCCGGCACGGGAGCCTGCATCGGCATAAGATTTTGTCTGTAATAGAAATAACATATTAATAAACTCATACAACTTTGTGCACATTTGTATACTTAAACGTTAAAATCTGCCAAACTATCCCCTGTAAAAAAAAGAAAAGAAAAAACTTTCTGACACAAAAAAAAACAAAAAAAAAAAATGTATTCAAAATTATTGTTCTAAATGTATTCTGCTACATGTTTTTGAAACAAAAAAATAAAAAATCCCACAAGTATATATCGATTGGTTTGCTTGAAAGTTATAGCGTCTACAAACTATGGGATGTACTGGACATACCATTGAACCGTAAAACTTTTTTTGCATAGAGATCCATGTGTGTCTCAATCTTGGCCCTGTTAGTTGGCATGAAGGTGGGGAAAAAAAGGACAATAAGATTGTGCTTAGAATCATGTACAGTGGAACCATGGATTACGAGCATAATCCGTTCCAGGAGAATGCTTGTAATCCAAACCACTCGCATCTCAAAGCGAGTTTCCCCATAGAAGTCAATGGAAACGAAAATAATTTGTTCCACATTGACTTCTATGGCATGCAATACCGCATGTGGCCAGAGGTGGGGGGCGCCGGAGAGACTCGGAAATACTCAGAGATCGCTCAGCTGCACTCGGAAACAGAGTATTTCCGATTGTTTCGGAGTATTTCCAAGTATTTCCAAACAACTTTGAGTGTCACCGGCGCCCCCGCACCTCTGGCCAAATGCGGTACTGCACACCACAGAGGCTTGAATCCTGCTCGTTTCGCGAGACAACACTCACAAACCGAGTCAGGATTTAAAAAAGATAACTGCTCGTATTGCGAAAACGCTCGTTAACCGCGTTACTCCCAATCTGAGGTTCCACTGTATTGCATTCTTCTTCCAACATAAACATAAACTTCCTTCATCACCAAAAATGTATATTGGTAAATGCTAACCACTGCGGCAGCATGGCTCGGCTGGGCGAAACAACGCTTTGACCTGTGGCCACTAGGGGCGCGCGTGCCGCCCAAAGCACGTGCGCTTGCCACTCGCCCCCGGAGCTGATGCGAGTGCCCAGCGGGCGCGATGACTGCACCCGCGATCACTCGTGGCACAGCGAGAACCGGGAGCTGTGTGTGTAAACACACAGCCCCCGGTTCTCTCAAGCGAGAAATTACTTTTCCCCAGTCAGTCCCACCCCCCCTTCAGTTGGAACACATTTAACCCCTTGATTGCCCTCTGGTACAGTGGTGGTGCGTCCATAGAGGGCGCCGGAGCGCCCCCCTCTCTCGCTCCCGCACCGCCACTGAAAGACAATACACAGATTTATGCATTGCATGAATCTGTGTATTTTCGCCGCTGCCGCGCTGCCCACTATTCAGATGGCCGGCCTCCTGGTGAGCGCCGGCCATATGAATTAGAGCGGTGGCCGGCGGTGGGTGTGACTTGGAAGTGTCTATCAGAGCCAGCGGCTCTGATAGGCTTTCCGAATACAGCTCTCACGCTGTAATCGGCTTCCAAAAACTCCTCCAAGGTACGCACGGGGGTGCGTTCCTTGGAGAAGACTGTGGGGGTTTCAGCCAATCAGGTTCACCGGATCTGGTTACCGGTAACCTGATTGGCTGAAGCGACATTGAGGGCGGGAGAAGACATCGAGGACGGCACGGACCCGAGGAAGGTAAGTGCAGGGCTGGGGGGGGGGGACTGGCTGTATATGGGGGACACACTGGCTGTATATGGGAACAAACTGGCTGCATATGGGGGACACACTGGCTGTATATGGGAACAAACTGGCTGTATATGGGGGACACACTGGCTGTATATGGGGACACACTGGCTGTATATGGGGGACAAACTGGCTGTATATGGGGACACACTGGCTGTATATGGGGGACAAACTGGCTGTATATGGGAACAAACTGGCTGCATTTGGGAACAAACTGGCTGTATATGGGGGACAAACTGGCTGTATATGGGGACACACTGGCTGTATATGGGAACAAACTGGCTGTATATGGGGGACAAACTGGCTGTATATGGGGACAAACTGGCTGTATATGGGGGACAAACTGGCTGTATTTGGGGGACACACTGGCTGTATATGGGAACAAACTGGCTGTATATGGGGACACACTGGCTGTATATGGGAACAAACTGGCTGTATATGGGAACAAACTGGCTGTATATGGGGACACACTGGCTGTATTTGGGAACAAACTGGCTGCATTTGGGGACAAACTGGCTGTATATGGGAACAAACTGGCTGTATTTGGGGACACACTGGCTGTATATGGGGGACAAACTGGCTGTATATGGGGGACAAACTGGCTGTATATGGGGACACACTGGCTGTATATGGGGGACACACTGGCTGTATATGGGGGACACACTGGCTGTATATAGGGGACAAACTGGCTGTATATGGGGGACAAACTGGCTGTATATGGGGACACACTGGCTGTATATGGGGGACAAACTGGCTGTATATGGGGGACAAACTGACTGTATATGGGGGACAAACTGGCTGTATATGGGAACAAACTGGCTGTATATGGGGGACAAACTGGCTGTATATGGGGGACAAACTGGCTGTATATGGGGACACACTGGCTGTATATGGGGGACACACTGGCTGTATATGGGGCACACACTGGCTGTATATAGGGGACAAACTGGCTGTATATGGGGGACAAACTGGCTGCATTTGGGGACACACTGGCTGTATATGGGGGACAAACTGGCTGTATATGGGGGACAAACTGGCTGTATATGGGGACACACTGGCTGTATATGGTGGACACACTGGCTGTATATGGGGGACACACTGGCTGTATATAGGGGACAAACTGGCTGTATATGGGGGACAAACTGGCTGTATATGGGGACACACTGGCTGTATATGGGGGACAAACTGGCTGGATATGGGGGACAAACTGGCTGTATATGGGGACACACTGGCTGTATTTGGGAACAAACTGGCTGCATTTGGGGACAAACTGGCTGTATATGGGAACAAACTGGCTGCATTTGGGGACAAACTGGCTGCATTTGGGGACACACTGGCTGCATTTGGGGACACACTGGCTGTATATGGGGACACACTGGCTGCATTTGGGGACACACTGGCTGTATATGGGGACAAACTGGCTGTATATGGGAACACACTGGCTGTATATGGAAACAAACTGGCTGTATTTGGGGACAAACTGGCTGGATTTGGGGACAAACTGTCTGCATTTGAGGGGACAAACTGGTGGCGTTTGGGCACAGTGGCTGCGTTTAATGGGCACAGTGGCGGCAATTGATGTTTTTTTTTCAGTTTGTTTGCGCCCCCCCAAAAATTTTGAGCACCAGCCGCCACTGCTCTGGTATTAACCCCCTTCCCTGCCAGTGACATTTTACAGTAATCAGTGCTTTTTTATAGCACTGATGGCTGTAAAATTGTCAATGGTCCCAAAAATGTGTCAGAAGTGTCCAATGTGTCCACCATAATGTCTCAGTCCTGATAAAAATCGCAGAACGCCGCCACTACTAGTAAAAAAAAAAAAAAAAAATGCCATAGTTCTATCCCCTATTTGTAGACCCTATAACTTTTGTGCAAACCAATCAATATATGCTTATTGCGATTTTCTTTAACAAAAATATGTAGAAGAATACATATCGGCCTAAACTGAGGAAGAAATTAGTTTTTTTGGGGAAAAAAAATTGTGATATTTATTATAGCAAAAAGTAAAAGATATTGTGTTTTTTTCAAAATTGTCGCTGTTCTTTTGTTTATAGCGCAAAAAATAAAAACCGCAGAGATGATCAAATACCACCAAAAGAAAGCTCCATTTGTGGCAAAAAAAGTACGCAAATTTTGTTTGGGTACAGCGTTGCACAATCGTCAGTGCTCTTGTAAAAAGTGCTCTGGTCAGGAAGGGGGTAAAATCTTCCAGGGCTGAAGCGGTTAAACCATTGCTTTTACAAACAAATCCAGTTTTTAAGGAGAGCACTTTAACAGAAACTACAAAACCTACCAAAAAATATCTTGTATTTCTGAAAATCTGGCTCAGTATCTGCTGCAGACTGCAGTCACTGGAGCTCCACTCTACACAGAATTCATGTACAGGAAACAAGTGACCTCCACTTCCTGTATCGTCTATTTGTTGTTTGTTATTGTCTATTTATTGTTTGTTACATTAAAGTTGATTTAAAAATAAAAAAAAGGTGGAGTTGCGGAGGCCACATGTTTCCTGTGACAGTGGAGCTCAAGCTGTAGAGATTCACAATAAAGTTTTGTAAAAACAAAAGAAGTGGAGTGGAGACCACATGCCTCCTGTCATCGGTGGAGCTCCACTCCGCAGCCACTCAGCCAGACCCCTCTCAGAAGTTTTGGTGTGGGAACGCCCCGCCCACCGCCGGAAGCAGGAAATCCCGGAAGTTCCGGTGTGTTGTGGAGGGGGGGGGGATAAACAGGAATGGCGGAAGCAGCGGCGGCACCTGTAGCTCTGGCATCAGTGGCAGCAGGGAAGAGCCCGCTGCTCCAGTTTCCGGACAATCCCCCCGCGGGCGGCTGGACGAGGCAGGTGACCTGCAGGTAGGAGGGGTGGGCGGAGCTATGGGAAGGGGAGGGGGACAGGTTTCCAGGGACTCTCTGTTGTTTATGTTCCGGGAAATGTCATGTGTTGTGGGACATGCTCGTGTTTGTTCACAACTCTTCCTGACGGTGGTCCTGGCTTCTTACATTGTCCCCATGCAATACACCCGGCCTTTCATACTATTCCCTAGAGGGACACTTGGCTGGCCACTTTAGTCCCTGGTAGGGCGCTTGGGTTCTCACAATGGTCCCTGATGGGGTGCCCCCATTGTCCCCATGGGGTGCGCATGTTAATCCCTGGAGGGGCGCTTGGGTGCGCACGTTAATCCCTGGAGGGGCGCTTGGGTGCGCACGTTAATCCCTGGAGGGGCGCTTGGGTGCGCACATTAATCCCTGGAGGGGCGCTTGGGTGCGCACGTTAATCCCTGGAGGGGCGCTTGGGTGCGCACGTTAATCCCTGGAGGGGCGCTTGGGTGCGCACGTTAATCCCTGGAGGGGCGCTTGGGTGCGCACGTTAATCCCTGGAGGGGCGCTTGGGTGCGCACGTTAATCCCTGGAGGGGCGCTTGGGTGCGCACGTTTATCCCTGGAGGGGCGCTTGGGTGCGCACGTTTATCCCTGGAGGGGCGCTTGGGTGCGCACGTTTATCCCTGGAGGGGCGCTTGGGTGCGCACGTTTATCCCTGGAGGGGCGCTTGGGTGCGCACGTTTATCCCTGGAGGGGCGCTTGGGTGCGCATGTTAGTTCACCGGAGGGGTGATTGGGAGCCCACATTAGTCTATATTGGCCACCTAAAGGGGCACTGGAGCTCTTATGTTAGTCCCTGTAACTCAGGCAGGCACATTAGTGCTTGCTCTAATCTCAAGGAAAGAGTAGGTGCTTCCATTAGTCCCTGAGACACCTGAGTGTTCATGATGGTACCCAGAGAGGCTCCTATCTGCTTCTGCTGGAGGTGCTTATTTTAGTTCCCGGGGAGCTGCCTAGCTGCTCACATGAAGGTTTCTCTTTTAGGGGCTTTCCTGTCTGATCTGAGTTCTTCGCACTTGCCATTATGCACTGCTGGTGAGTAATTGGCACCCAGAGCCGTCGCATGGAAGCAGAGATAGTTCTTATCCCTGTGTAAGAGCCATGCCATGACACGGACCTTGGACAGATCGTATCCTTGCAGCTGAATGGAGCAGTGGGGAGGTAAGTATACTCTGCTTTAGTGGCTGTTATTAATGTCGGCCTGTTTGTCTTGTGCTTTATGGGCGTTAGGTTGGTTTTAAGGTGCCACGTGGAAAGCCGAAGTGGCAAAATGCAATGGAAACCAGCATTGAGAAGTTTTGTGCAAATCTATCAAAATGAAGATTTGAAAAAATTGCCCAAAACTGCTTCATAAATGGGCTAATCTGTCAGAATTTCAGTGTTGTGATAGTTTGACTGGCAATTACTCATGGAACACTCCACCCCAATTTTGTTATTGCTATGACTGGTAGAGTTTTATTTTATTTCTATTTTTTACTAAATAAAGGCAGAAAGACCAAATGTGATTGGCTACATTTACTTTACCTTTTATTTACAGTAAATGATCCCCTAATCATTAATGGTCACTGGCACTTTAACTGCCCCCACAAGACAACCTTCAATCTATCAAGCCACCTACCTGCAGTGTTTACAAACATTCACTCCAATCACAATGGAGGAAAGGGAGCTTCCTTTATTGCGTGTGACTCGAATGTACTGGTGTATACGCTTGTGACGACTGTTATTGGTTCACAGCCACTCTGATTGGCTGTGTACTTTGAGCGTAGATCATAGTCATTTATGGGTGCACTGGACACTCCAGTGTGTTTTCTAAAGCGCCATTTATAAATAGGTCCCAAGAAAAACATGTCCACCTCCCTGCCTTTGTATTACAATATGGTGGTTAAAAAGTAGATGTAAACCCTTGACCCTCTAAAAGCGTAACAAAAATCAGGAGAAATGTATTAACCGCTTCCTAACCACACCCCTCGCGCACCCCTTTGTTGCGTATCCAGGACAATCCAAACCCCTCCACTGCACTTGAAAGTAATCAAAACGCCAAGATCGGCTATTTTTGAATACATTCTATTTTTTAAAACCGCGCCTTTAGGATGCCAGTAATCCGGGAAGTGATGTCATGACTACTGGGTAACTAGATCCAATACCCAAACAATCTGCTTTGTTCATGTCTCCGGCTGGCAACCAGCCTGTGGGACAGGAGGCCCGGCCTCCCGCGCCTTGTAATAACAGCCACATCGGTTGTTATTACAAGAAAGCCAACCATCCGCTCTAAAGAGCGGTACTAGGTGATGAAGAAAAACAAAAATCTCCTGCGCTCTCGGTGTAGTGTCAAAACACGGGTAGTGTGGTTCCGTCTAAAGGCAAAGTCTAAAGTCTTGCAGCCGTCCTTAGAACAATGGGTGTTCATATGGCTAGAAAAAAGAAAGGAGGGTGCACCGACCTCGTGCATTACCACTTAAAAGTTTTATTAAGATATGAATAAAAAGCAATAATCCTACTCACAGACGGAGCTTAGGTACAAGGCTTAGGCTATCATGGACCATCTAGGCTCTGAGGAAGGGGGTGCGCCCCTGAAACGCGTTAGCTATCTAGATGTTTGAGGTGCTGTCTGACCTTCTGTCATCGAGTTCAGTCGGCGGGTGCCAAGAATTTCCAGCTCATTTGTCCGATAAGCTTGTACCCAAGCTCCGTCTGTGAGTAGGATTATTGCTTTTTATTCATATCTTAATAAAACTTTTAAGTGGTAATGCACGAGGTCGGTGCGCCCTCCTTTCTTTTTTCGGTACTGGGTGATGCCTGCAGCTGCAAGCATCTCCCCCGGTACAACCCTTTGAATTAATATCAGTACGTTTTTGTGACCGATACTGATTCTTCAAAAGTGAATATCGGCCGCACCAATAATCAATCGACCCCCCTACTGTATATCCTCTGCTATTCTGAGTGCTGGGGGCAAAGACTCCTGTCTGAAGCCTAGAGACTGTCACTTTATCCCCTCTGGCTCCCAAAGGGCTGGGGGCATAATCTCTTGTCCAGTGAGGATCAAAGGCAGTCACCAGACGGGTGTATCCCACCTGAGCTACAAGTGCTGAAGGTGGGGGCGAAGACTCCTGTCTATTGAGGATCCAGGACAGTCACATAAACACCATTTTCCTTCTGCCTTCCTGATCTCCAAGGGCTGGTGGCAGATGCCTCCTGTCTAGTGAGGATTGAAGTCAGTCATGTGGTTACTGTATTCTGTACGGCTCCCTGAGGGCTGGGGGCCATGTCTCCTGTCTATTGAGGATCAGAGCAAGTTACCAGATCACGGTATCCTCTCTGCCATCCTGAGCTTAGAAGGCTAGGTGTGGAGACTCCTGGCTGATAAGGATCAGAGGCAGTCACATGACCACTGTATCTCATCTGCCTCCCTGAGCTTCATGGACTGGGGACAGAGTCTGCCTAATGAGGATCAGCTGCATAGTGTGACTCCAACAAACTTTCCCCAAAAGCAGATGACTTCAGCAGACTCCATGCTTTTTTTTTTTTTTTTTTTCTATGCTCATACCTTCCATTGCCTTTATTGCATATATTATGAAGATTGCCCCCCTTGCTAGTTGGGCAATCCTCATGTGCAGAGAAATGGGGGCTAGCTGCAGGCACACAGTAGAGTGATGCTGGGGCTGAGGACATCCGGGGCAGAATTCACAAACGGCATAGGCTGCAGGCCCCCAGCAGTGAGTGTTTTTGGACTGTGCTAAAGTTGTTTTCCATTGTCCTTATGCTGCTTCTGCCCTTATTTTCTGTGCTTCCGATGTTGCCCTAGAGCAGCCCTTTTCAACCAGGGTGCCTTGAGGTTTCTTCAGGGGTGCTTGGCAAAATGCCTAAAAATTACCCAAAAATCTCATAAAAGCCAGCATGTGGATGAAGCCTGCCTTTTAGTTGCACAAAGCCACAGGTGTTCATTGTGCACGATTACTACCTTTCCAGCTGCTGTCATCCTAATGACCAATAGCCTCATGAGTTGATATAGAGGATGTCGGTCGCCTGCACAGCATCCTTGTATCCCCCTCTCATGCCCCTCTCCATCAGCATTGGGGTCACATTGGCGGATGGAGAAAAACTGAGGGTGAAGAGAAACTTTGGAATACTAGTCAGTACCAGTTTGCAAAAGTGTATTTGCTTTGGAAGAATAAATGTTGTAAAACTATTGGAATAGTTTTTACATTTTAGAATGGGATGCCTTGAGACTGTCCATAATTTAAGGTGTAGGTGTACCTTGACTGACAAAAGGTTAAGAAACTCTGCCCTAGAGGAGGGGATGAGTGGGCCGGGAGGTCATCTGACCATTCTAGAGTGGTGTCCTATTAACCACTTGCAGACCGCCCCGTCCCTGCGGACGGCGGCTCTCATGTGTGAAATCGCGTACCTGTACGTGATTTCGTTCTTCCGGGTCTGCGGCGTGCGACCAGCTACCGCTTTAATTGGACACAGCGGGAGTCAATCACCCGATGTCCTGCGGGACCCGCCGATCATTTCAGAGAGAGGTGGAACGTGGCCTGCCTATGTAAACAAGGCAGATTGCCTTTCTGGGACAAGGGAGGACAGATCTTGTGTTTCTGCTAAGCAGGAACACGGATCTCTGTCTTCCCAGTTAAAACATCCCCCACCCAGTTAGAAAGCACTCCCTAGGGAAACATTTAACCCTTTGTTGACCCCTGATGTTAACCCTTTCCCTGCCAATGTCCTTAGTACAGCATATTTTTTAGCACTGATCACTGTATTTGTGTCACTGGTCCCCAAAAAAGTGTCACTTAGGGCAGGGCTCGACAATCCCCGGGCGCCAGGTCGCAAATGCGACTAGAATTGGCGACCTGGCACCTGGGGCAGCACAGCTGAGGTTACCTGTATCTCCGTGCGCCCCCCTCCGCGATCGCGTGATCTCGTCGGGCCGCGCCGGCCGTTAATTTAGGCCGCGGCTTTGCGGCCTTCTGCAAGCCTAGGCTTCATTCTGTAATCTGGCGCCATCTTGTGGTGGCCGTTGGTATGACAAGTCAACCAGCAATGCTTGTCTGTTTCACTGCCTGCCCATCTCCTTCCCTTTACTTAGAAGTTAACCCCCAAACATTATATATATTTTTTATTCTAACACCCTAGAGAATAAAATGGCGGTCGTTGCAATACTTTCTGTCACACCGTATTTGCGCAACGGTCTTACAAGCGCACTTTTTTGAGGGAAAAAAATACACTTTTTTTTTTTTTTTTAAATTAAAAAATAAGACAACAGTAAAGTTAGCCAAATTTTTTTTTTATATTGTGAAAGATATTGTTACGCTGAGTAAATTTGATACCCAACATGTCACGCTTCAAAATTGCGTCCGCTCGCGGAATGGCGACAAACTTTTACCCTTTAAAATCTCCATAGGCGACATTTAAAAAATTCTACAGGTTGCATGTTTTGAGTTAAAGAGGATGTCTAGGGCTAGAATTATTGCGCTCGCTCTACCAATCGCGGCGATACCTCACATGTGTGGTTTAAACACTGCTTTCATATGCGGGCGCTACTCACGTATGCGTTCGCTTCTGCATGCATTGGTCGTTAAAAAAAAAAACCTGGCTCCTAACTTTTTTTAGCTGGCTCCTAGATTCCAAGTAAATTTGTCAAGCCCTGACTTAGGGGGTTATTTACGAAGGGCAAATCCACTTTGCTCTACAAAGTGCACTTGGAAGTGCATTCGCTGTAGATCTGAAATGAGGGGAAAGTTCTGCTGATTTTATCATCCAATCATGTGCAAGTTAAAATGCTGTTTTTTTATTTTCCTTGCATGTCCCCCTCAAATCTACAGTGACTGCACTTTTAGTTTGCACTTGTAGTGCAAAGTGGATTTGCCTTTCGTAAATAACCCCTAGCGTCTGATTTGGCTGCCGCAATGTCGCAGTCCTGCTATAAGTCGCTAATCGTCACCATTACTAGTAAATAAAAATTTCCAAAAATATCCAATAGTTTGTAGACAAACTTGTGTATATGTATGTGTGTGTATATACATACATACATACATACACCATCAAACGCCTGTCAATCAGCAGCTCTGCTCCTCTACGCTCATTGGAGCGCTGAGCTGTGGAGGGGCAGGGAGCGGCCATCTCAGCAGCTTGCTGTGACGTCAGCAGAGAGCGGACTTCGGTCCGCTCTTTGCTGAAAATGGGTCACAGGAGTGGAAAACGAATTGCACTCCAGTGACCCATAAGAGAAACTCAGCCAAACAAGTTCAGGCTGGCCTTCTCCTTTTAACCTTCTGTGGCTGAACTGGTTAAATAGTTATGGGAAAATGGAACAATTATTTATTTATTTTTTTACCTCTACAGCCTGTTTTTTTGGGGGGGGGGGGTTTCCCATGCGCCGCCACCATCTTCTTGGTGGAGTGAGACTTGCCAACCAGAAGTGAGGTATCCAGAGGGGGGTGGCACTCATGCTACAGGCGCACAGCGTCATTTGTGCCTGTAAGACGCAAGGGGAGGAGGCAGGATCAGGGCTGGTGCCTAATATGTCTGGCGTTTCTAAGCCACGTGGAAATGCTGCAGCACCGCTATGGCGGAACCGGTCACAGCAGCAAGTGGGACAGGCACCAGCAAGGCCCAGGTAAGGGGGGTTATGTTGCCTTGCCTATTACTGTGGTGTCTGTTTGTCTGTCTCTGTCTATTCCTGTCCCGGCACATGGAGCCTAAGTTTTCTTCCTGTGCACCTGCCTGCTGTGGAGAAAGCTTGACTCGCTGAGATTGTTTGCTTTATTTTTATTTTATTTTTTTCTTGTATGGCAGGCTAAGAGCTCTGACCTGGCAGTTTTAAAAGAGATGTCCTTCCTGCAATGGAAAATGTCCAGAAGTATGGAAGAGGCCTCTATGCAAAACATGCATTGACTCTCTGATCAAGGAGGAATCTACCTTGGCATGCAGCGATTTTAGTCACATCAGTTAAAGAGCTGGATGCTACTATTCAATCTTTTCGCTCTTCACTAGCAAACCCATCTCCAAGTCAGCCATCTACCTCAGAATCCTCACAAGGCTTGCAATTGATCCCGGTGGTGGAGGCTGAAGTGGGTCCTCCTACCCAGGAGGGACATTCCCCCTCTCGTTCCAAGGAAGAGTCAGAGGAGGAAGGGGTGGAAGATGCACCCTCCAAGTACAAATTGTCTTTGGAGCAAGTAGATTGTCTGTTAAAGGCAGATTGTGCTACTTTGGGTTTAGGAGAAAGGAAAGAATTATCTCTCCATGACCAAATGTATGCGGGTCTTAGTGAGCCTAAAGGTTGCATCTTTCCAGTGCACTTGGTGATCTTGGAGTCCATTAAAAAAAGAGTGGTCAGAACCAGAGAGCTCTTCTTTTCAAGGGCCCATAGAACACGCTTCCCTTTTGATGACAACCGAGCTACACTTTGGAATAAAGTTCCTAAACGCCTTTTCACAGGTGTCTAGATCAACTGACCTGGCATTTGAGGACATGGGTATCCTGAAGGATCCCATGGATAAAAGAATGGATCAACAACTTAAGAGGGCTTGGCAATCCATCATGGGCAATCTCAAACCAGCTATGGCAATTACTTGTGTGTCTAGAAATCTGGAGTACTGGATAAACCAGCTCAAAGCCCACGTCATGGCAGACTCACCTAAAACCAACGAACCATTACTAATTTTTTATTTTTTTTTTACCCTATCCACGGCTGTGGCTTACATTGCAGATGCGTCGGCAGAGTCTATAAGGATGACGGCAAGATCTGCAGCCCTAGCAAACTCAGCCAGGAGAGCTCTTTGGTTGAAGACCTGGCCGAGAGACATGGCATCCAAAAGTAAACTTTGTGGAATTCCGTTTATGGGGGATTTGTTGTTTGGGCCTGATTTTTAGATTCAATTCTTAAAAGGAAAGCCGACCAAGAAAAGATAAATTCATGTTAAAAAGAAAAATCAACCTAATAGACGTCTTTTTCTACCTCAAAGGGCTCAGGGGCAAGACAGCAAGCCCCAAGGGAAGAGAAGTAACTGTCAGCGCAGAAGGCCAAAGGCAAAGGTGTGCTCCTTTTCCATCCTGCGTCAGCCAGCAAGACACAATGACTTGTCATTGCCAGTAGGAGGAAGACTTCATGGATTCAGGTCGTGTCCATACGAAATCTTCTGTATGTCACAATCTTCACAGTCGGGAATCTATTGACACAGGGATGATTCATAGCGTCAATAGATTTAAGAGACGTGTACCTTCATTTTCCTATAGCTCCCCAGTCTCAAAGGTTTCTGAGGTTGGTGGTGAAAATGAGAGAAGAGGTCCTACATCTGCAATTCAAAGCCCTCCCATTTGTCCTTATATCCGCCCTGTGGATTTTCACAAAAGTAATGGCAGAAGCTCTTGCCCCACTTCGTCTTCAGTAATTGCAGTAATCCCATATAATTTTTTTTTTTTTTTTTTGCCTCATCCAGGGAGAGGTTGCAAGAAGGTTTGCTCAGATCCCGCAGTCCTTTTGGAAACCTTGGGTTGGATTGTGAACCTTCAAATATAAAATTTCAATCCGACTCAGCAACTACAGTTTTTAGGGTACCAGATAAACTCAGTGGAGCTAAGAATCTTCCTTTCCGGAAGAAAAAGGCAAAGTCCAGAATGTAGCAGCTATGCTACAGACTAATCAAATGACGGTCAGGAAGGTTATGTCGGCCTTAGGTAGTAGCTAGTAGTTTTTAACTATAGGTGTGGGATCGCAATACGGAATCCCTAGTCACATTAGTAAGGATCCCCACAAGGGTAAAGAGGACGGTGGAGAAATCAATCGGTCTTGTCAAAAGGGCTGCTTATCGTACACACAATCTGATTTTCCGACGGGAATTGTGTGATGGCAGGCTGTTGTCGGAAAATCTGACCGTTTGTATGCTCCATCGGACAATTGTTGGTGGAAAATCCGCCAACAAATGTTGCATAGCATGCTTTAAAAATTTTCAACAACAAATGTGTGTTGACGGATTATCCGATTTGTGTGTACAGAAGTCCTTCGGCCAAAACTCCAAAGTACAAACACGCATGCTCAGAAGCAATGCTAACTATAACAGAACATTGGCAGAAGTTGTCCAAGGGGTGGCGCTAAAGGGCTGAAAAACCACGTAGTTTTGTGTTGGCTGACAATTCTTTGTCATTTTGTATGCAAGACAAGTTCATGGCCAACACCCTTCGGACAAAGGTCCTACGCTTTGTCCGCGGAAAATCCGATCATGTGTACCAGGCTTTAGCGTACATCGCTCTAGTTACCTTTTTACCACTAGAAAGCAAAGTGGTTCATAACTGGTCGCAGGAGATCATCCTGCCATCTTTTTGTTCAAACACTTCGGGGGGGGGGGGGGGGAAATTTCACAATTTGGATGTGAGAACTGTGTTGCGTTACCTGGAAGTAACAGGGGACTTTAGGTTTTCAGACTTTTTTTTCTTTTTAAAAGAACAATCAGGCATCGAAGGGGTCAATTTCTAGATGGCTTAAATCGGCTATTTTGGGAGCTTACTCCCAGATGGGTTTGTCTCCCCTGCTGGGAATTTGAGCAAACTCTACTAGAGCTCTGGCCACTACATGGGCCGAACAATCTGGTGCCACCCCAGATCAAATTTTGTAAGGCGGCTACATGGTCAAGTTACCTAACCTTTTGTCCATCATTACAGACTGGACCTTCTGTCAGCAAGTGATCAGGCATTTGGCAGAAAAGTTCTGGCGGCTGTTGTCTATCCCTAGTTGGTAAGTCTCGTTTAGCCTCTCAGGTGCTGTCCTGAAAGAAAATTAGGGAGCATTCAAGTTGGACTTACTGGTAACTTGTTTTCCAGGAGTCTTTCAGGACAGCAACGACCCACCCTTTGTTTTATGCTGTGACTAACCATATTGTGATTATGTTCCAGCTTGGGCCGGAGGTACTCTGCTAGAACTGACGAGCTCTAGGGAGAAGCCTCCTTTTAATGTTTGGAGTTGGTGTTTCCTAGTGGGTGGAGCCACTCGGTGCTGTCCTCAAAGACTCCTGGTAAACAAGTTTACCGGTAAGTTTAACTTGCATTTTCAATGACTCTCTTAGCAGAGTATAGTAGGTGTTTCAGCGAGCCTGGATACTCGCTTGACTGCTTCTGTCCAATCGAAAACCCATAAAGGTTTGTATCTTTTTGCCTCTGTATTTACTCAGATTTACCTAAAGAACTGAACTCCAGACAAACTGGTAAATACACAGATGCATATATGGCAGCTGTTTTACCTGCAAAAGGACTTGTATGTCTGTCCATCTAGTCCTGAGATATTCACAGCTCTGCCAGGAAGCCAGGCCACGTGGATGATACCACTTTGTTGCAGTATAGACTTAGGCAGGCCATAGATGGTGCAAATCTCTCTCCTGCAACCACAGGTTGCAGGAAAAAATTAGCCCTAACACAGATGGTGTTGACAGGGGAAACTCTCTCCTGCAGAGCAATTGTCTTCTCCCGGCGGGAGAAGCCAGTGATTATCGACCGCGGCTATACAGGCTGGTTGTACCCAAGTTGATCGCTCAACTTGGTATTTTCAGCCTGCCCATTAATGGTTCGAATTTCGGCTGGTTCCTGCTGAACCGGCCAAGATTCAAACTGTCAATGGCCAGCCTTCAGTTCGGATGTTGTCCTCTCCATCTTCAGCCTGCTGACTTGACAGTGAAAAGACAGCAGCAGACTGATGTAATCGCTCTGCTCTTGCCTCTTATCAGCACATTCCCTGTAAGCACAGTTGCATGCACCACACAAAAAAATGTCTTAGTGCTGCCCCTTCCCCTCCCAATCCATTGGAAGGTGAATATTATGTTAATGCTTGTACTGACTATGCCAAACTAAGCTCTTCCCCCTTCCTTTTTTTTTTTTTTTGTTGTTGTTTTAAATCTACAAAATCTTATATATTTCAGATATTTTATGCACGGCGTCTGCAAAGAAGGAGACAACTGCCGCTATTCACACGATCTCTCCACCAGCCGCTCTAGTATGATCTGCAGATATTATCAACGAGGGTGCTGTGCTTATGGAGACCACTGCAGGTGAGGGGCACTAGTGGTATGATTTGCACCTTTACTGTACTTTGCACTTGCAGCTGTGAGCTTGTTTTAACCACTTGCAGTCCAGATATATACAGTGGGTACGGAAAGTATTCAGACCCCCTTAAATTTTTCACTCTTTCTTATATTGCAGCCATTTGCTAAAATCATTTTAAGTTCTTTTTTTTTTTTTCCCTCAATGTACACACAGCACCCCATATTGACAGAAAAACACAGAATTGTTGACATTTTTGCAGATTTATAAAAAAAAAAAAAAAAACTGAAATATCACATGGTCCTAAGTATTCAGACCCTTTTGCTGTGATACTCATATTTAACTTAGGTGCTGTCCATTTCTTCTGATCATCCTTGAGATGGTTCTACACCTTCATTTGTGTCCAGCTGTGTTTGATTTATACTGATTGGACTTGATTAGGAAAGCCACATACCTGTCTATATAAGACCTTACAGCTCACAATGCATGTCAGAGCAAATGAGAATCATGAGGTCAAAGGAACTGCCTGAAGAGCTCAGAGACAGAATTGTGGCAAGGCACAGATCTGGCCAAGGTTACAAATTTTTTTTTGCTGCACTTAAGGTTCATAAGAGCACAGTGGGCTCCATAATCCTTAAATGGAAGATGTTTGGGACGACCAGAACCCTTTCCTAGAGCTGGCCGTCCGTTCAAACTGAGCTATCGGGGGAGAAGAGCCTTGGTGAGAGAGGTAAAGAATAACCCAAAGATCACTGTGGCTGAGCTCCAGAGATGCAGTCGGGAGATGGGAGAAAGTTGTAGAAAGTCAACCATCACTGCAGCCCTCCACCAGTCGGGGCTTTATGGCAGAGTGGCCCGACGGAAGCCTCTCCTCAGTGCAAGACACATGAAAGCCCACATGGAGTTTGCTAAAAAAAAAAAAAAACACCTGAAGGACTCCAAGGTGGTGAGAAATAAGATTCTCTGGTCTGATGAGACCAAGATAGAACTTTTTGGCCTTAATTCTAAGCGGTATGTGTGGAGAAAACCAGGCACTGCTCATCACCTGTCCAATACAGTCCCAACAGTGAAGCATGGTGGTGGCAGCATCATGCTGTGGGGGTGTTTTTCAGCTGCAGGAACAGGACGACTGGTTGCAATCGAGGGAAAGATGAATGCGGCCAAGTACAGGGATATCCTGGACGAAAACCTTCTCCAGAGTGCTCAGGACCTCAGACTGGGCCGAAGGTTTACCTTCCAACAAGACAATGACCCTAAGCACACAGCTAAAATAACGAAGCAGTGGCTTCACAACAACTCCGTGACTGTTCTTGAATGGCCCAGCCAGAGCCCTGACTTAAACCCAATTGAGCATCTCCGTAGAGACCTAAAAATGGCTGTTTGCCATTCCTCCTTGCAGATCCTCTCCAGTTCTGTCAGGTTGGATGGTAGAGGATCCTCAAATCCAGGTGTGAAAAACTTGTTGCATCTTTCCGAGAGACTCATGGCTGTATTAGATCAAAAGGGTGCTTCTACTAAATACTGAGCAAAGGGTCTGAATACTTAGGACCATGTGAGATTTCAGTTTTTCTTTTTTAATCTGCAAAAATGTCAACAATTCTGTGTTTTTCTGTAAATATGGGGTGCTGTGTGTACACTATACTGCAAGTGGTTAAATAGTGGGAAATAAAAGCTTGAACCTTCAAAAAAAAATCAGCAATCCAAGCTAATGAAACCTAGAACCCTGTTTAAGTATGCCTAAAGCCAAAACCTTTTTTAGTTTTATTTTTTCCCAGAAAGGGTTGTAACCCCAGTTAAATTCTGTCGGATTGCTGAGAATTTCCCTATTACCTTCTGTCCTGAAGACACAACAGAGTAAATCTCTTTGGAAATTTCCCCTCAATTACTGTTTTGACAACTAAAAATGTTTGACCTTCACTTTCAGTTTTCTTGACGTGATCACCAGGACAAATAAAGTTAATCTCTAAATAGTGAGTTGTACCAATTTTAGTATGCATGAAAGGATGACAACACTGCAGCTAAGCTGAGTAGGAGTTGTCATCCAAAGACCGAAAATGTCTGAATTCCCATTGCTGGTAGGACTTAATTGAGAGCAGAACATGTATGAAAAATGTGCAGCAATATATGGTTTGGTTTAAATGTTTGTGTGTAGGTACACTTTAACTCTTCCTAAAGATGCACCATTCTAATTTGTTTGTTCTTCTCTCCCAGATATGAACACACAAAACCACTAAAGCCAGAAGTTATCGGCGATACCTCTGTAGCACTGATCTGCCCCCTCAACTCCCTCCCGGAAACCAGCAGCAGCATAAACAGTAAGGCGGCTGACTTGGCAGCTAGTGACCTGGCGGCAGGGGTCTCACAATCTGAAGACTGGGTCAATGCCGTGGAGTTTGTACCGGGGCAGCTCTACTGCGGACGTGGTAATCATTTTGGGAGGGGGCATCTTCTTTCATGCAGCACAGTAAAAATAAAAATCTCAGGGCTAGCATTTAAGTTGAACTCCAGCCAAAAATCATAATCTAATAATATACAAAACTGCGGCGTCAAAAAAACCAATTGCCGTGATGCTAGTGAGATGCTTGCATAAACTTACATTTTTTGAATAGCTATACAATGCAATATTCTCCAAAATTTGTTATATGCCCCACATAGCTCTGAGCATCCTTTGTGTACAATTTTATAATCCTCAGTCTTTTTTGTGCTCTTTTACTTGTTTATACTGTTCAGTAATATGATCTGTGGCATGCATATAAGGACAAGTTTGTGAGAAAATGTCAAGAATGTGGGTGGGACTATAAAAATTGTGCCTTTTTTGTTTTTGCTATTCCGATATGGGTCGTTTTTATATTCTAACATTTGAGTGCTTAACTTCTATCTTGGATGTGGAAAGGTTCCCATTTAAAAAAAAAAAAAAAAATTCCAAGAAAACAGCCAGTTTCAGTATTCCATTTATTTGTACTCTTTAACGTATATTTCCACTTTTCCAGTCATATTTAAGAAAACCCCAGTATATGTTGGTTGTGTATTCTCTTTCACACAGCACACTTTTTTCTTTAAAAAAAAAAACCAAAGATATTTTTTTTTTTTTTTTTTTTTTTTTTTTAGATGTTCTTCTCAGGAGATGGTATCATGGCTGGTTGCAAGTATTTTTTGTCAGTGAGTCTGTCTTAAGGGTAAAGATGAGCTCCCTCTCAATGCACAATGCAATAAGCCAAGTGTGTAAACCTTTAACTCCTTTGTTAAGCTAGGTACACACGGATCAATATTCGGCCAGTTTATCGGGGTCAATCCGTGTAAACCTTTCAACAGAAGTCAATGGTAGATCGGTTTCTGTCATGGTAGCCAATCCACTTTGAACTTCAGCTTGTTCAATTAAGCTTTGACCATAAAACCTGGAGGCTGACTGGTTTCTATGCAGCGCTGCCCCAGATTTTGCACTCCAGTTTTAATAAATCAACCCCAGTGTTCAAATCTAGTTAAAGCTGAAGATCTTCATAGTACTGACAGGGTTCATTTCTAAAAACTAGTAGGACATTACAGGGCTTAAGGTGGAAGTTGGTGCTAAAACTAAAATTCCTGCATCTATAGACACCCACAATCTAACACTAACATATCTAGCCCTGTAAAGAAGAAAAGTCAGTATACATACCTTTTTTGAAGCTGATTGATGTGGCCCGATCCCACACTGAGCTGTCTGTGGAGGTGGGTGCAGAGGACACACCTGACAACGGAATAGTAAGTTATGCTAAAGTGCCTTCAAAAAGTATTCATACCCCTTGATATTTTCCACATTTTGTCATGTTACAACCAAAAACATAAATGTACTTTAATATGATAAACCAACATAATTGTGAAGTGGAAGGAAAATGATAAATGATTTTCAATTTTTTTTTTTTTTTTTTTTTTTTTTTTTTTACAAATATGTGAAAAGTGTGGCGTGCATTTCTATTCAGCCCCTCTGAGTCAATACTTTGTAGAACCACCTTTCACTGCAATTACAGCTGCAGGTCTTTTTGGGTATGTCTCTACCAGCTTTGCACATCTAGAGTGAAGTTTTTGCCCATTCTTCTTTGCAAAATGGCTCAACCTCTGTCAGATTGGATGGAGCAAGTCTGAACAACAATTTTCAAGTCTTGCCTCAGATTCTCATTGGATTGACAGGGCCATTCTAACACATGAATTATGCTTTGACCTAAACTATTCCATTGTAGCTCTGGCTTTGTTTTAGGTCGTTGTCCTGCTGGAAGGCGAACCTCCGCCCCAGTCAAGTCTTTTTCAAACAGATTTTCTTCTAAGATTGCCCTGTATTTGGCTCCATCCATCTTCCCATCAATTCTGACTGGCTTCCCTGTCCCTGCTAAAGAAAAGTTTCCCCACAACACGATGCTGCCACCACCATTTTAAACGGGGATGGTGTGTTCAGGGTCATGTGCAGTTTTCGTTTTCCAACACAAATGGCGTTTTTGCTTTTAGGCCAAAAAGTTAAATTTTTGGTTCCATCTGACCAGAGCACCTTCTTCCACGTTTGCTCCCATGTGTCCCCCACATGGCTTCTCGCAAACTGCAAAAGTAACGTTTGGTGACTCTTTCAACAACAGCTTTCTTTCTGCCACTGTTCCATATAGGCCAGATTTGTGAAGTGCACGACTAATAGTTGTCCTGTGGACAGATTCTCCCACCTGAGCTGTGGTCTCTGCAGCTCCTCCAGAGTTACCATGGGCCTCTTGGCTGCTTCTCTGATTTAATGCACTCCTTGTCCGGCCTGTCAGTTTAGTTTGACGGGCATGTCTTGGTAGGTTTGCAGTTGTGCCATAATCCTTTCCATTTTCAGATGATGGATTGAACAGTGCTCCATGAGATGTTCAAAGCTTGGGATATTTTTTTAGAACCTAACCCTGCTTTAAACTTCTCCACAACTTTATCCCTGCCCTGTCTGATGTGTTCCTTGGCCTGCATGATACTGTTTGCTCTGTTTAAGGTTCTCTAACAAACCTGAGGGCTTCACAGAACAGTTTTGTATTAATACTGAGATTAAATTACACAGAGGTGGACTCTATTTATTAGGTGACTTCTGAAGGCAATAAGTTCCGCTAGATTTTCGTTTGAGGTATCAGAGTAAAGGGGGCTAAATAGAAATGCACGCCACACTTCTCAGATATTTATTTGTAAAAAAAAATTGAATCATTTTCCTTCCACTTCACAATTATGTGCCACTTTGTGTTGGTCTATCACACAAAATACCAATATACCATATATACTCCAGTATAAGCCAAGTTACTCTTTCGTCCATGGACCGACACAGCTTCTCTATTGACAAAGTGGGTATTATCCATTAATTAGGAGTGACTAGGCAGAAAAACTTGTAAAAAGTGTTGCATCACACCTTCTACAGTACCGCCCAGGGGGCGGACCCTCTGGGTATACCCTCTCAGTCTGCATCTTCGCAGATCAGTTTTTTTCTGTCTAGCAAGGAGTAGGACATGGCTCCCTTCGGGCCCATTGGTCCGGGGAAAAAAGATATATATATATATATATATATATATATATATATATATATATATATATATATATATATATATAATATATTGTGACAGCAGGAAGGTAAAGTCACCTGGTTGCATCCAGGGGGGTAGATATATTTCGCCCAGATTCAGGCTTTACGCCGACTTATACAACTAGGTGGAGAGTTGTATAAGCCCAGCTGGGGCTAGTGGGCTCATGGATGACTCATACCTCTAGGGAGAGTGTGGGGCGTCGTGCAGACAGGGAGTTGATGAGACCAGCTGAAGCTTGTCAGCTCATTTAGGCCTCTATAAGAACTCCCAGCTTCATTAGATGTTAGCTCATGCCTGGAACCAGACCTGTGTGGACTGTCTAGGGAGAGTGAACCCCTGTGCGGTGAGACAAAGCCTGTGTGGCTATTTGCTTGGACATTTAAAACCAGGGACTTAGGGACTAGGACAGCACTAGGCTGATCCCAGTTGTTAGTTAGGAAACCTGTATGTTTAGTCAGAGGTCAAGTTGACCAGGATTTATTTTGTTTATGTTTCTTTTGCTTTGCTGTGTTTTGTCACTGTAAATAGAAAATAAACCGCACCTTTTTGATTTTGAAAACCACAACCTCCGTTTGCTGGGCCTGTTTTTGTGTGGGGAGCCCATCTCGGGGGTCACACACACCCGCTGCCGAGCGAACCCCCTCACTATATATATATATATATATATATATATATATATATATATATATATATATATATATATATATATATAATATAATATAATATAATATTTTTTTGCTACTTTTGTTTCCTGCGATCTTCGATCAACTGCCGACTGGGTGACAGGCTGGATCCTCGATCCTTGTAGTCTCCCCAGTTTCGGCCATCGAGCGTGTGCCGACCCTAGCTACGCGCTGGGTTTTCCACGTCATGCCCGTCGCTCCACGGGTGGCCGGTGAGCTTACGCTCCAGGGCCTGCATCGGACGGCTCAGCTTCGGCTGACCTTACGGCCGAGTCGCAGCAGCCTGTCCGGTGAGCGTCATGCTCCAGGGCATACATATGATCGTCCCTTCTGGGTCCAATCCCAGCATGCCTGGCCAACAGTCACCTTCCGTGCGCGGACGATGATCTGTTTGGAATGTCTTCCAGCAGAATACATGCAGGATAGGTAAGTAAAACTCCCCTGCCTCGGCTGGGTGATTTAGCTGGACATTCCTGGAGAGATCAAGTAAGTGGTTGTGGCCCCTTTCTTCCCTCTCTCCCTGCCTTTCCCTCCTCCCTGGGCTTCTAGCTAAAGGGTGCTGGGGGTCACCTAGGGGGTCCCATTGGAGCGGGGCTGGCTGTAACTAACATTTAAAAGAAATGTCATTTTTTTCTTACCTGTGTTTGTGTCCTTCCTCCTCCATGCTGTCGGCGGCCATTTTGAGGTGGTCCATGCCAAGTTTGGCCTCTTGTGACTGCTCGGCGGCCATCTTCCTGTGGTTCGGCCACACCCACTGGCCCCTATCAGCTGATCGGCGGCCATGTTTGTCCACCCTGTATGCAGATATTACCGTTCGGCGGCCATCTTTTTGTGGGCTATGGCTGCTTGACCTCTATCTTCTGTCGGCGGCCATTTTCTTAGAGCCCACATTATCTTCCATACAGACGTTTTTGGCAACCATTTTTCGAGAGCCTCCGGCCTCTAGGGTGCATTACACTTGCGCGAAAATTCACACAGGAAGTGCTGATAAAAGAAGCAGACTGACACAGCAGCAGGGGGACAGCATCACAGGCGCAGCATAGCAGTACCTATCCAGGGTGGTGAGTCCTCTGGGTGACCCGGCCTCTCTGCAGCACAGGAGGGTGGCCTATTGATATCTTGCCTGGAGCCCTGTGAGTGTCAGCGTGTGGTCAGCATGGCATCTGAGCCAGATGTCTTCTCCCCTGAAACACCAGATTTAGCAGCTGGTGCCCCTGAGGTGTCTATGAACGCTATGACTGCAATCCTAGAGGCGTTTGCTGCCAGGGTTGAAGCAGCTCACGGGAATACAGGGGGTAGTAAACGCCCCATCCCCTGCAAGCTTCTGGGGATAATTCTGGTGCAGAACCAGGTCCCGCTACGGCTCGGGGCCCAGATTCTGACGCATCAGAGACTGCAGACCGTGACCGGACAGTGAGAATGACTCAAAGTCCAGGTCAGTACGCGAGACGGCTTTGGTATCTGACCTTATTACTGCAGTGCAGGATATGCTAAAATTGGAAAATACTGCAGAAGCAGCAGAGACTCCGGTCCACTTGGGTTTCATAGACCTGCCCGCACTGCTAAGGTGTTCCCTTGTGTGTCTTTTGATAAACTCTTATACAAGGAATGGGAGAACCCACTGAGGGTCTTTACAGCCCCAAAGAGGTTTGCGGTACGGTACCCCTTTTTGAGGAGAGTTTTCTGAAGAAATAGATCTCTCCCCCCTATAGTGGACCCTCCGGTGTCCAGACTTAATAGAGCCACCACAATTCCTGTAGAAGGGGCTCCTGTTTTCTAGGACCCTGTGGATAAGAAGGCTGAAGCACTCGCTTGCTACTTATACTCAGTGGTAGGCTCGGCAGTACGCCCGGCATTGGCGGGGGCCCTAGTGTCTCACACACTTACTGAATGGGCAAGATTGCTACTCCAGGGGTTAAGGAGCGAGATGCTCCTCCTGATGAGATAACATTGGCCGACCTGTTGGTCCAGGGCCTTAGGTTTGTCTGCGAGTCAGACATGAATACTATTTACCTGCTGTCTAAAACTTCAGTTTATGCAGTAGCAATACGCCGCCTGATCTGGCTAAAAGGCTGGTCTGCGGACCAGACTTCCAAGAAAGCCCTGTTGGATCTGCCTTTTAAGGGCGACAGACTTTTTGGGGCTTCTCTGGATGACCTCATCAAGGATGCCACAGGAGGTAAAAGCACTTTGCTTCCCCAAATTAGCAAGGGTAAGGGGCCACGCCAAGGGCAAGGGCCCTCCTTTACTGCACACAAGTGGTTTTTTCGTCCCCCTAGGGCGACAGGGAAAAGACCCCAGGCCGATAAAGCGCCTGCCCAAGGACAAAAGCGTCCCTGGTCCCGCATACCCAATAAGCCTGCGGACAAATTTGCGTCCGCATGAAGGTCCACCCCCACCCAGCTCTCGGGTGGGGAGACGTCTTCGCAAATTCGCGACTCAGTGGACAGCACTAATCTCCGACAGGTGGGTTTGCGAAGTAATCTCCTCAGGCTACAAGATAGAGTTTCTCTCTTGTCCACCGGACAGATTCAACACCTCCAATCTCCAGCTACTACCGACCCGCCGGGAGGCCCTGTGTGGGGCGGTCCAGGGTCTACTGGAACGCGGGGTAGTAATTCCAGTTCCAGAACTGGAACGGGGTTTTTACTCAAATCTGTTCATTGTGCCGAAGAAGGAGGGGGTTCGTCCAAGCTTGGATCTCAGAGCCCTCAATTGCTTTGTGAAGGTACAAAGTTTTCGGATGGAGTCGGTTCGATCTGTAGTCACAGCTCTCCATCCGGGGGACTTTCTGGCCTCCTTGGACATCAAGGACGCATACCTGCATGTCCCCATATACTCCAGACACCAGAGGTTTCTGCGATTTGCTATCGGGAAGGACCACTACCAGTTTGTGGCCCTCCCGTTGGGCCTTGCCTCAGCACCCAGGACGTTCACCAAGGTGCTCGCTCCGATTCTGGCACTTCTAAGACAGCAGGGTATCGCTATCACAGGCTACTTATACGACCTTCTGCTGAAGGCCCCTTCAAGCTCAGAATTAGAGGTAAGCGTGTCCATTACCTGTCGGACTCTTCGAGACTGTGGTTGGATACTAAACACGCAAAAGTCAGTATTGGTGCCCACTCAACGCCTAGTGTACCTGGGGGTTGATTCTGGATTCCTCAGAGGCAAAGGTATTCCTCCCTGTGGAGAAGTTGCAGACCCTCCGGGCTGCAGTACGGCAGCTGACTTCCAGGAATTGGTCGTCACTCCGTTTTTGCATGCGAGTGTTGGGCCTCATGGTAGCCTCCTTCGAGGCGGTCCCATATGTTCAATACCACACTCGAGTGTTACAGAAGGAAGTTCTGTCCAGATGGAACAGATGCCCTTCATCTCTGGATTATCAAATCCGAGTGAGCCACCTAGTCAGGAGATCCCTGGTATGGTGGCTGACAGCACCGGCTGTAATGGCCGGGAAGTCATATTTCTTCCGGTTTACTGGATAGTGATCACGACGGACGCCAGCCTTACAGGTTGGGGGGGAGTCTGGGGTGTCCAGTCGGCGCAGGGTCCCTGGACCCCAGAGGAAGCTCTCCTGCCGATCAATGTCCTGGAGATCCGGGCGATCAAGCTGTGGCTCTTCAAATGGTCTCAGAGACTGCAAGGGCGTCCAGTCAGGATCCAGTCAGACAACGCCACAGCAGTGGCATATGTCAATCATCAGGGAGGAACAAGAAGCTCAGCTGCAGCATCGGAGATCGCTCGCATCCTGAAGTGGGCAGAGAGGAGCGTACCGGCACTGTCGGCCGTGTACATTCCGGGTGTGGAAAACTGGCAGGCGGACTACCTGAGCCGCCAGATGCTGGACCAGGGAGAATGGTCCTTACACCCGGAGGTGTTCCAACTCCTCCGCCAAAGATGGGGCACACCAGACGTAGATCTTCTGGCTTCCCAACTCAATCGGAAGGTATTGAGATTTGTGGCCCGGTCAAGAGACCCATGGGCAGACGCAACGGACGCGTTGGTAGCATCGTGGGGTCAGTATCGGCTACTCTATGCCTTCCCTCCCTTAAGGCTTCTTCCTCTTCTGCTCCGCAGAGTGGAGGCAGAGGGAATTCCAATGATCCTAATCGCTCCAGATTGGCCTCAGCGTCCTTGGTACGACGATCTAGTACGTCTGGTAGCAGACGTCCCCTGGCGCCTACCACTACGGAAGGACCTGCTATCGCAAGGTCCCATATTCCATCCTGCTTTACAGTCATTGGCTTTAACGGCATGGCTGTTGAGAACCGGGTACTGAGAGACCGGGGCCTGTCAGACTCAGTAATCTCTACTATGAGAAGTGCTCGAAAACCGTCCTCTAGGAAGGTCTATCACCGCACTTGGAGGGCCTACATCTCCATGTGTGAGGAAATGAAATTGCATCCGCGTACCTATTTGGTTTCCAGAATCCTGCTGTTTTTACAGCATGGGGTGGACCAAGGGCTTGCCCTAAGTACGATTTAAGGGACAGATATCTGCCCTGGCTGTCTTTTTTCAGCGACCCCTGGCGACTCACTCTCTCGTGAGTACATTTGTGCAGGGGGTCCGACAGGTGGCCCCTCCGGTCCGTCCCCCGTTACCTCCGTGGGACTTGAACCTGGTCCTCTCGGTGCTTCAGAAGGCACCGTTTGAGAATATTAGAGATATTCCCCTGTTGACACTTTCTCAGAAAGTGGTCTTTTTGGTGGCTGTTACGTCAGTTAGACGAGTCTCTGAGCTGGCAGCCTTGTCCTGCAAGGCTCCCTATTTGATTTTCCACAAGGATAAGGTGGTGCTGCGGCCGCAGCCTTCCTTTCTTCCGAAAGTCGTTTCGGCTTTTCATCTCAACGAAGACATTGTACTTCCATCTTTGTGTCCTCAGCCGTCGAATCCTAAGGAGTCGGCGTTGCATTCGTTGGACGTTGTCCGAGCTTTGAGAGTATACTTATCTGCTACTTCCCTGTTCCGGAAGTCAGACTCACTGTTTGTTTCGGTGGCTGGTCCCAAGAAGGGCCAAGCAGTCTCATCGGCCACCATCTCTAGGTGGATCCGACAGATAGTAATCCAGGCTTACGCCTTAAAGGGTCAGGCGCCCCCTTTCCTGTCACGGCGCATTCGACCAGGGCAATAGGTGCCTCTTGGGCTTTCCGACATCCAAGCGTCTTGTTTCCCAATTATGTAAAGCGGCGACTTGGTCGTCCGCACACACTTTCACAAAATTCTACAAAATTGATGTAGGTGCATCTTCAGATGCCTCTTTTGGCCGCAAGGTTTTGCAAGCGGCTGTTTAGAGTTGCAACTCCTCCGTTGGAGGAGTGCTGTTTTGTGTTTGGGGTGAAGTTTATTTTTATGCTGTTACCACCCCTCGTTTTTTCTCTGACACTGCTTTGGGACGTCCCACTTTGTCAATAGAGAAGCTGTGTCGGTCCATGGACGAAAGAGTAAATAGGATTTTTTTTACTCACCGTAAAATCCTTTTCTCTGAGTCCATGGACCGACACAGCACCCACCCCTCTTAAGTTTGTACTGCTTTTTGACTAACTGATCTGCGAAGATGCAGACTGAGAGGGTATACCCAGAGGGTCCGCCCCCTGGGCGGTACTGTAGAAGGTGTGATGCAACACTTTTTACAAGTTTTTCTGCCTAGTCACTCCTAATTAATGGATAATACCCACTTTTGTCAATAGAGAAGCTGTGTCGGTCCATGGACTCAGAAAAGGATTTTACGGTGAGTAAAAAAATCCTATTTTTTCAGCACTTCTTTTTTTTTTTTTGTACTGAAAATGCCCCCCTCGGCTTATACTCACGTCTGTGTCCATCTTCAAATTTGTGCGCCTGATCCCAGCCAGCCGTAGGTCCCCTGGACCCCGAAATTGGAACACATGTAGCCCCACTCTTCATCTACAAGTAGTTGCGCTACATGAGTGCTTCGAAGCCTGAGTTTTTCAAGTGTCCCCCTTCCTTTCATGTGCCTCCAATGGTGTGAAATATTGGCAACTGGATGATGGTATATGGGCTATCTGGGAGTATTAATCGAGATTTACTACATGCGGTTTGAAGACTGGTGGTTTTGATCAAGATTTATTACACGCTGTTTAAGGTCCTCTGTGATAGGGGACCGACCTTTTCTGGTAAGCAGGATTACTCACTGTTGGTGGTGGATTGTCACGATTGATATCTTTCAATGAAGATTGGATTCATTTTCTTTATTCGGACATTATCATGGGTGTTTTTGTTATAACACATGAACTTTGATGAATTTTTATGAGATTGGTGGACAATTCATAATCAAAGTATTTTTTTTATTTTTTTTTTTTTAATTTTTTCACATTTATTTTACAACATTATACAGATGTAGTTTGCTTTCGCCCTTATTGAGCAATGTATCACTTAATTTGTCACTGTTCACTTATCACTGGTGTATTCATTTAGATTTACAATCTCTGGTGTTTATGATTAATTTCACTACTAGCGCAACTACATATATTTTTCTAATTTGTTTCACTGATGATTGTTTTCAGATTAGTTGCTGCTTTCTCTATTTAGAAATTGTTTACAATATCCTAGCGCAGTTTCTTTTTTTCACCAATTTTCCTTCATCTACAAGTGTCAAGTTTTGTTGTCCAGGGGACCTACGGCTGGGGAGCACCAATTTTTCAAACCCGGACACCTCTTCCTTTAGACTCCCATGTTAAAGGTCAGTCTAGTCACACAGCGCCGGAGATCAGGTAGGGAGATTGGACACAGTGAGGCACCCTAGGCTTATACTCGAGTCAATACGTTTTCCCAGTTTTTTTTTTTTTTTGTTTTGTTTTTTTTTGTTTTTTTTTTGTGGTAAAATTAGGTGCCTCTGCTTATATTCGAGTGTATACGGTAAATTTACGTTTCTGGTTGTAACATGACAAAATGTGGAAAATTTCAAGGGGGTAAGAATACTTTTTCAAGGCACTGTATGTAAATAACAACCTTTAACTAATATAAAGTAGATGTTATCCCAATTTGGCTGCAAAAGTGGAACTACACATTCAAGAGTACTTGTGACCTGTTGCAATCTGTCAGTTTTTTTTTTTTTTTTAAAGCTGGTTCATTACAATGCCCGCCTGCATTCTTCTTTCATTTAGAACTATCCCTGATACCCTGAAAACCAGCTGGACTTTATTACTGTAGTCAAGGACCACAGCTTTCGTTTGTGCTGTAGTCCATCCTTTCCTGCAGATTTTCAGAATATCAGGGCACTTCATGGATTAGTGTGCAAACAAGCATCTGAAGCTGTCTGTATAGAAGTGTAGCTGCACCCATTTGATAGTGTAGTTCTCTCAGCCCCCTCTGCCAGTCTTGATGCCCGTAAACACTATGAGAAAATCGTAAGAAAAATTCCGTACGAGGCGCGACCGTTCGATTTTCATATAGTACGTACACAACTTTCGAAATCCAATTCCGTACACGAAAATTTACAAAGGGACAAACCCCAACGTTTTTCTTGTACGTGGACAGAACTAACAATTTTCATTTAATGTGTACTGTTTTTGTAAAATAATTATCTGATACGAAGTACTGCGCATGATCAGAAACAACAACCCAAAAAAAAAAAAAAAACTTTTGTCGTGTGAGAATGTTTGGAGATTTTGCCTATCCTTGGTTCTTACTTACTGTGAAGGATCAAGGAAAACTGGCCAATCTTTCACCCGATTTTTCTTAGTGTCTACCTACCTCACTTTAAGCTGGCCATAGACTAGTAGAATTTCAAGCAAAAATTCTTAGGAAAAGAAGGTGTGTGTGTGTGTGTGTGTGTGTGTGTGTGTGTGTGTGTGTGTGTTTGTGTTTTTTTTTTTTCCTAATCATTAGTGGGTCAAATTGTTTTCAACCACAGTGATGTAGTTTTCGTTCAGTAAAGTCCATTTATTTGCAAAGTCAAATGTTAAAAGCAAACAATCTTTTGAATGACAAACTAGTGTTCTGAGAATTTTTGTTTGAAATTCTATCCATCTGTGGCCAGCTTTAGGGTGTACTCACACTAGGGAATCTGTATTGTGCTAAAGCATGTTTGACCATCAAAGTCCAGTTTGTTTCACCAGTGTGAGCGATTTGTGCTCTGCCCTGTCCTGCTTGAAGCGTTAGGCAGACTGATATCTGTACACACTTGTGTGAGGCAGAGGTGATGACATACATTGTGCTGGACCCAAGCATATTTAAGTGTAGACCAGCAGGGGAGAGGGACAGTTGTGCTCTGGCATGGTACTAGGTAAACGCTCTTATTGTGAGTACATCCTTATTCTTGCCTGTTCCCAATCCAGCGAGCTATCGCCAACGTGATCTTAGTTGCTTGCCAAAATCTTCATCTATTACACGGAGAGGTGTACTGGGTTCTCTTCTTCCATGCTCAGGGAAAGCCTAGCTCGAATTTCAGCTTTCTTGAGGGCCTTTTTTCCTGTAAAATTCAAGTTTGGTCCCACCACCTTAACCTGCATTATAAGTCAGTGGCCACCCATCATATTAAATATTAGGTTGGGAGAGGCACTGGGCCAAACCAAACTGGCTAGATCAGATTTTTGAATTTCTTTCTTTCCTTTTTTGCCTCCAGTCCGTTTTCTGTATGCTCCCTGGGACAGGAATTGTGAGCAACTCTCCCCAAGTGGTGCACAATAATAAACTGACAGTGCTTCTAATGCCGCGTACACACGATCGTTTTTCACGTTGTTAAAAATGCAATTTTTTAACTTGGGCATTTAAAAACGATCGTGTGTAGGCTCTAGAGCATTTTTAACGACGTGAAAAACGGCCTAAAAAAATGTAGAACCTGCTCTATTTTTTCACGTCGTTTTTTTCCCGTCGTGAAAAACGGTAGTGTGTATGCTTTTATGAGGGGGGGGGGGAAACGCGCATGCTCAGAATCAAGTATGAGACGGGAGCACTCGTTCTGTTAAAACTAGCGTTCGTAATGGAGATAGCACATTCGTCACGCTGTAACGGGCTGAAAAGCGCGAATCGTCGCTCAACAAACTTTACTAACATGAAGGGTGGCGCCATTCAAACTGAACTTCCCCTTTATAGTGCCGTCGTATGTGTTCTACGTCACTGCGCTTTGCTCGAGCATTTTTTTTAATGAACGTGTGTATGCAAGACAGGCTTGAGAGGAAACAAGAAAAATCGCGTTGAGAAAAACGTCGTTTTTGAAAATGACATTAAAAACGATTGTGTGTATGCGGCATAACACTTTCTCCAAGCTAAAACTATAGGTTAGGGTTTCACGTTCATGACGATACGGCTCTTAGTTTTGCTTGCTACGTCTCTTCCATTAGGCAGCCGCTTCTTTGCTTGCCTCGGTACATGGAGAGAGGGAGAGAGGGGGAGGGGGAGGGGGAGAGGGAGAGAGATATATATTTTTTTAAATGATACAATTTGTGAATCAAACATGAGGAGAATTCTTTTCTTTCCAGCGCCATCTGGTTTAGACACTGACACTCAGGAAACGTCACAGCAAGAGGAGGATAAGGAGCAGCCGGCAGACCCCGAACTGAAGAAGCAGCTTTGTCCCTATGCCGCGGTGGGGGAATGTCGCTATGGAGAGAACTGCGTCTACCTACATGGAGATCCATGTGACATGTGCGGGCTACAGGTCCTTCACCCCACTGACATGTCTCAGAGGTCGGAACACAATAAGGTACAGGGCAGACATGTTTTAAAATGATTTCTGGCGTACCTAAACGTTTATTCAATCTGAGGAGTTATTTCAGTAGATAAGATGATTCATATTTTCATGTCCTTTAACTCTGAGGGTCCATTCACACTTTGCGTGCTTTTAGGGTATGTTGTGTTAAGACGGAGACTGTCTATTCTAAATTGGGGGGTCATCTTAAAGTGGTTGTAAACCCTTAATATATTCAGGTGAAGTGAATGGCCTCAGGTGATATAGAGATGAAATATCCTCTTGCATAAGTTGTACCTGTTTTTCTGCAGCCTTCTCTTTTGTACATCTGTTCAAAGTTCGAGATTTATAAACTTGATTGAGCTGTCAGAAAAAAGGGGGCGGAGAGTTGAAGTCGCTCTCGGAGCTGATTTGAGGAAAGAGCCACCCCCAATCCCTGCACACAGGAACAGCTGAGGCTGTCGATCAGCTGGAGGTCCCTCCCCCTGTTACCCTATTTTCTGTTGGTGTCAGGAAACCTTGTCAGAAGTGACTCATGCCGATAGAGGAATAAAGCAGCAGACAGAAATGGCATTTAATGCTCTTGAGACAAGTACACACTATAAAGTGAAATATGAACAAAGCATATCCTTCTAAAGTGGTTGTAAACCTCAGACATGAATATAAAGTCTGCTGCAGGTCCCCATAGCTTTAGCTACAATGTTAAAGGATGCAGAGCATTTAAGCATACTATGGCAGACTCGCCTGACAATGCTCTCCCTCCAGCGATGTGGCATCTGTTATCTCCTTCGATTCTCCATCGCCGCAGATGACCTTTTTCATCTGGCTGCCTTCAGGGTTTGGCATCTTGGCCCATCTTGATTGGTTGGACAAGGATGACCTAATTCCTGCACATGGGAGTTAATTCATCCCAGTATCCAAAGCATACCGGGAGCATTGACTGAGTTGCTAATGCATGGCACTGTGTACCTTCTGATGAAATGTTGCTAAAAGGCAGAAGAGAAGCTTTTATTGTAAAAGACAGTCTCTCCTGTAATAAGACTACCGACCAGCAGTTTTTCTTTATATAGGGCTATAAGGCTAATGCTATCTAGACATCGTACTGCAGCAAAATGTGGCAATGGTGCAAATCGATTACAGCAATGCCTCTTTACACTAATCTGTTGTAGTGCTTTGAGGAAATTAACCTGGCTACATTTTTTCCTGACTTGTTGTGGTGCATATTACAGGAACACTAAATTGTATTTTTGTACAATGCAACAAAGTGCACTGCAACACAACGCAGTGTCAAAACTGGAAACTCAATGCGCATGCAGCATTGGTCAGTATGAAGCTTTTGTCAAGAGGCTTGCCATAATACAAATCATGCATTTTGGGTGGCAAAAATATATGAATACAATCTATACACTAGGGGGTGAACCTCTGGGGGGAATCTAGGTTGGAAAAGGTGCTGGGGGTCCTAGTAGATGATGGGCTCAGCAATGGCATGTAATGCCAAGCTGCTTCTAACAAAGCAAACAGAATATTGACATGCATTAAAAAAGGGATTAACTCCAGAGATAAAGCGATAATTCTCACACTCTACCAGACTCTGGGCACCAGTCTTCAGGAAGGATGTACTGGAAATGGAGCGAGTACAGAGAAGGGCAACAAAGCTAATAAAGGGTCTGGAGGGTATTGGTTAGGTTATGAAGAAAGGTTACGAGCGCTGAACTTATTCTCTCTGGAGAAGAGGCGCTTGGGAGGAGATATGATTTCAATTTACAAATACCATACTGGTTACCCCACAATAGGGATAAAACTATTTTGCGGAAGGGAGTTTAAGACACGTGGCCACTCATTAAAATTAGAAGAAAAGAGGTTTAACCATAAACTACATAGAGGGTTATTTACTGTAAGAGTGGCCAGGATGTTGAATTCCCATCCACAGGCAGTGGTTTGAGCGGGGAGCATCGATAGTTTCAAACTATTTAGATAAGCACCTGAACGACCACAACATACAGGGATATACAAGGTAATACTGACGCATAATCACACACATAGGCTGGACTTGTGTCCTTTTTTTTTTTTTTTTTTCTCTCCAACCTCACCTACTATGTAACTATATATACTACTATGTATAAAACACGGCCACGAAATGGCACTGCATGTGAAAGCCACATCAGAAATGGTGCAGATAGACAATGGGAAAATTCAAAATGTTAAAGTGTTACTAAACCCACAACAGTAAAATCAGTCTGTATATGCAGTAAAGCATGCTTGTTGTACTCGCTGTGGCATTTAAGGGGTTAATCCTGCGCATTGTGGGGGAAAAAAGCGGTTTGATCCGGTGTTCATATCCTCCCCTTCTTCCTTTGCCCCAATCCATCTCCTAATAGAATAAAGCCTTTGGGGCACTCTACACATGCTCAGTTTGGTGTGTAATTTTTATTCTTGGGAGGGTGCATGTGATCAGCACAGAGGCAATTGGCACTGTCCAGACAGGGTCAGGGGTCCTGCAGCCTCATAAGACAATCAGAGAAGAATGAACACTCCTACAAGTTTTAATCAGACACTGATAGAAGTCACTAGACTGCTATATACTGTTGATGAGAAAAGGTATTTAGCAGTTTATATTTACTTAAATAATTGCATTTCCATGTACTGTGGGAGACCAGATATAGTGAATGCAGGCTCCTGGGTTTAGTAACACTTTTAGGTTAAAAATTTGGTCTAGTTTCTCTGTTAACATTTTCTTTTCCCCACCTAGTCCTGCATCGAGGCCCATGAGAAAGACATGGAGTTGTCGTTTGCCATCCAGCGCAGTAAGGACATTGTGTGTGGCATCTGCATGGAGGTGGTATATGAAAAAACAAACCTCAGCGAGAGGCGTTTCGGCATACTGTCAAACTGTAACCACTCCTACTGTCTAAAGTGTATACGAAGGTGGAGGAGCGCTAAGCAGTTTGAGAGCAAGATTATAAAGTGAGTATTCTGGTCGTGTATACCCTGCTAGAACATGGGGCAGAACAGCACACCATGAAAGACTCCAGACTTAATAAAAACATGTTTAGTTTGTATCACTAAACATAACCTAATCTTGCTTTTGCATGATTATAATTTAAACTATTGCAAATGATCAGACAGGGCCGTCTTTAAGGCAGGGCAAAAGGGACAGCTGCCCTGGGCCCTGTCATTGTTGTGGGGCCTAAGGTAGCTGCCTCATACTTGCCAACTATCCTGGTTTAAATTCCCTTGAAGTTTTAGTCCTGTGCTGTGTCCCAATATCTGTGTGAAGTGCTGCTACTAATGCTGCCCAGCTCTGCCCCATTGTTTACATGTGACTCGCCTGCAGACCTTATGTTTACATGTAAATAACCTGCATTGATATGTAAATAGTGGCTGCATTAATATGTAAATAGCATCTGCTATTATATGTAAATAAAGACAGCATCCATATGTATATCATGCCCCCCTGAGGTCATATCCACCATCACCTATACTGAATGCTGCCCACTGGGGAGGAAAAGGGGCATGCTTGAAAGTCCTGCCTGCAACTGTGGTCATTAAGCCCAACATCAGCCTGTTCTGCAAAGGTAAGCAAATTGGAGGGGGGAGTGTACTGTGGGGTGTGCAGAGGTAGGCAGAGAAGGAATTACAATTTGGGGTGCACAGGTGAGCAAAGGGGGGATGTATAGAGGTAAGCAAGGTGGGTGCAAAGATGAGCAGAGGAGGCAGGTAGAGTTAAAGGGGGGGGGGGAGTGGAGAGGATGGTGGAGGTTTGGGGTGCAGAGATTAGCATGGATTTTGGGATGCAAAGGTGTACTGACAGGGTGGATAAAGATGTAGGGCAACCCATTCATTTCAATTGGCTGCTCTATGCACTAGAAATGCGCAAAGAACGTCCCAAACCCTGTTTCAAAATCACACGGTGCCAACGCACATGTCAGCAGATGCATGAGGGTGTTAACAATTGATGGCACTGCTAAAGGGCAGCACGTTTCTGTGTTGTCAGGAAAGCGATTTTGCATGCGTTCCCGACACACACACAAATGTGAACACAGGCTAAATGTCTCAGTTACATTGGTGATCAGTGTAAATCTTCTCCTTACATTGGAGCTTGGTGTAGAATCCTTTCATTCACAGTAGTGGCCAGTGTTGATGTTCTCCTTACATTAGTGGTCAGTGTAAATCCCTCCTTACATTGGTAGTTACTGTGAATGCTTCTATTACATTAGTGGTCAGTGTAAACCCCTATTACATTGGTGGCCAGTGTTGAAACTCCTTTTTTATATTGGTAGTCGGTAAAAAATTGCCATTAATCAAGCCCTCCACTCCCCCCAGCACTGCCACTGATTTTCTGTTTATTGATGGGTGCGCTCACCTCCCCAGTCCATGGTGTGCAGGCAGTGAGGCGATGATGTGCTGTAACCTCTAGCAACCAATCAGTGAGCAGTATTACTGTACAGTAATCTCCTAGCAACCAATCAAAAAGCAGAAATCATGTGCTGTGACCTCTAGCAACCATTCAGTAAGCGGTAATGATATGCTGTAACCTTGGGCAACCAATCGCTGCCTGATCTGATACAATAAACAGCAGCTAGACTTAATCTGTTTAATGTATGCCTCGGAGCAGGTGGAGAGCGAAATTTCATGGGGAGCTGGGGGGTCAATACATTTTTTGCCCAGGGTCCAATCATTATTAAAGACGGCCCTGTGATCAGACCTTTATAAATATGCACCTAGAATATTTTATGCCCACCCCAGATATTTTGTAAATGGATAGCGGCCTGATATTGCAAATATTTAGAGGTCACATGTTTTGGTATCTATTCGCAGCCTTTTATAGACAAAACGACACACAAGAACAGCGCTCTCAGCAAAGGAGACTCCCGATAATTCTGAAGTAGTTTTTCCGCTTGGTGCACAGGCTTAAGGGATTTCCATCCTCTGTAACAAGTATTCAGAAGAAAAGTTAGCCGGCAGCTCCAGATTTCAATAAAATGTATAATCTTTTTCGCTACATATAGTAGGATAAAAACAGCTTGCATGTTTCGGCACAAAGCCTTGGTCACAGCATATTTTTACAAATGAAAGACAATTTGTAATTTTGTAAAAAATATGCCGTGACCAAGGCTTTGTCCTGAAACATGTTATTGGATTCTGGAGCTGCCGGCTACTTTTTTTTTCTTCTGAATACTCTGAGCCTTTTATATTCTACCAAAAATGGGAACTATTGTGTTTGTGCCCTAAAATTAACTTTACTGAAAATTTGTTGCACTAACATTGTGTGACATAAAAATTTGGCACTCGCTGTTTTATTCTCCAGGGTCTCTGCTTTCAGAAAGAGAAAATGTTTGGGAGTTTAATCTACAGGCCTTAAATCTTTTTTGATCGTGTGCAAAATAAAAAAAACGTTCGGCTTAAAATCGGAGATGGCCAAGTATTCTGAAGTTTGCTCTATATTCTTTCTTACCCCTTAACGTGCTAAAGGTCTTTATGCTTCTCTGTGCAATACAGGCAGATCATGGCTGGTGGGAGGGGCCGGGCAGGGGCAGTGCACATGGCTTCCTGAGTTGATCACAGCACCCTGCCTCAGTACTCTTCTCAAAGGCCCTCAGCCTAGATGCAAGCAGTGGGCTGGCTCACGAGATGGATGTCAGTCTGGAGGAGTGAGAGTACTTAAGCAGACTGCATTTGCATGCAGAATTAAATACAAAAAAGGTGCATATTGCAATATAGTGACATACAACTGATTTTACCATAAAGTCCTTTAAGCTGCAATGAGCTTTTGGTGGGTTGACAGTCTTGTAATAAACTGGGCAGCCTCGCGATGGGAGCTGAAGCCAAACTCCAAATATGTAACAAAAGGCAAAGAAAAAGGGCGCCACTTAGTTTAAAACTGTAACACTTAAATGACAAATTGCATCAAATAACTCGCTTCTTAAATAGCGGTGTAAGGCATAGATCAGGTCCATGAAACGATCAAACTCCGCTGGTAGGTGGTCTCAAATGCCAGACATCTGGTTGTGTGAAGCAGAGTCCAGTAATACGTCCGTTTAGGATGATTTCCGGATGATCGCCATGTGGAGCCAGGGAGAGGGCTGGAACACAAACTCAGAGTCCAGCTGGGACGCCAAGTTTCGACGGAGTGACGTCAGGACTGGCATGCAACGCGTTTCGATGCTGGTTTACAGGGAGACGTGAAGAGTCCCTGCGCGCATCTTTTTCAGCTTGAAAAAGATGCGCGCAGGGACTCTTCACGTCTCCCTGTAAACCAGCATCGAAACGCGTTGCATGCCGGTCCTGACGTCACTCCGTCGAACGTTGCGTCCCAGCTGGACTCTGAGTTTGTGTTCCAGCCCTCTCCCTGGCTCCACATGGCGATCATCCGGAAATCATCCTATACGGACGTATTACTGGACTCTGCTTCACACAACCAGATGTCTGGCATTTGAGACCACCTACCAGCGGAGTTTGATCGTTAAATGGACCTGATCTATGCCTTACACCGCTATTTAAGAAGTGAGTTATTTGATGCAATTTGTCATTTAAGTGTTAGTTTTAAACTAAGTGGCGCCCTTTTTCTTTGCCTTTTGACCAGTTTTCTTCATGTCTTTTCATCAATTTTGGAGCGACGTCCAGTTCTTGGAAATGTCACTGTTGTGCCATATTTTCTCCACTTGATGACAGTCTTCACTGTGTTCCATGGTGTATATCCAATGCCTTGGAAATTCTTTTTGTACCCTTCTCCTGACTGATACCTTTTTTTTTTTTTTTTTTTTTTTTTAAGCTCTCTGCGGACCATGGCTTGTGCTGTAGAATCCAACTAATAAAATGTCAGGAAAGACCTACTAGAACAGCTAAACTTTGGGGTTAATCAGAGGAACTGAGTTTGAATGTGATCGCTTAATTCTGAACACAGTTGCAACCCCAGTTATAAGAGGGCGTGGACGCTTATGCAACCACATTATTTTATTTTTACTCCCCCCACCCCTAAAAAGATTTCAGTTTGTTCTTCAATTGAGTTGTACAGTTTATAGATCACGATAATGCTGGAAAGTTCCAAAATGTTTATTTACATCCCAGAAATCTGACATTTTAACAGGGGGTGTGTAGACTTTTTATATCCACTGTACATACAGTCTTTTTTTTTTTTTTTTTTTTTTTAAATATGCAGATCTACTGAACTGCCTGATCCAGACACCTTCTCACTTGGCTGTCTTTCACTTTCATGTTTGGCACCTCTACTGCACTGTAGGAGGATGCCACGCAGGTCAACACTCTGGAAGAATCCTCCCCAATCGGGGTTCTGTACATTATCTGCTCATTACTGTCAACTCTCACTTTACTGACAGGTCATAGCTCTACGATACAGGGTTGGGACCTGCAAAGCTGCGAACTGTCAGCAGAGGGAGAGCAGACAGCATTTCTCAATCAGAATGTTGAATTTGTACCTCCCCAGAGCTCATATGCAGCCCGCTTAATGGCCTAACATTATTTTATTTTTATTTTTTTTCTTCACCCCTTTCACACACTTGCACTTGCCTCCCCAGCTACACCGACTGAAGAGCAGGAAGCATCATGTCCCACAAACCACCAGAGTGCATCCCAGAAAGCTGTGCGGTGCCCGACTGGCTCCTTTAGCAGCTGATTATGATGTCAACAGTTGGTAGGATGCGGGTGGGTGGCCCGCACAGCTTGCTAAATGCCTGTGGCAGCTGCATGCATGTTTGAGACAGCGGACTGGAGCCGATGTAATCAAAAAAATGGCTTAACTGGTGGCAAGAAGAATCTTTTACTAGATTCCTGCTTGTTGAAGTTTTTGGTAGTTTTGCCCAGCACCCTGGTTGAGAAATGCTGCCCTAGATAATGTGCACGTGTGATCTGATGCTGAGTTTCAATGCGTGATATGACTGAAATCCAGTGACTCAAAGGGGTGAGTAAGGGGCAGTCAGGCTAGAGAGGAAAAGGCCTAGGTGATGCTGGGTATCCTCCAGCCAAATCTGACTTGTTGCAGCTCAACGTGCAGTGAATTCAGAGTAAGTAATTACAGTACAACTGTGTGGGGTATGAAGGGAAGGCCGGCGTTCCGCTTTGAAAGATCATCCGCAACGGGAGTTTGACATAATAGTGCTAATGCGTGTAATTTAATTTTCCTAAATGTTGCTGCAGATGCCACGCCAGTCCCTGAAAAACTCTACAGTGTGCTGCTTTTCATGTGATCGTGCATAAAACAAGTTGTAGTGTGGGTTGCTGCTTTTAGAACACTTTTTTTACTTCTTTTATTTTTTAATACTATGCTTTGTTATTCAGGTCCTGTCCAGAGTGCCGAATCACCTCAAACTTTGTCATTCCTAGTGAGTACTGGGTTGAGGAAAAAGAAGAGAAGCAGAAGCTAATCCTGAAGTACAAGGAGGCTATGAGGTAAATGTTCTTTATCTTTCTGCATCCTTTAATGCAGTCACTTGGGGAGAGATTTAGAAAGTCTGACCTGAATGCATGCAATGTTTTATTTCTGCATACTTTTGGGTCAAAGCTGGATGAGTTCCAGTATCCTGGTAGCTTTAAAAATTAAAGCTGATGCTTCATTTTTTGGTGTTTGTATATCTTGTCACAGCAGCAGCTCCATGGTTTCATAAAGGGGTCTTCCTGTATTTTAATAAACAGACGTAGGGCAGCCATTCATTCTAAACCACTTCAATACAGGGCACTTTTACCCCCTTCCTGCCCAGGCCAATTTTCAGCTTTCAGTTCTGTCGTACTTTAAATGACAGCTGCAAATGCTGTATCCAAACAAATAATTTTTTTATTTTTTTGACAGAGCTTTTCTTTTGGTGGTATTTAACCACTTAAGGACCAGCCACTGTATATATACGTCGGCAGAATGTCTCGTACAGGCACAATCGTGTACCTGTACATCCCCTTTAACTGCCCGACGTCGGGGTCGCGCGCACGCCGCCGGCGGCATGCTCGCGACCCCTCCCCTGCCTTCCCTTGAGTCGGACCGCGGGTCCCGTGGACTCGATCGCCGCGGGGATCCCCGCGATCGTCGCATGGAGTGGGGAGATGTTAGTGTAAACACAACATCTCCCCGCTCCCCTACTGACAATGTCACTGATCTCCGCTCTGTGTAATCAGAGCGGAGATTAGCCATGCCCCCACACAGTAGTAATCACTCCCTTAGGCACACTTAACCCCTTCAGCGCCCCTAGTGGTTAACCCCTTCACTGCCAGTGTCATTTTTACAGTAACCAGTGCATTTTTATTGCACTGATCGCTGTACAAATGACAATGGTCCCAAAAATGTGTCAAATGTGTCCGCCATAATGTCGCAGTCACAAAAAAAATCGCTGATCGCCGCCATTACTAGTAAATAAATAAAAAAATAAATAAAAAAAATGCCATAAAACTACCCCCTATTTTTGTAAACGCTATAACTTTTGCGCAAACCAATCAATAAACGCAGATTTGCGATTATTATTTTGAAAAAAAATGTAGAATAATACGTATCGGCCTAAACTGAGGAAAAAACATTTTTTTTTTTTTTTTTTTTTATATATTTTTGGGGGATATTTATTATAGCAAAAAGTAAAAAATATTGCATTTTTTTCAAAATTGTCGCTCTATTTTTGTTTTATAGCGCAAAAAATAAAAACCGCAGAGGTGATCAAATACCGCCAAAAGAAAGCTCTATTTGTGGTGGAAAAAAGGACGTCAATTTTTGTTTGGGAGCCACGTCGCACGACCGCGCAATTGTCGGTTAAAACGACGAAGTGCCGAATCGCAAAAAGGGGCCTGTCTTTATGCTGCGTATTGGTCCGGGGCTTAAGTGGTTAATCACCACTGGGGTTTTTATTTTTTACTAAACAAATGAAAAAAGACCGAAAATTTGGAGAGGGGGGAGAAAAGATTTTCTTATTTACAACATTTTAGAACCAAAACAAATTTTTCTCCTTCACTGATGTGTGCTGATGAGGCACTAATATGCGGCAATGACAGGCATCCTCGATGGGGCTGCACTAATAATCATTGCACTGACTTATCAGTACAAATATCCTCACTGAGGAAAGCTGCTTATCGGTTCTCCTCTACGCACGCTGTCAGCGTGAGTAGAGGAATGACGATTACTGGCACTTATTTACACTGTGATCAGTTGTGATTGGACACAGCTGATCACATGGTAAAGAGCATACGTCGCAAGCTCTTTACCGTGATCGGAGATGTGTTGTGTTGGAGGGACATGCCGTACCACCGATCACCGTGCTGCACGAGCGGCTTGTTCTAAAGGGCAAGTGAACATATCCGCCAGCACACCATGGATCAACACTTCGTCCAAAGGTTTCTTTTGAGAGAGATCACATTACAAAGATAAGTGCAAAGTTTTGGAGCCGCGCAGGGTCCCTTCATCAGGCATGTGATAAAGTGCAACAGTGTCAGAGCAGAATATAAATACATTATCCACCAATCGAAACATGTAAAAATTGAAAAGGACGGTACCACCCTCACCCTGTGATGTCAGAATCCCGCCAGAAACGTCAAAAATATAACAGGCCGCAAAACAACTTAAAGTAGCCTGGGGTAATTGATCTCTAATATTGCGGGATACTACCCGCATGTGAAGCGTCGGTGTACATGTAGTAATCGGGCACATCAACCAGATGCGCCCGATCACAACCAAGTAGCCACTAGGACACAGCGGGTTAAATGTATGGTAGCTCCGGCTGCCAATCATGGCTTGCCACTTATGCCGCGCACAGCGCTCTTGGCAACAGGGTGACGGGAGGACGCTTATCTGCGGGGCCGCCGTTGCCATGGAAACCCATGATGTACGGCCGGCACCGCGTCGGGTAACCAACAGTGCAGAAGATAAAGCAGCCAGGCTGGGAAAAGCGAGAAAAACAAGAGTGATACAAAAGCGGGAGAAAGATATGAGATGAATAAAATGAAAAATAGAAAGAAATTTTCAAGACAAGAGGAAGGGGAAATGGGGAGAAAAATAGAGAGAAAAATGTATGACGCACAACAGACAGGAAACAGGGAAAGAGGGAGGGGAAAAAGAAGCAAAAAGGAAAAAAAGTAAAGTGGGAAAATAAAGGAGGGGCCAAGAAAACAAAGAAAAAATAAACTAAAAATAGATGCAAATAAAATTTAATAAAAGTAAATATGAAAAAATAATTTAAAAAAAACACAATATTAACGTTAAAAAAAAAAAAAAAAAAACACAATATTAATATTGACGATTAATAAAAATATAAACGATAACAAGCAAAGCTGAAACAAAATTAATCAAAAAGTTAAAACTAAATATAACAAGAATGGAAACGGGAACACAAGTAACTATAAATCAAATAAACATGCGGCCAAAGGAAGAAAAACATCAGAGAATCGCTCCTATGTGAAGCTCTCATCGCTCATACCATAGGATCAGGTTAGGTTATTCAAAAATCAAATGTTTAAATTGCAAGCCATCGGTGAACAAATGGTCGCCTTCTGACCTCCAGAATATATTGGAAAAACCGTAGATATTCATGACTAATCGGTTGCCCTAGGCGATTATCCCAGGTTGAGCATTGGGCGTGGGGAAACAGAAAGGAAAAGAGCACGAACAAGCAAAGGAAAAAAGAAATGTATTACATGGTATGTACTATACCCGATAAAGCACTGCCCAGGCTAGGCATTAGTAGGAAATGTACAGTGTCGCATTATTGTGTATATCAAGGAAGAAAATCAATAAAAATTATGAGATTATCTGTCGTCAATGAAGCATGTAATTGAAAGGTTTGTGTTGAGACCACCAGGCTGTACTGTGCCCAAAGTGTGTCTCCAATATGCCTCGCGGCAGAGGAGTGACCGGTCTCGATGGGTGATTGGGTGGTTTGACGTGTTCGATTACCATCCCACGTAGTTCATGGACTTGGTGCTTAGATGTCACAAAGGGTACTTCTACGGGTTTGTTGGTCAGCCTGTTCACCCTTTTCAGTTTTGGCCAAGGCTACCCTAATGTCGCTTCTGTGCTTCTGAAATCGTTTCTTAAAAGGGCCAACAGTTTTTCCCACATTACAACACCCTCGAGGGCCCTTATCGGTGGGTTTGATGATAATATTCTTATCCTCCTTGAGGGATTTACCGGTAAGTGCTGCAAAATCTTCGGGACTCGGATTAGTTTGTGTTACTGGAAACATCATGTTTGATTGTCCTAGTGTAGTTTTCAATGGAGTGGAACTGTCCTGGAGGCATGAACTTGCTCTTAAGTCTATTGGGTGTTGTCTTGCCCAGTGTATTGGGTTGTGTATAGAAGAATTGTTTTATTTTCAATATTCGTTCAAATCTAAACATTTCTACTTCAAAGTTAAACAGGTTAAGACTATTTGTGGGACAAAATGAGACCTTTGGACAAACGTCTCGACTCGCCCTTGGTGATGGGTCTTGATGAGAGGTTGATTATCGGGCACGTCTGGTTCCCCGTCGTCCGCTGCTGCGTGGTGGTTGAGCTGCCTGGTCTCTTGATGCCCCTCCTGGATCTGCGTTTCCACTGGCCACCGGAAAAAGGTTCCTGTTGGTGACTTTTTGATTCATTTTGTTTCATCTTTGCTTGTTATCATTTTTGCATTTATATTTTTATTTATTTTCATTTTTAATAATAATTTTTTATTTATTTTTTATTTTATTTGCATTTATTTTATTTATTTTTCTTGACCTCTATTCTCCTGCATTACTTTTTTTTTCCCCTCCCCTTTTTTTTTTTTTTTTTTTTCCTTCTCCGCTCCACCGTTTTTTGTTTCTACCAAACCCCCCCCCTCTTTTTTTTTGCCCGTTTCCTGTCGTGCCTCTTCTTCTTCTACTTTTTCTTTTTTTTTGTTTGTTTTTTTGTCTCTTTCCTTTTCTCTCACTTGATGCTTTTCTCTTTCTATTTTTCTTTTGGTTTTTTCCCCCCATTTCCCCTTCCCTTTTTTTTTTTTTTTTTCTTTTTTAATATTTCTCTTCCTATTTTTCATCTCATCTTTCTCCCGGCTTTTTTATCACTCTACTCTGTTTTTTTTCCGCTTTTCCCAACCTGGCTCCTTCACGCTTGCATGCATCTTCTGCACTGTTGGTTACCTGATGCTGTGCCAGCCGTACATCGCGGGTTTCTGTTGGGCCGGCGGCCCCGCAGATGGGCGTCCTCCCGTCACCCTGTTGCTAAGAGTGCTGTGCGCATGCGGGAGCTCCCATACAGTAAACCGCTGGGTCCTAGTGGCTACTTGTTTGTGACCTTGGGCATCTGGTTGATGTGCCCGATCTATTAGATGTACACTGACGCTTCACATGCAGGTAGTATCCCGCAATATTAGAGCTTGATTACCCCAGGCTACTTTAAGTTGTTTTGCTGCCTGTTATGTTTTAGACGTTTCTGGCGGGATTCTGACATCAGATTGACGTCACAGGGTGGGGGCGGTACCGTTCTTTTCAATTTTTGCATGTTCTGATTGGTGGATAATGTATTTATATTCTGCTCTGACACTGTTGCACTTTATCACATGCCTGACGAAGGGGCCCTGCGCGGCTCCGAAACTTTGCACTTATCTTTTGTGATGTGATCTTTCTCAATAAAAGAAACCTTTGACCGGAAGTGTTGATCCATGGTGTGCTGGTGGATATGTTCACTTGATTGATGTTTCCAGGACCCAATTGGTAATCGCTACAGCACCCACTATTTTAAGAGCCATACTTTCCAGGAACGTGTGCGATAGGAATGTTGACAAGATTGTTCTGAAGAGGACGTCATAAACACAGCGCATTTGAAGATGTGGGAACCGCTGGGAAATCGCATATTGCTAAAGCACCCTGCAATTTCCTGGCTGCTGCAGTTTAAAAATGATTCAGGAACCTTTTTGCCAGCATGAAACACAGGCACGGCAGCCCATTCAAATAAATGAGCTGTCGTGCCTGAGCAAACGCTGCTCGCAAATCTTGAAGGGGTTGTAAAGTCTTTTTTTTTTTTCCACCCTTCTATACATTCTGTGCATTAAGGTGAAAACCGTCTGTGCTGCAGCGGCCCCCCCTAGAGCCCCCCCTTTTACTTGCCTGAACCTGTTCGTTCCATCATCGAGGACGAGCCCAGCAGCTCCAGCCACTGTCTCTGGGTCCTCATTGAATAGCTTGATGGCAGCAGGAGCCATTGGCTCCTGCTGCTGTCAATCAAATCCAGTGACGCGGGGGGCAGGGCTGAGTCCTGCGGTCTGTCAATGGACGCAGCAGGACTCGGGAGCGCGCCCACCCGAGTGCCCCTAATGGAATGCGGCTCTCCGTGGGTGCACTCTATAATGAAGATTAGGGCCACTATGTGCAAAACCCTTGCACAGAAGAGGTAAGTATGACATGTTTGTGTTAAAAAAATAAAACCTTTACAATCGCTTTTAAAAAGCCATCTGTCCTTATCGTGCTAGTGAATAACGTACTCCTTTTTTGTCTACGTGTATGTCTGGGCAGATTTAACAAAAAAAAAAAACATTTAGTGCATCTCTGCGTTACATGCACCATCTTTTCTCTTAAAAAATCCTAGTAAAAAAAAAAAAAGAGAGAATAATCTTTAAAAATCCAGTGCACTTCTAACATTTTATATAGTGAGCTGACCACATGGTGCCACTGTGGCACTGAAATTCCAAGAAGTGTCATCAGCCTTGCAGTTTTCTTCTGCTGGACTACTGAACTCTTCTCTCATGCTCATTAATTCCATTACATGATTGGGGTGTTTTGTAAACCAGCAAAGGAGGACTAGTCTTCCCATCCTATTGGCTAGAAAATAATGAACATTTATAATGTGTCCAAGGGGTGGGAAAGAATGCATGCAATATATTTGTAGTTTTACTGGATCCTAGGAGGAGTTGTAACTCACTGGAAAAAATGCCAGGACTGTATTACACAGTACTCCTTTTTTTGATCATCCTAGACATGGTAAAGAATGCTGTTCCAATTTTGTAGTTGAGAGGCTTGTTTGTTTTATTTCCAGCAACAAATCTTGCCGGTATTTTGACGAAGGGCGCGGCACCTGTCCATTTGGAGGCAACTGTTTTTACAAACATGCATACCCTGATGGCCGTATAGAAGAACCACAGCCACGACAAAAAGGGGGCATGTCCAGCAGGTATCGGGTAAGTTGCCGACACATTATGACGTTCTGCTGTTCTTGTCACATTCTCTTCTACCGGATAGTGCTCTGTTTTTAATGCTTGTTACTTTTTCAACAGATCATGTAAGCAAGGTAGAACTGTGGTCATACTATATATAAACATTCAAATATGTGCAGTGCGTCTGAAAAGTATTCACAGCGCCTCACTTTTTCCACATTTTGTTATGTTACAGCCTTATTCCAAAATGGATTAAATTTATTTTCTTCAAAATTCTACAAACAATACCCCATAATGACAACATGAAAGAAGTTTGTTTTGAAAGCTTTGCAAATTTATAAAAAATAAAAATAAATGCATGTGCATATGTCTTCACGGCCTTTGCTCAATACTTTGTTGAAGCACATTTTGGCACTAAATGCAGCCTCAAGTTTTTGTCTGATGCTACAAGCTTGGCACACCTATTTTTTTGGCAGTTTCTCCCATTCTTCTTTGCAGTACCTCTCAAGCTCCATCAGGTTGGATGGGGAGTGTCGGTGCACAGCCATTTTTAGATCTCTCACAGAGCTGTTCAATCGGGTTCAAGTCTGGGCTCTGGCTGGGCCACTCAAGGACATTCAGAGTTGTCCCGTAGCCACTCCTTTGTTATCTTGGCTGTGTGCTTAGGGTCGTTGACCTGTTGAAAGATGAACCTTTGCCCCAGTCTGAGGTCCAGAGCTCTCTGGAGCAGGTTTTCATCAAAGATGTCTCTGTACAATGCATTCATCTTTCCCTCGATCCTGACTAGTCTTCCTGTTCCTGCTGCTGAAAAACATCCCCACAGCATGCTGCTGCTACCACCATGCTTCACTGTATGGATGGTGTTGAGCGGTGCCTGGTTTCGTCCAGACATGACGCTTGCCATTCAGGCCAAAGAGTTCAATCTTTGTTTCATCAGACCAGAGAATTTTGTTTCTCAGGTGCGTTTTGGCAAACTCAAGGTGGGCTGTCGGGTGCCTTTTATTCAGGAGTGGCTTCCATCTGGCCACTCTACCATACAGGTCTGATTGGTGGAGTGCTGCAGAGATTGTTCTACTGGAAGGTTCTCCTCTCTCCACAGAGAAAATCTTGGGCTCTGTTAGAGTGACCATCGGGTTCTTGATCACCTTCCAGACTAAGGCCCTTTCCCCTGGATTGCTCGGTTTGGCTGGGCGGTCCTCTCCAGGAAGAGTCCTGGTGGTTTCAAACTTCTTCCATTTACGAATGATGGAGGCCACGGTGCCCATTGGGACCTTCAATGCTGCAGTAATTTTTCTGTACCCTTCCCCAGATCTGTGCCTCAGTACAATCCTGTCTACAGACAATTCCTTGGACTTCATGGCTTAGATTTTTCTCTGACATGCACTGTTAGCTGTCTATATAAGGTCCCACAGTTATGTGTGCCTTTCCAATCATGTCCAATCAACTGAATTAACCATAAGTGGACTCCAATCCAAGTTGTAGAAAAATCTGAAGTATGATCAGTGGAAGCAAAATGCACCTGAGCTCAATTTTGAGTGTCATGACAAAGGCTGTGAATACTTATATACGTGTGATTTTTTTTTTTTTTTTTTTTTTTATAAATTTGCTAATTTTTTCAAACAAACTTCTTTCACATGGTCATTATGGGGTATTGTTTGTAGAATTTTGAGGAAAATAATGGATTTTAATCCATTTTAGAATAAGGCTGTAACATAACAACAAAATGTGGAAAAAGTGAAGCGCCGTGAATACTTTCCGGATGCACCGTACATAATCTTAACCAATGTTAGAGTGAAATTCAGGCCTAAACATAACTATTCTTATAAATGCCTCCTACCCCATTCTCTCTATGCTGCATGCCCTGTGTAACAAAGATCTGTATATGTATCGGTTTTTTTTGTTTTGTTTTTTTCAGCCCAGTCTGGTCACGTGATCCTGCAGTTCTGGCTCCCCTGTGTTGGCTGCAGGTCCCAATGGGCACCATGGCCTCCATCATTCGTAAATGGAGAGGAGGGAGCGCAGACAGCGACTGGACTATGGGAGCTATGGCTGACATCACCATTTCCAGCCATTTTCGAGCACTCCCTGAAACAGTAGCTTGAGCTGCGGGATCACGTAAGCAGGCTGACATGAGGTAGGTATACAGATCTTTTTAGCATAGGTAACATAAAGTAGGAGGGGGCATTTTTAAGAATTAGTTATGGATAAGCAGGAATTCCACGATTTAAAACGAACATGTATAGTAAAGTGGCAGTAAAAAAAAGTTAAAACATTTCTTAACTTGTATATGTACAACATAGGTGCATGTCTTTGTCAGCATTGTTACTTATGCAAATCTCAGCACTAATAAAAACGCTTTTGGATTTAGAAAAAAAATGAACAAAGATCACCTCGGTCTCAGCTCCTAGGAGACATATGGGTGACTGCTGCCTCCTTGGATAGCTGGGCACTCAAAAGCCCAGCAAAGACTTCCTGTGAGATCTCAAATGGTCAGGGGAGGGGGGGGATGAGGAGTGGTAATGTCACCCACACCTACCAGAAGCTGGAACAGAGGCAAGTTAATTTCTTGCTAAATCTTTAAAAGTTTTTTTTTTTTTTATTTATTTACAGTTAATTTGGGCCATGGGGGGCTGGTGAGGAAGTGGACCTTCCATTTGCATGTAAATAACATTACAAGTGAATTGCCTGCCCAAAGCATGGTGGTGTTTAAACCTTCTTCTGACGTCTTTGTGGGTTCATTGAGTGTGGCCGTGGAGGATGAGTCTCTAGCCTAAACTCTACATATGCAGTATTTTAGAGTATTGTGAAGCACCATAGGGTGTACCACAGGATGTAAATGTGTCTCAAAATGGTTACATTCAAGGCTGGCTGTCAATTGTAAACAATTATATTTCCAGCGCTTGGTCACAACCCCCAAATCTCCCACACAATCAGTGTCCTGTACTAAATATTACATGTCTGTGCAAATATAAAGATAAATTAAATCTTCAATATGTTCTCTGTGCAGTGTTCAGAAAACAAAAGTTAAACACCAGATAATTAGACCCTCATAGATAAATGGGTCATATCTGACACGTGAAAATTTACAAATGGCCACCAGGTGTCACTGTTTCTCTTCTCCACATATGCATTCTATGTATGTCCTGTTTTTTGCTTCTGGTTTCCTCCCTTAACTGAATGTAGTTCTTGGTCTTCAATCATAGTGTAGTATGTCAAAACGGGTAAATAACAAATTTAAATTGTACTCGCATAAATATAAAAGTGCGCAATGTGAGTTGTAATTCTAAGCTCTGGAAATGTATTGTTTATAAGTGCAGAACCTATCTGGGGCAATAGGGTGACTCCCATATTTACAAATATGCGGTTAATGATAACTGACAGTTACTAGGGTGCTTATGTTAGATCTCAAATGGCTGATCATGTGTGCAGCGTCATGGCCTCTGCAGATCAAACACGGGCTAAGCTGGCAGCTTCCTTGGTTGTAAACGATAGGAGGTTTTGCAGCTAATTCTTGGATCCCTAAAATTGGCAGGTAAGAGTTTACCACTGGCAGGGGTGTTTACAAAATCTTTATCGCAGCACAGCGGCTAAATGGTTAGCACTTTGAGTTTGCATGTTCTCCCTGTGCAGGTGTTTCCTCCCACGCTCCAAAGACATGCTGGTAGGTTAATTTGCTGCTATTGGAATTGGCCTTTAGTATGTGAGTTAGGGACCCTTGGATTGTACGTTTCTTAAGAGCAGGGACTGATGTGACTGAAAAAAAAGTGTGTGTGTGTGTGTGTGTGTGTGTGTGTGTATGTGTGTGTGTATGTGTGTATATATATATATATATATATATATATATATATAATATTTTATTTTTTTTAGTGTGTGTGTGTGTGTGTGTGTGTGTATATGTAGTGGGGTACACCTGGGTGGAAGTTCAGGTGTGTAGGTATGGGAGTAATGACTATTTGTATTCGTGGAGGATTGGGCGGTGTAATAATCTCCTTGGCCAGTGGGTGGTGAGTGCCCGCAGGCTCAAGGTAGATTCACTGCCATAGTGCTGTCCCTTTTTGTCCCTTCTCGGAGACGGTACAGCGAGGGCGGGGAACCTGCCGTGGCGTCATTGGAGGGGATAAAAGGGGGAGACGCCCTGGTCACGAGGTCTTGCTCTTCTGGAGGTTCTTCATCACGCGCCCAGGCACCTTTAGGCCTGGGTGCGGGCGGTTCCGGATTCCGGCTCAGGTGCCCTAGGCCTGACCGGAATGGAGTTGGAGTCCATCCCGGGCACCTTCAGCCTGGGGTGAGGTACTAAACCAGGAGGCCTGGGGCCCAGTGACTTCGACTGGGTCCCGCGAGGGTGGAGAAATCCGAGGGTCCCTGAAGTGGATGGGGCCCATATCTGAGGTGAGGAGGCCGGGGAGGTTACCCATTTGGAGAGTCTGGAGCAGCATCAACCCAGTGACGGATGGGCCTCTGGTAACTCCCTTGGAGGGACATCTTCCCCTGATAGGGGCCGCAATGCATCGAAGGTACTCCTATCTATGTTCTCTTGAGTCGCTGGTAGAGACTCTCAAGCTCGAAGTCCTTTCAAGATATGGCTAGTAACCGCTGGTGAGATCGCAGTGGTTTAGCTGAGAATTAGGATAGTGCCTCGGCCTGCTCATCCCCTGTATCAAAATGTTAAGTCGCAACCAGTTGGCTACTGAAGCACTGTTTATTGTGGGAAATGCAACAAAACAAGAGTTGGACTGATCGGTGTGTGGAACTCTGGTTAATGGGAGCAAAGGGAAGTGTTGGCACAGCAGGACTTAATCCTTTACAGAAGCACATAGGCCCGAGGAAATATCTGGTACTGGCCTTCACCTCACCCACAGCTATGGGGAGGACATGGGCCGTAGCGCATCTCACCCTGTCGTGTGTGTGTGTGTGTGTGTGTGTGTGTGTGTGTGTATGTATCTGTCTCTATGTCTTGTTATCTACTGGCACTAGAAGATTTTGAGTCCTACTTTTAACCCTTTAAAATCTGCAATCTTTAGATTACTGTTCCCCCTGCACATTGCCTCTTGCTGACAGAATGTTAACCTTTTTGTTTTCCATTCACAGCTTGGCTCCCACAGCTCTGCATTCTGCTGTGAGACCCAGCAGTTACTGACTGTCAGTGTGGTTCCTGATCATGTGCTCGCCATGTTGGCTATGACATGTTCACATGGCTTTCTTTAAAAACAAAGATTTGAATGCTGAAACTGTTCTTTCTAGATGCACTTGATGAGCACCTTTTTTTTTTTTTTTTAAAGAAATACATTCCTTAAAGGAGACTGCACAAAAAAAGTTTTGGCGTGTGTTGACACACCATAATGTTTGTCACCATAACTAACTGTAGATGCATGTTGCACCTCATAATTATATCCAGTGCTCTGTGAGATATATGCTCTGTGCATTACACAAACTGAGGCTTCTCAAAAGAAAAAGTAGTGGCTTTATTCACCCGATCTTCAGCTCCCAACAGCTGCTCCTTTTGCAGGTTGAGTGACTTTCAGCATCGTTCATCCTACTTCTGTGAACCCAGGGTATCATGACTCTGCCCCCTGCCTTGGACTCAGGAGCACGGAAGCGGACCTGGGCCATTGAACTTGAACAAGGATTTAGGTTGCAGGGCTGTTTCATGGGGTTATGGGCTGGGGTTGCAAATGGAAAGGAGGACTTGATCCCAGCGTTGGGGTTTAGCTATTGTAAATGTATTTAGCTAGGCAAATTAACCAATTTGTTGTGAAGTTAACTGATGCATACTGTTTTTTTTATTTGGTCTGATTATCAATGTTCTGTGGTCACAAAGATGTTAAGGCCCTTTTACTGACTCCTTCACGTTAACCCTTTCTAGGCCCAACGTAGGAACCGGTTTTGGGAATTTGAGGAGCGTGAAGTTGGAGATCCTTTTGACAACAATGATGATGACATGGTCACCTTTGAACTGGGTGAAATGCTTCTTATGCTGTTGGCAGCAGGTGCTGACGAAGACCTAACAGACTCAGAGGATGAGTGGGACTTGTTCCATGAAGAGCTGGACACTTTTTATGACCTGGACCTATAGCGCTAGTCAGAGGAGTTTGGACTGTCTGGGCCGTGTCAGACAGTAGCTATTTCCTGTGGTGTTGTGGCAGTGCCTGTGTTTCTCCTAGGCAGGCCTAAAATTCCAGGTGCTGTTGTAATAATTTTTACCCTGATGTCCTGTCTTCTTTCCCCCTTCCCCAGAGTGTTTGTTTGTTTCTCTGTTTCAAAATAATAAAAGGAGGAAAAAAAAAAAACATATGAAAAAACAAAACAAAAAAAAAACAGATGTACAAAATGAAATCAGGCGCACATGTGTGGATTTGTCATGGGCATTAATCTTGCTGCTTATTTTAGTCCTTGCTGCCTGTATTTTTCCTAATATCTATAAACTAGGGACAGATTGGGAGCAAGTCAGTCAACATTATGCTTTTGTGCTAAAGGGCTCTTTCACACGGGGCGGATCCGTGCAGATCCGCCCCGTGAAGCTCCGCTTGCTCAGCGGGGATCGCTCCGTTGATCCCCGCTGAGCCGACGGATGACTGGGCAGTCCCCGCACACTGTGCAGGGACCGCCCTGTCAGAGCGCCGCTCTCCCCTATGGGGAATCGGATGACGACGGACCGTAGAGTCCGTTGTCATCCGATCCGCTCCGCCGACGGAAGGAAAAATAGGGTTTTCCTCCGTCACACTTTGGCGGAGCGGATGTCAGCGGACATGTCTCCGCTGACATCCGTGCCTCCATAGGGGTGCATGGAGGATCCGTTTCAGGTCCGCCTAAAAAACTGACAGGCGGACCTGAACGGACCTCCGTGTGAAAGGGGCCAAAGGGTTGCCAGACAAATGCACGAAAACCTGTGTTGGGCTTTGAACACAGGATTCAGTGCTGTACAAATTGCTGTAGCTTACTCCCTATAGATACCTGTCTCTTTTTGTCCATTGTGACACAAGATGTCTTTTGCGTTTTGGGTTATACTACTGCCTGCAGGAGGATTGAACACTGGCAAAAAAAAAATATGTAGGTGAGCCCATGATTACCGCTTCCACTACCAGCATGCCCTTTTTTTATCTGCTAATGTCCTAGGAAGATAGAACTTTGATCTGTTCTGTTACCCACATGCAGTGATTTTTGTCACCTCTTGCCGTCTGGTCCTCACCCACTACCAGCTATCTGGGTTTTGTGAGTAGTTGAGGCCTAAACGCCAACATGTCTGATTCTAGCCATGAGCCCTGCTGTGCCAAGTACCCACAACCTACTACTGGCTCTGAAAATGCTTACAGCCTATAATCCTATTGTCCTCTGCTCATAGAGTCCATCTTTGGAATCTTTCTTGGATCTGGCAGGTATATCTGACTCCTCTGCCCTCTTGGCTGAGGTTTTTTATTAGTCATGCAAGACTTAATGGCTGTCATCTAGTTATTTGCTGACTCTGACCACAGAGGCCACCAGTCCTCCCCCTCTTTCTTCCACAGATTCATTATCTGATCTTCCAAAAAAAATGGATAGATTAGTAGGTCACCATCAAGCGCTCGCTGGGCTTCTGCATCATAGTGTCACTGTAAGGTCTCTGTGGTTTTGCTCCAACATGTTCATTGCTTCCAAACCTAAAGGGTGGCATCAGTCCCATGTTGGGTCTAGAAGCACTAAATGTTGTCACTGAAGCTCAAACATTCTGTTTTCCAGCTCTGTCATTGCCTCCACCTGGGAAACGTTTTAGCTTTGGTGAACATTAAAGCATAACTCTACTTTTGTTGAGAAAAAACATGTCATCTATGTACATTGCAAGGATTATAACAACCTTTGTTGCAGATTCCTACCTTTTTGTTATTCTGAAGTAATCCATGTGTGTTTGTTTGTGCCTCTGTTCTGAGTGGGTCTAATGGGAGTGGTTTCATAGTTAACTGTCAGGTGTGCAGCTGCAGGGACATAATGAGGAAATATGCTGGTCCTGCATCCCTTTAGCTGTGCTCCTATTGAAAGTATCTCTCCAAAAATTACATTTTTGTTGCAGGAGATGCCTGAAATCTGACTTGTATCTTAGTGCAGACTTCTGGGAAAATTGGTGAGCCAATCACACAAGCAGGAAATGATGGTTCTGGGGAGTGGTCAGTACGCACTCTGTGTACAGCACAACTTTATGTAGCCATATTGCATTCTCAGAAAATTACAGCGGCTGCAGATTGAAAAGGAAAGGTAATTTTTAAGAACATTCAATTACAATGTGATTAGTGTCACAATTTTATGTGCTATATTCTTTTTCCTTTGCTATTTTTTTTCCCCCACGAAAGTGGAGTTGCCCTTTAAGGATGTGTACCAACAGGTCCCATCTTTGCAGTGCAGTGGTTTCCAAATTGCAGCCTGGGGGCCCATATGTGGCCCTTTCCTTGCCTTTATATAGCCTTTGGGTCACCATTGCACCAAGTAACATCAATTATGGAGCACCATTCCCCTCACACCATCAATGGGGGCACTATTTAGCCCATTAAAACCAATGATGGGGCACTGATGCCGGGGTGTATTCTACACCCTTTAGCCACAATCCGGCTTCCCTAAAGCCTGAATGACAGTAAATTGTACCTTTTTGCTTAGAAAGTTTGGAGACCCCTGGTCTAGAGCAATTGGTGTTTGCTGTGGGGCCCCTACCAGTCTGTGGCCATGTTCACCAAGGTGTGGCCTCCATTCTAGCCCTGCTGTGCTCTCGTGGCATCCCTATTGTGGGAAATGTAGATCAGTGGTTCAGTCCTCAAGTACCCCCCCCCCCTCCCCCCCCCCCAACGGCCATCTTTTCCTTTTACTTTGCACAGCTGCTTTAAATCAATGACATGGTATTGATAAGAGCTATTTTTCTAAGGGAAGTTTTCAAAATGTGGCCTGTTGGGAGGACTGAGGTTGAGAACCACTGATGTAGATGACCTCCTGTTGAGGGAACATTTGGAACAGGCTCTGACATACAACATAGTTTTGACTGTACAGACATTACAGCGGTTTGGATGGGTCCTAAACCTTCAGAAATTGCCTCTGGCACTGGCTCATCATTTTGGAAAATCTGGGTCTAGGCCTAGACACCACTAAGCCCAGAGTTTCTTCCACAGGAGAAATTTCAGCCTCTAAAGTCTAGAAATTGTCTGACTCTCGGCTTTTGCATTACTGCTGGTAGCCTCCTTTTTGAATAAGGCCCGTTTACCCAGTTTTACTCCAGACCTTTTGATACAGTACTTGGCTCCTAGGATTCCTAGAACCTCTTGTACTCTTTATCCCTGCTGCGTCTTCCATGATTCCCACGACCTCCAGCGTTCATAGGGTCTCTGCTGGGTCTTTCAGGATTCCTTTGAACATTCAGGACTTCTAGAGTTCCCTGAAACAGTTCAGGGCATGTGCGCTGACCAGGTAGGTATTAAGGGTATTTTAGGAACAGCCTTTGAAGTGGCGAGTGCTGTCAGATCATCAGCTACTGAGCTAAAATACTTTTTCTGTTAGTTGCCAACCCAGATTGACTACTCTTGTTTTTCCAACTGCTGTGACCCCTACCTGGACCTAATGCACATATTCGCCAGCACACCACAGGTCGTCAATTGCGACCAAATCTGACAGTGCAACGTTTCGGAGCGGCGCAGGACCCCTTTGCCAGGCATGTGATAAATGTGTGCAGCAGTATTTAAAGTGCTCTCCACCAATCAAAAAACTGAAGAAAAAAAAAGCTACACCCCTACCTACTGATGTCAGACTCCCGCCAAAATCACTCTGAAAATTACAGCATTAATCAGTATCCATAAAATAAATATAATATGTCAGAAATGCGTGTGTGGAACCTGGCCAAGTAACATATGTACAGGCAAAATCTTTCAGTGTAGGCTGCATTTCAGCGATCTGGCACCTTCACCAGATGTGCCCGATCGGTTACTAGAAGCCAGCTTGGTCTGGCATACAGGTTGACATGTAACCGGCCTTACAACCAATCAAAATTAATTACTGTGGCTGTGCATGCTAGATGTGGCCACCTGTATCCAAGCAATAGTAAGCATCGGAACTGCCGACTCCATGGCAAAATCGTATCTCCACTGTACTGTAGCCTTTTCTTTCTAGCCACCCTCTTTGTGAAGCGATTTTTTTATTTTTATTTTTTTCTCTTATCGTCCATGGACCGACGCAGCTCTCATACTGATTACATGTGGGTATATGTCCCTGCTCGCAGGAGAAGACCTAGGCAGAATGTTAGAGGTTAAAACATTCTAGAACAAGCCAGAGCTGAACAGCCCCGCCCAGGGGGGCGGTCCCTCCGGACATTACCCTTCCACCTGCAGCTAATCAGCCTCAGTTTTTTTCTGCCTAGCAGAAGAAGACGTGGCTCTCTCAGGAGCCAGTCTCCTGGAAGATTTTACTTTTGATTTTTATTCCTTTGGGAATTTTCATATTTGATTTTTGAGACCTTCAATCAACTGTCGGCTGGGCAACAGGTTGGGTACACTAGTATCCTCGTAGTCTTCCCTGTCCGACCATCGAGCGTGCTGATCCTCGCCTTGCGTGCGTGAGACTCAGTTCACGACATACCCCATGACTCCAGGGGTGGCCGGGTTGCTTTCATGCTCCCGCGGTCCTCTCAAGATTGAACAGTTCCTGACTGACTGTATCTCTCGCGGTGGACCGGGCCGACAGCTACGCAGTACGACTCTGTGATAGGTCTGTCTGAAACAAGCCAGTGGGTCCCTGAAAGGGACGGGTAAGTAGTCTCTCCTACTGCAGGTGAGTACATGCTGGCTGTGTTTCTGTGTGTGGGGGTTTCTCCCCCCCCCCCCTGTTATGCTGCTCTCTGCACCCTGTACTGGTGCTGTGCTGTGGGGTGCTTGGGGGTCACTCTGGCCTGGTTGGGCGCTCATGTCTGAAGTTTTTTCTGGTGTGTGAGGTGATTATTGCGTGCGCCATTGGCGCTGTTTGAGGTGGTTATTGCGTGCGCCATTGGCGCGCATTAGAGCTTTGAATTTTGCGCTCAACGGCCATCTTGACGTTTAGTGGCACAGTTATAGCTGCGGACGGCAGCCATTTTCTTGTGGCCGCCGCGCATTTATTTCTGGCGGCGGCGCGAATCCCCTCACAATCTCCTCACAGACTGAGCTGTCCTTAAGGGTTGGTGGGTCCTCCCCGGGTATCCCCTCCTCAGCGTAGCCAGTGGGTGGACTGTATATTCACTGTATAGTGTATAAGGTCTCAGAGGGTGGTGTTATGGAGTCTGATACACCTGCTCTCCACATTGCCTGGGGCAACTGGCAGTGCTGCACAGTTAAACATGTTCATATGTTTCCTGCACCTGCGGTCCTTATGGACCAGTTGTCAGCAGTCCTGGAATCATTCCTGTCAGAATGGAAGCGGTGTGCGAGCAAAAGGAGCTATAAGCCCCCTCCCCCCACAAAAATCTTTAGTGAAGGAGTGCTCTGAGTCAGATATGGGCCTAGCTACTATGCTCAGGACCCTACCTCTGAATATTTAATGTTTATGAACAGGACATTCCCTTGTGAGGAAGACTCCAGTTCTGTGTCAGTGAATGACAGGGCGCTTGTAAGTGATCTCATTGATGATGTGAGAATCACACTCAGGCTGAAATTGCTGTGACAAGCTTTTCTTTTACACAGTTTCCTCACAGTTTTCCTCACACGCTGCCTCAAGAGCAGCATGGATGAGGGAGGACTTTATTCATTTATGTCTCTAATCCCTGTGAGCCTTGTGTGTGATACCTGAGGTAACATTTCCCGCCATTTCCTGGGGAATGATTTGAGCTCTGACAGACACACGGTCTGAGGATCAGAGGTTAACTGTTACCTGTATGCTGCTTCAGCAGCACTGTCAAGCAGGTTGGAATGATACAGAGAAGATTATGCGCCATAATTTAAACTCATCCTATACCTCTACAGTGTATGTATGTGTTATTGGTCTCTGTGTCTGCGTGGCTGTCCCCACGTTTCAATGCTGTGTTTCAGTGCAATACATGATATAAACGTACAAAATATGTTTATGCACGACTCCAGATACATTCACAGTATATGTATGTATCATACTCTCTGGGCTGGCGGGGGCTCCGGTGTCCTCCCGCACTCATGGTATGTGCGCTTCGGCTCTCTGCACAGTATAGACATGTTCAATATGTTTATTGCACATATTATACATGTTTACAGTATGGGTATACTGTTTGCGTGGGGTTCCTCCGGGTACTCCGGTTTCCCCCCACGCTCCAATGGAAATGCACAGCATAAACATGTGCAATATTATGTTGATTCACATGCTATCATTCCTACACGGTATCTGTGTGCTGTCTGCGTGGAGTTCTTCCGAGTGGGCGCTTCGGCGCTATGCACAGTCTAAATTTGTGCGATTGGACCTACCCGGTATGTCTTTGCAGTCTGCGTGGGTTTCCGCCCACGCTACATGACATGCATGCCTTTGGTGCAATACACAATGTAAACATACACATTATGTTTATACACTACACTAAATACATTCACAGTAGTTATTGCATTCTCTGAGTATGCGTGGGGTACTTCGGTTCCTCCCACGCGCCAACGGTGTGCGCGCCTTCGGTGCTATGCACACATGAGCTTGTGCAAAAGGTTTAGCACACACACTATAATACGTATGCAGTCTGCGTGGGTTTCTGCCCATGCTACATGACATGCATGCCTTTGGTGCAATACACGGTGTAAACATACACATTATGTCTATACACTACACTAAATACATTTACAGTAGCTGTAGGTATTGCATTCTCTGAGTATGCGTGGGGTACTTCGGTTCCTCCCACGCGACAACAGTGTGCGCGCCTTCGGTGCTATGCACACATGGGCTTGTGAAAAATGTTTAGCACACATACTATAATACCATACACGGTATGCGTATGCAGTCTGCATGGGTTTCATCCGGGTGCTCAGGTTTCTCCCCTGCGTTTTCAATGGTGTGCGCATTCTCAGCGCTATGCAGAGTATAAACATGTGCAATTTGTTTATTCGCAGGCTAACATACCTACACGGTTGTGTACGCAATCTGTGTGGCTGGTTTACGTCCAGGCCCCGATGATGTGCACGCCTTCGTCGCTGGCACAGTATATACGCGTTTTAATAGGTTTATCCACAAATACTAAACTACATACGCCGTATGTGGTGGTATTGTGCTCTTTGTGGCTGGGTGGGTTTCCTCCCACACTCTCCATTTCTGCGTTTCACGCAATACATAGTATAAACTATGTGTTTGCACAATCAGCACCTATCCATGGGTAGCTGCTGGATGGAGCATTGTCACAAGGATCCCTGGTTTCAGGGGTATCACTTTCCACCTGCTTTCAGTGGTGATCAGAAGCGCTGGCTTGGACTGTGTTCGCCAGGCTGGGGTTGGCGTTGCGCCCGTTAGTGGCTGCGTCTCTGGCATTTTTTGTAGCTCAATGACTGGGCAAAAGCCTCTGCTTCATTAATCAGTCGTCTAGCAGGTGCACTACAACTGCTTTAGCCTTTAGGGTCTCTGTGCCCGGGGTGGGTTTGCGCCACCTGTGGAGGCTAAGGTACTAGTCCTCTGACCGAGTTTCTAGGGAAGTTCCGTCAAGTTGCCTTTATTGGCCAACATTTGAGGCACCCTGTACACTGGGGCCTCCCTTCTCCGATACATTGCGGAGTCTCTTTGGGATTTTCATACGTCTCGCTGCAAGACGGTCCTGTCGGCCGTGTGCATTGCAGGCGAAGGGTCCTTGCATCCGGAGGTGTTTCCACCTTCTTTACCGGAGGTGGGGCACCGGAAGTGGACCTTTGTGGCCTCTCGACTCACTCGCAAGGTGGCAAGATCGTGGTCAGGTCCAGGGACCCCTGGGCGGATGCGTTAGACGCGTTGGAAGCCCGTGGGGGCAGTATCGCCTGATATATGCTTACCCTCTGCTACTGTTGTTGCTTCGCAGAGCATACTTCATCCTGCTTTACAGTCCTTGGCTTTAATGGCATGGCTGTTTTAAAGCCAGGTGCTAAAAGACCGAGTTCTCTCGTATTCGGTCATCTCTTCTATGTTGTTGACACGGTAATCTTCCTCCAGAAAGATATCTCACCGTACCTGGAAGGCTTACATCGCTATGTGCGAGGAACTTGAGTGGCATCCTCGGATGTTTTCCGTTCCCAGGATTTTGCTGTTCTTACAGCGTGGTGTGACCCAAAAGCTGGCCTTGCATACCTTTTTTTTTTTTTTTTTTTTTTGAGGGTCGGATTTCGGCCCGGACTGTCTTTTTCAACGACCGCTGCCGGGCCATTCCTTGATTAGCACCTTTTGGGCAGGGGGTTCGCCATGTGGTCCCCCCTGTCAAGCCTCCTCTCCCTACTTGGGATCTGATTTTGATGCATCTCGGTTCTCCAAGAACATCCCTTTTGAGAATATCGGAGAGATTCCTCTCTTGACCTTGTCCCAGAAGTTGGCCTTATTGGCCATTGCTTCGGTTAGACGGGTGTCTGAGTTGGCAGCCTTGTCAGGCAAGTCGCCTTACTTGGTCCTCCATAAGGATATGTTGGTGTTGCGCCCACGACCATCCTTCTTTTCTAAGGATGGTCTTGGCCTTTCACCTTTAAGAAGGACATTGTTCTTCCATCCTTGTGTCCTCACCCATCGCTTCCCTGAGAGTTTGCGCTTCCTGCATTAAGATGGGTACAAGCCTTACGAGTGTACCTGTCTGCTACTGTTTCCATTCGGAAATCTGTGTCTGGTCCAAAACAGGGCCGAGCGGTGTCGTCTGCCACCGTCTTTAGGTGGATCAGGCAGACCGTCATACAGGCCTATGCCCTTAAGGGGCGGGCACCTCCCTTTCCGGTTGCGGCGCATTCCACCAAGGCAATTTGGTGCTTCCCGGGCCTTCCGACATCAAGCGTCGGTTGCACAAGTGTGCAAGGCGACGACCTGGTCGTCCGTTCATACCTTTTCAAAGTTCTACAAGGTTGATGTGGCTGCATCTTCGGATGCTTCCTTTGGCCGCAAAGTGTTGCAGGCCGCTGTCTATTGTTGCAACTCCTCCGTTGAGGGGCTCTGCTGGTTTGGAGTGAAGTTTTGGTTGTTCCTTACTTTTTTTGCTCCCACCCTTTTCTTATACTGCTTTGGGACGTCCCACATGTAATCAGTATGAGAGCTGCGTCGGTCCATGGACGATAAGAGAAAATAGGATTTTTGTACTCACTGTAAAATCCGTTTCTCTGACGTCCATGGACCGACGCAGCACCCACCCTTCCTTTTAAGTTTGTACTGCTTTGTTACGAACTGAGGCTGATTAGCTGCAGGTGGAAGGGTAATGTCCGGAGGGACCGCCCCCCTGGGCGGGGCTGTTCAGCTCTGGCTTGTTCTAGAATGTTTTAACCTCTAACATTCTGCCTAGGTCTTCTCCTGCGAGCAGGGACATATACCCACATGTAATCAGTATGAGAGCTGCGTCGGTCCATGGACGTCAGAGAAACGGATTTTACGGTGAGTACAAAAATCCTATTTTTTTTTTTTTTTTATTTTTTTTTTTTTGTGAGGGCTGCAACCTTCTGCAAGTTTGCATCCACACAATTTGCACCATCAGGAACCCTGGTGCAGACTAACTGCTACTTGGAATCTGTGTCTTGGGGGGGAGACCGCATCACTTGCCAGGGGACACCATATAACCTCTATAGTGCAAAAAAATGACGGGAAAAACGGTCGTGTGTGGGGGAAAATGCCGTTCCCTCGTTTTTCATTTAATTTCACGGCGGTGTTTTCACCACCGTGAATCACGATCGTGTGTACGCGGCAATAGAATCAGTGCACCTTCACACTAATCAATGTAAAGGATGGGAAAACCCACAGTGGTATAAATATAATGCACAATAATGTTGCCCAATGTGAACACAATGGGTAAATTGGAAGCAAGTGTGTTGTCTAGATTGACCTGTAAAACATGTGGATAGGCAAAATATCTTAAAGCGGAGCTCTACCTTAATTTTTTTTTTTTATTAAAAGCCAGCAGCTACAAATACTGCAGCTGCTGACTTTTAATAAATGGACACTTACCTGTCCAGGGTGCCCACGATGTAGGCAGCAAAAGACGAGCAATCGATCGTCTCTCGGCTGCCCCTGCCACCATCATCCTCGGAGAGGGAATCAGGAAGTGAAGCGAGCTCCACTTTTAAGGCTGGTTCACACATAATGCAGGTTCCCCCGCATCCAATTCGCATAGCGGGAGAATGTGACCAGCTCTCTATGGAGCCGGTTCACATGTCTCCGGGCGGCTGCAGAGCATACTGCACAGAAACGCTGTGTGACTTTGCCTACTTTTCAGGGCCGAATTCAGGCAAAGATTCTGCCCTGAAATGGAGAACAGGGACGGGCAGTGTTGCTGTGCGATCCGCGGCCGGTTTAGGTGTGAACCAAGCATAAAACTGTGCATAATCGGGGCTTTTTTTTTTCTCAGAGAAAAGGTGCAGGAACTCTCCCTCCCCGGCCAACTTCCCGCCCCCCAACCACACCCAAACCCGTCCCCAACCACGCCTAAACTCCACCCCCAACCACGCCTTCCTTGGGGTAGAGAAGTACAGCGGCACCAAATAATGGTAATAAGTAGAAATCCCCCTTTCCCAGCTCACCTCTGCACAAATCTCCACGACTGTAACGTGTGTTCTTTAATAAAGTTTATTTTCTGAGGGAAAAAAAAAAATTGTGGCACGACCGCCTACAGTGCGGACTGTGCTCACTGACGTTACAACTGGCTCCTTCCGATGCGTTTCCCCTAAGGAGGCGTCAACTGGGACTCAGTTGACGCCTCCTTAGGGGAAACGCATCGGAGAGCGCGGTCCGCACTGCAGGCGGACATGCCCCAATTTTTTGGGGAGCTGTTGTCCAATTTGAATCTCTGAGATTTGGTAGACAGAGGAATGCATTCTTAAGCTGTGGATCAGCACACACGCTTGTGACCAATGTGGATCTGGTAAGCAGACAATTTTATTACTTTTGAGCATGGTGGATTTGGGACTCGCAAGTTAATTGGATGTGTTTTCAATTCAGCCCATTCACTCTGCTGAATTTAATTTGCTTTCATATAGACTTTTTGACTATATTTAACCTGAGAAAGACTGTTGAGATATAGATATATACCGTATTTACTCTCTTGTCAATTGTTTTCCTTTTTCAGATTATATACACTGTGTTTAAATTGCATTGTTTATTTTTGGATTATGTACATCCAGTTTTAAGATATTTTGCCTATCCCCATATCTTACAGGTCAATCTATCAGACACTTGTTTCTAATTGACCTCATTCACATTGGGTAACATTATTGTGCATTCTATTTGTATCACTGTGGGTTTTCCCACCCTTTACATAGAATCAGCGCACCCACGCTATCAATGCCCCTGCCTTGGTGGCTCAAGAATCCAGGTGCTAAATTTGGGGGAAGTCCTTCCTTCCATCTTTTTGGAAGATTCTCGTGACAGATACCAGCTTGTTGAGTACTGAGCATCTTGATCGGGAGACAAGACTCCGCTCATTGCACTGACAACATCCCGGAGCATCAGATGATTTAGCTGTCTGCAGTGTTGGACCATCCCGATGGAGTGTCATCTGAGTCAGATTCAGACAGACAATGCCACAGCTATGGTGTACATCAGCCAAGAGGAACCATCGCTGATTTTAAAATCCTGGCCATAGAAGCTTGGGTTCTGAGAGATGTGGGCAACTCTAAATTGGGGACTACTTGTATGGTAAAAGTTTGGAAGTCTACTTTCCACAATGTATCTGGGATTCTACCCCAGGTGTTTGTGTTGGATTACAGCCTTTCTACAGTTGGGTCTGGAGCAGTGTTTAGCTCTCAGGGCAAAAACCTGACCTTTTTGATAGTACTTTCTATCTTGTTTAAGAGACCATTGGCCTATAACTCCTTGACTATGACCTTTTTGTACAGTGAGTTTTCTGTGAACTCCCCCAGCTCCAACCCCCATCTCATGCCAGCTTCGCCTCTAGGGGCCTTTAGATGGCTGTTTGAGCTGCAAGCAGTCCCCAGTTCTCTGATTGTTCTTGGACTGTTGGCCTTTTTTTTCTGAGTTGCCCACCCTTCAGTTGGACTGTTTTGGATGTCCTGAAGTAGAATCTGTGTCCCGCTATGGATAAGAAGAAAAACTGGATTTTTGCAATCGCTGTAATTCCTTTTTTGAAATCTAATGGGGAACTTTGTTTCTGATCATGCTATGCTGATGGTTTTGCTTCAAAACTGAGGCCTGCTAGTAGCAGGAGTGGTTATTCAGGGCTGGCCTACAGTTTAAATGTTTGCCAGTGTCATATTCTCCCCTAGGCGACCATGTAACTTGAAAGTGAAATCCTTTTTTCTCTTATCGTCCATGGACTGACACAGCTCTCATACTGTTTACGTGTGGGTATATGTCGCTGCTCGCAGGAGAAGATCTAGGCAGAATGTTAGATGTTAGAAACATACATTCTAGAACAAAACCAGAGCTGAACAGCCCCGCCCAGGGGGGCGGTCCCTCCGGACATAACCCTCCTACCAGCAGCCTCAGTTTTTTTTTCTGCCTAGCAGAAGGAGAAGACGTGGTTCTCTCAGGAGCCAGTCTACTGGAAGATTTTACAGTCTACTGGGAATTTTATTATTTTATTTTTGAGACCTTCAATCAACTGTTGGCTGGGCAACAGGTTGGGTACACTGGTATCCTCGTAGTCTTCCCTGTCCGACTATCGAGCGTGCTGATCCTCGCCTTGTGTGCGTGAGACTCAGTTCACGTCATACCCCATGACTCCAGGGGTGGCCAGGTGGCTTTTATGCACCCGCGGTCCTCTCAAGATTGAACAGTACTTGTCTGTATCTTTCGTGGTGGACCAGGCCGACAGCTACTCAGTACTACTCCTGTGATAGGTCTGTCTGAAACAAGCCAGTGGGTCCCTCTGGAATGGGTAAGTAGTCTCTCCTGATGCAGGTGAGTGCATGCTGGCTGTTTCTTTATCTGGGGAGTTTCTCCCTGTCTCCCCCCTGTTATGCTTCTCTCTGCACCCTGTACTGGTGCTGTACTGTGTGGGGGTGCTTGGGGGTCACTCTGGCCTGGCGGGGGGCGCTCATGTCTTTAGTGGACTCTGGGAGAGGAGCAGTGTTCTGGTGTGTGAGTGTGGGGACTTTATTGCGTGCGCCATTAGCGCTGTATTGTGAATTTAAATTATGCGCTCATCTTGCCGTGGTTCAATGGCGCAGTTATACATGCGGCCGACGGCCATTTTCTTGAAGCCGCTGCACTTTCGGTTTCGGCCTCTAGCGGCGCGAATCTCCTCAGTCTCCTCACAGATTCTTCACACTCTCCTCAGGCTTCACTCGCACTGCAGCGTGGTTTCATACAGCGGAACTGAGCGGTCCTTAAGGGTTGGTGAGTCCTCCGGGTATCCCCTCCTCAGCCTCAACGCAGCCAGTGGGTGGACTGTATTATTCACTGTAATAGTGAATAAGGTCTCAGAGGGTGGCAGTATGGAGTCTGGTTCACCTGCTTCTCCACACTTGTCAGAGGCAACAGGCAGTGCTCCTGCACCTGCGGTCCCTATCGACCAGTTGTCTGCAGTCCTGGAATCATTCCTTGTCAGAATGGAAGCAGTGTGCGAGCGCAAGGGAGCTGTAAAGCGCCCCCTCCCCACACATTCTCCTGTAGGGGAGTGCTCTGTCTCAGAAATGGGCCTAGCTACTGCTGCTCAGGACCCTAGCTCTGAAGATTTTAATGTTTTTGGACAGGACATTCCTTGTGAAGACCCCAGTTCTGAACCAGTAACTGACAGGGTGCTTGTAAGTGAACTCATTGATGCTGTGAGGGACACTCTCAAGCTGAATGTTGAGGCTGAGGAACCTCAAGTGGAAGCTGTCTCCTTTGGTTCCTTTTAAAGCCGTTTCTTCAAAAAAGGTTTTTCCATATGTGCCTTTTTTTGATACATTCATTGACCAAGTCTGGGATAAGCCGCAGAAGACTTTGACGGTCCCGCGACGCCTAGCCATAAGGTACCCCTTTTGAGGAGGACCTGGTTAAGAAGTGGGCTCCCCCCCCCCCCCCAGTGGTCGACCCTTTAATAAGGCTACCATGCTCCCAATGGAAGGGACTCCTGCATTTAAGGTTCCCACTGACAGGAGGTTAGAAGTGGTGAGTAGAACTATGTTTACCTTATTGGGGTCTGCCTTACGCCCTATAGTGGTGTCGACACTTGTGTCTCAGACACTCACAGGATGGGCAAAGATTTTGCACCAGATGGTACAGGAGCATAATCTCCCTCCTGAGACCATTGCCCTGGCTCACCAACTTGCGCAGGGTTTAGTCTGTGTGTGATGCGGCCCCTTTAATATCTGGGGCCTCTATCTCTGCTGTGGTGCTGCGTCGCCTTATCTGGCTGAAATGTTGGTCGGCCGACCTAGCTTCCAAAAAGCTCCTAGCTGACTTGCCCTTTTAAGGGCGGTAGACTGTTTGGGGCCACCCTGGATGGCATTATTAAGGATGTCACAGGGGGTAAGAGCACCTTCCTTCCTCAGTCTATTAAGGGAAAGGAGCCCCATCGCAGGTCAGATTCCACGGGTAAGCCCGCCCAGACTGAAAAAAGTGCGGTTGGGGGACAAAGGCATCCCTTGGTGCGTAAGCTTACCGAGCAAGCTCCCAAGCCAACCACCACATGAAGTCTTGCCCCTGCCCGACTCTGGGGTGGGGGGACGTCTTCGCAGGTTCACGGTGCGGTGGACCTCCCGGATTTCCGACCGGTGGGTGTGCGAGGTGGTCACCTCGGGATACAGGATAGAGTTCCGCTCGTGGCCCCAAAACAGGTTCTTTCCCTCTAACCTCCCTCTCCTTCCTGCCCGCCGGGCGGCCCTCTTGGGGGCCGTAGAGGATTTTCTCAGGTGCGGGGTAATTGTGACGGTTCCGTCACAGGAGAGGTTTCAGGGGTTTTACTCTAACCTGTTTGTTGTCCCGAAGAAGGATGTGGTCCGGCTAATCCTGGACCTCAAGGCCCTGAATGCCTATGTGAAGGTACTAAAATTCCAGATGGAATCCATTTGCACGGTGATTGCGACACTCCACCAAGGGGATTTTTTGGCGTCCTTGGATATCAAGGACGCTTACTTGCACGTTCCAATCTGCGCAAGTCACCAGAGGTTTCTGCGCTTTGCCATAGGCGAAGTCTACTATCAGTTCGTGGCTCTTCCCTTCGGCCTAGCATCGGCAACATGGGTTTTCACCAAAGTGCTTGCCCCGGTTCTAGCTTTGCTGAGACAGCGAGGAATTGTTATCGTGGGCTATCTGGACGATCTCCTAAGAGCAGAAAATGGCTCAGAATTGGAGGAAAATGTGACAATAGTCAGACCCTCCGGGACTTCGGGTGGCTTCTGAACATGCAGAAGACGGTTCTAGTCCCCCACTGAACGATTGGAGTATCTGGGTCTGATCCTGGACACTGCGGCAACGAAGGTGTTTCTACCTTCAGAAGTTACTGACACTTCAGTCGGCAGTGCGGGTTCTGACGTGCCAAAAATGGGTATCAATTCGTTTCTGCATGAGAGTCCTGGAACTAATGGTGGCCTCCTTCGAGGTGGTTCCGTATGCCCAATCACACACTCGGGCATTGCAGAAGGGAATTCTGTCTGTTTGGGACAAGTCCCTATTGTCATTGGATCTTCAGATCCAGGTGAGTCACTCTGTCAAGGCGTCCCTGACGTGGTGGCTGAGATCCCCAGCTCTTCGGGCTGGGAAGTCTTTCCTCCCCATCCAGTGGATGGTGGTCACGACGGACGCCAGCCTGATGGGCTGGGGAGGAGTTTGGGGAGTCCTGTCAGCTCAAGGGCTCTGGTCTCCGGACGAATCTCGTCTACCAATCAACGTCCTGGAATTGCGGGCGATCAGACTGTGTCTCTCTGCGTGGTCGAAGCGGCTACAGGGCCACTCGATTATCATTCAGTCGGACAACGCCACAGGCGTGGCGTATGTCAACCATCAGGGAGGCACTCGGAGCTCGGCTGCGGCATCCGAGGTCGCCCACATCCTAAGGTGGGCGGAAAGAAGCGTGCCAGCACTGTTGGCCGTCTACATTCCAGGCGTAGAAAACTGGCAGGCGGACTATCTGAGTCACCAGTACCTGGACCAGGGGGAGTGGTCCTTGTATCCGGAGGTGTATTTTAACTCCTTTGTCAGCGGTGGGGCACACCGGATGTAGACCTGATGGCATCTCGAATCGGTTGCAAGGTGTCGAGGTTTGTGCCCAGGTCCAGGGACCCCTGGGCGGATGCCTCGGACGCGTTGGTGGCCCCGTGGGGTCAGTATTGCTTAATGTATGCTTACCCTCCGCTGCAGTTGATTCCTCGTCTGCTGCGCAGGGTAGCGGCCGAGGGCATTCCGGTGAGCCTCATTGCCCTGGACTGGCCTTGGCGTCACTGGTACGGCTCATCTCGGACGTCCCTTGGCGCCTGCCCTTGAGGGAGGACCTTCTGTCTCAAGGTCCTATCTTTCATCCTGCTTTACAGTCTCTGGCTGTACCCGGAGAGCTTACATCGCTATGTGCGAAGAGCTAGACTGGCGACCACGGATGTACTCTGTACCCAGAATCCTGCGGTTCTTGCAGCGTGGGGTGGCCCAAATGCTGGCTTTGAGCACAATTAAGGGTCAGATTTCGGCCTTGGCCGTTTTCTTTCAAAGACCCCTAGCAGGTCATTCCTTAGTTAGCACTTTTGTGCAGGGGGTTCGCCATTTCGTTCCACCTGCCAAGCCTCTGCTCCCTCCTTGGGATCTGAACTTAGTGCTCTCGGTTCTTCAGGAACCTCCTTTTGAAAATACCAAAAATATTCCTATTTTAACTTTGTCTCAGAAGGTGGCTTTCTTAGTGGCCATCACTTCTGTTAGACGGGTGTCTGAGTTGGTGGCTCTGTCATGCAAGTCGCCTTACCTGGTCCTCCATAAGGATAAGGTGGTATTGCGACTGCCTTTCCTTCCAAAGGTGGTTTTGGCTTTTCACCTTAATGAGGATATTGTCCTTCCGTCCTTGTGCCCTCACCCATCGCATCCTAGAGAGTTTGCGCTTCACAATTTTTATATGTGGTGTGAGCCTTATGGGTGTACCTAGCGGCTACTGCTTCTATTCGGAAGTCTGACTCACTGTTTGTGTCTGTCTCTGGTCCAAAACAGGGCCAAGTGGTGTCGTCTGCCACCATTTCTAGGTGGATCAAACAGACCGTTATACAGGCCTATGCCATTAAGGGGCGGATGCCTCCCTTTCCGGTTACGGCGCATTCCACCAGGGCAATTGGTGCTTCCCGACATCAAGCGTCGGTTGCACAAGTGTGCAAGGCGGCGACCTGGTCGTCCGTTCATACCTTTTCAAAATTTTATAAGGTTGATGTGGCTGCATCTTCAGATGCTTCCTTCAGCCGCAAAGTGTTGCAGGCCGCTGTTTAATGTTGCAACTCCTCCGTTGAGGAGCTCTGCTGGTTTGGAGTGAAGTTTTGGTTGTTCCTTTGCGTGTGGGACGTCCCAAAGCAGTATAAGAAAAGGGTGGGAGCAAATAGTAAACAGTATGAGAGTTGTGTCAGTCCATGGACGATAAGAGAAAATAGGATTTTTGTACTCACCGTAAAATCAGTTTCTCTGACGTCCATGGACTGACACAGCACCCACCCTTCTTTTAAGGTTTGTACTGCTTTGTTATGAGCTGAGGCTGCTGGCTGCAGGTAGAAGGGTTATGTCCGGAGGGACCTCCCCCCCCCCTCTGGGCGGGGCTGTTCAGCTCTGGTTTTGTTCTAGAATGTATGTTTATACTATCTAACATTCTGCCTAGATCTTCTCCTGCGAGCAGGGACATATACCCACACGTACCATTATGGCAAGTCTTAGAATGAGGAGGAGGAGGAGGAGGAGGAAGTAGTGCTACGTATACCAGTTTTTTGTTTTTGGGTGTCCCGATAGTGGGTGTCACTTGTAGATTCCAAGTCAGTACTGTGGTTGTCACAGGAATATAAGAGAAGTATGCCAAAGCTTTTATGACTCTACTTCTTTAGTGGGTTTACGGGAGTGCTTTCCTGTGACCCAGAATCTGCCTATAGCGAGCTATTGCCCACTGTCAGCTGATGTGGCAGAGCTACTCTAGCCACAGTAAGGATCCTGACAATATTGTTAGGATCCACCCTGCTGTCTTATTGACCGTTGGCTGAGAGCTGAAGCCAGCTGGGCCTGCCCCCTCTTCTGTGAGACTCTCAGGGAAGGACATAAATCATATAAAAGAACAACAATATAGTACATCCTCCATGTGTCTGATGTTGTCGTCTCACCCTAGGGGAAGCCATAGATCATACAAAAGAATGGAACTATAATACAGGCTCCATGCATCCATGACACATGATCTATCTTCCCAAGGGAAGATAGATCATATCAAATATTAATCCTATAATACATCCCCCATGCATCCATGATACTGTCATCGCACCTCAAGGAATGGCACAGATCATATAAAACAAATATGTCAAGCGCAAGGCCCGTGGGTTGCTTCCGGCCTGTCAGGCCTTGTCATGTGGCCCTTGCACCCTGTTTTGCAGCTAGAGTGTGACTATCTTCCTCTGCTCCTCAATATCATTTGTAAACACAGGAGCCTTCTACGTTTACAAGGGACAGCATGGCTCACAGATATGAGAGCCCCCTGCATGTGCTTATGGTGGAGACAGATCTCCAGGGAGAGAGAGAACGATCACTCTGCAAGGCACACCTCCTACACAGGGAGGTAGTAGAGCAGGGCCCGGTAGGAGAGAGGAGGGGAGGTTGGGGTTGCACACCCTGCACTCTATACACAGCACACCCCTGAACCCTGCATTCTAGGTGTAGCGCACCCTTAAACCCTGCATCCTGTATACAATGCACCCCTGAATTCTGCACTGTGTGTAGCACACCCATGGACTCTGGACACAGTGCACCCCTGAACCCTGCACTTTGTACACAGTGCACCCCTGAACCCTGCACTTTGTACACAGCGCACCCCTGAACCCTGCACTTTGTACACAGCGCACCCCTGAACCCTGCACTTTGTACACAGCGCACCCCTGAACCCTGCACTTTGTACACAGCGCACCCCTGAACCCTGCACTTTGTACACAGCGCACCCCTGAACCCTGCACTTTGTACACAGCGCACCCCTGAACCCTGCACTTTGTACACAGCGCACCCCTGAACCCTGCACTTTGTACACAGCGCACCCCTGAACCCTGCACTTTGTACACAGCGCACCCCTGAACCCTGCACTTTGTACACAGCGCACCCCTGAACCCTGCACTTTGTACACAGCGCACCCCTGAACCCTGCACTTTGTACACAGCGCACCCCTGAACCCTGCACTTTGTACACAGCGCACCCCTGTACCCAGCACTTTGTACAGAGTGCACCCCTGAACCCTGCACTTTGTACACAGCGCACCCCTGTACCCAGCACTTTGTACAAAGTGCACCCCTGAACCCTGCACTCATCGCACCCATGCACTCTACACAAATCACCCCTGAACCCTGCACTCTATACACAGTGCAACCCTGCACACTGTAGACAGCGTTCCTCTGAACCCTGCACTCTGTACACCGCACACTCCTGAACCCTACACTCTGTACACCGCGCACTCCTGAACCCTACACTCTGTACACCGCGCACTCCTGAACCCTACACTCTGTACACCGCGCACTCCTGAACCCTACACTCTGTACACCGCGCACTCCTGAACCCTACACTCTGTACACCGCGCACTCCTGAACCCTACACTCTGTACACCGCGCACTCCTGAAACCTGCACTCTGTAAGTAGTGCATCCCAGATTCAGCTAGCGTATTGCAGGCAACCATACTGCTGATGCAGCTCACATCAAATGGACTTCGACACCCCTGATATAAAATAACAATCCTTTAATACATCCTCTATGTGTCATTGACACTTCACTTATCCCAGGGGAAGATCCAGATCATATGAAAGAATGATCCTATAATACATCCTATATGCGTCCATACATATCATATTATAGACCCAGTGATGTCATCACTGTGTCTCTATGCTTCTCTATGTAATGCTAGGCTGGTGGGAGGGGCCAGCAGGGTGCTGTTCCCATAGCACCTTGCTTCAGTACACCTCTTAAGAGCCCTGTCTAGGCTGGCTCTTGTGAGGAGCTAAAATGGCAAAATGCCTTGATGGGTGAATGTCAATCTGTAGACGAGGGGAATTTTTTTTAGAAGACTGTATTTGCCCCCATGATTGAAAGAATTGAAATCCAAAGAGCCAGGTGTAGTCAGTCTTGAGATGAAAAGGACTATAGTTAGACTGAGGATGAAAAACTGCCATCCTAAATATTTAGAATTTTTTAATAATGCTAGTTAAAGAAGATATACAGGTGAGAAGGTTATCACCTTGTCCTGTTGGTTGAGTGAAGTCATCCTTAGGTTTATAACTCAGCTGGGCAAAGGTGAGTTACAATAATCTCTTTGGAAAGAGGAACCAGGTTAGCCATATACACAGTGACAGATATCCTTAAAGGAAACCTGCCTTAAAAGAAATTCATAGGATTACATTGCTGGTCTACTTGTGAAAATGCTGGTTGCCTAGCTTTCTGATGTCAATACTTTTTTGTGCAAACGTGCAACCGCTGAAAGTCAAACTCCAGGCCAGATCTGTGTACTTGTTACAGCTCAGTCTTGAGGAATCAGAATTATAGCCTGTTGGCAAGTATTTAATATTTTTTAAGGAAATCGGTAATGGCAGCCAGCTTATTCTACTCAATATAGGGTTTTCTTTAATTCAATGAGGGATTCCCTGTCATTTAGCTGAAGCGCATCGCAATGTACAGCAGTGTGATGAAATGTTTTCTTGCATATTTTTTCCCAGTGCACATCAATGCAGCATGTTGATGTGAACTGGCAAAATAGAAAACAACTAAAAAAACACAAATAGCTGCCAAACCACATAAGATTCATTAGAGCTTAGCTTAAATGGACTCAAATGAAACTATAACCAAATCAATCTAAATTTGATCTGGTTAAAAAAATCCTTTTGGACTATAACAATGTAGCCAGCATCAATTAGAGATGGATTCCAGGTATGGATCTTATTGCATAGTTACATTGGTCTAGCTTGGATCAATGGAAGTATGCATATGTCATATCTGTAGGTCCGCACCGTCCGCTACTACAGTGTCCCCTGGGTCCTGTGCCGTGCAGCTGATCTGCTGCTTAGTGAAATCAGGGAGTCATTCCCTCAGCACAAACTTACAGAACACCTTGAATTTTTCTTAATGAAGGAAACGCATTCTGTGATTAGACTAGGTAGAGGCTGTGACATCACTGCCTACCTGTCCAACTTGTCCAATCAGAGAATGCCTTGTCTTCATTGAGAAAAAGGCAAGGCTGTAAATATTACCTGTGCTGTGTAAGTGACCCCCCTGTGTTCACTATGCAGCAGGGCAGACACGCACACACATGGATGTCACATTGGGTGTCTATGCAGCTGCTTTGTCCCAATAGACAACAATGGGACTTTCCAGCATGGGGATGCACGGAATACCTGTGCATTCCAACGCTGGCAACATATGGCCCTGCATAGGTCACGCATGCAATTGCTCCATGTGAATAAGGCCTTACACAGTTCTGAAACTAGGAACTTCCTTATTTCAGGTACAACAAACAATGGATTTATGAAGGAGGTGTGTCTGATATACAGGCTTCTTGTGCCAAAGGTTGTGTGTTCTTTATAAGGTCAGTCTGTGCTTCATTTTTAGGAATGTAAAGGACAACTGTCCTAAGAGAAATTGTACAGGAGCATAGGGAGATTATCAGTAGCTCGATTACTTACTATAAGGATAAGTTCACCTTCAGGAACATGTTACATGTTCCACCTGTTTTTAGGGAGTAACATGTAACATGTTCCCGCTCCTGATGCCAACTGGCAATCCGCTACCTCTGTGTCATTAGTATGAGGAGAAGTTCCCTGTACCAGCTGTCACTTTTTGAAAAGAGCGTGGCTGCGCGAGGCTCTGTCCACTAGGCCACGTCATTCATTCACAGAGTTCTGTGAATGAATGAACTACAAGTACCGACAGCCTTTGCAGCTGTCGGCTTGTAGTTCTCAATGAGCTACCACGGCTCTGTTAAGTGCTGTGGTAGTTCATTAATTCTTACTGTCAGTGTGTAACTGCCTGCCTGTATAATGTATGAATTACGATGTATAATGTACGGGCTGACAGTCTGCAGATGACCTGCATGGCACCAACTCATCTACTGATCGCTGGTTCAATGCTTTCCATGCTCATAAAAAGAAAATAGTAAATTTATTTTTTTTACCTGCAAAAAAATGTGTATTTTTAAAAAAAATTTAAAGGTGAACTTAAAGTTAATCTAAAGCCAAGTACAAACATGTAATGTATTGCAGCATATCAGTCCTTAGGCTCTTTCTCTTCACCTAATGATCCTGGCAGTAGCACACTTCCTGTCCTAGCGTGATAACACCCACAGTACTGTACCAGAACCTGGACATGGAACAGAGACGAGCCTCATCTGTGTCTATGATGATGTCCTTCACAGCTTGGACAGGGGTGACTCAGTAGCTCTGGTTCTTTTGGATCTGTCGGCCGCATTTGATACCATTAATCATGGAATCTTACTGGAGCGGATGAAGTCAGTTTTGGGTATGAGTGGGTCGGTTTTGGCATGGGTGGCCTCTTTCTTAGAGGGCAGAGTTCAGGGAGTCAAGACTGGCCCCTTTTAGTCTAAGTCCACTGCCCTGGACTGTGGAGTGCCACAGGGCTCTGCCTTGTCTCCCCTGCTGTTTAATATCTATATGAGGCCCCTTGCCGTCCATTACCATGTTTATGCGGACGACACCCAGGTTTACTTAAAGATTCCTAGGAACCAGACGGCTGATGCCACCCTTGCCAGCTGCTTGGAGGCCATCAACACATGGATGTCTGCCAACTTCCTCAAACTTAATGGGGGAAAAACTGAGGTGATCATCTTCAGCGATCTGGCCACCCCTCCAGATATCCCACCTTGGCCTCCCTCATTTGGTCCTGCTCCGGAGGTGGCCCCCCAGGTCCGTGATCTGGGATTTGTCCTAGATTCAGGTTTAACTTTGGCTCCTCAGGTAAAGAGGGTCGTCAGTGCATGTCACTGGCAGCTAAAACTCCTGAGGGGGCTGTTTAAATATTTGGATATCTCGGACAGAAAAACTGTCATCTGCGCCACGATAGGTAGCTGCCTAGACTACTGCAACTCTCTTTATCTGGGATTGCCAAAGATGTTAGTGCAGAAGCTTCAACTTATTCAAAATGCTGCGGCTAGGTTACTCATGGATGTCCCGCTGAGGGATCATATCACCCCTGTCCTCTGCGCCTTGCACTGGCTGCCAGTCCACTATCGCACCTTATTTAAGGCCGGGTGTATTATGTTTAAGATAATGAGAGGCCTGGCCCCAAGCTATCTCTGCTCTCGTTTTCATAAACAAGCTTTTGTTAGATCACTCGGATCTACCGGCAGAGCTCTCCTCCACATCTCGGTGCCCAAGAAGATCAGGCGTGGTGGTCGGGCCTTCTCCCACCAGGGTGCCGATTTGTGGAATAGCCTCCCTGTCGAGCTCCAGGAGGCCCCTACTATTCCGGTCTTCCGCGGGTTACTGAAGACTTGGCTTTTCACGCAAGCCTTCCCTGCGTAGCCTCTCCCTTCCACCCTTTCTGCCACTCTGTGCTGCTTCTAGTTCCTGGGTCCTCTTCTCCCAGAAACTCTGCTATGCGTGTCGGGACCCTTCGGGGTAAGACCGCGCTTTATTAAGATACCTCTCAACTCAACTCTCAACTCATGAAAAAGCAGCGTTATCACACTAGAGCAGTGTTTCTCAACTCCAGTCCTCAAGGCGCCCCAACAGGTCATGTTTTCAGGATTTCCCTCAGATGAAACAGCTGTGGGAATTACTAAAGCAGTTAAACTGATCAAATAACCTGTGCAAAACAATGGAGAGCCTGAAAACATGACCTGTTGGGGCGCCTTGAGGACTGGAGTTGAGAAACACTGCACTAGAGCAGTAGGACTGCAAACACCTCCTCCTCTCCATAACATTGGAGGGTGAACTGAAGTCCTCAGACATAGCTGAGAACAATGTCACTGATGAGAGTTCGGCGTGGACAAAGTAGAAATTGAAGTTACCAGTTCATCAGATTTCTGGCAGAATCACCAGGTATTTTTTTTATCAAACAGATATAACAAAACACTTTCAATTATATATTTAACCACTTCAATACAGGGCTTTTATACACCCTTCCTTACCAGACCAATTTGTAGCTTTCAGCACTCTCACATTTTGAATGACAATTACTCAGTCATGCTACACTGTACCCAAACCAAATTTTTATCATTTTTTTTCTCACAAACAGAGCTTTCTTTTGGTGGTATTTAATCACCTCTGGGTTTTTTATTTTTTGCAATATAAGCGAAAAAAAATTGATTTTTTTTTTTAAAAAAAACACTTTTTTTTAGTTTCTATTGTAAAATTTTGCAAATAAGTAATTTTTCTTCATAAAATTGGGCAAAAATGTATACTGCTACATATCTTTAGTAAAAATAACCAAAAAAAGTGTATATTATTTGGTCTCTGTGAAAGTTAGAGAGTCTACAAGCTATGGTGCAAATCATTGAAAAATGATCACATCTGATGTACTGAAGGCCTATCTCATTTCTTGAGACCCTAACAAGCCAGGAAAGTACGAATACCTCCCAAATTTCCCCTTTTTTGGAAGCAGACATTCCAATGTATTTAGTGAGAGGCATGGTGAGTTTTTTGAAGTTGTAATTTTTTCCCACAATCCTTGGGAAATTTTTGAAATTTAAATTTTTTTGCACAAAATTGTGATAATAACAAGTTATTTCTCTCACACAGCACATGCATACTTGCAATTACACCCCAAAATACATTATGCTACTCCTCCTGAGTATAGTGATATCACATGTGTGAGACTTTTACACAGCCTGACCACATATAGAGGTCTAACATCCAAGTAGCACCGTCAGGCGTTCTACGAGCATAAATTGCACATCTCATTTGATGACAACCTATCACACTTTTGAAGGCCCTGGAGCACCAGGACAATGGAAACGCCCACAAAATGACCCCATTTTGGAAAGCTACCACCCCAACGCATAATCTATGAGGCATAATGAGTCTTTTGAACAGTTCATTTTTTTCCAGAAGTTTTTGTAATATGTGGGAAAAAAATGAAAACGCATTTTTTTTATACAAAGTTGTCCATTTATAAGAAATTACCAACACATAGCATGTACATAGCAAAAAGGACACCCCAAAATACATTCTGCTACTCCTCCTGAGTATGGCAATACCACATGTGTAAGACTTTTACACAGCCTGACCACATATAGAGGCCTAACATCTAAGTAGCACCGTCACGTGTTCTAGGAGCATAAATTACACACATAAATTCCTAACAACCTATCACATTGTTGAAGGCCCTTCATATTTCTAACACATAGAATGTACTGTACATACCAATTATAAACCAAAATACATTCTTCTGAGAAAAGGGTAAAGAAAAGATTACCTGCGGTTTTAGTAGTGCAGTGGTCCAAAGAGGAGAGCTTCGGTCCAGGCAGCAGGCAGGAACGTGGACAGTGACAGCAAAACAGGCAGCAAACAGGAATAGTCAGTACAGGTAGAGATGATGTCAGCACAGCCAAAGCATTGGTCCAGATAACAGGCAGGGATGTGGTCAGCAGCAGCAAAAGGAACAAAGGATCGTCCATGCAGCAGGTAGGAATACTGTCCATAGTTAGTACATGCAGCAGGCAGAGGTATGGTCAGCACAGCCAGAGTATTTGTCCAGGGAGCAGGCAGGACCATCAAGCTTAGGGCATCAGTCAGGAAAGAATGGGGACAGGGGTAGAGGCTTCTCCCACCCAAATCGCTTTGAAGCCTCCGGACAACCAGACCCTGTTCTGGGAACACAGAAAACCAAAAACTGTTTTTCTGAACTCAGAACACTATTCTGGAGCCCCTCACATATGTGAGACCCCTGTGTAGCAGGGTGAAAGATCAGTCCAAGGGGGCAGGCAAAAACATGGTCAACAGGCCGAGGTCAGTGCAGGTAAAAGGCAGAAATAAACGGTAGGCAGAGGCATAGTCGATACAGTCCAGGGTCAGTTCACGTGAAAGGCAGAAACATGGCGGATAAACAATGCAGACGGTAGGCAGAGGCATAGTCGAGAAACAGGCCAGGTTCAGTTCACATGGAAGACAATGATATGGTTGGTTGAGGCAGGGAAATATTCAGGACAAATTGAAAACGGGGAAATAGCAGTATTAGAAATATGGGCTAATAGTTTTCGAGAGTGTGATATTGCTTGAAGCATTCTCCGATGCAAAGGCCAGGTTGGGAGGGACAGTCGGGACAATGGAAGCTGGTGTCTTTCCTAATTCCTCTTCTGGTGCACACCCGACATTTTTTTTGGGCGCCGTCTTCCAGATCCTGATGGTGGAATATGGTCTGAAAAATGGCGTTCATGTAGTCTGCTGACACAATCTGAGTGAATGCTTTCTGGGGGGGATGTTTGTTGGTAGATCAGGGCAGTAACAATGTCTTCAATAAACCTCATGAAGGTGGTGGGTCTTTCTGTTGATTTTTGGTAGATTATGAAAGAATTTAACAGGGCCAAATGAAAAAAGTAAATTGCAAATTTTTTATACCAGAAGAGGGATTTTCGGGTTGAAAGATAGGGCTGCAACATTTGGTCATTTAAATCCACACCACCCATGAATTTATTGTACTCATTGATGCAGGAAGGCTTGCAAACGGTACCGCGTCTTCTGTGAAGTTCCACCGAGGTATCATCGTGGTTGGTGGACATTAGGCTTGTGCAATTCGTTTCGTAACGAATTGAAATTCGTCCGAATTTAGCAACTTTCGGACATTCGGAAGCATTCGAATTTCCGAACAAAGCAATTACGAATAAGACCGAATCCGAAATAAATTATACCGCAAATAGCGAATGCCCGAATGTCTTCGGCATAATTCGTTATGAAAAAGTTACGAATGTACGAATCCATACGAAGCACAATAACACTCACTCTGCTCTGCTCTCTGCTTCTCCCACACCGTGCTGAACTCCCTCTCAAAATGGTGTACAGGGGCGGAGGTTATAGCCGCATGTAAAAAACGAAAGTAAAATACGAGATTTCGAATCCATTCGAAGCACAATAACACTCTGCTCTGCTCTCTGCTTCTCCCTCACCGTGCTGAACCCTCTCAAAATGGTGTACAGGGGCAGAGGCTATAGCCGCATGTAAAAAACGAAAGTAAAATACGAGATTTCGAATCGTTACAAATAACCGCAATGTATTTAGAAAAGTACAAATCCATTCGAAGCACATTAGGCATAATAGGCAGCGTCGTTGTGAGAGAGACACGGAAAATTACGAATCAACGAACCCAAAAAAAGTTACGAAAGTAGGAGTTGTGTCCAGAATCAACGAAAAACAACGTACTCTACCGAAAGTACGAACCCAAAAAAAGTTACGAAAGTAGGAGTTGTGTCCAGAATCAACGAAAAACAACGTACTCTACCGAAAGTACGAATTATAAAGCAACAAAAAATTCAACGAAAAATGTCGCTTGCAAAAATACGAATGAGTCCGAACACGAAAAATCCCGTCTAGCAAAATTACGAATGATTACGAATCAACAGGACCGGAAAGAAACGAACCGAAACGGAACGAATTTTTCCGTTGTGCACAAGTCTAGTGGACATGATGTACACGTCTTTCCTATCCCTTCACTTCACAGCCAACACTTCCTCTTTCCTCAAGCTTGCCGATTCCCCCTTTTGAATGGTTGTGGTGATAAGACGCTGTGGGAAGCCTTTTCTGTTTTTTCTTGTTGTACCACAGGCCAGAGTTTTTTTTAGGTAGAGGTGGCAGAGAAGGGGCAGGCTGGTATAATAGTTGTCCATGTAAATATGATACCCCTTTTGGAGGAGTGGGAATGCCAACTCCCAAACAATTTTTCCACTTATTCCCATGTACGATGGACACTCAGGGGGCTGGAGCTGGGAATCTTTGCCTTCGTACACACGGAATGAGTGCACATAACCAGTGGCGCTTTCACAGAGCTTGTTGAGCTTTAAGCCGTACCTCGCCACCTTACTGGGGATATATTGCTTGATTCCCAGCCGGCCTGTGAAATGCACCAGGGATTTGTCCACAGAAATGTTTTTATCAGGGACATAAAGTTCGGCAAACTTCTTGGAATTTTTTTTTATTAGGGGGCGAATTTTATATAATTTGTCAAAGTTTGGGTGATTTCGGGGGGGGGGGCACTGTGAGTTGTCACTGAAATGCAGGAACCGCATTATAAGTTCGTATCGGGACCTGGACATGGCCGATGTAAAAATTGGCATATGGTGGATGGGTTTTTTCGACCAATACCTATTCATTTCATTTTTTTTGTAAGCCCCATGGTAAACGTTAGGCCTAAAAACAATCTAAGCCCCACCACTGTTAGGGGTCTCCATTCGAAAGGGCGGGCATAGTTGGAGCTGGGGTTATTTTCAATAAATTGTTGAGCAAAAAGGTTAGTTTGATCCACAATGCCTTGAAGCAATTCATCAGGGAAAAATAAATTTAAAAAATCAAGTTTGGAAAAACCTGCAGTGTTGACCTTCACACCAGGCTGTGCTGTAAAAGGGGGGATTGTGGCTGACTCTGAGGTAGAAGGCAGCCACAATGGGTTTGCCAAGTCATCTGGAAGCAGGGTTCGGGTCCTACTTCTTTGGTGTGCACTTGCACTGGGCCTTTCCTCCTGGGGTCTAGCAGCGCTTGTACTGGGCCTCTCCTCCTGGGGTCTAGCAGCGCTTGTACTGGGCCTCGCTTCCTGGGGTCTACCACCGTTGGCACTGCTGGTAGCTACCTGGTGTTCAGACCGTCGTCTTTTTGGACGGACTGTGTCCTCCTCTAATTCGGATCCAGATGTGCTGCCTTCGGGGGGCTCATATTCCGAACCAGAATCGAAATCAGAACTGAGCGGTGAGAGCTCCCCATTGCTCTCATCGGTCAGACTGAGTATTTGGTATGCTTCTTCTGGGGTGTACACCTTTCTGGACATAGTGGCTGTATGTACTCTAGTGGCGGGTACTTTGGTGAGGTGGTGGGTACTTTGGTGAGGTGGCGAGTACTCTGGTGGACAGGTACTCTGATGGACAGGTACTCCTGATGGACTGGTGGCGGGTACTTTGGTGAGGTGGCGGGTACTCTGGTGAGGTGGACCGTACTCCTGGTGGATAGGTACTCCTGATGGACAGGTACTCCTGATGAACTGGTGGCGGGTACTCTGGTGAGGTGGCGAGTACTCCTGATGGACTGGTGGCGGGTACTTTGGTGAGGTGGCGGGTACTCCTGGTGGACAGGTACTCCTGATGGACTGGTGGCAGGTACTTTGGTGAGGTGGCGGGTATTCTGGTGAGGTGGCGGGTACTCCTGGTGGACAGGTACTCCTGATGGCGGGTACTTTGGTGAGGTGGTGGGTATTCTGGTGAGGTGGTGGGTACTCCTGGTGGACAGGTACTCCTGATGGACTGGTGGCGGGTACTTTGGTGAGGTGGTGGGTACTTTGGTGAGGTGGCGGGTATTCTGGTGAGGTGGCGGGTACTCCTGATGGACAGGTACTACTGATGGACGGGTATTCTGGTGGCAGGTACTAGATACTAGATGACAGGTACTCTTTAGTTAGGGGGGGCAATCTGGGCACAGTGATACATATGTAGCATGTAACTCACTGTTAGCTGATCTCCTCCTCACACTGGATCGGTGTGTGAAGAGGAGAACCCAGCAACAGTAAGTTACACACACATCAGTGTGTTTTGTTTACGCTTAGTGACCGACTGTGATTGGACACAGCCGGTCACGTGGTAAAGAGCCATTTGATTGGCTCTTTACTCTGATCGAGGCTGGGCTGTATCCAAAGGAAAAGCCTCAGCCCCGATCACCGTGCTGCGCGCCCCTGGGGGCACGCGGGCGCCGTGCACGCCGCTGCGCAGCTCTGCATCATCGAATCCGGTAAGTGTTACCGGAATCTCCGCCGCCCGCCGCCACATTCTTCCCATCGGGGAGCGGCTGTGTCCAGAGGGACACACCGGATCCCCGATCGGCGCGCGCGGGCACCGTGCACGCCGCTGCTGCAGCTCTGCATATAGGAGCCGGTAAGCCGCACGGGAAGCTCCGCTGCCCACCGCCGCCGCTCCGCCGCCTTTTCTTTACCCCCATCGGGTAACGGCTGTGTCCTAAGGGACACAACGGTACCCCGATCGCCGCTCTGTGGGCCCCTGCGGGCCCGCAGTAGTGGCAGAAAGCCGAGGACGTCATATGACATCCACCCAGGATGGGAGATCCCATCTGTGGACGTCATTTGACTATGGCTGGGTAAGGAAGTGGTTAAAGCCCAACTCCTGAAAAACTTAAAATGATATAGTGCAGAAATTATATAGTGCAAGGATTAATAGCTCATTTTGTCTAGGGGAGAGGAGTAGTGGTTCATGATCCTCCACTCTCCCGAGCTGCGATGGTGGACTGTCCCTTTGGCGTCTTCTTGTCTTGTGCAGGGCTATGGACCTTGATTTGATCTTGAAGTTGATGTCAGGACCACAGACTGCTAGAGCTTAGGGGTAAAGAAGCTGCAGGGACCAGCCTAGCTGCAGGGAGGAGTGGAGGATCGGGCAAGTAAATCCTTTTTTTCTTGGCGGAAAAGGAAAGTTACGGTGAGTATTTTATACAATTCTCCTTTTTCCTGGTGCCAACATGGCAGCATATTATATTGGGCAGGAAAGGAAAATTGCGGTAAGTATTTGATATAGTATAATCTTATTGCCTTTACCGACCATATTACATGTTTAGGTACCTCATCCCTAATGAAATAGTATGTACAGAAACATGGAATGGGACTTTCTATAGGCACCCAGAGCAATAGAAGTTGATAAAAAGTTAAAGGGATTGTAAAGTCTTTGTTATTTAAAAAAAAAAAAAAACATGTTATACTTACCTGCTCTTTGCAGTGGTTTTGCACAGGGCAGCCTGGATCCTCCCCTTCTCGGGTCCCTCTTCGCTGCTCCTGGCCCCTCCCTCCTGTTGAGTGCCCCCACAGCAAGAAGCTTGCTGTGGGGGCACCTAAGCCGAGCTGCAGCTCCGTGCGTCCATTCAGACACGGATCTGCGATTCGGCCTCGCGATTCGGCCTCGCTCCCTCTATCTCTCCTGATTGGCTAACTGATTTTGATTGACAGCAGCGGGAGCCAATAGCGCCGGTGCTGTGTCTCAGCCAATTGGGAGGGAGAGTCCTGGATGGCCGTAGACATCACTGGCTAGAGATGGAGCCCAGGTAAGTATTAGGGGGGCTGCTACACACAGAAGGGTTTTTATCTTAATGCATAGAATGCATTAAGATAAAAAAAAACTTCTGCCTTTACAACCCCTTTAAATTCTTTATTTGATACAGACAAAAAGTTATGACATATAGTAAAAGATTGCAATCCAGTACATCAAGGGTATATGACATATTTAAATTCCATCATGCTGAGATATCTTCGGTGACAATCTGTCAATAGAATTGAATCTCAACGCGTTTCAACTCATAAGAGGCTTCATCTGGAGGTAAACAATAAAGTCTGAAATATAAATATACATAAATTCCAACATTTCTTTACTTTAGACTGTCATAGATCAACCCTCTGGGAGAAGGTTATTGGGTAGGCCAGGGCTCCCAGTACTCCTGAAGAGTAAGAGCCGCCCACTGCCCATGCCAGACATGACTTCACATGACTGGTCAGAAGATTGCTAGATTTTAGGTATGTGAGGGATTTAAATAACAAATGATGATCAGATGTTTTTGTTATTTTGACAAACAGCACAAGTTTGAATCTAGAATGTCCCGCTATGTATAAAGGCATTTAAAAGAAAAAAAAAATGTGCCGGTGATGTAACGGCAGTGACTTATTCTAACACGGGTAACCTGAATGGGTTTGGTGATCAGATTATGAATCTTTAGTCTGAAATTATCTTCTTAAATTGTCAGAATGCAGTTCCCGTGCCTCTACCTTACCGGTTTAACCAGTCTACCAACCAAAGTCCAATGTATTCATTCAGGCATGACTTTAGTACAAATACCTGACTGCTAATTGTTCTATAATAGGAAACAAGGGTGTCTGAGGCTTTATGGGATTCTGAAGTTTTACAGAGCAAGATTGCAAATACGTCACCCACCACCTATAAAATGTAGAGGTCAGTCAATCTAAATTGGATATTTGGATAAAGGTGGACCAGAGACAGTGGCAATGCTTTTGAAGGGGCAGAGGGTTTAAAAGTCCCAGCATGCCTATTAGAGCTTTAGAAAACTAATAGTCCCAGCATGTCTGCCTCTTAATGTCAAGAAGAAATATAAGTCCCAGCATACATGCTTCTTAGGGGAACGGAGAACTAAAAAGCCCCAACATGTCTCTTGGGGTAGGGGCAACGGCAAGTCCCAGCGTGTCCCATTGGTCAGTATGTCCCAGAAACATTACATATGTCAAAATAAATGTTACACTGTTTTCAATTCCATCGCTCACTTTTGTCAAGTGTATGTTATCGTCTAAACCTGATTTGTTTCTGTGGCTTGCAGCCTGTTCAATTCTTTTTAATCATTTGTTTCTAAAATCACTACTTCTAATAAGTGATTACTATCTCTATATAATAATCCTTTCATCGCAGAAGGGATGAGATCAAAAACAGTGTAACAATTACTCTGACATACAGTATGTCAAATTTCTTGGCTGTCCTTGTCTTTAATATGTTGAGTCAATGGACCGGAAGAGTTATGCAGATAAAGAGCTCTGACATTCTGCATGTTAGTTCCTGGTAGGTGACTCAGAAAGCTCAGAATCCAGAGACAGCCAGGCCTCTAGTATTTTCATGGCTTGAAAGGTTTCCTTTAGGCCAGATTCATACTGTTGCAGAACAATAAATGCATTTTTCAAATGATTATTGTGACGGATCTCGGATACCCCAGGTGGGCACATCCGCCAGACTTGTGTCTCCTGTCCTCCAAACGCACCCGCAGCCTGCAGATTCGCCATAACCAGCCCTTAACCCCTCAATCACGAGACAAGCCACACAGGTGTTGAGGGTTAAACATGCAGAGCATCAACAGTCTATTAAATCCAAAACATACACTTTTACACACAGTTAGGGACACTCCCCTTAGCCTTGTCATAGAGGGGGGGTAGGGGACAAGGAAGAACCAATGGGAACTGAACACTTGTACATTGAAACAGAGACTACAGATAAACATAAAGGGATTATGGTAAGCAGGCAACCCTTCAATACACATCCCCTGCGGAGAGATGTCTGCAGTCCAGACCATTGTCTATGTGCCATGAACCAACACAATTAAGCACAGCAACAAGAGGGGGGGGGGGGGGCGGTGGATGGGGGAGAAGGGATGTAGCATTACATTACATTATCTCAATGCCAGCTTGTCCGGACGTCTCTTAGTCTCTTATGGGCCATAGTCTGTGGGTAGGAGGCCCGCCCTCAGTCCCTTCCAAAGCACACAGTGACAGTGGGTTCTGTCACATTTCTCCCCTTTTAAAAACAGACTAACCAGGTTCCTGACCCCCAACTGGTCTGGACCTGCGTTAGTCACAAACTTCCACCCCAGGCAACCAGGAAAAGGAAAAGTACGTCTCTGGCGCTGGAGAGCAAAATCGCACATACGGTCTCCCGTGAATAAAAACAGCCGCTGCAGAGTGGGAAAAGCTGTCCGCACTCCCGTGATCCGGGGCTGTGTTGCAGGTATTGGGGGTAGCTGAATAATCCTCTGCCCCGATGCCAGCGTTTCAGCTTGTAGGGAACGTAGGCTGGCAGTGCTATGCAGTTGGGGAGGAAAAGGTTCTTGCTTTTCTCCTGGAGTAGTTACCAGCCGCTGAGGAGGTATCTTGCAGGGACTATCTCCCAGACTCTCCATCTCTTTCTCTGATGCTGGGCAGAGGCCAACAGCGCTCTGCTCCGTAGCCAGCGATTCTGCTAGGGGGACATATACAACGGTAGAGTTCAGCCGCTGGAGAGGGGGAAGGGTTTCCCCCCCCCCCTCCTGGTTCTGTGACCAGCTGCTGCGGCGACTTCTGACAGGGGCTGTCTCCCAAACCCTCCAAAGACATACTGAGGGCTGGGCAGGGGCCCGTGGCACTCTGCCATGCAGCCAGCGCTTCAGCTGGGGGGATAAACACTGGGGTAGTGTCCAAGTGCTGGGCAACCAGCTCACTGAGGTCATCCCTCGGACTCCCTGGATCCAACTCTGAGGGTGGGCAGAGGCCAGCGGCACTCTGCCCGTAGCCAGCGCTTCTGCTGGGGGGATGAACACTGGGGTAGTGTCAAAGTGCTGGGCAACCAGCTCACTGAGGTCATCCCTCGGACTCCCTGGATCCAACTCTGAGGGTGGGCAGAGGCCAGCGGCACTCTGCCCTGCAGCCAGCGCTTCTGCTGGGGGGATGAACATTGGGGTACTGTCCAATTACTGGGAGGGAGAATTGCTTCCTCCACTCCCGCTGGGGATATCCGCTGTTAGGGAAACAGCTCACGAAGAGCATCTCTCAGACTCTCCGGGTCCAACTCTTTTTCTGATGCTGGGCAGAGGCCAGCGGCACTCTGCCCTGTAGCCAGCGCTTCTGCTGGGGCACCGGATTCGATACTCTGGACTTGCTGCTGATCACCATTTACCAGCCTTCCAGCGCCCGTCTCAACTTCCCCTTCTGAGACCTTTATGCTTTTATCTTGTCTCGCTGCCTGGGAAACCTCTGGTGCATTCTGGCATTCTAGCACTCGCAGTGCCCTCTGTATCATCGCCGCTTCTTCCATTGCGGTTAGGACGGGAAAACGTAGGGGCACTCCTGGCCCCATTTGCTCTGCATCTTCGCGACTGTCCGCTATTTCTCCAGGACAGTCCCAGGCAACGGGAGCCATGCCAGGCTGCTGATCACCGTCAAACAGCCGCTTGTAGGCAATCTCGAGCTCCCATTCCCGCTCAACCAGGAACTCCAATTCCTCCAGGCCACACGCCTCTTCGGGAAGGTCCAGCACCTCATCTCGGAAGTCCAGGATGTCTTCCAGCCGCCACTCTTCGTCGCTCCCAAAGTCTGGGTCTCTGTACATTTTTTTATGGAGCAGCCCCACGCTGCCGTAGCCAACGCCTTCTGTCGGGCTGCCATCTGCTGTACTTGGCCACAGTTGAGCCGCGAACCACCGGAGGGCTCTGTAGCTGGCGTCCAGCCTCATCTCCTCCTGGACCAATCTTCCGAGCTCCATCTTACACTCATCTCGCGGTCGTTCCCTCAGGAACACCTCTCGTGCACGGTACTGCGTCCAGTACATCTCTGTGGAGGAGGGAAGGATCTTCCCCTGATGATGCCGCTCGTGGCTTAGTGTCTCATGCCAGAGTTGCCAGCAGATCACATCCTCCCAGCCGAGCATGGTGCGCTCTGTCGCTGGTCCCCGATGTTGCTTCCGCATGCCTTGCAGCCTCCTCCCATACTCCGCTCTCATGCTGGCCGGTCCCCGTATCGCTCCTCGGCGGCTGCCCGGATCTTGAATCCTGGTGGTGGTTTGGATGTCCCGGACTGCAGGAGACATCCCACTGCTGCCAACACTGTGATGGATCTCGGATACCCCAGGTGGGCACATCCGCCAGACTTGTGTCTCCTGTCCTCCAAACGCACCCGCAGCCTGCAGATTCGCCATAACCAGCCCTTAACCCCTCAATCACGAGACAAGCCACACAGGTGTTGAGGGTTAAACATGCAGAGCATCAGCAGTCTATTAAATCCAAAACATATACTTTTACACACAGTTAGGGACACTCCCCTTAGCCTTGTCATAGAGGGGGGGTAGGGGACAAGGAAGAACCAATGGGAACTGAACACTTGTACATTGAAACAGAGACTACAGATAAACATAAAGGGATTATGGTAAGCAGGCAACCCTTCAATACACATCCCCTGCTGAGAGATGTCTGCAGTCCAGACCATTGTCTATGTGCCATGAACCAACACAATTAAGCACAGCAACAAGAGGGGGGGGGCGGATGGGGGAGAAGGGATGTAGCATTACATTACATTATCTCAATGCCAGCTTGTCCGGACGTCTCTTAGTCTCTTATGGGCCATAGTCTGTGGGTAGGAGGCCCGCCCTCAGTCCCTTCCAAAGCACACAGTGACAGTGGGTTCTGTCACAATTATGAAAGGGTTTGTTCACCTTTTTACTTACTTTTCCCAAACACCTCCCTATGCATTAACCACTTCAGCCCTGGAGCATTTGGCTGGCCAAAGACCAGAGCACTTTTTGCGATTCGGCACTGCGTCGCTTTAACTGACAATTGCGCGGTCGTGCAACGTGGCTCACGAACAAAATTGGCGTCCTTTTTTCCCTACAAATAGAGCTTTCTTTTGGTGATATTTGATCATCTCTGTGGTTTTTATTTTGTGCGCTATAAACAAAAAAATAGCGCCAATTTTGAAAAAAAAGCAATATTTTTTAGTTTTTGCTATAATAAATATCCCCCCGAAAATATATAAAAAAAAAACATTTTTTTAATCAGTTTAGGCCGATACGTATTCTTCTACATATTTTTGGTGAAAAAAATCGCAATAAGCGTTTATTGATTGGTTTGCGCAAAAGTTTTAGCGTCTACAAAATAGGGGATAGTTTTATGGCATTTTTATTAATATATATATATTTTTTTTACTAGTAATGGCGACGATCAGCGATTTTTTTTTTTTTAGTTTTTTTTATTTTTATTTTTATCGTCACTGCGACATTATGGAGGACACATCGGACACTTTTGGCGCTATTTTGGGACCATTCACATTTACACAGCAATCAGTGCTATAAATATGCACTTATTACTGTGTAAATGTGACTGTCAGTGAAGGGGTTTACCAGGAGGGGGCGCTGATGGGGTTAAGTGTGTCCTAGGGATGTGTTCTATCTGTAGGGGGGATGGGCTACGTGTAACACGACACTGATCACCGCTCCCGATGACAGGGAGCTGTGATCAGTGTCCTGTGTGACAGCAGGAAGGTAAAGTCACCTGGTTGCATCCAGGGGGGTAGATATATTTCGCCCAGATTCAGGCTTTACGCCGACTTATACAACTAGGTGGAGAGTTGTATAAGGCTAGTGGGCTCATGGATGACTCATACCTCTAGGGAGAGGGCTGGGCGTCGTGCAGACAGGGAGTTGATGAGACCAGCTGAAGCTTGTCAGCTCATTTAGGCCTCTATAAGAACTCCCAGCTTCATTAGATGTTAGCTCATGCCTGGAACCAGACCTGTGTGGACTGTCTAGGGAGAGTGAACCCCTGTGCGGTGAGACAAAGCCTGTGTGGCTATTTGCTTGGACATTTAAAACCAGGGACTTAGGGACTAGGACAGCACTAGGCTGATCCCAGTTGTTAGTTAGGAAACCTGTATGTTTAGTCAGAGGTCAACTTGACCAGGATTTATTTTGGTTATGTTTCTTTTGCTTTGCTGTGTTTTGTCACTGTAAATAGAAAATAAACCGCACCTTTTTGATTTTGAAAACCACAACCTCCGTTTGCTGGGCCTGTTTTGTGTGGGGAGCCCATCCCGGGGGTCACACACACCCGCTGCCGAGCTAACCCCCTCACACCTGTCACTAAGCAGAATGTGGAAATGCTTGTTTACATCAGCATTTCCCCGTTCTTCCTCTCCGGTGAGACGATCGCGGATATCCCCGCAGAGCTCGTGGCAAGCGTGCGCCAACAATGCCACGTCTTAAAGGCAACGTACAGGTACGTTATTCTGCCTGTACTTGCCATTCTGCCGACGTATATCGGCAAGCGGTTAAAGTATACCTAAAAGCAAATTTTTTATTTTTATATTTTTTTGAGTGGAGATGGATTAGAACTCGGGTTGCCACCTCATCCCTTTAAAACCGAACACATATTAATTACACAGGTTCTGTGGCTGATTAGGTGGTAATTAAACTCGGTGCCTTATCGGCATTAAATTTGCCTCAGAACCTGTGTAATTCATATGTGTTCGGGTTTTAGCCCTCGTTCACACTGAACAAAGCTTTGAAAGCCGCATTTCAGTCCGACGTTGGGGGCGACGTGAAAGACATCTGTGCGGGTTCATGCACAAATGTCTATTGAAATCTCCCTCAAAGTCACCAAAAGTAGTGCAGAAAGTACTTTTGGAAATGAGTGTGGCGCCGCAAAGTCGGCGTCCCACCGATTGGGATGCTCCTATTGCCACCAATAGGCTCCAATTTGACCTGTCAAATCGCACCGATGTGAACGGGGGCTAAAGCCGGGTTCACACTGGTGCGACACGACACTTGTCCTACTTTGGATCCAACTTTGCCCTGCGACTTGAAGCCGACATACGTCTGACTTTCAATGAACGGGGATCCGACTTGGATCTCCGCCAATACCAGGCACTGTGTTTGGTATGAATCTTGAGAGGGAACTCCACGCCAAATTTGAAATAAAAAAACGGCATGGTTTCCCCCTCCAAGAGCATACCAGGCCCTTCAGTCTGGTATGGATTTTAAGGTGACCCCCCTACGCCGAAAAAAATGGCGCGGGGGTCCCCCCAAAATCCATACCAGACCCTTATCCGAGCACACAGCCTTGCCGGTCAGGAAGGGGGGTGGGGACGAACGAGCGCCCCCCTCCCCTCCTGAACCGTACCAGGCCGCATGCCCTCAACATGGGGGGGGGTGGGTGCTTTCCCCCACCCTAAAGCACCCTGTCCCCATGTTGATGAGGACAAGGGCCTCTTCCCGACAACCCTGGCCGTGGGTGTCGGGGTCTGCAGGCGGGGGGCTTATCGGAATCCGGGATCCAGGCCCCCCACCCTATGTGAGTATGGGGTACATCGTACCCCTACCCATTCACCTGTGGGGAAAAAAGTTGTCAAAAAAACACACTAGACAGGTTTTAAAAGTAATTTATTAGGCAGCTCCGGGGGTCTTCTTCCGACTCTCCGGCCTCTTCTCCCGCTCTCCGGCCTCTTCTCCCGCTCTCCGGTGCCTTCTCCGCGCTCTCCGGTTCTCCTCCCGCTCTCCGGTGCTTTCTGCCTTCTGCCCGATCTTCTTCAACATCTTCTTCCCTCTTCTCTTCTTGAGATGTTGACACAACGATCTCTCCCGCTGTAATGCCGTGTGCGCGGTGCGCAATGATTTATATAGGCATGGGGCGTGGTCACTGGGTGATGTGACCCCACCCCCTTATGACGTTGCAGTCTCGGGGCATGATGGGACGGCGACGTCATTTTTTTCGGCATAGGGGGTCCCCTTAAAATCCATACCAGACCGAAGGGCCTGGTATGCTCTTGGAGGGGGAACCCATTACCCGTTTTTTTATTAAAAATTTGGCGTGGAGTTCTCCCTCAAGATCAGCAGAGCACAAGTCGCATGCCAAAGTCGGAGCATGCAAGGCGGCGTTCTGACTTTGATCCGACTTCAATGATATTCAATGGGCTGAAGTAGGATCAAAGTCGGATGAAAGTAGTACAGGGAGCATTTTCAAAGTCGAACCGACTTGTGTTGGACCAGTTAAGTCGGCTCCCATAGGGAAACATTGATTTTCACACGTCATGCGACATGAGCTCCCAATGTCGGAGCGTTTGTCGCACCAGTGTGAACCCGGCCTCAAGGGATGAGGTGGCAACCCTAATTAGAACACCTGTCAGTTTTTTATTGCTGTCTGTGTTCTTATTAGGGAGATTCACCCTCTCTATCTGTCCTGTTTACCATTTATCATTAAAAGTGAAAGAAAATCCCAGATGTTGGGTTGTCCGCAGAAAAGTAATAGAGGTGAAATCTTCCAATCGGAACACTAGTTCTGGTGACATGGGGGGCCCCAAAAGATTCCCCAAAAAATTCTATGCATGACGGTAAAAAACCTTCTGTGTGCAGCAGCCCCCCCTAATGCTTACCTGAGCCCCCTCTCGATCCAGCGATGTCCACGAGAGCCTTGCCTCTCTGGGGACTCCCACTCCTGATTGGCTATTGGCGGCAGCAGCAGGATCCATTGAGTGAGCCAATCAGGAGATGGTGGGGTGGCGGGGCTGAACCGCGGCTCTGTGTGAATGGACACACAGAGCAGCGGCTAGGGTGCCCCATAGCAAGCTGCTTGCTGTAGGGGCACCAGACAGGAGGGAGGAGCCAGGAGAACCAGCGCGGGACCGAAAAAGAGGAGGATCAGGGCCATTCTGTGTAAAACCACTGTATAGAGCAGGTAAGTATAACATGTTTATTATTTCAATGAAAAAAAAAATAAAAGCTTTACAATCACTTTAATTTACAGGGATTTCCTCTCACTTCCTGTTTGACTGTGGAACAGGTAGTGAAGGTAAATCTCCCTAATGGGACAAATATGGGAAAAATAAACCTTACAGGGGTCCTTACTGTATCCCACAAAAAAAGTGTTGCCTATAGTTCTGCTTTAAAGTGTCCTACACATACTGCAGCTGCTGGCTTTTAATAATAGGACACTTGCCTGTCCTGGAGTCCAGCGATGTCGGCACCCGCAGCTGATGTTTCCAGGATAACAGCCGCTGCACACCCGTGGCGGCGCACAACGCGGCGATCGGTGGTGCGGCGTGTCAGTCTGACACACCACTACACCGATCTCGGTAAAGAGCCTCCGACGGAGGCTTTTTACCACGTGATCAGCCGTGTCCAATCACAGCTGATCACGATGTAAACAGGACGAGCCGTTGATCGCCTTTTCCTCACTCGCGTCTGACAGACAGACACGAGTAGAGAAGAGCCGATCAGCTGCTCTCCTGACAGGGGGTGTCTGCACTGATTGTTTATCAGCGCAACCCCCCCTCGGATGCCCGATCAGGACCACCAGGATGCGACCAGGACCACCAGGGATGTCATCACACTGGACCACCAGGGAAATGCCAATCAGTGCCCATCCCCAATGCGTGCCAGTGCCATCAGTGATGCCCATCAGTGCCATCTATCAGTGCCATGTATAAGTGCCCAGCAGTGCCGCCTATCAGTGCCGCTCATAAGTACCCTACCCATCAGTGCCGCCTATCAATGCTGCATATTGGCGCCACCTTATCAGTGCCACCTTATCAGTGCCCATCAGTGAAGGAGAAAACTTACTTATTCACAAAATTTTAGAACAGAAACAAAATACATTTTTGGGTATTTTTTTATTTATTTAGCAAAAAATAAAAACCGCAGAGGTGATCAAATACCACCAAAAAAAAGCTCTATTTGTGGGAACAAAATTATAAAAATTCTGTTTGGGTACAATGTAGCATGACCGCGTAATTGTCATTTTAAACAGCGACAGCAAAAAAAGCTGAAAATTGGCTTGGGCAGGAAGAGGGTGTAAGTGCCTGGTATTGAAGTGGTTAATGACACTTTACTACAGTAACATGCTGTGCTCCACATTGTAAGAAAAGGTTTACCTTTTCAGATGCTCAGATAATCTTGTCCCCTACCCATGCATGCTCAGTCTGCTCTTTTTTTCGCAGCTCAACATTGTGCATGAGTGAGAGAGTGGAATGCGAATTTCCTTTCAGATTTGCTACAGCTTCTAATGTTTGCTTACTGCACCCCTCAAGCTTTTCACATCAATTTCAATACCGGAGATTAGCCTGCACAACTGTGCAAGCCTGAAGGGAAGGCTGGTGTTCAGCTTTAACTTTGCATGGGCTGTTAAACCACCACACCGGTTATAATACAGCTGCACCTTTTAGTCCAAAGTAGTATCACATTTGTTTGTTGTGGTGCACATTTCAAAATGAAGGGCACTGCAGTGCATCCCAGGTAGAATTGTGCTGTTGTGTGCTTTGCAATAAAAAGGCATTAAGGCCCCTTTTACACTGGGGCGGGAGGAGCGGTGGTGGTAAAGCGGCGCTAATTTGCGGAGGTATTCGGCCGCTAGCGGTGCGGTTTACCCCCCCGCTAGCGGCCGAAAAAGGGTTAATACCACCCGCAATGCGCCTCTGCAGAGGCGCATTGCCGGCGGTATAGTCACAGTGTCTCATTGATTTCAATGGGCAGGAGCGGTGGAGGAGCGGTAAACACACCGCTCCAAAGATGCGGCTAGCAGGACTTTTGGAGGGGTCCTGCTAGCGCACCGCTTCAGTGTGAAAGTCCTCTGGCTTTCAGACTGGAGAAACAGCGGTCGCTGTTTCAGGTAGGTTTGCAGGTGCTATTTTTAGCGCAATAGCGCCTGCAAACCACCCCAGTGTGAAAGGGGTCTTAGATGCGTGTTTTTCTGCATGTTACCATACTGTACAGATCTGATTGGGCCCTTAACATTTCAGAGTAGTAATGCTGCTGCCGCATATGTGACCTGATCAAAGATACTGCATTTTACAGGACAGATATAAATCATATTTGGTGGCTGTACAATAAACACCTGTCTGTTTACTCAAAGCCTTATCTCTTCCTGGCTTCAGCAGATAAGAGAGAGATTGGAGGCTGTTCAGAGCCTGTTTACACTGCTGGCTGGCACTAGCAGATGTGTGCTGGGCGAAGGGTAATTTTTATGTATGGTTCTATCATTCAAAGCCAGGACAAGGTTTATCATCACCCAAGGCACAAAGGCCAAGATGACTTTTAAATATTGCTCTGCATTACTGAATTTATAATTTTTTTTTAATACTTTATTGAGGAAGAAATGCCTTTGTTATTCAGCGCTTCAATGTACTTGTGAGTGAAAAACAGATTAGGGCCTCATGTACACTGCTGCTAGTAAACGGACGTTTAGGAGCAGTTGGGCATTTTTTCCAACTGCTCCTGAACTCTCCTCTATGTTATCTTATCAGTACATGTACACAGGGTCCTTTACAGTCGTTTCTAGGCAATTGAGTTTAGAGGCTTTTTTTTGGAACGCAAAAAAATGGGTTCAGAAGCTGAGTTTAAAGGCATTTCAAGCGCTAAACGCAGCTAAATGCGGTAACTCGTATTTTTTTAAAAAACGATTCCAAATGCAAACGTGGCAAAACTTCGCTAAACGCTGCATGTAAACGCGGCAAAACGGACGTTTTAAATGTGGGTTACTATCTGTCAAGTTAAACTGTTCAGAAGAGGTTGTAAAAACGTCCCATGTACATAAAGCCTAATTTAGAGGAAAAATGTCAAGCCCAAGGCCCGCGGCTTATAGGGCCCTCCAAGCCATGTCATGTGGCGCTTGCGCCCATTCCGCCATGTCTGGCTCCCACCCTCCTTTCCTGCTCCCTTCTGTGTTTACAAGGGACAGGTTTGCTCTCAGCGGCTCCCAAATCTAACAGATCCCTATACACACTCAACGTGAGGCACGGCAGAGACAGATCTCCAGAATCAGAGAAAGAATGATCTCCCTACAAGGTGGTGAGGCAGATCCGCCCACACAGGGAGGTACTAGACCTGGGCCAGGGAGGGGAAGTTGGGGTTGCACACTTTGCTTAGTGCACTCCTAAATCCTGCACTCTGTATACAGTGCATCCCTGAAATCTGAATGTAGCGCACTTCTGAAATCTGCACTCTGTTCGTAGCGCACACTTCTGAACTCTGCACTCTGTAGGTAGCGCACTCCTGAACTCTGCACTCTGTAGGTAGCGTACTCCTGAACTCTGCATTCTATATGTAGCGCACTCCTAAACCCTGCACTCTGTATACAGCGCATCCCTGAAATCTGATCGTAACACACTTCTGAAATCTGCACTCTGTTCATAAGCGCACCCCTGAACTCTGTTCGTAGTGCATCCCTAAACTCTGTACGTAGCACATTCCAAAATCCTATATTCTGTTCGTAGTGCACTCTTGAACGCTGCACATAACGTATCCCTGAACCCAAGTATGTAGTGCACCCCAGATACAACTGGCCCTTTGAGGGAAACCATACTGCTGATGCGGCCCACAATGAACTTGAGTTTGACACCCCTGGTTTAGAGGAATCATTCAGAACAAAAAGTGCATCATCACCCTGGACATTTCTTATAACCACGGTGAGGTCTGCTACCTGTAACAACAAGATTCCCCCATTCATTTTCTCATACTGCACTGGCAACATGAAATAGGTAACTGTGATTGCTATGGGCAACAAGAGTGGCCCCTTTACCCTTATCCTGTTCTCGTTGGTGTTGGCCTTTTCAACTTCTAAGGGCTTGTCCATGTCATAACAGGTAAATTCCACACCACTTACCTTAGCGCCAATGGTCAGGCTACTTGTCAGGTCCCTCGTCTGTACCAGCACCTTCTCCACAGCTTCTTCTGGGGCCCAGTTTTTGGCCACTTTGATTGGCTGGTGTGGTATGACACAATTTAGGCAAACAGTGATTGTAAATGCACAGCACAGTGAATATTTTTAACAAAACTGCAAGCATATAGTTACGTTTATTATAGTGCGTTGCATGTCTCTTCTGCAATAAACAGCATTTTTGTGTAGTGATGCCTGTTGCATTGAGCAATGACCCTTTGTTGCTCTTGCTTTTATATTGCCAACACTGCCCTCCTGAACCTTATTCACACCCTTAACCACTTAAGCCCCGGACCATTTGGTAGCTAAAGGACCAGAGGTGAATTCAGAATTTTGCACTGCGCTGCTTTAACTGTAAATTGTGCGGACATGCAATGTTGTACCCAAACGAAATTTGCGTCCTTTTCTTCCCACAAATAGAGCTTTCTTTTAATGGTATTTGATTGCCTCTGCGATTTTTATTTTTTGCGATATAAACGGAAAAAGACCGAAAATTTTGAAAAAAAAGGATATTTTCTACTTTTTGTTATAAGAAAAATCGAATAAACTCAATTTTAGTCATACATTTAGGCCAAAATGTATTCAGCCACATGTCTTTAGTAAAAAAAATGTCAATAAGCGTATATTTATTGGTTTGCGCAAAAGTTATAGCGTTTACAAACTAGGGTACATTTTCTGGAATTTACACAGCTTTAAATTTATGACTGCCTATCTCATTTCTTGAGGTGCTAAAATGGCAGGGCAGTACAAACCCCCCCCCCCCAAATGACCCCATTTTAGAAAGTAGACACCCCAAGGAAATTGCTGAGAGGCATGTTGAGCCCATTGAATATTTTTTTTTTTGTCCCAAGTGATTGAATAATGACGAAAAAAAAAAAAAAATTACAAAAAGTTGTCACTAAATGATATATTGCTCACACATGCCATGGTTATATGTGGAATTGCACCCCAAAATACATTCTGCTGCTTCTCCTGAGTACGGGGGTACGACATGTGTGGGACTTTTTAGGAGCCTAGCCACGTACGGGACCCCGGAAACCAAGCACCGCCTTCAGGATTTCTAAGGGCGCAAATTTTTGATTTCACTCCTCACTACCTATCACAGTTTTGAAGGCCATAAAATGCCAAAATAGCACAAAACCCCCCCCAAATGACCCCATTTTAGAAAGTAGACACCCCAAGGAAATTGCTGAGAGGCCTGTTGAGCCCATTGAATATTTTTTTTTTTTGTCCCAAGTGATTGAATAATGACAAAAAAAAATTACAAAAAGTTGTCACTAAATGATATATTGCTCACACATGCCATGGTTATATGTGGAATTGCACCCCAAAATAAATTTTGCTGCTTCTCCTGAGTACGGGGATACCACATGTGTGGGACTTTTTAGGAGCCTAGCCGCGTACGGGACCCCGAAAACCAATCACCGCCTTCAGGATTTCTAGGCACAAATTTTTGATTTGACTCCTTGTCATGGATATGCAGTAGTGTTTGTCTGTCAGCTTACCTTCCTTCCCATGTGTTCATCTAGAGACCAGACCTCCTTCACCTGGCTTCCTCTATAATCTCCTCCCAGCCTGACTCCACCCCAGGCCCTATCACTGAACACTATATTAACCTGTGCACTGCAAGCCTGCTTTGCTGATCAACGTGTTTGTTAGGCATTGTGTGTTTGGGTTCCTGCCTGCCGTGTGCTACGTCTGTCTCTCTGTTACGTTATTGGCTTGTCCCCGACTATCCCTGTCTGCTCGTGACCCTTGACCTTCGGCTCGTTCTTCGTTATCCTTGTCTGCTTGTGGCCCCTGACCTTCAGCTTGTTATTCGGTTCTCTCTTATCGTGTGCTGCTGCTTCCCCTCTTTTCCCCTTATCCTACGGGGCGTGAGCTAGGAAACTCCAGGGGCCGCGACCTGGTCCCAGCCTGCAGCTAACATCCTCACCACTAGAGGCCCTGGAGAAGACCAGCTGGGTCTTAGACTCCGCGCCCTGGGGAATCTTGGCTCTAGCTTCCGTTTGGAACCCTGGTTGTGCTCCTCTGGTCCCGCTTTCCACAACCACCCAGTTTCATATCCGCAGAAGCCAGCCATAGGGTTCACTACCTCGCGGTGCACTCCTGTCCCCCTACGGTGTGCATCTGTCACCTGGCCACAGGTGACCCTGACAGTTTGATCAGCCATGAACCCGGCTGACATCCCGCTACCCGCGGATGATCCATTGCAGGGCATAGTTTGCAGGCTTGAAACCCAGGAATCGAATCAGACTCAGGTGATGCGATTCCTCCAGGATCTGGCTTCTGGCTTCGAGCAGCTTCAGGCCTCCTTGGGAACCCTGAATCCGCAACCTCAAATACAATCAGCGGCTGCACCTATTGCACCAGTCGCAGCCACACACTCGCTACAACTGCCAGCTCCGTCCCGTTTCTCTGGGGACTCCAAGGCTTGCAGGGGGTTCCTTAGCCAATGCACGATTCATTTTGAGCTCCAGCCCCAAAACTTCCTGTCTGATCGGGCTAAGGTAGCCTATATCATTTCCCTCCTCTCTGGTGAAGCTTTAGCCTGGGCAGCCCCTCTGTGGGAACTGAATGATCCAGTGGTTTCTAGCCTGTCTGGCTTCTTGAAACTTTTTCGGAATATCTTCGAAGAACCGGCTCGTGTCTCTTCAGCGGCCAGCGCCCTTTTTCGTCTCCGCCAAGAGTCTGCTTCTGTGGGACAGTATGCCCTTCATTTCCGCATACTGTCGGCTGAGTTGAGCTGGAACAATGAGGCCTTAGTCGCAACCTTTTTGCATGGCCTGTCTGATAGAGTGAAGGATGAATTAGCTGGAAGAACCATCCCCACTGATCTGGCCGGCGTTATCTCCTTGTGTAACCAGATCGATATTCGCTTTCAGGAGAGGACCTTAGAAAAGCAACGCCAGCACTCCTTGGTTCTTAGTCAGCCTGAGCTCCCCTCTCTTCGACCCGTAGAGCATCTCCTACCAGCTGAGGAACCCATGCAGCTGGGTCGGACCAGGCTATCCCCCGAGGAACGTGCTAGGCGCAGAACTCTTGGTCTGTGTCTTTACTGTGGGGGCAAAGGTCATTTTCGTGACACTTGCTCTCTTTGTCCAGAAAAACGTTCGGGTCCACTTCATCTGGAAAGTGGAGTATTGGACCCAGAAATATCACCTTCCCCTTCTCGTCTTCTGCTTTCTGTGTTCCTTCATGTTGGTGCTTCTTCTCATTTGGTCTCAGCATATCTGGATTCCGGAGCCGCTGGTAATTTCATGGACTGGGAAATCGCATCGTCCATGAGACTTACTCTTTTGCCCCTCACCACGCCATTGGTGGTCTTGGCGATTGATGGTACTGTTCTCCCAGGGGGACCTATCCGCTTCCAGACCCTCCCTGTTAAGATGTCGGTAGGGACACTCCACCAGGAGTGGATATCCTTCCTTATCTTACCCAAGGCCTCAACGCCTATAATTTTGGGTCTCCCATGGTTACAGCTCCATTCTCCTCATGTGGACTGGACTACTGGACAGATCCTGGCTTGGGGTCCCTCCTGTTCCTCGTCCTGCCTACCCAAGGTTGCCCCCTGTGAATCTGAGCCGGTCATTCATTCCAGGTTGCATAACCATTTACATTTCTCTGTCCCTAACCACCCTTGGACGCACAGCCAGGCTAGCTTGTCTACAAGTCCTGCAGTCGCTACGTCTTGCGATGCGATTCAGGTAGTCGCTACACCTGACTCAGCTATTCACTCTGCCTTTGTACTAGTTATGCCAGTCCAGCCCATGCCCAGTGAGCCTCTTACTTTTTCTTGTTCGGGACATTCTGCTTGTCCTTCAGCTATTCAGCTTGACTCCGGCGACATGTCACCTTCTAACCAACCTGACTTCAGGGTTCCACTGACATCTGCCCAGTCTGATGGTCCTGTGCAAGATGACCAGTTCCCCTTTAAGGGTCTAGGGGACCCTCCTCAGATTCCTGTTGATCCTCTCATGCCCTTGCTTATTCCTAGAGAGCCTTTGGTCCTCAATAGATCTTCTTGTCATCTCCCTACCTCGTTTTCGGTCTCTGAGGATAATTTTAAGTACGAGGTTAGACAAGTTCTGGATTCTCGGCTCTGCAGAGGCATTCTTCAGTACCTTGTGCATTGGAGAGGTTTTGGTCCTGAGGAGGCGTCTTGGATCGCTGCATCTGATGTCGCTGCACCTCATCTGTTGAGAAGGTTTCATCAGAGATTTCCCTTTAAGCCTGGGTCCAGGCGGGGGAGGGCCCATAAGAGGGAGGGTACTGTCATGGATATGCAGTAGTGTTTGTCTGTCAGCTTACCTTCCTTCCCATGTGTTCATCTAGAGACCAGACCTCCTTCACCTGGCTTCCTTTATAATCTCCTCCCAGCCTGACTCCACCCCAGGCCCTATCACTGAACACTATATTAACCTGTGCACTGCAAGCCTGCTTTGCTGATCAACGTGTTTGTTAGGCATTGTGTGTTTGGGTTCCTGCCTGCCGTGTGCTACGTCTGTCTCTCTGTTACGTTATTGGCTTGTCCCCGACTATCCCTGTCTGCTCGTGACCCTTGACCTTCGGCTCGTTCTTCGTTATCCTTGTCTGCTTGTGGCCCCTGACCTTCAGCTTGTTATTCGGTTCTCTCTTATCGTGTGCTGCTGCTTCCCCTCTTTTCCCCTTATCCTACGGGGCGTGAGCTAGGAAACTCCAGGGGCCGCGACCTGGTCCCAGCCTGCAGCTAACATCCTCACCACTAGAGGCCCTGGAGAAGACCAGCTGGGTCTTAGACTCCGCGCCCTGGGGAATCTTGGCTCTAGCTTCCGTTTGGATCCCGGTTGTGCTCCTCTGGTCCCACTTTCTACAACCACCCAGTTTCCTATCCGCAGAAGCCAGCCATAGGGTTCACTACCTCGCGGTGCACTCCTGTCCCCCTACGGTGTGCATCTGTCACCTGGCCACAGGTGACCCTGACACTCCTCACTACCTATCACAGTTTCGAAGGCCATAAAATGCCAAAATAGCACAAAACCCCCCCAAATGACCCCATTTTGGAAAGTAGACACCCCAAGCTGTTTGCTGAGAAGCATGGTGAGTATTTTACAGCTCTCATTTGTTTTTGAAAATGAAGAAAGAACATTTTTTTTTTCTTTTTTTTTTTCAATTTTCAAAACTTTGTGACAAAAAGCGAGATCTGCAAAATACTCACAATACCTCTCAGCAAATAGCTTGGGGTGTCTACTTTCCAAAATGGGGTCATTTGGGGGGGTTTTGTGCCATCTGGGCATTCCATGGCCTCCGAAACTGTGATAGGCAGTGAGAAGTGAAATCAAAAATTGACACCCTTAGAAAGCCTGAAGGCGGTGATTGGTTTTTGGGGTCCCGTACGCGGCTAGGCTCCCAAAAAGTCTCACACATGTGGTATCCCCGTACTCAGGAGAAGCAACAGAATGTATTTTGGGGTGTAATTCCACATATGCCCATGGCATGTTTGAGCAATATATAATTTAGTGACAACTTTGTGCAAAAAAAAAATAAAAAATGTCTTTTTTCCGCAACTTGTGTCAACATATAAAATATTCCATGGACTCGACATGCCTCTCAGTATATAGCTTGGGGTGTCTACTTTCCAAAATGGGGTCATTTGGGGGGGTTTTGAACTGTTCTGGCATTTTATACACAACATTAGGAAGCTTACATCCACTCTTCTAACCACTTGAAGACAAAGCCCTTTTTGACACTTTTTGTTTACATGAAAACATATTTTTTTTGCAAGAAAATTATGTTGAACCCCCAAACATTATATATATTTTTAAATCAAAGGCCCTACAGAATAAAATGGTGGGTGTTGCATTTTTTTTTTCTACACAGTATTTGCGCAGCGATTTTTCAAACGCATTTTTTGGGGAAAAAATACACTTTTTTTAATTTTAATGCACTAAAACACACTATATTGCCCAAATGTTTGATGAAATAAAAAGATGATCTTAGGCCGAGTACATAGATACCAAACACGACATGCTTTAAAATTTCACACAAACGCGCATTGGCGACAAACTACATACATTTTTAAAAGCCTTTACAGGTTACCCCGTTAGATTTACAGAGGAGGTCTACTGCTAAAATTGCTGCCCTCGATCTGACCTTCGCGGTGATACCTCACATGCATGGTGCAATTGCTGTTTACATATGACGCCAGACCGACGCTTGCGTTCGCCATTGGGCAAGAGCAGGGCAGGACAGGGGTGCTTTTTTTATTATTATTATTATTAATTTTGCTTTTTTATTTTATTTTTAAACTGTTGCTTCCATATATATTTTTTTTTTATCATTTTTATTGTCATCTCAGGGAATGTAAATATCCCCTATGATAGCAATAGGTAATGACAGCTTTTTTGAAAAAACTGGGGTCTATTGGACCCTAGATCTTTCCTCTGCCCTCAAAGCATCTGACCACACCAAGATCGGTGTGATAAAATGCTTTCCCAATTTCCCAATGGCGCTTTTTATATCCGGGGGGGGGACATTCCCTCCCACTGCTTGTGAAAGCAGTCCAGAGGCTAATTAGCCACTAGGATTGCTTTTACATGAAAGCCGGCCGCTGGCTGAAAAGAATGATACCAAGATGATACCTAAACCCGCAGGCATCATTCTGGTATAAACATTCAAAGTCCAGCAACATACCAGTACGTTGCTGGTCCTTGTTGGACATGTATTGTAATCTTTTTTTTCATGCAGCCTGTTGGCTGAACGAAAAAAAAAGATTGATCGGTGGGTATGCCCACCATTAGAATACCGCCCTTCATCCACCCACTTCTAATGATGGGCATACATGCACCATTTATATATGCCGAAGCATGGGGGCATCTTCCCGCAAAAGTTATGCCGCGTACACATGGTCAGACTTTTCCACGGGCAAGCCTCCATCGGAATTTCGACCGTATGTACGCGGCATTAGGAGCAAAATCGCTCCTCCACCCCTGCTGCCCCAATGCTTCGGCATATATGCTTTTTTTTTTTTAACTGTGGTGGTGAAATCACCTCCTACAGCACTGGAGTCGCAGGGATCAGGCCTGTCTCTGCGAACGCTGCAGTTATGTGTGTTGTGTTTTGTAAGTGACAGTGATCGATCGATACTGCACTTGGGTGGCCTGGGCTGGACGGAGGGGCAAAACGCAGGTGCCAGCAGGTATCTGGGCTGATCCCGCTAACACTGCGTTTTTGGGAACCCTAAACTGCTGGGGACGCTAGTATAGATCTGATCAGATCAGATATTGATCTGTTCAGATACTATACCACTAAGGGGGGTGTATGCTTAACGCGTGGGTGTTAGCGCTACTGGCATTAACCTGACGCTGCCTGGGGTGTGACGCAGACCCTCTCTGACGCTAAAACCTAATTGATATCACCCGCCGGGCGATCAGGGGGTTAAACCTTTATTGGGTTATATATACGGCGGGTGCCCTGACACTATAAAAAGCAAACTAACTAACCAGCGTCACCCGTAACACTTATATGATGATCACTGGTGAAAGGGTTAACTAGGGGCAATTAGGGGGTTAAAACCTTTATTAGGTAATATATGGGGGTACCTGACGCTATATAAAAACCTGACGGCGAACCTAAAAAAAAATTACTGGCTACCTATCGGCATCACCGACGCTAAGACATCGATCAGAAAAATGATCGCATAGCGACGGCGGTGCTAGGGGGTGAAAGGGTTACCTGGGGGGCGATCAAGGGGGTTAAACCTTTATTAGGTAATATATGGGGGTACCCGACGCTATAAAAACCTGCGGCGAACCTAAAAAAAATTACTGGCTACCGATCAGCATCACCGACGCTAAGACATCGATCAGAAAAATGATCGCATAGTGACGGCGGTGCTAGGGGGTGAAAGGGTTACCTGGGGGGCGATCAAGGGGGTTAAACCTTTATTAGATAATATATGGGGGTACCTGACGCTATAAAAACCTGCGGCGAACCTAAAAAAAATTACTGGCTACCGATCAGCATCACCGACGCTAAGACATCGATCAGAAAAATGATCGCATAGCAACGGCGGTGCTAGGGGGTGAAAGGGTTACCTGGGGGGTGATCAAGGGGGTTAAACCTTTATTAGGTAATATATGGGGGTACCCGACGCTATAAAAACCTGCGGCGAACCTAAAAAAAATTACTGGCTACCGATCAGCATCGCCGACGCTAAGACATCGATCAGAAAAATTATCGCTTAGTGACAGTGGTGATAGGGGTGAAAGGGTTACCTGGGGGGCGATCAAGGGGGTTAAACCCTTATTAGGTAATATATGGGGGTACCCGACGCTATAAAAACCTGCGGCGAACCTAAAAAAAATTACTGGCTACCGATCAGCATCACCGACGCTAAGACATCGATCAGAAAAATGATCGCTTAGCGACGGCGGTGCTAGGGGGTGAAAGGGTTATCTGGGGGGTGATCAGGGGGTTAAACCTTTATTGGGGGGGGGGGGTTAGGGGGCTACACTGGACCTAAAACTAAATGTAGTGACACTTTTACAGTCACAAATGTCACTGATTGCAGTGATCACTAAATAAATGGTCACTGCAATCAGTGACACTGTGACTGGGGGCTGGGGGGTGATCTGGGGGGGCGATTTATGTGCCTATGTGTCCTGGTGTCAGTGTAGTGTTTTGTGTACTAACCTGCATCTTCTCCGGTACGGCGCCGCAGGAGAGATGACATCACTTCCTCCTGTCTGGCAGGCAGGGGAAGCTCTCTCATTCGCCGGGAGCGATCGAGAGGGGGGGGGGGCCGGAATCGAACGGCCGTTCCCTCATGCCGGATCGCTCCCGAAGGTAAAACGACCACCCACTGTAAAGAAGGGGGTCCGATCGGACCCCCAACTATAAAAAGGCAATCACGTATATGTATATGCCTGTCGGTGCCATTCTGCCGACGTATATTTACAGTGGGCGGTCATTAAGTGGTTAATGTACTCTTTTATGCCCCTCCTTTTCCTTGTTTCCACAAGACTGTACATATTGTATTCCTGAAGTCTCTCCTGATATGTTTTATTCCTTAGACCTTTCACCCTTTTTTCTATCTTATCAATATCTTTTTGTAAAGGCGGTCTCCAAAACTTGACAGAGTATTCTAAATGAGTTCAAAATAAAGATTTACATAGAGGAATCAGGACCTCCTTCCCCCTGCCAGTGATCCCTCTAGTAATAACTAAATATCTATACAGAGGAAACTGGACCTCTTTTTTCTCCTGCCGGTGATCCCTACAGTATAGTGATAACTAAAGATCTATATAGAGGAATTGGAACCGCCTTCCTCCTGCTGGTGATCCCTCTAGTGATAACTAAAGATCTATATAGAGGAATCGGAACTGCCTTCCTCCTGCTGGTGATCCTCTAGTGATAACTAAAGATCTATATAGAGGAATCGGAACTGCCTTCCTCCTGCTGGTGATCCTCTAGTGATAACTAAAGATCTATATAGAGGAATCGGAACTGCCTTCCTCCTGCTGGTGATCCCTCTAGTGATAACTAAAGATCTATATAGAGGAATCGGAACTGCCTTCCTCCTGCTGGTGATCCCTCTAGTGATAACTAAAGATCTATATAGAGGAATCGGAACCGCCTTCCTCCTGCTGGTGATCCCTCTAGTGATAACTAAAGATCTATATAGAGGAATCGGAACTGCCTTCCTCCTGCTGGTGATCCTCTAGTGATAACTAAAGATCTATATAGAGGAATCGGAACTGCCTTCCTCCTGCTGGTGATCCCTCTAGTGATAACTAAAGATCTATATAGAGGAATCGGAACTGCCTTCCTCCTGCTGGTGATCCCTCTAGTGATAACTAAAGATCTATATAGAGGAATCGGAACCGCCTTCCTCCTGCTGGTGATCCCTCTAGTGATAACTAAAGATCTATATAGAGGAATCGGAACTGCCTTCCTCCTGCTGGTGATCCCTCTAGTGATAACTAAAGATCTATATAGAGGAATCGGAACTGCCTTCCTCCTGCTGGTGATCCTCTAGTGATAACTAAAGATCTATATAGAGGAATCGGAACCTCCTTCCTCCTGCTGGTGATCCCTCTGGTGATAACTAAAGATCTCTATAGGAGAAACGGGACCTCCTTCTTCCTTCTGATAATCCCTCTAGTGATAACTTAAAGTGGTTCTAAAGGCTCAAGGTTTTTTTACCTTCATGCATTTTATGCATGAAGTTAAAAAACCTTTTCTGTGCAGCAGCCAAAATAACCACCTAAGCCCCACTGCAATCCAGCGATGTGTACAAGAGCCTCAGCTCTCCGGGGGCTCTCCCTCCTCATTGGCTGGGACAGCAGTGGGAGCCATTGTCTCCCACTGCTGTCAATCACAGCCAGTGAGCCAATGAGGAGAGAGAGGGGCGGAGCCTAGCCGTGGCTGTGTGTGTGTTTGTGTGTGTGTATGGACATGCAGAGCAGCTGTTTGGGAGTAAGGCTGCTTGGGTGCAAGCTGCTTGCTCTGGGGGCACTCGAGCAGGCAGGTGTAACATGTTTGTTATTTAAAAAAAAATATATAGATATATATATATATATATATATATATATATTGTGAGGGGGTTAGCTCGGCAGCGGGTGTGTGTGACCCCCGGGATGGGCTCCCCACACAAAAACAGGCCCAGCAAACGGAGGTTGTGGTTTTCAAAATCAAAAAAAGGTGCGGTTTATTTTCTATTTACAGTGACAAAACACAGCAAAGCCAAAAGAAACATAAACAAAATAAATCCTGGTCAACTTGACCTCTGACTAAACATACAGGTTTCCTAACTAACAACTGGGATCAGCCTAGTGCTGTCCTAGTCCCTGAGTCCCTGGTTTTAAATGTCCAAGCAAATAGCCACACAGGCTTTTTCTCACCGCACAGGGGTTCACTCTCCCTAGACAGTCCACACAGGTCTGGTTCCAGGCATGAGCTAACATCTAATGAAGCTGGGAGTTCTTATAGAGGCCTAAATGAGCTGACAAGCTTCAGCTGGTCTCATCAACTCCCTGTCTACACGACGCCCCACACTCTCCCTAGAGGTATGAGTCATCAATGAGCCCACTAGCCCCAGCTGGGCTTATACAACACTCCACCTAGTTGTATAAGTCGGCGTAAAGCCTGAATCTGGGCGAAATATATCTACCCCCCTGGATGCAACCAGGTGACTTTACCTTCCTGCTGTCACAATATATATATATATATATATATATATATATATATATATATATATTTGATCCCCAAGCAAGACATAATTTAGTACTTGGTGAAGAAACCTTTCTTGGCAAGCACAGAGGTAAGACGTTTCTTGCAGTTAGTGACCAGGTTTGCACACAGCTCAAGAGGGAAATATTTATTTTCCCCACTGTACATATATCTATGATTTTTTTTTTTTTATGAATGACATTTGGGGTATATGCTTTCTTACATGTGTATGATATGTTGGTTTTTATTTAGGTCTCTGAAGAAAGGGGGTTGTTTACTACATGTACTCTATCATGTATCTCCACAGGGCATCAGAGTGCACTCCTCATTTTCGTTTTGTGTTTCTATATACAGATTTCTGGCATTTATATTAGACTTCCGTTTGTGCATACTTCTAGTTCCTAAATTAGAGCCGTTTGTCACAATGTTACTAAATGTATTTTCTTCCCGAAAAAGGGTGAGTTCTTTTGTTTTGTTTACGGTATAAAGGGAGTTTACTATAAGCCAGATACTTGTACCATGTATCATATATGAGGGAGGTGTCATGTGTCACACTGGCTGTACATTATACGGGCAACGCAATTGTCCTCAAGTAGCAGGTCTACAGCGCCTTGAAAAAAAATTCATACCCCTTGAAATGTTCTACATTTTGTCATGTTACAACTAGGGATGAGCTCGGTGTTCGAGTCGAACATACGTTCGACTCGAACATCGGCTGTTCGATCGTTCGACGAAGATCGAACGATTTGGGCCGTTCGCGCCTAATTCGAGTGACGCGAACGGCCCACAATGCACTACGCCATCGCAGTGTCATCCAGGCGCTGTGATTGGCCAAGCATGCACTGTGACCCCGCATGCTTGGCCAATCACAGCGCCGGCAGCGAGGAGAGCAATGATTGGCCACAGGCAGGATGCCTGTGGCCAATTATTGCTGAGGGTGTTTAGTACACGCCCCACACTATAAAAGGCCGCCAGCACGGCGGCCTAGTGTAGTGTGTTCCGGAGCAGGGAAAGAGAAGCATAGGCAGGGACAGTGACATTTATTTTTTCTTGCTTAACCTGGATTCCTTTAGTTTAGGGAAAGAGAAGGATAGGTAGGGAGAGTGTCAGTGTGTTTTACTGTGCGAATCCTTGTTTCTAGGGACAGGGAAGGACAGTGAGGGAAATTCTCCTTGTGCTATAGTGTGCTTTAAAAAAACATTTTTTCTAGGGACAGAAAACTATAGGTAGGGAGAGTGTCAGTGTGTTTTACTGTGCGAATCCTTGTTTCTAGGGACAGGGAAGGACAGTGAGGGAAATTCTCCTTGTGCTATAGTGTGCTTTAAAAAAACATTTTTTCTAGGGACAGAAAACTATAGGTAGGGAGAGTGTCAGTGTGTTTTACTGTGCGAATCCTTGTTTCTAGGGACAGGGAAGGACAGTGAGGGAAATTCTCCTTGTGCTATAGTGTGCTTTAAAAAAACATTTTTTCTAGGGACAGAAAACTATAGGTAGGGAGAGTGTCAGTGTGTTTTACTGTGCGAATCCTTGTTTCTAGGGACAGGGAAGGACAGTGAGGGAAATTCTCCTTGTGCTATAGTGTGCTTTAAAAAAACTTTTTCTAGGGACAGAAAACTATAGGTAGGGAGAGTGTCAGTGTGTTTTACTGTGCGAATCCTTGTTTCTAGGGACAGGGAAGGACAGTGAGGGAAATTCTCCTTGTGCTATAGTGTGCTTTAAAAAAACATTTTTTCTAGGGACAGAAAACTATAGGTAGGGAGAGTGTCAGTGTGTTTTACTGTGCGAATCCTTGTTTCTAGGGACAGGGAAGGACAGTGAGGGGAATTCTCCTTGTGCTATAGTGTGCTTTAAAAAAACATTTTTTCTAGGGACAGAAAACTATAGGTAGGGAGAGTGTCAGTGTGTTTTACTGTGCGAATCCTTGTTTCTAGGGACAGGGAAGGACAGTGAGGGAAATTCTCCTTGTGCTATAGTGTGCTTTAAAAAAACATTTTTTCTAGGGACAGAAAACTATAGGTAGGAAGAGTGTCAGTTTCTTTCACTGTGATAATCCTTGTTTCTAGGGACAGGGAAGGACAGTGAGGGAAATTCTCCTTGTGCTATAGTGTGCTTTAAAAAAACATTTTTTCTAGGGACAGAAAACTATAGGTAGGAAGAGTGTCAGTTTCTTTCACTGTGATAATCCTTGTTTCTAGGGACAGGGAAGGACAGTGAGGGAAATTCTCCTTGTGCTATAGTGTGCTTTAAAAAAAAAATTTTCTAGGGACAGAAAACTATAGGTAGGAAGAGTGTCAGTTTCTTTCACTGTGATAATCCTTGTTTCTAGGGACAGGGAAGGACAGTGAGGGAAATTCTCCTTGTGCTATAGTGTGCTTTAAAAAAACATTTTTTCTAGGGACAGAAAACTATAGGTAGGAAGAGTGTCAGTTTCTTTCACTGTGATAATCCTTGTTTCTAGGGACAGGGAAGGACAGTGAGGGAAATTCTCCTTGTGCTATAGTGTGCTTTAAAAAAAAAAATTTCTAGGGACAGAAAACTATAGGTAGGAAGAGTGTCAGTTTCTTTCACTGTGATAATCCTTGTTTCTAGGGACAGGGAAGGACAGTGAGGGAAATTCTCCTTGTGCTATAGTGTGCTTTAAAAAAAAAAATTTTCTAGGGACAGAAAACTATAGGTAGGAAGAGTGTCAGTTTCTTTCACTGTGATAATCCTTGTTTCTAGGGACAGGGAAGGACAGTGAGGGAAATTCTCCTTGTGCTATAGTGTGCTTTAAAAAAACATTTTTTCTAGGGACAGAAAACTATAGGTAGGAAGAGTGTCAGTTTCTTTCACTGTGATAATCCTTGTTTCTAGGGACAGGGAAGGACAGTGAGGGAAATTCTCCTTGTGCTATAGTGTGCTTTAAAAAAACATTTTTTCTAGGGACAGAAAACTATAGGTAGGAAGAGTGTCAGTTTCTTTCACTGTGATAATCCTTGTTTCTAGGGACAGGGAAGGACAGTGAGGGAAATTCTCCTTGTGCTATAGTGTGCTTTAAAAAAACATTTTTTCTAGGGACAGAAAACTATAGGTAGGAAGAGTGTCAGTTTCTTTCACTGTGATAATCCTTGTTTCTAGGGACAGGGAAGGACAGTGAGGGAAATTCTCCTTGTGCTATAGTGTGCTTTAAAAAAACATTTTTTCTAGGGACAGAAAACTATAGGTAGGAAGAGTGTCAGTTTCTTTCACTGTGATAATCCTTGTTTCTAGGGACAGGGAAGGACAGTGAGGGAAATTCTCCCTGTGCTATAGTGTGCTTTAAAAAAACATTTTTTCTAGGGACAGAAAACTATAGGTAGGAAGAGTGTCAGTTTCTTTCACTGTGATAATCCTTGTTTCTAGGGACAGGGAAGGACAGTGAGGGAAATTCTCCTTGTGCTATAGTGTGCTTTAAAAAAACATTTTTTCTAGGGACAGAAAACTATAGGTAGGAAGAGTGTCAGTTTCTTTCACTGTGATAATCCTTGTTTCTAGGGACAGGGAAGGACAGTGAGGGAAATTCTCCTTGTGCTATAGTGTGCTTTAAAAAAACATTTTTTCTAGGGACAGAAAACTATAGGTAGGAAGAGTGTCAGTTTCTTTCACTGTGATAATCCTTGTTTCTAGGGACAGGGAAGGACAGTGAGGGAAATTCTCCTTGTGCTATAGTGTGCTAAAGCATTCCTCATCAACCATCTTTGAAATCCTTGTTTTTTGGACAGTCAGGGAAATTGTCGTTGTGCCATTCTGTGCAAAAGCAATCATCCTCAACCATATTTAGAAATCCTTAAGTAAAGGGACAGAGAAGGACACCTGAAGGTAGCCCTTATTGCTTTTTTCCCATCTCCCTGCAGGCCATCTATTAGAATGTCTGGAAGGCAAACAAGGAGAGGCAGACAGTCAGGAGGCAATAAAAGAGGGCAAGCAGGCTCTGTGTCTGGGGGCAACAGTGCTGGTCGTGGACGCGGTGCATTGTCATCAGCACATGGCCATGGGACACGCTTGTCCTTCTTTTCGGCAGCTGGACATGTTGAGCCACATCATGCCGAAGACTTGGTAGAGTGGATGACCAAGCCCTCCTCCTCCTCCTCATCCTCTCTCACCCAGGCTCAGGGTACTGGCAAAGCAGCTGCCAAAGCGTCCTCTTCCCTGGTATCAATGTCAGACTCATCATCAGTCACTCCTTCCCTAGACCCACCATGTCCTCCTCCTGAGGAGTCCCCCGAACTGTTTGAGCACAGTGTTGGGTACATGCTCCAGGAGGATGCCCAGCGTTTCGAAGGGTCTGATGATGAAACCCAGCTACAGGAAGGCAGTAGCGTGAGAGCAGACAGAGGGGATGCTCAAGAAGGACACCAATCTGGCAGTCATGTTCCAGCAGCTGCAGCATACTGCCAGATTGGCTCCAGTGATGAGGAGGGAGGGGATGATGAGGTCACTGACTCCACGTGGGTGCCTAATAGGAGAGAGGAGGAGGAGGAGGAGGAGGATGAGGAGGAGACACATCTCCAACGAGGCAGGATGCCCTTTGGTGGCCAGCGTAAGGGCAGTACACCGACGGAATCACACCGCAGAGCTCTGCCTGTGCAGGGCGCTGCCTCTGCCCGTCATTCAAAAAGTTCTTTGGTGTGGGCCTTTTTTGAGGCTAGTGCATCAGATCGCACAGCTGCTGTTTGCAACATATGTCTCAAGCGTATATCGCGTGGCCAAAACATCAGCCGCTTGGGTACCACATGCCTGACCAGACATATGTTGACCTGCCATGCAGCTCGTTGGCAAGCCTACCTCAAAGACCCACACCAAAGAACAAAGCGGACCTCTCCTTGCACCGCATCAGCTGGGATCTCCAACCCCACTATAACTTCAGTCCTCTCTGAAACATGCACTGAGAGGAATGAAGGTGTAGAATTAGGTGTGTCACAGCCAAGTACTTGCGGCCACTCTGCTAGCAGTACACCGACGTCCGATTCTAGCAGGCAAATTTCCCTGCCCCAGCTGCTGGACCGTCGAAAGAAGTTCACTCCCAGCCATCCACATGCCCAGCGGTTGAATGCTAGCTTGGCTAAATTGCTAGCGCTTCAACTGCTGCCTTTTCAGTTGGTAGACTCGGCCCCCTTCCGTGAGTTTGTGCAATGTGCGGTTCCTCAGTGGCAGGTTCCCAAACGCCACTTTTTCTCACGGAAGGCTATTCCGGCTCTCTACCGGCATGTGGAAGGCAATGTCTTGGCCTCGCTGGACAGGGCGGTCAGCGGTAAGGTGCATATTACCGCTGACTCATGGTCCAGCAGGCATGGACAGGGACGTTACCTTTCTTTCACGGCCCATTGGGTCACTCTTTTGGCAGCTGGGAAGGATGCAGGACAAGGTGCAGTAGTGTTGGAGGTTGTTCCACCGCCACGCCTCCAAAATGCTACTGCTGGTTGTGACACACCTCTCTCCTCCACCCCCTCCTCTTCTTCTTCCTCCATGGCCTCTTCCTGTGGTTTGTCCTCGGAACCAGCGGTGCTCCGTAGGCGTTCAAGGGGCTACGCAAGTACGCAGGCAAAAAGATGCCATGCCGTGCTTGCGCTGGTGTGTTTGGGGGACAGAAGCCACACTGGGGCAGAGGTCCTGTCTGCTCTGCAGGGCCAGGCCGAGAGGTGGTTGACGCCACGCCAGCTTAAGCCAGGAATGGTGGTTTGCGACAATGGCACCAACCTCCTCTCCGCCCTCCGACAGGGACAACTGACCCATGTGCCCTGTGTGGCTCACGTCCTTAACCTGGTGGTGCAGCGGTTCTTGGGCAGGTACCCGGGCTTACAGGATGTCCTGAGGCAGGCCAGGAAAGTCTGTGTGCATTTCCGCAGATCTTATAATGCCAGTGCTCGCCTGGCTGAGCTGCAAAAGGAGTTGAACCTGCCCAAGAACCGCCTTATATGTGACATGCCCACCAGGTGGAACTCAAGGTTGGCCATGCTGCAGCGGCTGCACACGCAGCAGAGGGCCATCAATGAGTACCTGTGCGACTACGGCACCAGGACAGGGTCAGGGGAGCTTGGTTTTTTTTCTCCACGCCAGTGGGGCATGATCAGGGATGTATGCACTGTCCTGGCACCATTTGAGGAGGCCACGAGGATGGTGAGCAGTGACAGTGCATGCATCAGTGACACTGTACCTCTTGTCCACCTGTTGGAGCACACGCTGCGTGGAATAATGGACAGGGCACTTGAGGCAGAACAGAGGCAGGAAGAGGAGGACTTCCTTGCCTCTCAAGGCCCCCTTTACCCAGACAGTGTTCCTTCTGTCCCACCCATCGCACAGGAAGAGGAGGAGGAGGAGGAGGAGGAGGAGGAGGAGGATTGTGTCAGCATGGAGGTGGAGGCTGGCACTCGGCATCATCAGCAGCAGTCTTTTAGGGATGATTTACAGTCCCAAGAAACCAGTGGACTTGTACGTGGCTGGGAGGAGGTGGCTGCGGATCATGTCGTCCTTAGTGACCCAGAGGACTCCGGAGCGAATGCCTCAGCAAACCTACGCTGCATGGCCTCCCTGATCCTGCAAAGTCTGCGGAAGGATCCTCGTATTCTTCGGATCAAGGAGAGGGACCATTACTGGCTGGCCACTCTCCTTGATCCACGGTACAAGGGTAAGGTTGCGGACCTTATGTTACCGTTGCAGAGGGAGCAGAGGATGAGACAACTCCGGGAGGCCTTGCAGAAAGGTCTGTGCAACGCGTTCCCAGAGACTGGGAGGTTACAAACTCCTGGTCCTGGACAACGAGTTGCTGAGGCTTCGGCCAGTCAAAGAAGGAGCGGTGGGGAAGGTGGCCGTCTGACCGATGCGTTCAGACAATTCTTTAGTCCGCAGCCCCAAAGTATGATCGGTTCCAGCAACCATCGCCAGCGTCTGATAAACATGGTGCAGGAATATCTAGGGGCAAGGTCAGACTTGGACACCTTCCCCACCGAAAATCCTCTGGCTTACTGGGTCTTGAGGATGGATCACTGGCCAGAGCTTGCACAGTATGCAATTGAGCTACTGGCCTGTCCTGCATCCAGCGTTCTTTCGGAACGCACATTCAGTGCTGCTGGAGGATTTGTCACGGATCACAGGGTGCGCCTGTCCACCGACTCGGTTGATCGACTGACTTTCATCAAGATGAACCAGTCTTGGATCACCACCAGCTACCACACACCTGATGCTGATATAACAGACTAATTGATTTTAACATGTCACATCCCTTCAAGACTGATGCTGATGCTGAGTGCCTGTGCTGTTATGTTGACTGGCTATCCTCCTCCTCCGAGTCCTCAATGATACGATTGATGATGATAGCTTGGAAGATCATTTTTGTTTATGGGTGCCGCCACCAGTGGCTAAGGCCCAATTTTTCAGCCCCTGTTTTACAGGGGCGTGTAATTACAATTTTTTTAGCAATAATTTGCCATAGGGCTCATTGCTGTGCTCCAAGTACAGTATCTGTGAGGGGTTGGAGTGTTGTGGCACCAGTGCCTAAGGCCCAATTTTTCAGCCCCTGTTTAACAGGGGCGTGTCATTACAATTTTTGAAGCAATACTTTGCAACAGGGCTCATTGCTGTGCTCCAAGTACAGTATCTGTGAGGGGTTGTAGTGTTGTGCCACCAGTGCCTAAGGCCCAATTTTTCAGCCCCTGTTCAACAGGGGCATGTAATTACAATTCTTGATCTAATAATTCACAGCAGGGCCCATTCCTGCACCCACCAAGAGTAACTCTGAGGGCTTACAGTGTTGTGGCAACGCCACCGCCACCACCACCACCACCACCACGAAAGGCCCAATTTTTCAGCCCCTGTTCAAAAGGGGCATGTAATTACAATTCTTGATCTAATAATTCACAGCAGGGCCCATTCCTGCACCCACCAAGAGTAACTCTGAGGGCTTACAGTGTTGTGGCAACGCCACCACCACCACCACCACGAAAGGCCCAATTTTTCAGCCCCTGTTCAAAAGGGGCATGTAATTACAATTCTTGATCTAATAATTCACAGCAGGGCCCATTCCTGCACCCACCAAGAGTAACTCTGAGGGCTTACAGTGTTGTGGCAACGCCACCGCCACCACCACCACCACCACCACGAAAGGCCCAATTTTTCAGCCCCTGTTCAAAAGGGGCATGTAATTACAATTCTTGATCTAATAATTCACAGCAGGGCCCATTCCTGCACCCACCAAGAGTAACTCTGAGGGCTTACAGTGTTGTGGCAACGCCACCACCACCACCACCACGAAAGGCCCAATTTTTCAGCCCCTGTTCAAAAGGGGCATGTAATTACAATTCTTGATCTAATAATTCACAGCAGGGCCCATTGCTGCACCCACCAAGAGTAACTGTCAGGGCTTACAGTGTTGTGGCACCAGCACCACCATCAAAGGCCCAATTTTTACTACCACTGTTCAACAATTATATGTAATTAAAATTCCTGATATAATAGTTGACAGCAGGGCGTTCCAGCACCAACCAAGAGTAACTGTGAGTGCTTACAGTGTTGTGCCAACACCAACAACTAAGGGGCCTATTTCTGCAGAGTATATACGGCAGGTCCCTACTTTCAAACATCCAACTTACAAACGACTCCTACTTGCAAACGCAAGAAGACAACAGGAAGTGAGAGGAAATCTACCCCTTGGAAGGAAAATTCTCTCCTGTAAGAATTAATATGGGAGAAAGGTGTCTCCTCTGTACTGATGCTTTATCAGCAATCCTTGTTTCAAGAAAAACACCACATTTCAAAAACAGTTGTCATTGGGACGGAAAGTGAGGTGAAATGTTCTGAACAGGGGCACAGACAGCAAAACAAATGTTACAGGGGTGATAACCCTTACCTATGTTTTCCAAAAAGTTTAAAAATAGATTTTTGGGCTGGAGCTACACTTAAACAATGTACCTGTTCAAAATTACAAACAGATTCTACATAAGAACAAACCTACAGTCCCTGTCTTGTATGCACCGCCTGTATACGGCTGTTCAGAGTATATAGGGCCTTTTTTATTTTATGTGCGGGGTTCCCCTTAATATCCATACAAGACCCAAAGGGGCTGGTAATGGGCTGGGGTAGGGGGGGGGGGTCATGGGGTAGCTATGCCATTTTTCTTAAAGATTTTCATCCATATTACCGGGACCAGACATTACATTAAAGCCGCAAGCAGTTTTAAATGGCTTTTTTTTCCTTTAGAAGTGTCATTTTGTGCAGGGACAGTTCTAAACACGGGAAACACGTGGCACTTCACAGGCAAACTTTAGACACCCCCCAGGTACGATATTTAAAGGAATATTTGACTTTTTTTTTTTCACTTTATGCATCATTAAAATGACTGCTCCCGAAAAACGACCGTTTTTAAAACTTCTTTTTGCATTGATACATGTCCCCTGGTGCACAACCCGGGTTCCCAAACCCTTTTTAGGACAATAACATGCATAATAGTTGTTATAATTAGCACTTTAGAATTCGAACGTTCGCATCCATTGTATTTAATAGGGTTCTAATGTTCGTACGAACTTTCGGTCCGTTCGCGGGTTCTGGTGCGAACCGAACCCGGGGGTGTTCGGCTCATCACTAGTTACAACCAAAAACGCAAATGTATTGGGATTTTATGTGATAGACCAACACAAAGTGACACATAATTGTGAAGTGGAAGGAAAATGATAAATGTTTTTTACAAATAAATATGTGAAAAGTGTGGAGTGCATTTGTATTCAGCCCCCTTTACTCTGATACTGAAACCTGTTAGAGTCTGCAAAAGACTTGAGACTGGGGCGGAGGTTCACCTTCCAGCAGGACAACGACCCTAAACATACAGCCAGAGCTACAAGGGAATGGTTTAGATCAAAGCATATTCATGTGTTAGAATGGCCCAGTCAAAGTCCAGACCTGAATCCAATAGAGAATCTGTGGCAAGACTTGAAAATTGCTCTTCCCAGACGCTCTCCATCCAATCTGACAAAACTTGAGCTATTTTGCAAAGAAGATTGACCAAAAATGTTACTCTCTAGATGTGCAAAGCTGGTAGAGACATCCCCAAAAAGACTTGCAGCTGTAATTTCAGCGAAAGTTGGTTCTACAAAGCCACACTTTTCACATTTTTATTTGTAATTTTTTTTCTAAACCATTTATCATTTTCCTTCCACTTCACAATTATGTGCCACTTTGTGTTGGTCTATCACATAAAATCCCAACAAAATACATTTATGTTTTTGGTTGTAACATGATAAAATGTGGAAAATTTCAAGGGGTGTGAATACTTTCTCAAGGCACTGTATGTCAGCAGACTTTAGAGTCTCCTGTAGTATATCTGCAGCCTCTGAAAGTCTTTTGTATCATTTCAAAATTTCAAGGGGTATGAATACTTTTTCAAGGCACTGAAGCTGGTAAAGGATGCTGAAGCTGTTTTTCAAACCTATCGAATGCTCTTAATGCTAAAAGGCCTGTTTGGCGTGCATGTGTTGGATAAGTACTGGTCCATTTATTAATAAAATACAATCTTTTAGATCTTTAAAGTGGACCTTCAGTAATTTTTTCAACTTTCCATCTATTAAATCTTCTGTCCTTGTTTTAACTTTGGATAGTAAAACTTTTTTTTTTCTACCAGTAAATACCTTATACAGCCCACTTCCTGCTTCTTGTCTGGTAAAAAGCCTAGGCTTATGACATCATACACAGCTCTCTCTCTCTCTCTCCCCCTCTCTCTCTCTCTCTCTAACTTTCGTGAGAGTTTGCCAGGAAGGGAGGAGGGATGAGTCATAAGAGGGCCAATGAGAGTTGCAGGGCTGCAGAGTGTCTGTGTAAATCCAGGAAGTGAACAGGCTGCAGCTTCAGCTGCCCACATATAAAATGGCTGCAGCCAGACTCAGTGAAGAGAGATTTCTGCAGCATATTTGGCAAGTACAGAATCACAGTATGTATAAAATAATATGCAAAGTGGTTGGAGGGAAGCTTACAGAATGGCAAAGATGTTTTTATTACAAATTATGTGAGCAGACTGCAGTTCCTTTTTAAGCACACATACCAATGGTATGACGATTCCATAGTGTAAGACTGAAAAATTACTTTTATTTACAGCTGTTGACGGGATCACACTGCCATAGACAAACATAGACCATGACAGCCCTTTATAAAGCTCCACCCCTTTTGTCAACAACCATACTGCCCAAATACTACTGCTTTAAGTGAAGCCAGAATGAACAGTTGAAGACAGAACAGCAAGCTGCCTGTCATCTATGTAGAGCTACAACTTGGGCTATATAGTCCATCAATCCAGAGCTTGTAGAACAAAATGCCACAGGATACCTGAGCTTCAAAGTGTCCTGTGACTCCTCTCATTTGCCCATTTGGCTTCTCTTTCAGTTCAGTTCTGGTTATCCAAGAATGATGTTCAAACATGACCCCAAGGAAGCGTAATAAGACCCCATTCACACAGGGGCGACTCGTCAGGCGTCTCAGCCACCTGACAAGTCGCGTCCTATTCTGTACAATGGAACCGTTCTAATCGGAGCGACTCAAGTCGCTCCGACTTAGAAAAAGGTTCCTGTACTACTTCAAAACGACTTCAAGGCGACTTCCATTGACTTCTATACAGAAGTCATTTTTGAAGTCACCTTTGAAGTCGTCTTGAAGACGCCCAGCACAGTTGCGGGACAAGTCGTGCCGCCCCTGTGTGAATGGGCTTAAGGTTTTGAAGTTTACTAAAAGAGCCCAACAGTGCGTGTAATCTATTCTGGTAAACAAAATACAGTTTGCGAAGTCCATCCTTATTCAGAGTCGAAAAGAGATTTCAGGCTTTCTAAAAGTGGAGGTGTTTGAAAGTGTGGTTTGAATCCAGATGACATGAGACCACCAGCTGATATACCCCCATAATACTAAAAATATAGGGATTGTGTCTCAATAAATGTAATTTCAATAAGCACCTTTCATTATGTAGCCACTGTGAAATGGTCACGATCACCTTTGATTTTCCCAACAGATCACCAAGAGGACGACGGTGCTTCTGTCAGTGACTGATAAAACAATCTATGGTCAATCCAGTGGATGCCACTTGTTAAAAATACAAAATATATAAATAATCATTTCACAGATAATGATGAAAGGACACAATTATAACCATAACTGTCCTTCGGGAGAATAAAGCTGCAGAAGTGTTGGCTGTTACCCCTGCATATTTCCCATAAACCCACCAGCTGCCAGCCTTCCCCTACAGGCATGGTTCAGGGTCATTGTTCACAGACAAAAGGATTTCCAAATCAGGTCAATATTTCCTGCAAATTTGGATGTGGTTCCATTAGGACTCCAAGCTATGGACCAAGATTGATACTGACACAATAAGTCACTTCTTTTTCTGGTTCCATTGTAATGTCACCCCTCAATTACCCACAAAGACAGTTTTTTTCTGGCTCCTTGGCTGCCACAATAGGCCGTGAGTCCAGTACAAAACTGTTCCGTGGTCCGTCCTTGTGGAAGTGCAAGGTGTTCCGAGCAATCAGTTCTTTTGTCATGAGAAGGAAGACCTCATCAATGTTCCGAGATTCCTTAGCTGAAGTCTCCAAGACAGCAAGCAGGCCAAACTTCTCAGCCAACGTGCAGGCTTCTTCAAACAAGATTTGCCGATTCTCTGTCAGATCTGTCTTATTACCTATAAAGAGATAATGGATAAACCCATATAAACATTTTACCAATAGCATTTGAAAATAGTAAAAAAAAAAAAAGAGACGAGAGGGAAGAAGGAAACTGGAGAGGGAGTAAGGTAAGAAGAATAGAAGAATGGAAGGTAGGGAGAAATTTAGCAGTGAAGGAGGAAAGAAGAAATGTAAAGGAAAAGAGAAAGAGGGGGAGGAAAGAAAAGAAAACAGGAAAAGAAAAAGGAACGAAATCTTGTATACTGCCTTATTACTTCCCCTTGCTATTTTTGTCTCTCTGCCCACTTTACTCTGTGCTTCCGATTAAATATTCAACAAATCCCACTCTACAGAATGACCAAATAAAGTCAACTTACCAATAAGCATCACCATCAGATTTGCTGCTCCATATCTCTCAACTTCATGGATCCAGTGAGGGACAGATTCAAAGGTCTGCCGGCGAGTGATATCATATGCAATGATGGCCCCATGAGCACTTCGATAATAACTCTGGGTGATAGTACGGAATCTCTCCTGGCCAGCTGTGTCCCAGACTTGAACCTGCCATGAATCAATGTAAAGTCAAACTCCATTCAGTAAACTTTATTTTCTAGTTTTGAATAGAATGGGGAAGCATTAGAACATATGCGTCAAACATAAGGCCCATGAGCCAAATCTGGCCCGCTAGGCTTTGTTATGTGGCCCTCACACCCAGTTTTTCAGCTGAAACATGGTGGAACTCTGTTCAGCCACCTCCGGCTCTCACCCTCCGCTCCCACTCTCAACTGTCAATTGTAAATACAGAAACACAGAAGCCTTCTGTTTTTACAAGGGACAGCTTTGCTCAACAGCTCCCGGATCTAACAGATTCCTGCACTCCCTCATGGCAGGGACAGATCTCCAGAGAGAGAGAGAGGATCTCCCTGCAAGGAACGCCGCCTACACAGGGAGGTACTAGGGCCGTTTCAGGTAGGAGTTAGATGTGAGGTAGCTTTGGGGGATTTGGGGGTGGGGTTGCACACCCTGCACTCTGTACACATAGTTACAGTGCCTTGAAAAAGTATTCACACCCCTTGAAATTTTTCTCATTTCATCATATTAAAACCAAAAACCTAAATGTATTTTATTGGAATTTTATGTGATAGACCAACACAAAGTGGCACATAATTGTGAAGTAAAAGGAAAATGATAAATGGTTTTTAAAATATTTTACAAATAAATAAATGAAAAGTGTGGTGTGCATTTGTATTCAGCCCCCTTTACTCTGATACCCCTAACTAAAGTCTAGTGGAACCAATTGCCTTCAGATGAGACCAAAATGTAACTTTTTTGGTCTAGTTTTCCGCCCCACATTTGGGGGCCGGAAAACTTATGCCCCGTACACACGATCGGTTTTCCTGTTGGAAAAAGTCTGATGAGAGCTTTTGGTCAGGAATCCCGACCGTGTGTATGTTCCATCAGACTTTTTCCAACAGAAAAACTACTGGAAAAAGATAAAGAGCAGGTTCTCTTTTTTCCCGTCAGGAAAAAAAATGATTGGAATTTCCGATCGTGTGTACAAACCCTTTTCTTCAGCAGGGACAGGGAAGCTGGTCATAGTTGATGGGAAGATGGATGGAGCCAAATACAGGGAAATCTTAGAAGAAAACCTGTTAGAGTCTGAAAAATACTTGAGAATGAGGCGAAGGTTCACCTTCCAGCAGCACAACGAGCCTAAACATGCAGCCAGAGCTACAATAGAATGGTTTAGATCAAAGCATATTCATGTGTTAAGCCCTGTACACACGATCGGTTTTACCGATGAAAACAGTCCGATGGACTTTTTTTCATCGGACAAACTGATCGTGTATGGCCCCCATCTGTCTTTTTTCCATCAGTGTTAAAAAATAGAACATGTTTTAAATTTATCCGATGGAAAAAAAAATTATAGCAAATTACTATCGTCTGTGGGAACTCCATCGGATAAAAAACCCACGCATGCTCAGAATCAAGTCGACGCATGCTCAGAAGCATAGAACTTAATTTTTCTTGGCTCGTCGGAGTGTTTTACTTCACGGCATTTGGGACGATCAGTTTTTTGACTGATGGTGTGTAGGCAAGACTGATGGAAGTCAGCTTCATCGGATTTCCGATGGAAAAATCCATTGGTTTAAAATCCATAGGAAATCCGATCGTGTGTACAGGGCTTTAGAATTGCCCAGTCAAAGTCCAGACCTAAATCCAATTGAGAAAATGTGGAAAGACTTGAAAATTGCTGTTCACAGATGCTCTCTATCCAATCTGACAGAGCTTGAGCTATTTTGCAAAGAAAAATGGGAAAAATGTCACTCTCTAGATGTGCAAAGCTGGTAGAGACATCCCCAAAAAGACTTGCAGCTGTAATTGCAGCGAAAGGAGGTTCTACAAAGTATAGACTCAGAGGGGCTGAATACAAATGCACAGCACACTTTTCTCATATTTATTTGTAAAGAAAATTGAAAACCATTTATCATTTTCCTTCCACTTCACAGTCATGTGCCACTTTGTGTTGGTCTATCACATAAAATCTAAATAAAACACAATTATGTTTTTGGTTGTAACATGAAAACATTTTGAAAATGTCAATGGGTATGAATACTTTTTCAATGCACTGTACAAAGTTAATCTGGTTGAAAAAAAAGTCCATTCAGTTCAACCAACACAGAAAAAAAAAAACACAAAAACACACAAACAAAGAGAAAACATCCATATACACTACTATCCTTTACCAGTTGATCCAGAGGAAGGCAAAAAAAAACAAAGCATGATCCAATTTGCTCCAGCGGGGGGAAAATAATTCCTTCCTGATCCCCCAACAGGTAATCAATATTCTCTGGATCAACTTTAACTATAAAATTTTAGTATCCAGTTATATTATGTGCATAAGCCCCTGAACTTTGCACGTAGCACACCCCTGAGCTATCCATGTAGCGCACCCCTGAACTTTGCACTCTGTACGCAGCGCACCCCAGATACAATCGGCCCTTTGAGGGAAACCATACTGCCGCAATGGAATTGAGCTTGACACCTTTTCCAGGTTTATCTTGCTGTCTTTGTCTTCATTAGGGAGATTTCCTCGCACCTTACTTGTTGACTAATGTAGCCATTGCAGAAGAGAGAAAAAAAAATCTCCCTAATGGCAATAGTCACGCCATGAACAGGAACATTCCAGCACCCCTCCTCTTGCTTTCTAAATATAGTGTTACAACGCCTTTTTTTTTTTTACCTTGACCTTTTTGCCCTCAATGTTTAGTGAGCGCACTGAGAAGTCTACCCCGATTGTGTTTTGGTGTTTGTCGCTGAAGACACCTGACTGAAAGCGTTGCACTACGCACGTCTTTCCAACATTTGAGTCACCAATCAGAATTATTTTGAAGAGGAAATCAAAAGGGTCATCCTCTGGTGGGCTAATTCCAGACATAGTTTGTAATGCTGAGGGCCCCGGATCCACGGGAGCTTCCATCCAGGTCAGAGAAGGTGGGACATGATGCAAATCCCTAGACAAAAAAGAGACAACCGTAAATAAAAAGTGTCTTTCTCCAGAGTACCAGTATTCATATAGCTATCTATATATGGGAACTAAGCTTTAGGCTGGGTTCACACCATTACCGCATGCGGCTCCCAGCAGGGGTCCGGTGCGTTCTTGTTCACCATTTCAGGTCCGATTTCAGCCCAAATTTTTGATTGAATTTGGACCTGAAACGGACCAAAAGACGCACAAGGCTCCTGTGCAGATTCGAACCGGAGCCGCAGCGGAGATATGTGAACCGGCTCCATAGAGAGCCCGCCAAAATCTCCTGCAATTGTGAATTGGATGCTGAGAACCCACATTAAATTCGCAATGGTGGGAAGCCAGCCTAAAGCCTCGTACACACGGTCGGACTTCCATCGGACTTTTCCGTGGATTTTTGTCCGAACGGAGTTGGCCGGGCACACCCATAGCATACACACCACGGGACTTTTCTGCAAACTTTCCCAAAACTTTTTCCAACATCACGTGGCTTTTCTGCTCTTTACTGCCACCCTTTGGTCAACTTCTGCTATTGTTGGTTGATTTTAACATTATTTGTTTTGTCCATCGGACAAAAGTCCGATGGTTTTCTGTACACACGGTCAGACTTTGCTCCATCTGACTTTTGTTGGCCAAAAGTTTGTCCGTTTGCAGACCGAACTTTTGTTCCGATGAAAACCAAAAAAGTTTGTCCGATGGAGCGTACACACGGTCAGATTTTTTGTCAAACTTGCTCAAAATGAAGTTTGTTGGCAAAAAGTCAGACCGTGTGTACGGGGCTTTAAAGTAGTATTACACTCTCAGCGGTTTTTAATCTAACACATTGAGCACAATAAAATAAACATTCCCTAGTAAACTGAGTTCTTACAAAAGCACTTAATACTGTACAACTTTTTATTGTGCTGCTTCCCTGAACTTCTAGTACTCACAGGAAAGAATTACCAGTGGACAGTACGGTCTGGAGCCAGTCTGATAGTTTGGAGAGGGGGGGGGAGATGGAGGAGCAGGGGTGTGTTTTGCCATCCAAGGCTACGGGGCTGTGTGTTTCTAATGATGCACACAGCATAGGGAAACAACTCTACTCCATGCATGCAAGAGTGGCTCCATAGAACAGAGCAAGAAAAAGCTAAGGCAGCTTGAAAAAGCTCAGTGCAGCTTTTTTTTTTTACTGAGCTAAAATACAGCCCATTAATTGTAATGTGCCAATGCACACAGGCGCCGTGCATTTTTCAGTAAAAAATAAATAAATAGAAAAATCTGCATTTTGGGTCGGTAATTTATGCCCAATGCACGCAAATGTGCACAAATACGCCCAAGTGCGCGCAAATGTCCATCTGCATATTGTACAGAACAAGAACGTGAGAATATTTGCGCAAATGCATATGTACAAGAAAATATGCACAAATACTTACAAAAAAACGCCTGAAAATACGGCTGAAAAAATAGATGCTCAAACAGAAGTATCATGTGCAAGAGGCCTAAAAGTGGAAACCTGGGGCAACAGTCATGGTACCAGCTTAAACTGGAACATAAGCAAGCAGGAATACGCTGCATAATCAGTAAGTGATTAAATCCCCTTCTGAACGTGTTTTAAAGTGTCTGTCCTCCCATTGGTGACATTTCAGTAGTAGTGCAAGTTTTTGCCTTTTTTTTTCACCTCCCTCCTGAAAATGAGGGTATTTTGTTAGTTTCATTATAAAAAAAAAAAAAAAAAAAAAAGAAGAAACATCTTTATTCATGGTGCCAGTGGCCCCCTTTGGCTTTTCCTTTAGTATAATTACAGAGTGCACTCCAGGGAGGGAAACTTAAAGCAGAGCTCCACCTAAAAGTGGAAGCTCTGATTTGTCCCCCCCCCCCCCCTTCCACTACTACATTTGGCACTTTTTGGGCGGGGAGCGGATACATGGTTTTGACAGATACCTGTTCCCACTTCCGGGTAAGTTGCATTATATCACATTGTTGTTTATCAGTTTAGATATGGTTTAACCACTTGCTTACTGAGCACTTAAACCCCCCCTCCTACCCAGACCAATTTTCAGCTTTCAGCGCTCTCACTATTTGAATGACAATTGCGCGGTTATACAACACTATACCCAAATGACATTTTTATCAATTTTTTTCCACAAATAGAGCTTTCTTTTGGTGGTATTTGATCACCTCTGCGGTTTTTATTTTTTGTTAAAAAAAAATTTAAAGACCGATTTAAAAAATAAATAAATACAAAACCGTTTTATATTTTGTTATAAAATTTTGCAAACAGGTAATTTTTTTTCCTTTATTGATGTACGCTGATGAGGCTGCACTGATGGGCACAGATAGGCGGAACTGATGGGCTGCACTGATGGGCACCGATAAGGCTGCACTGATGGGCACCGATAAGGCGGCACTGGTGAGCACTAAGAGGTGGCACTGGTGGGCACTGAGAGGTGGCACTGGTGGGCATTGATAGGTGGCACTGGTGGGCACTGAGAATTGGCACTAATAGGTGGCACTGATAGGTGGCAGTGATGGGCACTGATCAGCACTGGTAGGTGACACTGCTAGGCAGCACTGCTAGGTGGCTCTGATTGGCACCACTGGTGAGTATTGATAGGTGGCACTCATGGGCATTGATAGGTGGTACTGGTGGGCACTGGCAGATGGTACTGGTGGGCACAGATGAGGCAGATGTGCCTCTTCCTCTTCGGGACCGATGTCCCTTGCACAAAAGCCGGTGATCTGCTTTTTTTTCTCCTCACGCTGCCAGAGTGAGGAGAAAAAAAAAATGATTACCGAGCTTTTGTTTACATCACGTGATCAGCTGTCATTGGCTGACAGCTGATCACGTGGTAAGGGGCCGGGATCGCCCCCTTACTTGGATCTGTGATCACCCAAGTCTCAGTGGCTCGGTGATCACAGCGCGCGCCGCTGCTCGGATGTCACACACTGCACTGCATTAGAGGAGAGCTCAGTATAATCTGAGAACTGAATAAAGGGAATGGACACACTCCTCCTCTACACAGCATCATAGGGAACAATACACAGCTGAGACTGTCAATCGCCTGCTATGCTTTATGGGGGGGGGGGGGACTTATGCAGATAGCAGACAGAGGACAGATCAGGGAAAGACCTCATTAGATGTTTTAGATTGAGGCACACATATACTATAGAGGGACATGCTTTGTTCATTTTTCATTTCAGAGGTTTACAACCATTTTAAGAGAAGTTCATTGTTAGGGATTATATATACTTTAGGCAGAGCCCAGCTGTCACATCAGGGCCAGAAAAGGGATGAGATATTAATTCTGGGGTCACACAAAACCATAAACAATCAGTGGGTGATCAAACTCTTACTGCTGGACCTTCAAAAGGAAACAAAACCTGTTTTTGCAGCCGGAATGAACTGACACTGAATGCAGCACATACCATCCTTTGTTGCTGGGAGAGATGAAAAGACACAGACACAAAAGCTGGCTGACTGATCATCAAACTCTATCCAGGAATAAAGTGTAATGTGGATTCCAAATGGGCTGAGATGGATTTTTTTATCTCTGATGACTGACAGAGAAACCAGTTCTGTGAAATATTAATGACCTTTGCTCGGCCTCCAGGCACACCTGGCTTCAAGTTGCAGCCATCCGGTTGTATTAAGTGACAAGATTATAACTCATGCAAAAATAAAGTGAAATCACTCCAGAGAGATGGTGTTTAGATGGGACCAAAAACATATGTTTTTAAGGTCTCTTTCCTTTAGCCTAGGTTCACATTGCCGCGGGTTAGAAATCGTGCGACTTCTGCTGAACTCGCAAGATTTCGAGCCAGCAATGCAGTCCGACTTCGGGGGCGATTTGACAGACATTGGTATGGGTTCATGCACAGATGTCTATACAAATCGCCCCCCAAAGTTGCCAAAAGTAGTACAGGAACTACTTTTGGGAATCAGTGCGGCACCCCAAAGTCGGCGCCACACCGTTTTGGACAGTGCCATTGCTGGCAATAGCCGCCGATATGGCATGCGATTTAACATGTCAAATCGCATGCCAAATCGGACCAATGTGAACCTAGGCTTAGAAGAATATGTCTGCCAAGCAGGACTTCAGTTTAAATAAGTGTAGCAAGGTCCCAGGCCTCCTTTAGTCTAATGAGAACCTTCAGAGACAGCTGACATCCTTCTGTATAGTGTGGGTTGCAAGGCAAAGTGAGTGCAGTGCTGTATCTTGGCCTAGGCCAACAAGGCCCAGGCCCTAGGGCAGCACTTTGTAGGGGGGGAGGGGAAAAAAGCTGCCTCCCTGTGCACGAAAAAAAGCCCTTTCGACTCCCGCACATATAAAGTCCCCAGCTGCAGCTTGCTGTAGCGCGGCACTTATGGGCAGTATGGAACGTACTTGGCTGGGTGGGGGGGAGTGACTGGTGACTTGCCCTGCCCTCCTGCGTGCTCCTCTAAGCACGTTTGTCCCGCTCGGCTCTTTATCCTGTCAGCGCGTGATGAATGAACGGTGGCCAGGGGTGATAACAGCGGTGACTAAAGGGTGGCCAGGGGGTGACAGTGCAGTGACAGCGTTGCTGGGCGACAGAGAGCAGCAGCATCATCCATGGATGAACAGAGCGCCGAGCACCCCGCTCCCACCGAGAAGGACTGGCTGGAGATAATGGGGAGGAGCTTCAGTGACCTGGAGGAGAAGCCTGAGGACAGGTATGACTATGAGGACAGGGATGAATAAAGTGTTCCGTGCCACAAATGCACTAAACAAACTTTGCGGTACATTCAGTTTAATGAGTTTGCATTGATTTCAGCACGTGCAAAGTGCTCCATGAATGCTTAAATCTATGCAAACTCATTAAACAGTGCATATTCATACCTCCCAACTGGCACGGATTCTGCGGGTTTTACCCGCATAGGCTCCTCCTTCCCGCAGTCCCGCGAGAGTGTCATCTTTCCCGCACCAGCAGGAAGCATGAAGAGGAGGAAACATCAACCAGCAGGTAAGCCCCCCCCCCCAGATTGGTGGTCAAAACAGTGCTCGGACCCCCCCCCCCTGCGCGATCAGCGCCCCCCCCCCCCGCGATCCGCGCCCCCTCCCCCCTGATTAGCAGGGGAGAGGGGAGATCTGAATGTCCCGCGGTGGGACTTTTGAAAGTTGGGAGGTGTGCATATTCAGTGAAAATGAATGTACTGCAAAGTAATCAGTGCTATAATCCATACATAATTAATATACAACTAATAAGCTATGATGTTGATGAGGCGGCACTGATAGAGCTGCACTGGTGGCAACCGATGAGGCCCTCTTAAGCTGCACTGAGGAGGCCGTACTAGTTGTGACTGATGAGGCCATACTGATGGAAATGTACTGATGGGCACTGATAAGGCTGCATTGATGGGTACTGATATGCTTCATGTTAATATGGTTAAAGTTGTTAATATTTATTTTTGGAATTTAATTCTGCATAAAACAATGTAATTTCATGAGATAATTTACAAGGGTGTGTTTAGGGGCGGTGCAGGGTAGGGGTTGGGTGGAGCAAGTAGTGGTGAGTAACTCTTAAGTCCTGGCTAGTGGGTCAGGACTTGAAAATTTGAGCCCTGCATTGTACATCGATCCCTGCCCTCAAGGAACTTACAAGTAGGCATTTGGTACCCACTTTTAATGTACAGAGAGGAAAAGGTGTAGCCTTAAGAGGAAGGGGGTGTGGTTTACAGATGACAGAGTGGGTCTTAAACAGAAAGGAGTATTGGCCTTGGCAGGAAGGGGTAAGTCATATTTAGATTACGGGGTGCATGAATTTAGTCAGGCCTAGGGCAGCAAAAAACCTAAATACACCACTGAGTGGGTGTAATGTAAGGTAGATTCATGGGCGCCAGACACTTCTTGAATGCAAAGAGATTTATTTTCTCTTGAACAGAATGGTGGGAGAGAGGGTTTAGGGCCAGGACACCCTTAGATAGTTGCAATGTCAACTGTCAGACTCCAAGACTTCTACAGGTAGACAGCCATACAGGGAAAGGCATCCAGCAAGACAACACATCTGCATGTGTAGGAATGCTGTCTCCTATGGCAACAGTCTTAGAACAGTTCCTAACACTAATTGTAACAAACTCCTTTACTTTTATACAGTCACTTCCTGTAGATTCTCAGCCCACTGAGCTCCCAGTCTCTCACTAGACTTGCTGATTCACTGCCACTGAATCCCGTGAGCTCTTCTAATCTTCTAACTTTAGTATCTTCCTCAAGCATCACCTCCGATTCCCTGCCGGTTCCCTGGCTTGGCACTCCAGACTGTCTAAATGAGGCCTAACATAACAGACTTGGTGTAAAACAAGAGATCTCTATTAGTAAGCCACTGCATTTACAAGCTAACTTTCATGGTAACAAACTATTATGCTTCGTGTCTTTCACAGGCTTGTCTGAGAATGTGTGCTGGGCCTATGGCCCATATCCACCCACCCAAGAATTCAGATGTTAATGCAATTATTTGCAGCTTTAGTCTGGGCTACCCATTGAGAACTTTTCAAATGACAACCCAATCCAAACCCCTGGTCCACTCATATATAAAGATTGCCAACCCGACACTTCAAGAGCCAGCATGGACTTTGATTTCACAGCCTCATTAAGTGCATTAGAGGACTCCCAGGTGTAAATGCACCTGACAAATACTGAATCTCTGCAGCAGGGGAATTGCCGATATATTAAAGTCTATTATCTCAGTTACATAGCAACATTTAGGGCACCTGCTGCCATTGCTTTGTTGATCCTCAGTGACAGAGGTTGAGACAAATGGTGACACAGACAGGTGCTCCAGCAGCTGCAGGAGCAATTTTAACAGAATTTATTTAAACCTTGGGAGAAAATAACTACAGTACTGTATAACTGTGTTACTGGCAGTATAGTATATCCCAACCCCTGGGGGTGTGAATGCGATGGCTTGTTTTTGGACAGAGTAGAGAATGGCTAAAGCCCCATTCTCTCATTTGAGCTGAGCATCTTTGGCTGTTTTCCTAACCTTTGTACATATGTTTCTGCACACATTTTAGATTTGAGTGATTTCTATTTAATTTCTAGCCAATGGAAACTTAGTTACTAGTCAAGAAAATGCCCAATGCTCACTTTTTTTAGGCGCTGCGTTAAAGTGTATTGGGGAAAAAATGCATGATTTTTCTTCAAAAGAAGCTATTTTTCAACCAACAATCAAGTAACACTATGCTCTGGTGGGAATGGGCACCACTGAATATAATAGTAATTCTAGTGTGGTGCCCTGAAGTGCTTCTGGTGAAGCTTCAAACCATGCTTCAAATCGCATCCCCATTCACACTTGAGAATGGGCATCTTGAAAGTGATTTGGAGCTTTTTTTTGTGCATTTGTACACAAGTGCTTCAGAAAATGTCATGCTTGAACGTTTTTACTTTAGCCAATGGAAAGCTAATTACTAGGCAAGGCGAAAAAATTGCACCAAAAAAAAAAAAAAAAAAAAAAATCATCTTTCAGGCACTCCCACTGAAGTTTACAGGGGCTGAAAACAAGTGACTCTTTTCCCAAAAAATAAAATACGGTTATGTATGTTTTTAAGCTTTGTAACAAGTTACAAATGACCCAATGCTCAGGTGTGAATGAACAGGCATTGTAAATAATGGGAATACTGATGTTAAAGCTTGTAGGCAGGTTGCCTACAGTGTGAGTTTTGTGTCAGGTAGTTGGTTTGGCAGGCTGGGGAAAGGGTTAACTTTTAGCACCGTAGTTCCCAGGCTTTTTTTGTCTGGAGCCGGTGTTCTGTCAAAAGAGCCAACTCGTCAAAATCTCCAATACAACACTTCCGGTGATTCTCCAGCAGCAGTAATTACAGATTTCGACGACTTGGCTGTTTTCACAGAACACCGGCAACGAATACACTACGGTACATGACGAGTTGGAATGTTTTGACAGAACACTGGCTAAGGAGTAAAAAGGTTGTCACCGCCTTGGAGGCGGCCATGTTGTTGGTTAGTAGCGGGAAAACTAACAATGTCCACTCATTATATCGTGTACTGTAGCTTACACGCTGCTGGTGTTAAGCCAAGTCATCGAAATCTGCAATTACTGCTGCTGGAGAATCACCAGAAGTCACATAATTGGAGATTTTGACGAGTTGGCTCTTCAGACAGAACCCCGGCCTTCTTCCCTGTGTGGCACATAAAAAGGGGGAAGGTCCGGTTCAGGGGGGTGCCTGGGGAGCTTGAGAATGAAGTGACTCCAGAGTACATGGAACCCAAGAATCCGCATGTAATCGGCACAAGATGCTCCGGTGGACACTACTAGTCATTGGGGATCACCAGCTTTGGACTAGCACCTGTAAAGTTATGCCTGGGCATCCACCTCTTCTAGTCAGTATAGGCTCTGGACTCATGGTCTGTTCCACCTTAAGAAATTGCAATAAAGTTATCAATCTGTCTCTAGCCTGGTCTGAAGTCATTCAAAGCAGTACATGATGGTTTCTGTTGTATCAAAGAACAGGGTCCGTAAAACACATGTGGGGTATGCAGCAAAGCCACTACAAAAGGTTTACTAGACAAGACAAGTTGGAGGAGGAATGCAGTTGCTATGGGTAACCAGAACTAGTGCAAGGTACATTGCAGCAAGTCATGAAGCGTGATACCAGGTGATCCAGTAGCGAGGGGATCGGTGTTCTGGTTTCCTCCCTATCAGTCGGTTTCCCAAAAGCAACTGTGACCAAACCTGCGGTACTGAGACCCCGTGTACCTGGCTGCATGGTACGGGAGAGTGGAAGGAGTTTAAGTGCATGCTTGAGGTCCACGCTAGGTGTACAGCGGTACCTCATTTGGTCACTGGGAGCGAGGTAGCAGAGATAAGCTGGAATAGAGGACAGGGCATAGGCTCAGTGGTGTCCCTCCTAAATGCAACATACAATGAGAAAGACCTGTATTGACTTGGGACAGCACACTTTCATAAGGACTCTGTACCTTAATTGCTGTACACTGTCTATAGCTCATCTCTAACCCAGGGAATCTTCACAATATTTGATTCTCACATGAACTTGGTCCCTGTCTGTTTCCAGGCATTGATAAATGTGCTCACACATGAAAGGTACCCCCCCCCCCCACGTGCAAGGGTGACGTGGCCCTGCCCACAAGCTGATCTCCAGGTTTCCTGTCAATTTAGTTTGGACCAAGCTGGTTCAAAAATTTCCTTTCACCAAGTGCTGCGTTGGCTGTATGAACTGTATGTAGCTTCAACTACATCCTGTACAGTACACAGTGCTGGGTTCCGACTGTGAGACAGAGATTTCCCATCTCAGACCCAGAACAAAATAAAGTTGGTCTAAGCGGCGCTCAGCCATTCATAGGCAGCTTTGAATTCTGTGAATGAATACAAAGCTTCCTCTGATTGTCCGAGGCAGAGAGAGGGGTTGATGATGTACTTGGTTGGCTTTGGCTGATCGTGAGTAGCGTGGTCCGCTGGGTCTTTTGACTAGGTGGACCTGAGTGTGCCTTGCCATATGACACTCCCTATGTGCAGTTGTTTGTGTGTTAACATACACTTTTTTTGGTTCACTTTTGTTTTTGTGCACTGTGGGCATGAACAGAAAAAGCAAATCATCTAAAACCACAGATGTAGGGGTTTCAAAAGTAAAACTCAGTTTTTTCCTGTTCTGGGGATGTTTACTCCCGACATCCTTTCCCCCTCTGTTTTTCCCCCTCCCCTACTTTTTTCTCCCTTCTTCGAGATTCAGGGGTGGGAAATACTATACAGATACGGTGTATATCCTTGTCTATATTTCGCTTTTATATTGCCCCATCCCGGGGCTTATTAGGCCTAAAGGAGGTTCTACTTCCCGCTAAGTTAACTGGAAAATCCCAATACAAGTTACTTCATGCTATCATATGTTTTATGTTAGTTTATTTTACTGTTTTAGGCTTTTCAAGCATATTTGCCTTGGTCCTGTATATAAATGTTTGATGGATGTCCCAGCGAGATGCACTGAGCAATATCTCCGCAACTGTATTCAACTGTATTCATTGTTATGACCGCATATTCTGTGCAACGCTGGGTCTGTTGTTTTCCGACTTAGCTCTCAAGTGCCTATATGTTATCCAATTAAGATGCTGTAAACATTGGTTTCTTTGACTGTTACATGTAACTTTCTTTAGTAAATAAGGGAATTATAAAAAAAAAGTAAAACTCCAATTCCAAAAAAGTTGCTGTGGGGGCACCCAAGCAGGTCAATTCAGACACAGAGCCGTGGCTCGGCCCCCACCCCCTCTCACTTCTCATTGGCTCACTGGCTGTGACTGGCAGCAGGAGCAAATGGCAGCCAATTAGAAGGGAGAGTCCCCGGAGAGCCGAGGCTCTTGTGCACATTGCTGGATGGGGGCTCAGGCAAGTATGGAAGGACTGCTGCACAAAGAAGGTTTTTTTTACCTTCATGCGTAGACTGCATGAAGGTAAAAGTCCTTGAGCCTTTACAACCACTTTAAAGTTATCATCTGCAGGGCATAACTGAATTGGGTTTGTCGTGCATAAAACCCCTTTGCTAAGCATGAGGCAGGCTATGTTCTAGCTGCTGTATCTTGCTTGACAAATCCCTCTACCAAAAAAAATTTCAGAAGCTGTAAATGAATATTGATATAAATTTACAAGGAGGACACATAAAACAGCCTGTTAGTCAGGTTCAAAACCTGGAGTTTGTACATTTCCGTGTCCGTGTATTGGTTTCCTTCCACAATCCAAATATACCTCTATACTTTATTGGCTACCTATAAAACTGGCCGCACTGTCTATTTCTTTTAGTTTGCAACAGGATAGGTAGGAGTTTAAAGCCCTGACAGTTTTTATTTTATGTATTCATTTATTTTGCTTTCTGTGTCCCCTCTAGGAAAAATAGAGACAACTCGAAATTTGAAGTTCTCACTGGAACAAGAATAGAGGGGAAACCCTTTAATGAGATGCTTGTAGGAGGATTTTCATAGCTTTGTAGAGATTTCCTCTCCCTTTTTGAGGTGTCTGTGGGTCAGGAACTGTTGAGAAATCTCCCCATAGGGTCACAGATGGCAAAAAAAAAAAAAACTAATAGCAGTTTTAACCCTGCTAAAAAAACTAAAGGAAAAATGTTTTGAATTAGATATACTTGAAGGACATTCGATTGTAAGCTCCTTTGGAAGATTGATGTGGTTCTGAATAAAGAGTTGGTGTTTTATGCAATGAGTGGCTATAGAAGTATAGCATATCTGATTCCTCCCATATTGTATTGTAACTGCACTGCCCTCATGATGTAAAGTGCTATTAACTGCATAACTATTGTTATTATGCAGGATTTATATAGCGCCAAGTTTGTTGGGGCTATATAAATCCTGCATAATAACAATAGTATCATATGTGTTACATGCTGATAAGATAAAACGCAGTGAATCGAATCAAAATTTAAGCAGTTTAAAGAAAAATACATTCTCTACCAGAAAAATAACGACAGAAGCAAAAAGAGTTATAAGAACACTCACCCAATTAGAACAAAGAATTACAAGTTATGCTTTACCGGCTAGCCTGCTGGGATTGGTAGTTCTAAAAGTAACAGAACCGTAAGATCCTTACCTCTACAATGAATGGGCAAAGAGTGTATCAGGTGACCCGACAACCAAAAACTCTTCCTAGAGTCCTCCCAGCCTTGTCTGATGCCTTCCCTCTCGCCTTGCCTGCAGGGACCTGCTCTGTCACACACCTTCCTGGCACTTGATGTCACCTGGATGAACAGGTACGCCAGCCTCTCCTCCCCGCCTTCTCCACTGGTGCACTCTGGAACTTGTAGTCCAAAGACAAAGGCAGCAATAAGGAAATGAGTGCTCCTTTTATTGCCAATAGACCTTTCACTGTCCTTGAGGCTTTTTCTTTGTTCTTAATGGTTGAAAATACAACAAGCAAAATGTGCACAGTACAACATAAAAATGTAAAAGCAAAAGGAGTGTGATATATAAAAATGCAGCCCCTGTCTGTTTTACAACAAAGACATACATTTTTGTAAAGCTGGCCACGTACTATACAATCTCTGTACAAGTTTCTATAGTTTTTCTATGAGGACAAACCTAAACAATCCATTCAACCTGTATCCAATTAGTCAGATCCCCGTTAGTAGATCTAAGGCCAGGTTCACATATATGCGCCTGCGGTTTGCAGTATGTAGTCCGCTGTGTTTCTGTTCACCGGCTCAGGTGCGATTCAGGTGCAAATTTTTCCCTGAATTCTCACCTGAACCGGACCCAAAAACTTACAGGTCCCTTTTCAAAACCTCACTGCGGCCGTCCCACACATGTGTGAATCGGCTCCATTGAGAGCCAGTCACATTCACGTGTTATGCGAATTAAAAAATTAAAGACGCACCCAATTCGCATATATGTGAACCCAGCCTAAAAACTGCGTACACACGGGCTAAATGTTGGGAGACCATGGCCGGTTCAAGAAAAAAACGACCGACAATCGGCCTGTGTGTATATCCGGCTTCTGTCGGACGAGCATGCTGGAAAACCAGCATCCGACGGATTACCAATCAGAGCTCTTAGCCAATGGTAGAGAGAGCTGATTGGAGTGTTCTGGTGGGGAGGCATCCCCTTGTTAGAACACAACAGCTGTCAGGGTTTTTTTTTCCGGGTTGCACGAAAAGAAAACTGCTATTGTGTACCAGGCTTTAGGGCCGGCTCACAATACATGTTACAATCTGACCATATACAGGGGGTCCCCGGGTCACGAACCCGTTAGGGACTTTCCTCTTGTTTGTAATTCGGAAATGTTCGTAAGTCGGCCGCGCATGCGCAGAACGACAATTACGGACATTTCTGATGTTTTCCGATGTTCCGTCGAATACCGTTCTGTGCATGCGTGGCTAATTACGGACATTTCCCGAGGCTACGTCTGGCCGCGCATGCGCTGAACAGCAGATGGATCGCGCAGAATGGCAGAGGGTCCCCGCAGCGCCCGGTTCGTAAGTAGGAGGGGTTCGTAAGTTGGGCATTCGTAAGTCGGGACCCCCTGTAATCCCTGTACAATGAACCTTACATCTAGCAAAACTAGGTAAGATTTACCTAAACTATTCACTCGCTAACAATACATGTAACAATCTGACCATATAATCCCTGTACAATGAACAAAGAAGGGTTGCTGCTCTAAGCCCCAGTCCTCTAAAGCACACGCCCTTTTAGGAATTTACAGGTGCTGGCTCTGCAACGAATTAAAAAGGAAGAAAAAATCCTGGACGACCGCACACCGTTAAAGGCATCTTTATTGAGATCTTGTGTAGTAGATGAAATCCAATATAGTCACTTCATGTTACAGAAAACAGGAAAAGCTGCTGACGCGTTTCACACCGTATGAAGGTGCTTAATCATAGCTATTTGAATGGGCTTCCAAAAATGCTCCAAAGAAGCATATGTACCAAATCTTGGCACAGAGCGAGGAACGCTTGGCGTGATTTTTGTCACAATTTTAGCGTGTTTTGTCGCTCTGCAATCACGGCAAAATTGAACTGCGTTTGGGGTACCATTAAAAAATAATGACAACGCAAAAGTGTCCAGTCTTATTCCACCTGCATTTCCAATACTCGCAGGTGTAAATAGAGCCTAAAAATCTGCCTGTCTGTCCCTATGGAATCGCTTCCTCTGCAGACAGGCGCAGTCGAATGTCTCTGGCCTGAATGCGGCTGAATCTCGTTTGGTGGCAATGCCAGCAACATCTTGCTGCTTTGACCACAGGGGGAGCAATTCCACAAGGGACTAAAAGACCAGTCTTAGCAATCCTATTAATGAAATTGCCAACAGCAGGACTGTGAGTGGCAGAGTCACTCGTCTGACCTCAATAACAGAGGTAAAAAACGTGGTGGTATTTTTTTTTTTTTTTTTATCTTCTCAGGCCTTGGAGAGGCAGGCTGTAACAGAAAACAGCAGGTACGGTACAGGTGTGCGGTTTTAGTATCTAGGCAACCCTCACTTTGCAAAGTCTTTTAACCATTGTTTGTCTAATGTCCTTCTTTCGTAATCAATTGAATTTTATTTATACAAATTTGTGTATCTTGGTGCCTATAAAGTCCAGTATTAATTTTCCATTACTATCTCCAATCAAGAGGACGTGGCACTTATATCGATCAATTTGGTATCCACAGTGCCATCCTGTGGTCAGGGCTGGTGCAAGGATTTTTGACACCCTAGGCGAAACCTAATTTGCTGCCCCCATTGACTCCACCCCCTTTGCCCTACCTGTGTGACAGGAGGCAACACCATACAGGAAGCATCGGCTCTGATTCCTCTAGCACTGGCTCCAGTACTGCGATGCGCCTCTAATTACAGTACCGGGCAGACAGAGCAACTGCCTGGGACTGAGTTAGTTACATGCTGCAGCCTGCAGAGCATGCAGACGCGGAGGAAAACCAGCGGCCAGGCGCCCCTAGGCAGCTGCCTAGTTTGCCTGGTGGTAGAACCAGCCCTGCTAGTGGTGATATCTGTAATCTAATTTTCCAGGTCACAGTACAGGTTTCACCAGGAAATATGCAAAGTGAAAAGTTACCTTCTTGCATTGGTCTTGGCGCTGTCTGGAGGAAATAAAACATAGTAGAGTTTGGTGTTTTTAAAAGACAAAGCCTGTCTGAGAAGTGGTGCAGTTCCTGTGTGATCAGGACAAGGACCAGCCAATACAAACAATGCAGTTTAATTGAGCAGGGAACTCTGGAAGTGACCAGGTAGAGTAGTAGTCCGCAGTCTATAGAGTTCCTGACCATACAAGGTGCAGAGCTGTAGAAAAATGGAAAAGAGAGATGACTTCTCAGTGCTGGTTTCTTGGCAATGGCAAAAAAAACAAACAAAAACAAAACAATACATTGTTTCAATGTGTGCCAGACCCACTTAAAAATCTCTTTCCACACATGCAAAGATTTCTGTCCCAGAGAGCTGGATCTTCTGGATCTACTAGGTTTGTGACTTGACTACGAACTGACAGGCCAGATGCCTCTTTTGCTAGACATTGGCTGTAATGAATGTCAGCGCTGATTTCCCAGGCTGACACTGTCATCCTATACAAGGGGGAGCACAAAGAGACCTCTGTGATTATTATAATGAGAAGCAGTAAATCAGGCACTAGCATTGTTCCAAGCTGAACTGATGCCAGTTATTGTCCAGGAACCATCGCCATGTAAAGGGCCAACAAGCCTTATATATCTAAACCCCAAAAAAGTAAAAATATATATATTGTAGCTTACCTATGTTTAGATGAAGTGGTTGTATTAGTTTTCTTTTTTAAAGTACATTTCTGAAAGTACAGAAATTATTTGTTGATCTGAAAGGAATCCAATATCCTTGTGCACTGATCTGCAACGTGAAACAACATTAGCTTTCCATGCTATTGTCTGTGAACTATAAAACACCTCCTCCTAGTCATGATTTTTGTTTGGGGTTTAGATATGCTTCAAATATGTATGTATAACCAGAGGCATAACTACAAATCATGAGGCCCAAAGCAAAATTTGGATGGGGCCCCCAGCTAACTATGTAGCAGCTGGCAGTGTCAACTGTGACAATACGTGTCATTGATCTTAACATAAAGGAGGTCTAAGTGGCTGTCAGCATAGTGAGTACGCTAGCGGGACAATTGCTTTGGATACAAGTTATAGTTGTAGTAGCAACAATCATAATAAGAACCATAATAATAATATTGGATATTATGACAAAGTGATTAATGCTCTTGCACACAAATACTCAACAACCCTCAGGCCGGATTCACACTGATAAGGCTGCGGGTCCCAGCAGGGGGTCTGGTGCGTCCCTGTACACCGATTCAGGCGCGAATCAGGTCAAAATTTTTGTCCGAATTCGCACCTGAAACTGAGCCAAAGACACACAGGACCCTTTTCCAATGCAGACCCCGGCCGCCACGGAGGTGTGTGAACCGGCTCCATTGAGAGAAGGTCATAGTCTCCTGTCAATGCGAATTGGATGCAGCAAAATCTGCATCCAATTTGCATAAGTGTGAACCCAGACTAATACAAACTTCTTCACCTCTTGCTGACCGCATACCACATATTTGTTGTTGCAAGAAAAGTGGGCTTTAACACCCAGCCACCGCACATATGCATCCACGGTGGCCTGTGGTTGTGCTCACTGCGCACTCCCTGCACACTATCTGAACCCAGTCATGGCTTCTGAGCAGGAGCCAGGGGGGACAGGTTCCTGATCCTGTGACCACTGTGAGAGCCAATCACAGCAGTCACATAATTCAGAAGCCAACACTAATGGGGTTAAACATTTTTGTGGAACTAAAAAACTTCAGCTGTCCTATAAGGCTCCGGCTGGGTTCACACTGGTGTGACATACGCTCTGACTTTGGGAGCACATGTCGCATGACGTGTATAAATCAATGGTTTCCTGTGAGAGCCGCCTTAACTGGTCTGACACAAGCCGGCCCGACTTTGAAAAAGGTTCATGCACTACTTTGGTCGGACTTTGGTCCTACTTCAGCCCATTGAATATCATTGAAGTAGGATCAAAGTCGGATCCTTGTCCTAACCATCCGACTTGTGACATCCAACATGGTGATTAGGCCGGGTTCACACTGGTACGACATGACAGTCGTACCACTTTGGATCCAACTTTGCCCTGCGACTTGAAGTCCGACATGTGTCCATCTTCAGTGAACAGGGATCCGACTTTGATCCCCCGACAATACCAGACACTGTGTCTGGTGTGAATCTTTAGGGGGAGCTCCAGACAAATTTTATTTTTTTAAACGTCATGGATTCCCCCTCCAAGAGCATACCAGGCCCTTCAGTCTGGTATGGGTTTTAAGGGGAACCCCATACCGAAAAAAACAGCGTGGGGGTCCCCCCAAAATCCATACCTGACCCTTATCCGAGCACACAGCCTGACAGGTCAGGAAAAGGGAGGGGATGAGCAAGCGCCCCGCCTCCTGAACCGTACCAGACCGCATGCCTTCAACATAGGGGGTGGGTGCTTTGGGGCAGGGGGGCCCTGCGACCCCCACCCCAAAGCACCTTGTCCCCATGTTGATGACCGTTGGTTGTCGGGGTCTGCGGGCCCCCACCCTATGTGAATGAGTTTGGGGTACATGGTACCCCTACCCATTCACCTGAGAAAAAAAAAGGGTCAAAAATAAAACACAGCACACAGGGTGTTAAAGTAATTTATTGAGGCAGATCCGGGGGTCTCTTCCGACGTCTTCTCCCCTCTCCGCCTCTTCTGCCTCCTCCGCTGTTGTCTTCTGCCTCTGCCAGTTCTTTTCACCTCTTCGGGTCTTCTCGCTCTTTTGCTGTGTCTTTTTCGCTGTCTTCTCCCTCTGTTCTTCTCCCGATGTTAACACAACGCTCTCTCCCGCTCTAATGTTGGGTGCACGATGTGCCACTACTTATATTGGCATGGGGCAGGGTCACCAGAGGCCCGCCCCTTATGACATCACCGCCCATCGTGCCCCGGGAGGTGACGTTATAAAGGGCAGGGCCTCCGGGTGATGTCACCCCAGTGACCCTGCTACATGACAATATAAGTAGTGGCACACCGCGCACCAAGCATAAGAGCGGGAGAGAGCATCGAGTCAACATTGGAAGAAGAGCAGAGGGAGAAGACAGAGGAGAAGACCCAGCAAAAGATCGAGAAGATAGCGGAGAAAACCCGACAGAGGGAGAAGAACCGGAGAGGGCTAGAAGACATCAGCGGACAGCAGAGAAGACCCAGAGAGGGGAGAAGAACTGTCAGAGGTAGAAAACAACAGCGGAGGAGGCAGAGGAGCCGGAGAGGGGAGAAGAAGTCGTAAGAGACCGCCGGAGCTGCCTTAATAAAATTACTTTAACACCCTATGTGCTGTGTTTTATTTTTGACACTTTTTTTTCTCCAGGTGAATGGGTAGGGGTACGATGTACCCCATACTCATTCACATAGGATGGGGGCTGGGATCTGGGGGCCCCCTTGTTAAAGGGGGCTTCCAGATTCCGATAAGCCCCCGCCCGCAGAACCCGACAACCAACGGCCAGGGTTGTGGGGAACGGGCCCTTGTCCTCATCAACATGGGGACAAGGTGCTTTGGGGGTGGGGTGGGGGGCGCAGGGCGTCAGATTTGTATTGTTGTCTGTGTTCCCTGCTGGGAAGAATAACCCTTTCTATTCCTCCTAGCAACCACATAGACAGAATGTGATGTGAAATCCTAAACCATACCATTGAAAGGGTTTTGTTACATCTGTTTGCCAAAAAATACCTGTTGATCCTGGCAGAAATCCTGTGTACTCATGTGCCTTTGCTGACTGTCCTCAGCTCTCTCTCCGGACTACAGAACACCCCCTCAGTGTTATAGAGATGATCAGAGGAAAACCCTAACACTTTTCCTGCTATGGGGTGACAATGCTACTTTTTTATACATACAGTACACTGAGTTAGTGTTGTCACCCCAGGACAGAAAAGTGTGCTAATGCGCAGGATCACCGGGTAAAATAAAATAAAAAAGAGCCTAAAAATGAAAACTAAAGCAGCCACCAAGTCTAAGGACTGGTAAGCAACAAGCTTATATTTATTATTGGGTTCAGATACACTTACATGTTTGTATAGCTTCCATATAAATATGGTGTGATGATATTTTTGGCTTGTATATGGTCTACAGCAGTGGTTCTTAACCCTGTCCTCAAGTACCCCCAACAGGCCATGTTTTGGGAACTTCTCTAAAAGGTACACACAATCGGATATTCCGACAACAATTGTGTGATGGAAGGGTTTTGTCGTATAATCTGACCGTCTGTACGTTCCATCGGACAATTGTTGTCGGAATTTCTGACAGCAAGGTTGGCTGTGCATGCTCTCAAATTGTCCGACAACAAATTTGTTCCGTCGGATTATCCGATCGTGTGTCATACAAGTCCGTTGGACTAAAATCCAAAGTACAAACACGCATGCTCCGAACCAATGCTAAACATCAGACAACATTAGCAGAAGTTGCCCAAATGGTGGCGCTAAAGAGCTGAAAAACCACGTAGTTTTGTGTATGTTGACTGAAAAAGTTCTGCCGTCTGTATGCAGAATAAGTTCACGGCCAACACCCTTTGGACAAAATTCCACGGATTTGTCGGATGGAAGTCTGATCGTGTGTATGAGGCCTTAGATAAAATAGTTGTCCAACATACCAAGCCATTGACTCTGATTTAAAGCATGTGTGCAAGATAAAGGAAAATCTGCAACATGGCCTGTTGGGGGTACTTGAGGACAGGGTTGAGAACCACCAGTTTACAACACGTGATTAGCGCTGTATCTTTTTGTCACCAGAACCAGAAGTGAGAGTACATTTTCCACTGAGGGCAATTACTCCAGTGACAACTTTGAAGTCGGACCCCAGCGTGACTTTGGCACAACATCCTTGCGACTCCTTTAACAGAAGTCAATGCAAGTCATGCCAAAGTCAGACCAAAAGTAGTGCAGGAACCTTTTTCTAAGTCAGAGCAACTGAAGTGGCACCGATTTGAACAGTTCCATTGCAAAGAATGGGGTCCGACTTCTGATGCAACATTAAAGGGGTTGTAAAGGTTTGTTTTTTATTTTCTAAATAGGTTCCTTTAAGCTAGTGCATTGTTGGTTCACTTACCTTTTCCTTTGATTTCCCTTCTAAACGTTTTTTTTCTTTGTCTGAATTTCTCACTTCCTGTTTCTCCTCAGTAAACTTCACACCATCATCCGAGTGGTTAGTCAGCCAGAACAGCTTACTGAACAGCTTACTGAGGAGGAACAGGAAATGAGAAATTCAGACAAAGAAAACAAAGAAAAAAAACATTTAGAAGGGAAATTGAAGGAAAAGGTAAGTGAACCAACAATGCACTAGCTTAACCACTTAAAGACCCCTCACTGTATATATACACGTCGGCAGAATGGCTCGTACAGGCACAATCACGTTCCTGTACGTGGGCCTTTAACTGCCGACGTCAGGGTTGCGCTCGCGACCCCCCTGCCTTCCCCGTGAGTCGGACCGCGGGTCCCGCAGACTCGATCGCTGTGGGGATCCCCGCGATTGTCTCACGGAGGCATGGAGCAGGGAGATGTTAGTGTAAACACAACATCTCCCCGCTCCCCTACTGACAATGTCAGCGATCTCCGCTCTGTGTAATCAGAGCGGAGATCGGTGACGTGTCACTAGTAGCCACGCCCCCCCCCTCTGTTAGAAATACGCCCTTAGGCACACTTAACCCCTCCAGTGCCCCTAGTGGTTAACCCCTTCACTGCCAGTGTCATTTTTACAGTAACCAGTGCATTTTTATAGCACTGGTCGCTGTAAAAATGACAATGGTCCCAAAAATGTGTCAAAGGTGTCCGATGTGTCCGCCATAATGTCGCAGTCACGACTGGGATGCATATGGGGGGGACTGGCTGCTGCTGTGGCTGATCGCTTTCATCTGACAGCTGCTGTTTGTAAGTCAAACTTACAAACAGCAGCTGGAAATGTGCATATGGCATACAGAAGGGTTAAAATAGTTTTTGCATATCTGCTAAGCTGAGTTGGCTTAATTTCTTCAATACACATGGACATACTGTGCATACCCACTGTGTCATTTAAGAGATTCATCACTGTGGCATTTATGTAAATAATGACTGTAACATTATGCATTTTGTTGTACGTATGATGATCGTTGCATGAACGATGAGTTATCCAATAATTACCATTTCTTCATGGATCTTCATGAATCACGTTTACTCTTGTATTGTTTTTTTTTTTTTTAATGTATCGTCTTTACAGCTTGATATTTTACTAGGAGGTGTCATTGTTTGGAATGACAGCAGGAACTTACAGCTTCTAGCCATAAGGTGGCGATCACATTCCGTGTACAGTACTATACCAGCCAAGAAGGTCATCACACCACACTCAACATTGAAGCAATATAAACAGTGTATTTAAACTAAAGTGGATGTAAACCCACTCTCATCCTTTCTAAACTACTGCCATAGTGCTGATCTATAAGGATATAGATGCCTCCTGCATGTATCCTTATCTGTCAAATGTCTCCCCTCTGTCTGTTATAAGAACTGAAAAACTGCAGATTCTGTGGGTGGATCTGTTGTCTGGAGCTCGGTGGGTGGAGTCGTGATGTCAGTAGACTCTCCGCCCACCTCTACACTCCCCTTGTCAACATGCATTTTCTCCTGTGTATTCCTTCTGCTATGATCACTAACATCCAGTCAAAATCCAGAAAAGTAACCACATGACTTCAGAAAAGGAGTGGGGGTGGAAATTAAAAAATAATGCCTGTCTAAAGCTAGTGCACGAGATATGTAAATAACCTGTCACTCAAAGCAAGGGGGGCGGAACGGACAAAGGTAACTAACTCTGTTTGTAAACCAAATGATGTGTCAAAAACCGAAAAACAAAAAACAGTAAAATTGCATCAAAGCAGCGCTAATAATCAGTTAATAAAAACTGACTTGTAAATATATGTACATAGCCATATAAAGTAGAAAAAAAATAATATAAAAATGGAAAAAAATAGATATGTAGAGCAAAAAAACACACTAACTGAGCGCAAAAAGTCAGTAATAGATATCCAATGAGAGTCTATGAGAAGTGATAAAAGTTGGTCAGAAACACTTTTAAGCGATGGGTGACCTTTCACCATAGATAACTTCACACATACGCTCCACACACCCCTTGGGTTTAAACTCACCACAATGATGAGAATCTTGTGCCTCAACGATATCCAAACGGACTGTTCACTCTGTGCTTCTCAGTAAAATTCCGTCATCCAGAGACATAGGAAGACAAAGGCTCCACATAGTATAATTCCATTTCGCATGTGTTTATTAAAACAACTTTAAAATTCCATAAATCCAGATACTGCAATAGTTCCCAAAGAGATCATATGGTTCAGTGTCAGCATCAGGTGCATTGGTGTATCAAGACCCTCGCTCTTGCTGACAGCTGAAGTGAACCTAATATAATGCTGGATGATAGCTCCAAATTGTAAAAGCCTCCAGCGTGATCCCCTAACTCTTTCCTGCTTCTCCACAGGATCTTGGGAAATATAGCGTCTCTGTTGTAATGTCTGGGCGCCGTGAAATCACTTCCTGACCGGTTTCATCCTTACGATTTTGTCAAAGGGGCAACTAACTCTGTTTGTCCGTTTTATCTCACTGAACAATAAAAGAGGATTGCTCAGAGCTGGATTAACTCTTTGTGGCAAGACCTGGCACAAATGATAGGAAATCTTATGCCGCATACACACAACCATTTTTCATGACGTTAAAAATGCAATTTTTTAAATTGGTCATTAAAAACGATCGTGTGTAGGCTCCAGAGCATTTTTAACGACGTGAAAAATGGGCTAAAAAAAATTAGAACCTGCTCTATTTTTTCACGTCGTTTTTCACGTCGTTCTTTTTAACGTCGTGAAAAATGGTAGTGTGTATGCTTTTACGAGGGGAAAAAAACGCGCATGCTCAGAATTAAGTATGAGACGGGAGTGCTCGTTCTGGTAAAACTAGCGTTCGTAATGGAGATAGCACATTCGTCATGCTGTAACGGACTGAAGAGCACGAGGCTGAAAAGCGCGAATCGTCTCTCACCAAACTTTACTAACACAAGTGTGACAGGGGTCACTTTTGGCACAGGGTGAGCAAGAAAATAATGGACATTAAGAATATGTCTTGGATTGCTTTAAAATGGGACAGTGATATTTTTCCACAATATTCCCCAGGATACCTGTGAAGAACTATTTACTGTTTGATTATGAACTCAACAGGTTAACTGAAAAGTGACTCCTTCATGATGTTGGGACACATACTGTTAGATGCTAATGTCACCACATCCAGCCCCCACCTGTGTCTGCTCAGATGTCAGATGTGTATTGGGGGACAGTGAGGCTAGCCTAAAGGTCATGTGTCTGAGTCATCACTGTAGTCAATTATCTCATGTAAATTAGGTCTGGTCAAAGGTGTATTGTCTGAGGAGAATGTAAGAACCTCCTCTCTGTGTGTATAAAACTGGGAGTTTGTCATTAAAGATTGTCAGTCCAGTTGGAAACTTCATACAGAGTGTTTGTCTCGTATGTTTGGAAGGATTAATCCTATGGGAAGCGGTCGCCTGACTGTGGAGGATCAGCAGTGGATGTGTGTCCAGAGAGGGAATATCCTAAACGGCGTTAACCCCTTTCATACTTGGGGTGCCGTTACATTGGTTGGCAGCGGTGGGATTTTCCCTCCAGTTACTGGGACACTCCAAACCACCACAGTGAATGACCAGCTTTGCAGCCTGCAGGAAAGCCACGCTGAAAGACTTACTTGAGAGCCGTGGAGGGACCGGTGGGACAAAGAACAAGGCCACCTTGATCAGGGAGCCAGCCGAGATGGATCAGAAGGATAGTGATGCAGGACCCCGGTCAGTGGAAGACTTGTTTCAGCAATAAGTTCGACAGCGGTTGGCATTATATGGTGCTAACCCATCAGAGACCGCCATACAGGAAGCCATTAAAGACATCCAGCTGCAGGATGAGCAACAAGAGAGAGAACGAGAATGGCAACATGAGCGGAGAATGGCGGAAATACGGCAATCGGAGACAACACCTAAAGATGCAGCGCCTTTCCTGTAAGTTGCCCTTTCGGGCGTTCAAACTATTTAAGGAAGGAGAGGAGGAAATTGAAGCGTTCCTGCAGGACTTTGAGAGACTATGCCAGATACATGAAGTACTGCCCCAAGATTGGGTCGCCTTACTGGCAAGTACTTTAACGGGCAGAGCGGCGGATGCGTATCGGGCCCTGGAGGATGAGGACGCTAAAGACTATGACCGGGTAATAAGAAGCTCTGCTAGCCCGATTTGCCATTACATCCGAAGCCAGCCGGATTAAGTTTTGAGAATCCCGGAAACAAACCCACATAACATACGTGGAGTGGGCACATCGTCTGCAGCGAAACCTTAAGGGCTGGTTCCAGGGGAGCCACGCTCATACCATAGAGGACATCACTCAGCTAATACTCTTAGAACAGTTCTTTAACCACACCCCCCCCTGGTACTACGGGATTGGGTGCGAGATAAGCAACCACGAACTGTACAGCAAGCGGCTACTTTGGCCGATGAATATCTGGACTCTCGAAGGTCAGGCGGAAGCGAGCGCTATCCACTATCTCGGGCCCAGTTTATCAGCCGCTAACCCAACTTCAGCACCAACCCCAGCATCCACTTTTCCTCAGCTGCCCAGGTTCAACTCCCAGGACTATGCACAACCCGTCGTCAGGTCAGGTGTTTCGGATGTAAACAGCTAGGGCACAAAAAGTCAGACTGTCTGTTGAATCCAGCCATCCAGTCCCAGTCATGGAGACAGCCAGCAAGGGAGAGCCCCCGCACACCCATGCCTGCGGCCCACTGCGTTGAGGAGGAAGAACATTGGGGCGTCCTGCACGAGGCTGATCCAATACAAGTAGCTAACCGGGACAACCGGCAACAACACAGACAGACTGTCCGGGTTAATGGAACGGTAGCCAATGGCTTACGTGATAGTGGCGCTACCATGACCCTACTACAGAAGAACCTCCATCCCAGAGAGCCAACACACCGGAGACATTGTAGCCATAAGAGTAGTGGGAGGTACCATCTTCCGGCTACCCGTTGCCCGGGTTCACCTGGATTGGGGGGTTGGTTCGGGACACGTGAATGTGGGGGTGATGAAGGATTTGCCAGCGGATGTACTACTGGGGAATGATTTGGCCCCCCTCATTTCTGCTTACGCCCCGATGGGCCCCGCTGAAGCCAACCCAGTGACTACCTGTGCTCAGACCCATGCTGCTGGAACCGGCCTGATTGCGGCTGAAAACGGGGTAAGATTATCTTCCCCGACATGTACCTTAGATCAGGGAAAATATCACAGTCTAGAATTGGAATGTGACAAGTTGGCCAGGGAGAAATCGGAGATGCAACGACACTACGTCATGTATTATGAGATGTCCCATGGCTTGAACATTGAAATGCACAAACAGGCTGAAATTGTCAAAAGGTTAAATGGGATTTGCGCCCAGGTTTTGCCTTACCTCTCCCAAGAGCATCAGCAACAAGTTTTGGGAGCCATTGAGAGAGCAAAGCAAGTGACTGTTCCAGAACTGAATTCCATTATTCGCCCTGCAACCTTACAACGTCACCATCAGCTACTGACCCGGTAAGCAAAACGAGCAAAACGGCCATGCTGATGGGTTGTCCAGGCATTAGAGGAATGGAACCGTGGACTAACTTCGGAGTCAACCCGTCTGGGGTCTCCTCCTGTGTTAGTCTCCTGCCGAAAGGGGAGATGTATGACAGGGGTCACTTTGGGCACAGGGTGAGCAAGAAAATAACGGACATTAAGAATATATGTCTTGGATTGCTTTAAAATGGGACAGTGATATTTTTCCACAATATTCCCCAGGATATCTGTGAAGAACTATTTACTGTTTGATTATGAACTCAACAGGTTAACTGAAAAGTGACTCCTTCATGATGTTGGGACACATACTGTTAGATGCTAATGTCACCACATCCAGCCCCCACCTGTGTCTGCTAAGATGTCAGATGTGTATTGGGAGACAGTGAGGCTAGCCTAAAGGTCATGTGCCTGAGTCATCACTGTAGTTAATTAGCTCATGTAAATTAGGTCTGGTCAAAGGTGTATTGTCTGAGGAGAATGTAAGAACCTCCTCTCTGTGTGTATAAAACTGGGAGTTTGTCATTAAAGATTGTCAGTCCAGTTGGAAACTTCAGAGTGTTTGTCTCGTATGTTTGAAAGGATTAATCCTATGGGAAGCGGTCGCCTGACTGTGGAGGATCGGCAGTGGATGTGTGTCCAGAGTGGGAATATCCTAAACGGCGTTAACCCCTTTCATACTTGGGGTGCCGTTAGAACAAGGATCAGCAAAAGCAGCCCAAAGGGTGGCGCCACCCGAATAGAACTTCCCCTTTATAGTGCGGTCGTACATTTCGTACGTCACCGCGCTTTGCTCTAGCATTTTTTTCATGATCGTGTGTAGGCAAGGCAGGCTTGAGAGGAAACAAGAAAAATCACGTCGAGAAAAACTTGTTTTTTTCCAATGACATTAAAAACGGCCGTGTGTACGCGGCATTATACTCTACATTGTGACAGCAAAAAAAATAAAAAATTTGAGTTTACATCCACTTAATGAACACAAATAAATATATTGCTGCTTACCATTCCCTAGAGGTCTTCATTTGTTCTTTTTCCTTTATTCTTGGTAATTTTGCCAGTAATACAGTTCCTGTCCTAGATTGACAATGCTAACTCACTGTACTTTACCTGTACAGTACCTATGGAGAAGGAGCAATGTCACCCTAGGACACCAAATATAATAGGATGACAGCCTTTTCCTCTGTTTATATTCATAACACAGGGGGAGGTGTTCTGTAGTCCACAGAGTAAGCTAAGGACAATGCTAACTGACACAGGCAGAGAGCACACAGGGCGTTACAAGCTCATTGAGTTTTTTGACATGATCACCTGTTTTGTTTTCTGAAGCATGTATTATTCAGATCTAGCAAAGCCCTTTCAGTACTATAATTACCGTAATAGACTAAAATGGAGTAATTGGGAGAAGTTTGCTGTTATGGTTAAAGGCTGAACCCGTATTTAGGATGTATCATTTAGGAGCCTAAAATATAACGTGTAACACATGGCCACGTCACTCATTCAGTTTCCTGTGAATGAATAGACTACAACTACCATCATTCATTGAGGCAGATGGCCTGTGGTACTAAATGAACTACGATGGCACTGGTGAGATCTCCTGTAGTTCATTGCACCCACAATCTGCTGAATTAAAAAAAAAAAAAAAAATTGCCCTAAAATTTTTTTCTTTTTTTTCCAGAAAGTGAACTTAGTCTTTAAAGAGCCATTCTTCTTAAAAAAAATGTGTCTTCTGGAAGATGATAGAGAGTTAAAAACTGTATCTAGGGGCTTTGGTCATGAGGTCACAGTGCTTAACCACTAGAGGTCCACGCTATAGTCAAATGACGGCTACAGCGTGGACCTGAAAATCCGGGAGGCCGTCAATAGACGTCCTCCCCTTGGCGTGCGCGATGTGCGCTCCCTGCAGGGCGTGCGCGGCGCTCGCTGTGATCACCGAGTCACTGAGACTCGGGAGATCACAGATCCGTGTAAGGGGCCAGTTTTATGTCACTGTAAACACAACATCTCCCCGTTCTTCAGCTCCGTGACATGATCGGGGACACCGGCGGACATCGAGTCCGCAGGTCCCGCGGGCACGATCACGGAGCTCGCAGCAGGGTCGCAAACGCGCCGCCAGCAGCGCAGGCGACCACGCGGCGGCAATTTAAACGGGACGTATATATACGCCCATTTGCCTGTCCGTGCCATTCTGCCGTTGTAAATGTTTGTGCGGTGGTAGGCAAGCAGTTAAGGGGGAAAAATTATATTTGTATATCCTTAAAAGGGTTGTGCACCCTTCTGTTTTTTCACCTTAATGCATCCTATGGCGTGTGTTGCGGTTTCACCTCATACTGGTCAGTGTCCTCCCCTGGACAGTGGAACACTGTGCTGCAAAAGACTTGATAAGTATATCTAACATTTGAATACGGACTCATTCCACTACACTGTGAATAAGTGCGGTCCGCAGCTACACAGATTGGGAAATGTCTCACTGCCTGTTATTAGCGCTGCGCAGTGTCGGCTTCCTGGCGGAATTGGCATGTAGGATTTCGAACACTTCCGAGCCAATCTCTACTCTCTATCACGTCTCCTTACAATAAGGTGACCAGATTTTTAAGATGAAATCCGGGGACATTTTTTCAGCGACTCATAGCTGGACTGCGATATTGCGGCGGACAAGTCGGACACTAAGTGACACTTTGTGGAAACCAGTGACATTATTATAGTGATCAGTGCTAAATATATGCACTGTCACTGTACTAATGACACTGGCTGGGAAGGGGATAACATCTAGGGCAATCAAAGGGTTAAATGTGTGCCTAACATATGTTTTCTTACTATGGGGGAGGTGCTTTTACTAAGGGAAGGCATAGATCCCTGTACCTGCTTTGCAGAAACACAGGATCAATGTCTTCCATACTGACAGAACAGCGATCTGCCTTGTTTTCATAGGCAGACCACCGTTCCGCCTTCCGCCTATGTATATAACGATCAGCGGGTACCGGTGGACATCGAGTCCGCCAGAGCCGCTGATTGGCTCCCATACCCAGAAATGCAGATACATGAACCTGCGCAGCGCGACCGCTCTGTAGCAGCAGTAAATCTGCTATCAGGCGATCAGCAACTGGTTAACATCATCAGCATTAAGATAACTCACAGGCAGTAGGCACTCTATCATGGCTCTGGCTGGCTCTGTCACAGTGTGTCACATAAGATGGCTAGGTGCAGTGGAGCGCGGGGGGGGGGGGGGTAAAATTCATAATTTTTTTTTTAATTCTGCACTGACTGTCTTTAACCACTTAAGCCCCGGACCATTTGGTAGCTAAAGGACCAGAGGTGAATTCAGAATTTTGCACTGCGCTGCTTTAACTGTAAATTGTGCGGACATGCAATGTTGTACCCAAACGAAATTTGCGTCCTTTTCTTCCCACAAATAGAGCTTTCTTTTAATGGTATTTGATTGCCTCTGCGATTTTTATTTTTTGCGATATAAAACGGAAAAAGACCGAAAATTTTGAAAAAAAAAAATGATATTTTCTACTTTTTGTTATAAGAAAAATCGAATAAACTCAATTTTAGTCATACATTTAGGCCAAAATGTATTCAGCCACATGTTTTTAGTAAAAAAAAATGTCAATAAGCGTATATTTATTGGTTTGCGCAAAAGTTATAGAGTTTACAAACTAGGGTACATTTTCTGAAATTTACACAGCTTTAAATTTATGACTGCCTATCTCATTTCTTGAGGTGCTAAAATGACAGGGCAGTACAAAACCCCCCCAAATGACCCCATTTTGGAAAGTAGACACCCCAAGGAAATTGCCGAGAGGCATGTTGAGCCCATTGAATTTTTTTTTTTTGTCTTAAGTGATTGAATAATGACTAAAAAAAAAAAAAAAAAATATTACAAAAAGTTGTCACTAAATGATATATTGCTCACACATGCCATGGTTATATGTGGAATTGCACCCCAAAATACATTTTGCTGCTTCTCCTGAGTACGGGGATACCACATGTGTGGGACTTTTTGGGAGCCTAGCCGCGTACGGGACCCCGGAAACCAAGCACCGCCTTCAGGATTTCTAAGGGCGCAAATTTTTGATTTCACTCCTCACTACCTATCACAGTTTCGAAGGCCATAAAATGCCGAAATAGCACAAAACCCCCCCAAATGACCCCATTTTAGAAAGTAGATACCCCAAGGAAATTGCTGAGAGGCCTGTTGAGCCCATTGAATATATATTTTTTTTGTCCCAAGTGATTGAATAATGACAAAAAAATAAAAAATTACAAAAAGTTGTCACTAAATGATATATTGCTCACACATGCCATGGTTATATGTGGAATTACACCCCAAAATAAATTTTTCTGCTTCTCCTGAGTACGGGGATACCACATGTGTGGGACTTTTTAGGAGCCTAGCCGCGTACGGGACCCCGAAAACCAAGCACCGCCTTCAGTATTTCTAGGCACAAATTTTTGATTTCACTCCTCACTACCTATCACAGTTTCGAAGGCCATAAAATGCCAAAATAGCACAAAACCCCCCCAAATGACCCAATTTTGGAATATAGACACCCCAAGCTATTTGCTGAGAGGAATGGCGAGTATTTTACAGCTCTCATTTGTTTTTGAAAATGAAGAAAGAAAAAAAAATAAATATATATATATATATATATATATATATATATATATATATATATATATATATATATATATATATATATATATATATATTTTTTTTTTCAAAACTTTGTGACAAAAAGCGAGATCTGCAAAATACTCACAATACCTCTCAGCTAATAGCTTGGGGTGTCTACTTTCCAAAATGGGGTCATTTGGGGGGGTTTTGTGCCATCTGGGCATTCCATGGCCTCCGAAACTGTGATAGGCAGTGAGAAGTGAAATCCAAAATTTACACCCTTAGAAAGCCTGAAGGCGGTGCTTGGTTTTTGGGGTCCCGTACGCGGCTAGGCTCCCAAAAAGTCTCACACATGTGGTATCCCCGTACTCAGGAGAAGCAACAGAATGTATTTTGGGGTGTAATTCCACATATGCCCATGGCATGTTTGAGCAATATATCATTTAGTGACAACTTTGTGCAAAAAAAAAATGTTGTTTTTCCGCAACTTGTGTCAACATATAAAATATTCCATGGACTCGACATGCCTCTCAGTATATAGCTTGGGGTGTCTACTTTCCAAAATGGGGTCATTTGGGGGGGTTTTGAACTGTTCTGGCATTTTATACAAAACATTAGGAAGCTTACATCCACTCTTCTAACCACTTGAAGACAAAGCCCTTTTTGACACTTTTTGTTTACATGAAAACATATTTTTTTTGCAAGAAAATTATGTTGAACCCCCAAACATTATATATATTTTTAAAGCAAAGGCCCTACAGATTAAAATGGTGGGTGTTGCATTTTTTTTTCTACACAGTATTTGCGCAGCGATTTTTCAAACGCATTTTTTGGGTTAAAAAATACACTTTTTTTAATTTTAATGCACTAAAACACACTATATTGCCCAAATGTTTGATGAAATAAAAAAGATGATCTTAGGCTGAGTACATAGATACCAAACACGACATGCTTTAAAATTTCGCACAAACGCGCATTGGCGACAAACTACATACATTTTTAAAAGCCTTTAAAAGCCTTTACAGGTTACCCCAGTAGATTTACAGAGGAGGTCTACTGCTAAAATGACTGCCCTCGATCTGACCTTCGCGGTGATACCTCACATGCATGGTGCAATTGCTGTTTACATATGACGCCAGACCGACGCTTGCGTTCGCCATTGGGCAAGAGCAGGGCAGGACAGGGGTGCTTTTTTTTTTATTTTTATTTTTTTTATTATTAATTTTGCTTTTTTATTTTATTTTTAAATTGTTCCTTCCAAGTATTTTTTTTTTTATCATTTTTATTGTTATCTCAGGGAATGTAAATATCCCCTATGATAGCAATAGGTAGTGACAGGTACTCTTTTTTTGAAAAAACTGGGGTCTTCTAGACCCTAGATTTTTCCTCTGCCCTCAAAGCATCTGACCACACCAAGATCGGTGTGATAAAATGCTTTCCCAATTTCCCAATGGCGCTTTTTATATCCGGGGGGGGGGGCATTCCCTCCCACTGCTTGTAAAAGCAGTCCAGAGGCTAATTAGCCACTAGGATTGCTTTTACATGAAAGCCGGCCGCAGGCTGAAAAGAATGATACCAAGATGATACCTAAACCCGCAGGCATCATTCTGGTATAAACATTCAAAGTCCAGCAACATACCAGTACGTTGCTGGTCCTTGTTGGACATGTATTGTAATCTTTTTTTTCATGCAGCCATTTGGCTGAACGAAAAAAGAGATTGATCGGTGGGTATGCCCACCATTAGAATACCGCCCTTCATCCACCCACTTCCAATGATGGGCATACACGCACCATTTATATATGCCGAAGCATGGGGGCATCCTCCCGCAAAAAAGTTATGCCGCACACACATGGTCGGACTTTTCCACGGGCAAGCCTCCGTCGGAATTTCGACCGTATGTACGCGGCATTAGGAGCAAAATCGCTCCTCCGCTCCTGCTGCCCCAATGCTTCGGCATATATGCTTTTTTTATTTAACTGTGGTGGTGAAATCACCTCCTACAGCACTGGAGTCGCAGGGATCAGGCCTGTCTCTGCGAACGCTGCAGTTATGTGTGTTTTTGTTTTGTAAGTGACAGTGATCGATCGATACTGCACTTGGGTGGCCTGGGCTGGACGGAGGGGCAAAACGCAGGTGCCAGCAGGTATCTGGGCTGATCCCGCTAACACTGCGTTTTTGGGAACCCTAAACTGCTGGGGACGCTAGTATAGATCTGATCAGATCAGATCAGATATTGATCTGTTCAGATACTATACCACTAAGGGGGGTGTATGCTTCACGCGTGGGTGTTAGCGTTACTGGCACTAACCTGACGCTGCCTGGGGTGTGATGCAGACCCTATCTGACGCTAAAACCTAATTGATATCACCCGCCGGGCGATCAGGGGGTTAAACCTTTATTGGGTTATATACGGCGGGTGCCCTGACACTATAAAAAGCAAACTAACTAACCAGCGTCACCCCTAACACTTATATGGTGATCACTGGTGAAAGGGTTAACTAGGGGCAATCAGGGGGTTAAAACCTTTATTAGATAATATATGGGGGTACCTGACGCTATAAAAACCTGCGGCGAACCTAAAAAAAAATTACTGGCTACCGATCTGCATCACCGACACTAAGACAGCGATCAGAAAAACGATCGCTTAGCGACAGTGGTGATAGGGGGTGAAAGGGTTACCTGGGGGGCGATCAAGGGGGTTAAACCTTTACTAGATAATATATTGGGGTACCTGACGCTATAAAAACCTGCGGCGAACCTAAAAAAAAGTTACTGGCTACCGATCTGCATCACCGACACTAAGACAGCGTTTAGAAAAACGATCGCTTAGCGACAGTGGTGATAGGGGGTGAAAGGGTTACCTGGGGGGCGATCAAGGGGGTTAAACCTTTATTAGATAATATATTGGGGTACCTGACGCTATAAAAACATGCGGCGAACCTAAAAAAAAATTGCTGGCTACCGATCTGCATCACCGACACTAAGACAGCGTTTAGAAAAACTGAATGTACTGACACTTTTACAGTCACAAATGTCACTGATTGCAGTGATCAGTAAATAAATGGTCACTGCAATCAGTGACACTGTGACTGGGGGCTGGGGGGGTGATCTGGGGGGCCTGGGGGGGCGATTTATGTCCCTATGTGTCCTGGTGTCAGTGTAGTGTTGTGTGCACTGACCTGATGTCTTCTCTTGTACGGCGCTCGGTATATGTGAGCGCCGCACCAGAGATGACATCACTTCCTCCTGCTTCCTCTGCCTGACACAGACAGAGGGGGCATTTCCATTCGCCGGGAGCGATCGCGAGGGGGTGGCCGGAAACAAATGGCTGCCCCCTCATCCCGGAACGCTCCCGGACACTTAGCCACCGCTCACTGTATAGGAGGGGGGTCCGATTGGACCCCCCAACTATACAAAGGCAATCACGTATGCTCTACGTGATTGTGCCTGTCGGTGCCATTCTGCCGACGTATATATACAGTGAGCGGTCGTTAAGTGGTTAAAATTGCCCCAGCCCCTGTTCAAATCCAATCTGGGGACAAAACCAGGGACAGACTTGGTCTGGGGACAGTGTCCTCAATCCGGGGACTGTCCCCGGAAACTGGGGATGTCTGGTCTCCCTACCTTACAAACCTGAACAGGGGAGTATGTATACAGGCCTGGACTGGCCATAGGGCACACCTGGCATGTGCCCGGTGGGCCGCATGTCATTTCTCCCCACTCTCAGCTGCTTGGGCCGGCGCTGCTCATCCGCCGCCGGCCTCTCTGTGGCCAGCTCCGCGGCCGACACCGCGGAGACGGCCGCATTTCTTTCTGTCAGTGTTTTCCGAGTCCCCACTCTCAAGGCAGCTGGGCTGCTCCTTCTGCCAGCACCGCTCACCACGTCCTGCTCCACGGTCACCTCCGCAGCCGTCCAGCCAGCCATCTATTTAGCTTAGAAGGAGGAAATGAAGAGGTCAGGACAGGTCATGTGACCGTGAAGAGGGAGGAGCTCTGGTCTCTGCCTGATGTCGTGAAAGCACCTGGGCTGCTAGAAAGGAAAGTGACACTATGCCAGCCTGCCAATGTTTTTTTTTTTGTATCTTGCCTGCCAATGTTTTTTTTTGTATCTTGCCTGCCAATGTTTTTTTTTTTTTTGTATCCTTCCTGCCAATGTTTTAAACCATTCATAATAAAAGCATGCTGTGGTCAGTCTCTCTCTCCATGTACACTGGACGCTAAAAAAAGCTATAAAAAATGCCAGTAGCTTTGCAGGGAGCCTTAGCGTTTTTCAGTGTTGCGTTTTTTTTCTTTTCAATGGATCAAAGAACGCTAAAAAATGCTGGCGAGCTGCGTTTTTGAGCATTTATTAGCGTTTATTAGCGTTATAAAGCCCATTAACTCCACTGATCATTAACGCTAAAAAACGACCATGTGTACATGAACATAGAGTGCAGTTAATAGGCTTTTAAAAAAAACATGCCAAAACGCCAATAAACTGCAGTTTATCAGCTTCAGTGTACATGGAGCCTTAGAGACCCCTTTCACACTGGGCCAGAGCGGGCGTTAAACGGTAAAGCGCCACTAGTTTTAGCAGCGCTTTACCGCTGTTAAAGCAGAAGGCCACGCTGTACCAGCACCACCAGAGAGAGAAAGCCACGCTGTACCAGCACCACCAGAGAGAGAAAGCCACGCTGTACCAGCACCACCAGAGAGAGAAAGCCACGCTGTACCAGCACCACCAGAGAGAGAAAGCCACGCTGTACCAGCACCACCAGAGAGAGAAAGCCACGCTGTACCAGCACCACCAGAGAGAGAAAGCCACGCTGTAACAGCACCACCAGAGAAAGCCACGCTGTACCAGCACCACCAGAGAAAGCCACGCTGTACCAGCACCACCAGAGAAAGCCACGCTGTACCAGCACTACCAAAGAAAGCCACGCTGTACCAGCACCACCAGAAAGATTCACGCTGTACCCGCACCACCAGAGAGATTCACGCTGTACCCGCACCACCAGAGAGATTCACGCTGTACTCGCACCACCAGAGAGAGTCACTCTGTACCCACACCACCAGAGAGCAACGCTGTACCCGCACCACCAGAGAGAACCACGCTGAACCCGCATCACCAGAGAAAGCCAAGCTGAACCTGCACAACCAGAGAGAGCCACGCTGTACCCGCACCACCAGAGAAAGCCACGCTGTACCAGCACTACCAGAGAAAGCCACGCTGTACCAGCACCACCAGAGAGAGTCACGCTGTACCAGCACCACCAGAGAGAGTCACGCTGTACCCGCACCACCAGAAAGATTCACGCTGTACCCGCACCACCAGAGAGATTCACGCTGTACCCGCACCACCAGAGAGATTCATGCTGTACTCGCACCACCAGAGAGCCACGCTGTACCCACACCACCAGAGAGCAACGCTGTACCCGCACCACCAGAGAGAGCCACGCTGAACCCGCATCACCAGAGAAAGCCAAGCTGTACCCGCACCACCAGAGAGAGCCATGCTGTACCCGCACCACCAGAGAGAGCCACGCTGTACCCGCACCACCAGAGAGAGCCACGCTGTACCCGCACCACCAGAGAGAGCCACGCTGTACCCGCACCACCAGAGAGAGCCAAGCTGTACCCGCACCACCAGAGAATCGTAAGAGCAAGACTATGCATACTCAAAAACTAAAGAATACATACAAAACTATTCAACACATTGTCACTTCTGACGTTGTACAGTATTCTGTACGAAAATGTTTGTATTGTGAGTAACCTCTTCACATTCGACATGAGACTAGCATGCCACAAAAAACTGACGTTTGGTCGTCCTAAAATCTAAGCGTGTGTACGAGGCTTTAGTCCGCAGGGTTCAATATTGAGTTGGCGCACCCTTTGCAGCTATAACAGCTTCAACTCTTATGGGAAGGCTGTCCACAAGGTTTAGAAGTGTGTCTATGGGAATGTTTGACCATTCTTCCAGAAGCCCATTTGTGAGGTCAGGTACTGATGTTGGACGAGAAGGCCTGGCGCGATTCACGGCACTTAGTTTTGTTTCTTCCCCGCGCATGCGCCGTTGGGATTTTCGGCGGACTACAAGTGAAACATCTCCTAAACGCTGCACGTTTAGGAGATATTTCCGCTCCCTAAAGGTAGGGATGAGCTCCGGCGTGTTCGCATACTCCATGTGCAGAGCCCGCCAGGAAGTCGGCACGGCGCTGCGCTAATCACAGGCAGGGAGATATGTCCCGATGCGCAGCTGCAGAGATCAGGACATGTCTCCCTGCCTGTGATTAGCGCAGCGCCGTGCCGACTTCCTGGCGGGCTCTGCACATGGAGTGTGCGAACACGCCGGAGCTCATCCCTACCTATAGGTAAGCCTTATTCTAGGCTTACCTCTAGGTAGAAGTAGTCCAAAAGGGTTTATAACCACTTTAAGACTGGGTTCATCCAGAGTGATCATGGGCCTCTTGGCTGCATCTCTGATCAGTCTTCTCCTTGTCTGAGCTGAAAGTTTAGAGGGACAGCCAGGTCTTGGTAGATTTTCAGTGGTCTGATACTCCTTCCATTTCAAAATGATCGCTTGCACAGTGCTCCTTGGGATGTTTAAGGCTCCATGTACACAGAAGCTGATAAACTGCAGTTAATGGGCGTTTTGCCGTTTTTTTAAAAAGCCCATTAACTGCACTCTATGTTAGCCTATGTGTTCATGTACACATAACGTTTTTTTAGCTTTAATGAGCAGTGGAGTTAATGGGCTTTTTTCTGAACGCAAGAAATTTGCGTTCAAAGTGCCGTTTTTCGGCAGAAAAAACGCAAAAAAACGCAAAACGCCGAAAAACGCTCATAAACGCTCAAAAACGCTGGCCGCGGGCGTTTTTTAGCGTTTTTTGGTCCATTGAAAAAAATTTTTTTTTTTTAAAAGCTACACTGAAAAACGCTAATAAAAGCTAGTAAAAAAACGCTGATAAAAGCTAGCTTTTTCTGCTGCTTTAAAAACGACCGTTTTTGAGCTTCTGTGTACATGGAGCCTTAAGCTTGGGAAATCTTTTTGTATCTAAATCCAGCTTTAAACTTCTCCACAACAGTATTACGGACCTGCCTGGTGTGTTCCTTGGTCTTCATGATGCTCTCTGCGCTTTCAACAGAACCCTGAGACTATCACAGAGCAGGTGCATTTATACAGAGACTTGATTACACACAGGTGGATTCTATTTATCACCATCAGTCATTTAGGACAACATTGGATCATTAAGAGATCCTCGCTGAACTTCTGGAGTGAGTTTGCTGCACTGAAAGTAAAGGGGCCGAATAATTTTGCACGCACCACTTTTCAGTTTTTTATTTGCTAAAAAAGTTTAAAATATCCAATAGATTTCGTTCCACTTCACAATTGTGTCCCACTTGTTGGTGATTCTTCACAAAAAATTAAAATGTTATATCTTTATGTTTGAAGCCTGAAATTTGGCAAAAGCATGAAAAGTTCAAGGGGGCCGAATACTTTCGCAAGGCACTGTATATATATATACATATACACACACAGGGCTGCTGTTAGAAAAAATGGGCCCCTATACTGCCTACCTGACTGGGCCCAGTACAGTAGGGCTGGCTCTGTACTGCCTTATCAGTGTAATATATATATATATATTGACACTGTTGACCACTAAAATACAAAATACTAGTTTCCTGGCAGTCACTGCAGCTGTAACTTCACTTTGTGCAGCTCACACACTGGCATTACTGAAGCCATAAGCATACAGGAAACCCCTAGGGATGCCAGTCTCTCTACTGCCAACTCTGCACAGCCTCACAGGCCACGCCCACGCCGCTACTCACGACAGTTCCCGGCATGCCACGCTCACCGTAGGCTCTGTGTGGTCATGTGATCCCGGAAGTGGTCTCTGCACAGTCGGCAACAGCTGGTCTAATACCGATGAGCCGGGTGAAGAGGAGAGCGGCCCGGGGACACTCCGGTGAGAGAGGGGTTCTGCTAACTGAAACAGGGAGGAGAGCCTGTATTCTTCTGTATGGAGTGGGGGTGGAGGGTTGGTCTGCTGTGGGCAGGGATAGCCTGCCATATGGAGGATGACTAGGGGTCTGCTATTAATTAAATTACACTACAGTAAGTTATCGTAAATATTCCAGATTGAGAGACTGTATTGTATGCATGGAGAAGGGATATGCTGCCATAGAAAAGTTATATGCAACTATATTAGAGGGATATGCTGCAAAATTGGAGGGATATACCACTGTATTAGAGGGATATGGTGTAATATAGAAGGGATATGCCGCCGTATAACACCCAGTACACACAATCTTATTTCGCGACAGCAAAAGTCCGATGTGAGCTTTTGAACAGAAATTCTGACCGTGTGTAGGCTCCATCAGACTTTTGCTGTCGGAATTTCCGCCAACAAAAGATTGAGAGCTGGTTCTCAATTTTTCAGACGGAAAAAATTCCGATCGTCTGTAGCAATTCCGACGCATGCTCGGAAACTATTCGCATGCTTGGAAGCATTGAACTTCATTTTCTCGGCTCGTCGTAGTGTTGTATGTCACCGCGTTCTTGACGGACGAAAGTTCAGAGAACTTTTGTGTGACCGTGTGTATGCAAGACAAGCTTGAGCGGAATTCCGTCTGAAAAACCATCCAAGGTTTTTCCGACGGAAAATCCGATCGTGTGTATGGGGCATTAGAGGGATTCATAATAGATTATGTCCGACTCATGATGGAACACCCAAAAAGGTTGGCACCTCATCCCAGATAATTAGATAAGTCAAGTGGGGAAAAGAAAGGGATTTTAACGGTGCTTTACAGATGAGAACCATTCGTTGAAAAAAAGTTATACAAATTTTAATAAGAATCAAGTTAAAAACATAACAAGAGCAGTTGGTTCACAAAGATTCAGTTAGGAAATGGTCACACATAAGCAGATATTAGGCCACAGCAAGTGTTTCAAATTCGTATATTATCCCGACATGTTTCGCCTGGTAGCTTCATCAGGGGATATACGAATCATTCAGGAGATTCACAATACTATAAAAAAGATCAAAGTGAAACAAAAATAAGTAACAGAATAAACATATAAACAAAATTTGTAGCATACATAAGGAACATTCAATGCTGTCAACAAGTTCACCCTGATGAAAGGGGAGCTTACCGAGCCTGAAATACCAGAAAATGGCCACTGCCTATGGTAGGGGTGAGACAATACCCGTGAGGAGGGGTCTTGCGTGGTCACAGAGGACACATAGTGACCTGGCTATAGAATGATCTAAAGGAAGAGTAAAAGAAAGTAAAATATGAAGAATTCTATTTCTTTTTAGTGATTATAATATAGAAGGAGAAGACGGATTTGGCACCAAAAAACTGCGAAAAGGTGCTCCGTACATAACAAGTCAATAAGCACAAATTAGAAAGGGGAACAAATGCTGAAAAAAGAAAGCAATAGGAATATACTTACTAGAGGTCGACCGATATATCGGCTGATATTTGGCCAATTTGGAGAAATCGGCATCGGCTGATTATTATCCAAATTAGGCCGATATAACACTAACTGCAGTCATCGCACCTCTGCCAGCAGAGTGTGGAGAATCCGCCTCCCTTCTCCACACTGTTGGCAAAGCAGCGCCATGGTGTGTGAAACTGTAGGGGGAGAGAGAGAGAGAGAGAGGAGCTGTCAAAATTGAGGTTGAATGTCGGTGGTGGGCGGGACCCAGCTATCCAACACCTGCCAATGTGTGGGATCTGAGCGGGCCGCTACGTGTATGTGGCCCGCCCCTTTCTTAAACAGCCCAATCATTGGCTGGATAGCTGCTGGGTCCCGCCCACCCCGGGTCCCGCCCACCTCCGACATCACGCTGAATGCTTCAGCTCCTCTCTCCATACGGTTTCACACACCCGGCGCTGCAGAGAGCATTCAGTTTCACAGCTACACTATCGGCTGTGCCACCTGCCAGTGCCAATTAGTGCCACCTGCCAATCAGTGACACCTGCCAGTGCCAATCCATGCTTGCCAGTGCCAATCCATGCCTGCCAGTGCCACCTGCAAAATAAAATAAAAAATCCGCCTAAAATATCGGCCGCAAAAATCGGTATCATATATCGGCCATCCCGATTTCTAAATATAGGCATCGGCCAGAGAAAAACCCATGTCGGTCGACCTCTAATACTTACTGAAAAATAATATCTTCAGAGCATGGGGTGGAGGGCGCCAAGAGTAAAATTCTCCCGGCGCCCTCCACCCCATGCTCTGAATATATTATTTTTTAGTAAGTATCCTATTGCTTTTTCTTTTTTCAGCATTTTTTTCCCCCTTTCTAATTCGTGCTTATTGACTTCTTATGAACTGAGCACATTTTCTCAGTTTTTTTGTCCTCTGTGACCATGCAGGACCCCCTCCTCTGGGGTTTTGGCTCACCCCACCATGGGCAGTGGCCATTTTCTGGGATTTCAGGCTCAGTAAGCTCCCCTTTCATCAGGGCGAACTTGTTGACAGAATTGCGTGTTCCCTATGTATGCTATAATTTTGTTTATATGTTTATTCTGTTACTTATTTTTGTTTCACTTTTATATTTTTTATAGTATTGTGAATCTCCTGAATGATTCGTATATCCCCTGATGAAGCTACCAGGTGCAACATGTCGGGATAATATAGGAATTTGAAACACTTGCTGTGGCCTAATATCTGCTTATGTGTGACCATTTCCTAATTGAATCTTTGTGAACCAACTGCTCTTGTTATGTTTTTAACTTGATTCTTATTAAAATTTGTATAACTTTTTTTCAACGAATGGTTCTCATTATCTGTAAAGCACCGTTAAAATCCCTTTCTTTTCCCCACTTGATGTTATTAGGGGGATGTGGTGTGATATAGAAGGGCTATGCCACCATATTAGGGGGATGTGGTGTGATATAGAAGGGCTATGCCACCGTAATATAGGGATGTGGTGTGATATAGAAGGGCTATGCCACTGTATTAGAGGGATGTGGTGTGATATAGAAGGGCTATGTCACCGTATTAGAGGGATGTGGTGTGATATAGAAGGGCTATGCCACCGTATTAGAGGGATGTGGTGTGATATAGAAGGGGTATGCTGGGAATTTAAAGAATGACTAAAGGCAAAACTGTTTTTTCTTAATTTGAATAGAGTAAGGGAGGGTTATAATCGCTGTCAGTTTTTGCCTTCTGTGTTCCATTGGGGAGATTTCCCTTCACTTCCTGTCCCATAGCCAAACAGAACTAGTGTCCCCAATGGAAGATTTCTTCTTTATATGGCTAACACTGGTAATTAGGGCCAATGTAAACTGTAGCGGCAGGAGTCCGAGTTTCCCGCTGTGGCCTTGAGCGGTTAGGTGTGGCCTTCGGCCCAGTTCACTATGAGGACAGATCGCTGGTGGCTGCAGCTATTCAGCTATTGGCGGCTCTTTGCAAAGCCAGAGATTACTTTTGGTGATCGCTGCTGGATATGCTTTGTGTGCATCAAGCTGTGATCACCATAGAAGGTAATTGGTGTCTGTGCACACAGCGACCTGTTATCATAGTGAACGGGGCCAGTGGCTGCACCTTACTGCTCAGAGCCACTGCAGGAATCTCTAAAACCTGCCGATACAATTTGGCCCTAATCACCGGTGTGTATGTAGCCTTATCGTTCTCGTGTCAACCCAGAATTTTCTTGTACCTTCAGTTTTAATGGTAAACGGGATAGATAGAGGGTGAATATCTCTAATGGGGGCACAGGCAGCAACAAACTGACAGGGGTTCTCATCCATCTCCACTCTATCTAAAACTAAAAAAAAAATGTTTCTCTTATCGTCCATGGACTGACACAGCTGGATACTGTAAATGTGTGGGTATATGTCCCTGCTTGCAGGAGAAGACCTAGGCAGAATGTTAGATGTTAAAACATTCTAGAACAAACCAGAGCTGAACAGCCCCGCCCAGGGGGGCGGCCCCTCCGGACATTACCCTCCCACCTGCAGCTAGCGGACCTCAGTTTTTTTTCTGCCTAGCAGAAGGAGAAGACGTGGCTCTCTCAGGAGCCAGTCTCCTGGAAGATTTTACTTTTAAATTTTATTCCTTTGGGAATTTTTATTTTTGAGACCTTCAATCAACTGTTGGCTGGGCAACAGGTTAGGTACACTAGTATCCTCCGTAGTCTTCCCTGTCCGACCATCGAGCGTGCTGATCCTCGCCTTGTGTGCGTGAGACTCAGTTCACGACATACTCCAGGGGTGGCCGGGTTGCTTTCATGCTCCCGCGGTCCTCTCAAGATTGAACAGTACTTGACTGACTGTATCTCTTGCGGTGGACCGGGCCGACAGCTACGCAGTACGACTCTGTGATAGGTCTGTCTGAAACAAGCCAGTGGATCCCTGAAAGGGACGGGTAAGTAGTCTCTCCTACTGCAGGTGAGTACATGCTGGCTGTGTTTCTGTGTGTGGGGGTTTCTCCCTGTCTCCCCCCTGTTATGCTGCTCTCTGCACCCTGTACTGGTGCTGTGCTGTGGGGTGCTTGGGGGTCACTCTGGCCTGGCTGGGCGCTCATGTCTGCAGTTTTTTCTGGTATGTGAGGTGATTATTGCGTGCACCATTGGCGCGCATTAGAGCTTTGAATTTCGCGCTCGACGGCCATCTTGGCGTTCAGTGGCGCAGTTATAGCTGCGGCCGGTGGCCATTTTTTTGTGTCCAACCGCGCATTTATTTCTGGCGGCGGCGCGAATCCCCTCACAATCTCCTCACAGACTGAGCGGTCCTTAAGGCTTGGTGGGTCCTCTCAGCGTAGCCAGTGGGTGGACTGTATATTCACTGTATAGTGTATAAGGTCTCAGAGGGTGGCGTTATGGAGTCTGATGCACCTGCTCTCCACACTTGCCTGGGGCAACTGGCAGTGCTGCACAGTTAAACATGTTCATATGTTTCCTTCACCTGCGGTCCTTATGGATCAGTTGTCAGCAGTCCTGGAATCATTCCTGTCAGAATGGAAGCGGTGTGCGAGCAAAAGAGCTATAAGCCCCCTCCCCCCACAAAAATCTTTACTGAAGGGGTGCTCTGAGTCAGATATGGGCCTAGCTACTATGCTCAGGACCCTACCTCTGAATATTTAATGTTTATGAACAGGACATTCCCTTGTGAGGAAGACTCAAGTTCTGTGTCAGTGAATGACAGGGTGCTTGTAAGTGATCTCATTGATGATGTGAGAAACACTCTCAGGCTGGAATTGCTGTGACAAGCTTTTCTGTTACACAGTTTCCTCACTGTTTTCCTCACGCTGCCTCAAGAGCAGCATGGATGAGGGAGGACTTTATTCATTTATGTATCTAGTCCCTGTGAGCCTTCTGTGTGATACCTGAGGTAACATTTCCCGCCATTTCCTGGGGAATGATTTGAGCTCTGACAGACACACACGGTCTGAGGATCAGAGGTTACCTGTTACCTGCATGCTGCTTCGGCAGCACAGTCAAGCAGGTTGGAATGATACAGAGAAGATTATCCGCCTCTTCGCCATAATTTAAACTCATCCTATACCTTTACACTGTATACATTCACAGTGTATGTATGTGTTATTGGTCTCTGTGTGTGCGTGGCTGTCCCCACGTTCCAATGCTGTGTTTCAGTGCCATACATGATATAAACGTACAAAATATGTTTATGCACGACTCCAGATACATTCACAGTATATGTATGTATTATACTCTCTGGGTTGGCGGGGGCTCCGGCGTCCTCCCGCACTCTCATGGTATGTGCGCTTCGGCTCTCTGCACAGTATAGACATGTTCAATATGTTTATTGCACATATTATACATGTTTACAGTATGGGTATACTGTTTGCGTGGGGTTCCTCTGGGTACTCCGGTTTCCCCCCACGCTCCAATGGAAATGCACAGCATAAACATGCTATCATTCCTACACGGTATCTGTGTGCTGTCTGCGTGGAGTTCTTCCGAGTGTTCCGGTTTCCTCCAACGCGCTGACAGTATGTGCGCCTTTGGCCTTCTGCACAGTTAAACATGTTCAATGTTTATCACGCATGCTATAAAACCTACACGGTATGTGTAGGCAGTCTGTGTGGTTTTCCTCCGGGTACTCCGGTTCCCTCCCACACTCCATTGGTATGGGCACTTCGGCGCTATGCACAGTCTAAATTTGTGCAATTGGATATCCACATACTAACATACCTACCCGGTATGTCTTTGCAGTCTGCGTGGGTTTCCGCCCACGCTACATGACATGCATGCATGCCTTTGGTGCAATACACGATGTAAACATACACATTATGTTTATACACTACACTAAATACATTCACAGTAGTTGTAGGTATTACATTCTCTGAGTATGCGTGGGGTACTTCGGTTCCTCCCACGCGCCAACGGTGTGCGCCTTCGGTGCTATGCACACATGAGCTTGTGCAAAATGTTTAGCACACACACACTATAATACCTACACGGTATGCGTATGCAGTCTGCGTGGGTTTCTGCCCATGCTACATGACATGCATGCCCTTGATGCATTACACGGTGTAAACATACACATTATGTTTATACACTACACTAAATACATTCACAGTAGTTGTAGGTATTGCATTCTCTGAGTATGCGTGGGGTACTTCAGTTCCTCCCACGCGCCAACAGTGTGCGCGCCTTCAGTGCTATGCACACATGGGCTTGTGCAAAATGTTTAGCACACATACTATAATACCATACACGGTATGCGTATGCAGTCTGCATGGGTTTCATCCGGGTGCTCAGGTTTCTCCCCTGCGTTCCAATGGTGTGCGCATTCTCAGTGCTATGCACAGTATAAACATGTGCAATTTGTTTATTCGCAGGCCAACATACCTACACGGTTGTGTACGCAATCTGCGTGGCTGGTTTACGTCCAGGCCCCGATGATGTGCGCGCCTTCGTCGCTGGCACAGTATATACGTGTTTAATAGGTTTATCCACAAATACTAAACTACATACGCCGTATGTGGTGGTATTATGCTCTTTGTGGCTGGGTGGGTTTCCTCCCACACTCTCCATTTGTGCGTTTAACGCAATACATAGTATAAACTATGTGTTTGCACAATCAGCACCTATCCATGGGTAGCTGCTGGATGGAGCATTGTCACAAGGATCCCTGGTTTCAGGGGTATCACTTTCCACCTGCTTTCAGTGGTGATCAGAAGCCCTGGCTTGGACTGTGTTCGCCAGGCTGGGGTTAGCGTTACGCCCGTTAGTGGCTGCGTCTCTGGCATTTTTTGTAGCTCAATGACTGGGCAAAAGCCTCTGCTTCATCCATCAGTCGTCTAGCAGGTGCACTACAACTGCTTTAGCCTTTAGGGTCTCTGTGCCCGGGGTGGGTTTGCGCCACCTGTGGAGGCTGAGGTACTAGTCCTCTAAACCAAGTTTCTAGGGAAGTTCCGTCAAGTTGCCTTTATTGGCCAACATTTGAGGCACCCTGTACACTGGGGCCTCCCTTCCCCGATACATTGCGGAGTCTCTTTGGGATTTTCATACATCTCACTGCAAGACGGTCCTGTTGGCCGTGTGCATTGCAGGCGAAGGGTCCTTGCATCCGGAGATGTTTCCACCTTCTTTACCGGAGGTGGGGCACCGGAAGTGGACCTTGTGGCCTCTCAACTCACTCGCAAGGTGGCAAGATCGTGGTCAGGTCCAGGGACCCCTGGGCGGACGCGTCAGACGCGTTGGAAGCCCGTGGGGGCAGTATTGCCTGATATATGCTTACCCTCCGCTACTGTTGTTGCCTCGCGGGCTTCGCAGAGTAGGGGCTGAGGCCATTCCAGTGCTTCGGAACGGCGACATTGGTACGCCGATCTACTTCGGCTAGTCGCAGACATTCCTGGCGACGGCCTATTGGGGTGGACCTTCTGTCTCATGATCCCATACTTCATCCTGCTTTTACAGTCCTTGGCTTTAATGGCATGGCTGTTTAAAGCCAGGTGCTGAAGGACCGAGTTCTCTCGTATTCGGTCATCTCTTCTATGTTGTTGACACGGGAATCTTCCTCCAGAAAGATATCTCACCGTACCTGGAAGGCTTACATCGCTATGTGCGAGGAACTTGAGTGGCGTCCTCGGATGTATTCCGTTCCCAGGATTTTGCTGTTCTTACAGCGTGGTGTGATCCAAAAGCTGGCCTTGCATACCTTTTTTGAGGGTCGGATTTCGGCCCCGGCTGTCTTTTTCAACGACCGCTACCGGGCCATTCCTTGATTAGCATCTTTTGTGCAGGGGGTTCGCCATGTGATTTTTCCCCCCCTGTCAAGCCTCCTCTCCCTACTTGGGATCTGATTTTGATGCATCTCGGTTCTCCAAGAACATCCCTTTTGAGAATATCAGAGAGAGTCCTCTCTTGATCTTGTCCCGGAAGTTGGCCTTAGTGGCCATTGCTTCGGTTAGACGGGTGTCTGAGTTGGCGGCCTTGTCCGGCAAGTCGCCTTACTTGGTCCTCCATAAGGATATGTTGGTGTTGCGCCCACGACCATCCTTCTTTTCTAAGGATGGTCTCCGCCTTGCACCTTAAGAAGGACATCGTTCTTCCGTCCTTGTGTCCTCACCGATCGCATCCCTGAGAGTTTGCGCTTCATACATTAAGATGGGTACAAGCCTTATGAGTGTGCTTGTCTGCTACTGTTTCCATTCGGAAATCTGTGTCTGGTCCAAAACAGGGCCAAGCGGTGTCGTCTGCCACCGTCTTTAGGTGGATCAGGCAGACCGTCATACAGGCCTATGCCCTTAAGGGGCGGGCGCCTCCCTTTCCGGTTGCGGCACATTCCACCAAGGCAATTGGTGCTTCCCGGGCCTTCCGACATCAAGCGTCGGTTGCACAAGTGTGCAAGGCGACGACCTGGTCGTCCGTTCATACCTTTTCAAGATTTTATAAGGTTGATGTAGCTGTATCTTCGGATGCTCACTTCGGCCGCAAAGCATTGCAGGCCGCTGTTTAATGTCGCAACTCCTCCGTTGAGGAGCTCTGCTTGTTTGGAGTGAAGTTTTGGTTGTTCCTTTGCTACCGCTCCCACCCTTCTGATACTGCTTTGGGACGTCCCACACGTTTACAGTATCCAGCTGTGTCAGTCCATGGACGATAAGAGAAAATAGGATTTTTGTACTCACCGTAAAATCCATTTCTCTGACGTCCATGGACTGACACAGCACCCACCCTTCCTTTTAAGGTTTGTACTGCTTTGTTACGAACTGAGGTCTGCTAGCTGCAGGTGGGAGGGTAATGTCCGGAGGGACCGCCCCCTGGGCGGGGCTGTTCAGCTCTGGTTTGTTCTAGAATGTTTTAACATCTAACATTCTGCCTAGATCTTCTCCTGCGAGCAGGGACATATACCCACTCGTTTACAGTATCCAGCTGTGTCAGTCCATGGACGTCAGAGAAATTGATTTTACGGTGAGTACAAAAATCTTATTTTTGCCTTTTTAGTTACATTTTAACAACCCCGTTGAGAGGCAGAGGCAGCACCAGACTGCACTGTCCTATAAGGGAAAAAATGTTTGTTACTCAAAAAGAGAGTAAGACAAGGCAGGACTTTTCAGGCAACACACATATTTGGAATACAAAAAGAGTTTATTGAATCGCAAAATTAACATAGATTAAAAAGACCATACAATATATATAGCAGTAAGGAGTCCCTTGAACGTCGTAGCCATACATTTTGTATGACTTGAGCCCCCAGAGGTTGGTGCCAGGAGGTCAGTATTCATGGGGTACCAGTAAAAGGTATATATGTAGGAGCTAAGGTTGCTGACTTGGGGTGCAGGTTCCAGTGCCTTCTTGACTTTTTTCTATCTAGAAAATTACTGATCTGAAGCTTACACACTTTCCAGGTCATTCTCATCCTTGGGTAAGGATTACAACCTTGGAATTTGCATCCTAAAAATACTATTGTGGGATTGAAGGTCTGCCCAGACCCCCTCAGTGACCCAACCATTCTTTTTTTTTTTTCAGGGCATGGTTTGGCTGCATTATATGTAAACACACCACTGTGGTGTATAATCATACACAGCTATTTTGTATAATGTACCTTTCTCTTTCTTTTCTGCAGGCCTTTATAAAGTATCTCCTTTCCTGTTTGGGGAGAAGTTCAGGCTGATGTGTACATCTGTTTAAGGACTTGCAGACATGGACTTCCCTGGGTCCCCACGCAGGGCACCCCCTCGTCTTAGATTCTTTGCCCAGTACACACACCATCACTTGGCGGTTTTCCTCCTAACGTTTTTCAGGTAAGTGAGGGTCCCATTGTTGCAGACCATCCTTCTGTAGCAGTGCATGGAGTAAGTTTCACTCTGAATAATGGAGTGGAACAATCTTTAAATGCTAAAGTTGCCAGTGCATACTTCCTCCACAGGGACACGTTGGGGTTTATTTACTAAATACTTGGAAGTGCAGTTGCTGTATATCTAAGGGGAACATGCAAGGAAAATGAACAACATTTTTGCTTTCACGTGAATTTATGATATAAATCAGCAGAGCTTCCCCTCATCTCAGATCTTCCCCTCAGATTTACAGCGACTGTACTTGCAGTGCACAGTGGATTTGCCTTCAGTAAATAAACCCGATTTGCTTTGAGGTGTATTTAAATTTTTGCAGCTAAATTTGGGAAACACTTGCTATGTTTGTGTTCACATTGACACAGCATACTTAAAAATAGTTACAACTCTATAGGTTGTAGCAGAGAGTCCCAGGAAAATTCCTGTTCAGGGTTTATACGTTCCCAGGCTCCTCTCATACACGTTCAGGAATCTCTGATCCATGGTCCAGTTCGGGTCTTGGGCCTTTTCTCCAGGCTAATTTAAGCTCACCTGAGCAAGACAGCCTTTGCTCTCTTCCTGGGAAACAGACAACGCTGGTCTGTGAGAGCAAAAAGGTAGTTGGGGCCGAGACATGGCTAGGTTTTTGTTCTGTTTGTTTTTCTAAACACTGTACAGCACCTGTATATAGACTTGTATATAGCACAAATACTGCACTGTTTGTCACTACCTCACTGGAATTGGTATCTGTGCCTGAAAGACTGCTTATCCCAGGGAGCTTTGTACCACCTACCTGTCCCCCAGGTTACAAGGCATATAAGCAATCCTCATCTGGCAGGTGCCATTGTTGCAGGATTGGAGCTGTAATATAGGTGTGTGCCCTATTGGCTGTTAATTTCAGAGGGTACAGTGACTGGAGTGCATTTCTCCTGCAGGACTCCACAGGTGCAGGCTCAGGATGCAATGAAGCGGCACTTCTTCCCTTGCTGGTTTTGCAGGGTGTGTTGGGGAGCGTACCACTCTGTATGGCTGCTGGGAACAGGAGAACCAGTCCTTTTTAATATACGATTTGCTTGAAATACAAAGGGCTATAAACTCTCCAATTTGACAGTGTGGGTACTTGGTGATAATCCCAGTATTGTCACATACCCCTCCATCTCTGGAAGTACCAGGTATTTTTTATTTTTTTGCTCCTGACAGCAAAACAAAGCAGCAGGGAAGGAAAAGTGAGTGTGTGCTGCTGGGGAGGGATTAAAGTAAACTTGTTGCTTCACCTTTCTGTTGATCTGGTCAGAGCTTACCAAGAGAACTTACCTCCCTGTTCCCATGTAAGAATGCTGGTGACTGCCAATTGATTCCTACCTTGTTAACTCCATACCCAGAAATACGGGTATTTTCTTTTTTACCAGACAGCCAAATGGAGCAGTAGGGGCACTAAGGAAAGGTGACTTTATATGGAGCATAGAGGGCATTTAAAGGATAAGTGGACTTAAAGCAAAGTGCATTTATCCTTTTTTGCCCCGTCATTCCTTTAACCTAAACCAACCACCTCCACAGATGCATGCTTGCTTGGATCCTATGGCCATAGTTCCGCTGTTCCTTTTTCTCCAGAGGTAGGGCTTTGTCCTGAGGCTGTAGACAATTGGAGACGGTCTTTAGGGCTGCAATGCACAGGCATGGCCCGGACAGGGGAGACTTGCAACCCTGTATGTAAATAAGAAACTTGATCCCGATCATCTGTTTGAAGTAAAGCCAGCCATACATGGATCGAAATTCTTCTGGTTCAGCAGGGACTGGCCAAACTTCAATCCGTGTATGAGCAGGCTGGTTGTACAGAAGTCAAGGTCTGCACAAGCAGCCGGTTTGAAAATGTCCACACAATCGGTGCCGCCAGCTGTCGCTGACATCGTCGATCAGTGTATTTTGACAGCGGGGAAGTCTCCCTGCAGTCAGAATACACAGCTGCAGTGGGAGTGATTTCCCCCATCCAGCTCAAATGTGTGGATGAGAGAATTACTTTTTTTTTTTTCTTTCAACCCGCAGGTGAACGAAAAAATTGGCTGGGCTGCCCAAGTTTTCCATCTGTAGAGAGGGGGGGAGTGGGTTAGTGGGCAAAAAGAGATTTAAAGTGGTTGTATAGTGAGTTTTTACACTGTTACCTACAGGTAAGCCTATAATAAGGCTTACCTGTAGGTAAAAAAAATATCTCCTAAACCTGTATGGTTTAGGAGATATTCCCCTCGCGATGAGCTGCTGACTGCAGCGGCGCATGCGCACAGGGGATTCTCGGCTGAAAGCCCGGCAGATGCCGGACTTTGCCAGAAAGAAGACACTTAGAGCACTGGTGCCGCGATACCTGGAAGACACGCCGGGGTAAGTTACCGACGCCTTGTTCTAAGGTAAGTATTTCATAATGAGCTAGTATGCGGTGCACACATGCCTTTTGCCTTACAGGGGTAAAAAAAAAAACGCTTTAATACTGTTTTGAAGTGCACTCTTCCTTTAAGTAAACCTGTAGCTTTGCAAATGCAGGTTTAAATCTTTATTTCTCTTGTCATCCATGGACTGACACAGCGTGTCTTATACACCTTTACACGTGGGTTATGTCCCAGCTTGCAGGAGAAGACCTAGGCAGAATGTGAGATGTTATACATTTCTAAACAGCCAGAGCTGAACAGCCCCGCCCAGTGGGGCGGTCCCTCCGGCATAACCCTCCCACTGCAGCCAGCAGACCTCAGTTTTTTTCTGCCTAGCAGAAGGAGAAGACGTGGCTCTCTCAGGAGCCAGTCTCCTGACCTATTTTTATTCCTTTTGGAATTTTTTCCTATTTTTTTTTTTTTTCTTTTGAGATCTTCTATCAACTGTCGGCTGGGCAACAGGTTGGGTACAAGATATCCTCGTAGTCTTCCCTGTCCGACCATCGAGCGTGCTGATCCTCGCCTTGTGTGCGTGAGACTCAGTTCACGACATGCCCCACGACTCCAGGGGTGGCCGGTGGGCTTCCAGCTCCGCGGTCCTCTCAAGATAGAACAGTCCGGCTGTATCTTTCGCGGTGGACCGGGCCGACAGCTACTCAGTACCGCACTGTGATAGTTCTGTCAGAAACACACCAGTGGGTCCCTCAGGGGATGGGTAAGTAGTCTCTCCTGGCTGCAGGTGAGTACATGCTGTGTGTTTCTTATGTGGGGGATTTCCCTGTCTCCCCCTGTGTTTTTTAATGTCACTCTCTGTGCACTTCGCTGGCGCTGTACTGTGTGGGGTGCCTGGGGGCCATACTGTCCTGGGGGGGGGCTCATGCTGCTCTGCATTTCGCTGGGGCTGTTTATTTGAGAGTGAGGGGCCTGGGCGCCGTTCGGCGCCATGTTTGGTGACTGTGCTGTTTTTTACATTGGCGGCCATCTTGCCGTGGCCGCCAGAGCACATTGCGGCGGCCATTTTCTTGTAGCCGCACCTTCTTCTAGCTCTAGTTTGGTCTCTAGCGTCGCTCAGGAACGGCGCAAATCTCCTCAGTCTCTCTCCTCTCAGCTCACTCACGCTGAGCAGCGTGGCGCGGAGAGACAGGGCAGCGGAACCGAGCGGTCCTGGTCAGGTTGGTGGGTCCCCTGGGCATTCCCCTACTTCAGTCAGCACAGCCTGTGGGTGGTCTCAGAGGGGGACATTATGGAGTCAGAGTCACCAGCTTCCCCTAACATGCCAGAGGCAGCAGCCAGTGCTCCAGCACCTGCGGTCCCTATGGACCAGTTGTCGGCAGTCCTGGAATCATTTCTGACCAGGATGGAAGCTGTGTGTGAGCACAAGGGAGCAAAAAAGCGCCCTCTCCCCACTTTATCTCCACAAGGGGAGTGCTCTGATTCAGATATGGGCCTAGCTATTGCTGCTCAGGACCCTAGCTCTGAATATTTGGATGGTTTTGAACAGGACATTCCTTGTGAGGAAGACTCCAGTTCTGAGTCAGTAAATGACAGGGCGCTTGTTAGTGAACTCATTGATGCTGTGAGGGACACTCTCAAGCTAAATGCTGCGACTGCAGAACCTCAGGCGGATACAGTCTCCTTTAGTTCTTTTAAGACCAAGCCTTCTAAAAAGGTTTTTCCATATGTACCTTTCTTTGACCAGCTCATTGACTAGGTCTGGGAAAAGCCGCAGAAGACTTTCATGGTCCCGCGGCGTTTGTCTATTAGATACCCCTTTGAAGACGCCCTGCTTAAAAGTGGGCTTCTCCCCCGGTGGTCGACCCTCCAGTCGCCCGTTTAAACAAGGCCACCACTCTCCCGATGGAGGGGACTCCTGCGTTTAAGGACCCCACTGACAGGAGGTCAGAAGTGGTGAGTAGAGCCATGTTCGCCTTGTTGGGATCCGCCCTACGGCCAGTAGTAGCGGTGACCCTTGTGTCTCAGACACTCACGGAATGGGCAAAAATTTTGCACCAAACTGTGCAGGAGTATAACCTTCCTCCAGACACTATTGCTCTGGCCCACCAGATGGTGCAGGGTCTGATATATGTGTGCGACGCTACGTTGGACGCGGCCCCTTTAATATCCAGGGCCTCTGTCTCGGCGGTGGTATTGCGTTGTCTCATCTGGTTGAAATGCTGGTCTGCTGACCTAGCCTCTAAGAAGCTCCTGACGGATCTACCTTTTAAGGGTGGTAGACTTTTTGGTGCTGCTCTGGATGACATCATCAAGGATGTCACGGGAGGTAAAAGCACTCTCTTTCCTCAAACTATCAAGGGTAAGGAGGCCCGACGTAAACCGGGTCCTTCCTTTCCAGCAAAAGGTTTTTTTTTTCGTCCGTCAGAGTCCACGGGTAAGCCATCCCAGACTGACAACAGTGCGGCTGGCGGGCACAAGCGCCCCTGGGTGCGTAAGCCGAACAAGCCGGCTCCCAAGCCCGCCTCCGTGTGAAGTCTTGCCCCCGCCCGTCTCTGGGGTGGGGGGACGACTTTGCAGGTTCACGGATCGGTGGACCTCCCGGATCTCCGACCGGTGGGTGTGCGAGGTGGTCACCTCAGGATACAGAATAGAGTTCCGCTCATGGCCCCCAGACAGATTCTTTCCCTCAAATCTCCCTCTCCTTCCTGCCCGTCGGGCAGCCCTCTTGGGGGCTGTACAGGATTTGATCGGGTCCGGAGTAATTGTGCCGGTTCCGTCCCAGGAGAGGTTTCAGGGGTTCTACTCGAATCTGTTTGTTGTTCCAAAAAAGGACGGGGTTCGGCCAATCCTGGACCTCAAGGCCCTGAATGCCTTCGTGAAGGTGCAAAAATTCTGCATGGAATCCATTCGCACAGTGATCGCGACACTCCATCAAGGGGATTTTCTGGCATCCTTGGACATCAAGGACGCCTACTTGCATGTTCCGATCTGCGCCAGCCACCAGAAGTTTCTGCGCTTTGCGGTCGGCGAAGTCCACTATCAATTTGTGGCTCTTCCAAGGTGCTTGCTCCAGTCCTAGCTTTGCTGAGACAGCGAGGCATTGCTATCGTGGGCTATCTGGACGATTTTCTTCTAAGAGCAGACAGTGGCTCAGAATTGGAAGAAAGTGTGACTATCGTCAGTCAGACCCTCAGGGAGTTTGGGTGGCTCCTGAACGTTCAGAAGTCGGTTCTAGTCCCGACTCAGCGTCTGGAGTATCTAGGTCTGATTCTGGACTCCTTGGAGGCAAGAGTCTTCCTACCTCCAGACAAACTACTGACACTTCAGTCTGCAGTACGGGTGCTGACGTCCCGAAAATGATCGTCAATCCGCTTTTGCATGAGAGTCCTGGGACTCATGGTGGCCTCCTTCGAGGCCGTTCCTTATGCCCAAGCGCACACCAGGGCTATACAGAAAGAGATCTTGTCCTCTTGGGACAAATCCCCGTTGTCCTTGGATCTTCAGATCCAGGTGAGTCACCTGGTCAGGGCGTCCCTGACGTGGTGGTTGAGGTCCCTGGCTCTTCGGTCCGGGAAGTCGTTCCTCCCCATCCAATGGATGGTGATCACGACGGACGCCAGCCTGACGGGCTGGGGGGGAGTCTGGGGAGTCCTGTCGGCCCAAGGGCTTTGGACTCCGGACGTAGCCCTCTTACCGGTCAATGTGCTGGAGATACGGGCAATCAGACTGTGCCTCTCCTCATGGTCGGAGAAACTACAGGGTCACTCCATCAGGATCCAATCGGACAACGCCACAGCAGTGGTGTATGTCAACCATCAAGGGGGGACTCGGAGCTCAGCTGTGGCTTCCGAGGTCGCCCGCATCCTGAGGTGGGCCGAAAGAAGCGTGCCGGCTCTGTCGGCCGTCTACATTCCGGGCGTAGACAATTGGCAGGCGGACTATCTAAGTCGCCAGACGCTGGACCAGGGAGAGTGGTCCTTGCACCCGGAGGTCTTTCAACTCCTTTGCAGACGGTGGGGCACGCCGGATGTGGACCTGATGGCCTCTCGACTCAATCGCAAGGGGTCGAGGTTTGTGGCCAGATCCAGGGATCCCTGGGCGGATGCCTCGGATGCGTTGGTGGCCCCATGGGGTCAGTATCACCTGATATACGTTTATCCTCCGCTGCAGTTGCTGCCTCACCTGCTCCGCAGGGTAGCGACCGAGGGAATTCCGGTGATCCTCGTTGCTCCGGATTGGCCTCGGCGTCACTGGTACGCCGATCTGGTACGTCTCGTCGCAGACGTTCCCTGGCGGTTACCAATACGGGGGGACCTTCTGTCTCAAGGTCCTATATTTCATCCTGCTTTACAGTCTCTGGCTTTAACGGCATGGTTATTGAAAGCCAGGTGCTGAGAGACCGAGGTCTCTCGGATTCGGTCATTTCGACCATGTTAAGGGCACGGAAGTCTTCCTCCAGAAAGATCTATCACCGTACTTGGAGAGCTTACATCGCCATGTGCGAAGAGCTGGACTGGCGCCCACGAACGTATTCCGTTCCCAGAATCCTGCATTTTCTGCAGCGTGGCGTGACCCAAAAGCTCGCTTTGAGTACCATTAAGGGTCAGATTTCGGCCTTGGCCATCTTCTTTCAGCGACCGCTGGCGGGTCATCCCTTGGTTAGCACCTTTGTGCAGGGGGTTCGCCATGTGCTCCCCCCTGTCAAGCCTCCTCTCCCCCTGTGGGATCTGAATTTGGTGCTCTCGGTTCTCCAGGAACCTCCCTTTGAGAATATTAGAGATATTCCCCTCTTGACTTTGTCTCAGAAGGTGGCCTTCTTGGTGGCCATTACTTCCATTAGACGAGTGTCTGAGTTGGCGGCCTTGTCCTGCAAGTCGCCCTTTTTGGTCATCCATAAGGATAAGGCGGTATTACGTCCGCGACCTTCTTTTCTGCCAAAGGTGGTCTCGGCCTTCCACTTAAATGAGGACATTGTCCTCCCGTCCTTGTGTCCTCACCCATCGCATCCCAGAGAGTTTGCGCTTCACACTTTGGATGTGGTACGAGCCTTGCGGGTGTACCTGTCTGCTACTGCCTCTATTCGGAAGTCTGACTCACTATTTGTGGCTGTCTCTGGTCCAGAACAGGGCCAAGCGGTTTCGTCTGCCACCATTTCTAGGTGGATCAGACAAACCGTCATTCAAGCTTATGCTCTCAAGGGGCGGGCGCCTCCCTTTCCGGTTACGGCACATTCCACCAGGGCAATTGGTGCTTCCTGGGCTTTCCGACATCAAGCGTCGGTTGCACAAGTGTGCAAGGCGGCGACCTGGTCGTCTGTTCATACCTTTTCTAAGTTTTATAAGGTTGATGTGGCTGCATCTTTGGATGCTTCCTTCGGCCGCAAGGTGTTGCAGGCCACTGTTTGATGTTGCAACTCCTCCGTTGAGGAGCTCTGCCTTGTTTGGAGTGAAGTTTTTGGTTTTCCATTTATACTGCTCCCATCCCTCTTGACACTGCTTTGGGACATCCCACGTGTAAAGGTGTATAAGACACGCTGTGTCAGTCCATGGATGACAAGAGAAAATAGGGTTTTTGTACTCACCGTAAAATCCGTTTCTCTGGCATCCATGGACTGACACAGCACCCACCCTTCTTTTCGAGTTTGTACTGCTTTTTTACGAACTGAGGTCTGCTGGCTGCAGTGGGAGGGTTATGCCGGAGGGACCGCCCCCCTGGGCGGGGCTGTTCAGCTCTGGCTGTTTAGAATGTATGTATAACATCTCACATTCTGCCTAGGTCTTCTCCTGCAAGCAGGGACATAACCCACGTGTAAAGGTGTATAAGACACGCTGTGTCAGTCCATGGATGCCAGAGAAACGGATTTTACGGTGAGTACAAAAATCCTATTTTTTCAATGATGAAAGATCACAGATTCAGGTTATTATCTTTGTATTTGTTATATCACAATTTATAAAATCTAGGCTTGCAATATAAAGCATCATTGAGTGTTGTCTGACCTGATTTGTAGGTTTACAAGCCAGGACATCCAGGATGTACAAGTCATGTGATTTGGAATGCTTGTCAGCTGTATTATAGATCATGTAGTCATGAGAGGCTGTGTGAATGTTGACGGAACCTCCAGTAACAAGAAGTTTTATTGACGGAGGCAATGACCTTGTGAGATATTATCTTAAATACTAACCCATTTAACCAAGAAGTGGTTAAACAAGAACTCCTAAGCCCTTTTTGTATTTGAAATAGGTAAATAACCTTGTAATAGAAAATCTGCAATCTTTTCTGTGGAAAATGCACTTGCAGCATTGGGGTTGATTTACTAAAACTGGAAAGGGCAAAATCTGGTGCAGCTCTACATAGAAACCAATCAGATTCCAGTATTTTTGTCAAAGCTTAATTGAAGAAGCAAAGGTTAGAAGCTGATTGGCTATCATGCACAGCTGCACCAGATTTTGCACTATCCAGTTTTAGTAAATCAACCCCATTGTGTCCATGCATCTCACATTTTCATGTACCAGGAGACCTAAGAAGTTTCAATATTTGCTTCCATGTGTGGTCACTGTGTCAGAACTGCACAGGCCTGAAACAGTGAAACTCCATTCCCATGATGCCAGACTGAAAGTTTTGTCATCATAATATATAGGCAACCTTGGTAGTTCAGCTGTGGTGACATTACAGTACAAATCCCATCGTGCCTCTGGGAGTCATGCCTGTGGCTGTCAGTCTTGCAGTGCCTCATGGGACTTGTAGTTCCACAACAGCTGGAGTGTCAAGGTGGGTACTCCGATATACTGTTATCTTATAAGCACAGCCCAAAAAAGATTTTTGTCTATCAATAAGTGGAACCGTTATTTTATGGAAACCAGTATCATTAATTTGATACGCGGTGAGTTAACATATTAGTGATATAGTCCACCTTTTAATAAAAAATAAAAAGTAGTCAATGCATTAACATTGATTTCATGGTTCATGGGCCTTTAGTACTTTTGTGCAATGAGGCCTGCAGAGGATTGCACTTGTGATCAGTGCATCATGGGTGCAATGCACAGGGTCTTGTAACGTATTTCCCCAACCTCAATTCCGTATGGAGGAACAAACCTAACGTGAAAAAATGCAGCACAACTACAGAGTGGAGAGTAGAAGGGGTTCCCAGTGTGCTCTGTATAGTCCCTCTGCTGCAGTGATAGATGGGACTTGTAGACAATTTCATCCAGCATTCCCGGGAACTTGATAATGCGGCTGTGAAATGCTAAAAAGTTTGATTTTTAAATAACAAACATGTCATACTTACCTCCACTGTGCAGTTTGTTTTGCACAGAGTGGCCGCAAACGCCATTTTCTGGGGTCCCCCAGCGCCTCTCGCAGGTCGTCCCCGCATCAGATATGATTGACAGCAGCGGGAGCCAATGGCTGCGCTGCTATCAATCTATCCAATCAAGAGCCGAGAACCCCGGGGGGAGAGACAGCATGTCCTCGCCGTAGGACATTCCAGGGCTCATGCCGCGTACACACGATCACTTTTCTCGTCGGGAAAAATTACTCTTTTTCTCTTGGACGAGAAAAACGGCCGTGTGTAGGCTTTCCAGCATTTTTCCAGACGAGAAAAACGTCAATCATGACGAGAAAAATTAGAACATGCTCTAATTTTTCTCGTCGCGAATCGCGGCATTTTTTTCTGTGGCAGTTTTCCCATAGGGAAACACTGCTAGGGAGCCTACACACGGCCGGTTTTCTCGACCAAGAGAAAACATGTCGTGAAAAACGGCCGTGTGTAGGGGACCAAGCCGTTCCTCGTTTTTCCCGTCCGGTTTCACGGCGGTGTTTTCACCGCCGTGAAACTTGATAATGTGTACACTGCATTATGTAAGTAAAATGGGGGGGGGGGGGGAAGCTGGGGGGACGGTGACTGCCAGAAGTTTTTTCACCTTAATGCATAGGATGCATTGAGGTAAAAAAAACAGGAGGGTTTACAACCCCTTTTAAAAGAATCGCAGGATTTCCCTGGATGATGCACTCTGTAATGCAGGTAAAGGGGACAGTTTGGATTTTTGGGATGAGGTATGCTACAATGTTTCATGTTATACCCCAAGACCCCTTTCACACTGGGGCGTTTTTCAGGTGCTTTTGGGCTAAAAATAGCACCTGTAAAGCTGCCATAAAAAAACGCTTCCCCTGCAGCCCCAGTATGAGAGTCTGAGTGCTTTCACACTAGAGTGATGCGCTTGCAGGACGTTGGAAAAAGTCCTGCAAGCAGCATCTTTCGGGTGGTACGGCAGCGTTGAATACACCACTCCTAGACTGCCCCTGCCATTGAAATCATTGGGCATCGCTGCCGAATCGCCTGCAAAGCGCTTCAGCAGTGGCGCTGTTGACCCTTTATTCGGCCGCTAGCGGGGGTTAAAGGCGTCCCGATACCGGCTGAAAAGCGCTGCTATTACAGTGGTAAAGTGCCGCTAAAATTAGCGTCACTTTACCGCTAACACCCACCTGCCCTAGTGTGAAAGTAGCCTAACTATGAATATAGCATAAAACATGTAAATATATTGCAGCGCTCGCAATAGTGAAAAACAATTATCTAATCAAATAATAATTCATTAATAAGAGAATGTCCATATATTGGTGAACGATGTGCTCCAGTGCAAAAGTGCTCCAAAATTTGAGGTTCGCCACTCGCCGGATGGAATGGATCCTTAGCTTTTCAGTCTAGGGGTCGTTCAGGCTTAGAATGTTGGCCAGGGATGGCAGATTCACATCAATTTGCAAAGAAGATCTCCCATGATCATGATAGTCATACGTGGATAATGGTGCCCAAATTTTGATAAAAAGGAGGGGACTATAGTGAAGTACTGTTTGGCAACATCATGATTGCGCAAATGAAAAATGGATACTTACAAATTGCATAGTAAAAACAGGCATGTATTGCAATAGGAAACGCAGCTGTTGGCGTGCGTTCCACCGACAACCGGAAGTGACATCTATTGGACTCGAAAGGGGAAATTGCGTCAACGCATTTCGCCCTCCCACAGGGCGTCATCAAGGACCTGGTGTGGACTGGAGCACATCATTCACTAATATATGGACATTCACCTATTCATGAATTTTTATTATTTGATTATTTTAGATAATTGTTTTTCACTATTGCGAGTGCTGTAATATATTTATATTTTTTTTGATTTGCCAAGTGAATAGCACCTTGTGTTCAGCAGCTGCAAGATATTTTGTTCACAATTTTTCACCTCTAGCGCGAGTATATATATTTAGAATATATTTTTTTTCATGGCATAAAACATGGGCTTAACATTAAAATTTTATGTTTTGTATTAATTATGTTATGTGTGTATTATAATTAATTTTCATTTAATTTATGTATCTTTTATTCTACTCCCCCAGTTACTCGCTGCTCCATGCCTCCAGGAAAGCATTCAGCAATGTGAAAGTCAGTATAAACAACCAGTGGACTCCACCCAGCCTAAACGCTTCTATGACCATCTTGGACCCAAACTCGGTGAGGCTAATCTGTTAGCAGAGCAAGATCAGGAATGGAAAAGATGTAATATACTTGGCACCAATTTTGTGCTTTGCAGAGTGCATAGAGCATACACAAGTTCTAGGCCTCCTTGGAAGAGATATACGTATGATTGAGGCAGTTTAGTGGACTTCAATTAATCTGCCAGTATTTTTTTTAGATTGTAGGAAGATCTTGGATCAACTTTGCTATATATGCATGTTTTTATCTCTTTAAAAACATTGTAATTACCTGTGGATCCTGACAGAAATCCAGTGAGCCCCCAACTTCCTGTATTGAGCCGACAATGCCAACATTGGAGAACTGAACAGGGATGCCAACACTGCTTGGAACTTCAGTTTAGCAGAGGCAGTGTTGTCACTACAGGAAGTTAGAAGCCTACTGCATTTCTGTTGGGGGTTTAAAGAGTAAAAAATAGGGTAAATGTTTATATATAAGGTTGGCCCTCACACACACTAGATAATCTGTAAATTGTACAGATCTGACACCCCAAACTGACTATTCAGGCAGCTTAAAATGGTTCTAAAGGTGGCATGAAGTTAAACCTTCAATATACAGCCCCCCCATGCATGCTATTCATGTGGGGGGAGAACTGTCAGTGAAGCTGGAAGTGCTCTGGGGTCTTGGCCCACAGTCTACAATTATCACTATACACTAAAGGAACAGTACAGGCAACCACACTAAGGCTCAATTTCTACCAATATGACTTGTCATGCAACTTTGGACACATAAGGTCGCATGACAAGTCTAAGCCCATTGATTTCAATGGCACCCGTTCCCATCTATGCGACTTTGAAAAGGTACCTGCACTACTTTGATGCAACTTTAATCCAGAGAGTGTACAGTTGAATCAAAGCTGCACTCGGTTGCATCAAAGTCACACTCCAAAGTCGCACTCTAGCCTTGGGCTACTTTTCCACTAGTGCAACTCCAAAGCTGTGCGACTGAGTGCAGCTTTGATCCAACTTTACACTCTGGATCAAAGTGGCATCAAAAGTTGCATCAAAGCAGTGCAGGCCCCTTTTTCAAAGTCACATAGATGGGAACGTTTGCCAAGTCACACTAGTGCAAACGGAGCCTTAAACTCATTGCATATAATGAGCAATAGAAATCAATCTGTATCCTTCCAAACATTCAAAAATGTTCCTTTGTACTCCCCCCCCCCCCCCCCCCCCCATATTTCTTCCCCAGCTCCCTCCGCCGTTCACAGCAGCTGGGCGTGTGCTGCCACACCATGGACTCAGTACCATGCAGAAACAACCACATGGTTCTACACTGTAGAAAATCTGCAGCATATTGCATTGTAATCTATCTTGCAGTTTCTAACAAACATAACATACTTCCAAAGCCTGCCCCCTCTCTCTCGCTCTCAGCTGCTGGCCAAAACAAGGCAAAAAAGACAGGAGGAGATCATGTCCTGTGAAGGATAGGAGTGGGGCTGGGCAGGTCTAGGCATGCCTGTCTAAGAACAACCGACAACCTTTTTGGGAAGTGAAAGACAGCTTAGCAAATTCAGATAAAGGGAGATGGCGTTGTCAGTGAAGAACAGGTAGAAGCTGATTGGCGTAGAAAGTCTTATCTAAGGTAGACAAACAATCAGCTAGCCATAAAATGAATAATATCAAAGATAACAATATTTAACATACTATTACAGTGGAACCTCGGATTACGAGCATAATCTGTTCCAGGAGAATGCTCGTAATCCAAAATACTTGCATATCAAAGCGAGTTTCCCCATTGAAGTCAATGGAAACAAAAATAATTTGTTCTGCATTGACTTCAATGGCATGCAATACCGCATGTGGCCCAGAGGTGGGGGGGTGCCAGAGAGCCTCGGAAACACACGAAAAGGCCCAAGGACAGCTCGTCAAGGCTCGGGAACGGAGCCACCGCCGCTCCCGCCCCAGTGTGAAAGGGGCCTAAAAGATATTCAGAGAGATGAAACAAAGTTCATTTGTTGGACAGGCAGTTATCAAATATTTTTATTACTAATCACCTTTTCATAAGAAAAGTCTTTCTAACACGTTTCTGTTATTTTCATCAGACTTGGAATGGCAGTCACCTCTTCCCCAATTCTAATTCTGCTACCATCTTCCTGGGCCTCCTGGACACCATTTTTCTCTTTTCCTATGCAGTGGTAAGTTATTGCAGTCACCAGCTACATTATTCATTTTTAATTGTAACTACAGACTTCTGTGTGAGTGCTAGCAAATTTTGATGTTTGTATGCATATTTACTTAAAATTGGCATTTAAAGTGAATACAATTATTGGTTCAGGTGTTTCCCGTGAAGAGAACTGTTAATGCTGCAGCATAGAATGTCATTAAGCCTAGATTATCAGCTGAACTCGCACAATTTCATTCCCGCATGTCAGTTTGACTTCGGGGGGCGATTTCAGAGACATCTGTGCGTGTTCTTGGATAGATGTCTATACAAATCGCACCCCGAAGTGGCCAAAAATAGTACAGAAATTATTTTTGGGAAGCGGTGCGGCACTGATTCGGGCGGTGCCATTGCCGGCAATATCTGCCAATTCGCATCAATGTGAACCTGGGCTTAAGGGACAATTCAGCTTTTGAGGCAAGTGTGCTCCTGTGCAAAAAGCCAGCTCTATGAAGACATGGTTTGGTGTGGAGTAACTAGTGGTCTGCGCAAAGCCCTGACCTCAACCCTACTGAACACATTTGAGATTGGAATGCTGATTGTGAGATCTTTTCATCCAATAACAGTGCCTAACCTCACAAATGGGCACAAATTCCTACACTCCCTCCCTGCAATGCAACAGTACTGGTGCTAAATTGTTGTTTTTTTGAGGCACCCAGCACTGTCACGTGGGGCAGTAAGGGTGTCCTCAGCCCTGTGGTTGGCTCTAAATTGCTACCTATTGTGAGCAAGATCTGCTGACCACCTTTATCTATAGAGCTGTGCCTGAGAATTGCTGAATTATTAAATATTCTAAAACCATGAAGGTGAAGGTCCCTAAGGACCGGAGATGTGCATTATATGGAGCTGCTGGCTGTGGGAATCCACTTTTTTTTTTTTTTACGTTTTAGGAATTCCATTATTGGATATTTAATGGTTTGCTATATCCTTGGTAACAAATGATATGCACATATAACATAGTGTATGTCTGGGCAAAATATTCCAAATTAATATTCATTACATCTTTTAAATACTTCCTGATGATTTATCCCTTTAAAAATTCTACAGGTACAAAAACTGATTATCTGCTAGAAATGCTTTGAGCTCCTCATTTCCTGTTTGAGCTGAAAACACTGCCTCTCCCCTAAAATCACTAGCAATGTTGTCCACTCTGCCCAGCTCTCCTTTGCAGGGCTGCTGTTGGTAATCACGGGGCCCTGTACAGCCTACCTGATAGGACCCCCCTAAAAAAATATCAAAACAATATTTTTGCTAACAATACACCACAAAAATCATTATTAACATACACAAACAAAACTTATAAACTTACAGGGGAACAGGAGAGTGCAGTGTGGGGGGAGGGGGAAGAATGGCACAGTACAGGGGGGGGGGCAGGAGGGCACAGTACAGCAGTTAGGAGGGTACAGTACAGGGGGGCACAGTAGGAGAGGGACAGGAAAGTACAGTACGAGGCAGGAGGGCACAGTATGGTGGGTGGGGCAGGAAGGTACAGTATGGTGGGGTTAGGAGGGTACAGTACAGGGGAAGGGTAAGTGGACATGGTACAGGGGGCAAGAGGGTACAGTATAGGGGCAGTAATGTAGAATACAGACATGGTCTCCTGAAGCAGAGCTGTGCAGGGAAGCTGATGTCACAGATCCTATCTATTCTGGAAGGCTGTAACTGGAATAAATATACAACAGGAATGACAACTCCCCTCTTCCTTCCCCTTCAGAGTTTCTGGCTTTTTTCTGGTGCTTTTGCAGGGGTTAAAGAAGGATCCCAAAGTGGAGCATCTTACTGCTGCTTGTGCGGGTAGGATGTGTACTGCACAAATCACATGGTATGAATAGGAGAAGAGGGTCAGCAGGGATTGGCACAGTACACATCTCACCTACACAAGCAGCAGTAGTAGTAAGATGCTCCACCTTGGGGTTCTTCCTTGAGCCCTGAAAAAAATGGGATGGGGATGAGAACCATGGTGTAGGGGAGAAAGAGGAAGGGGGGTAAAAGTGGGGCTGGGTATGAGATGGGGGATGGGTAGAGAAGAACTGGAATGAGACTGGGAGGATCCTGGTCTGTATAGGGATAAAAAAGGAGGATGATTTGTGCTGGCAGGGGGGAAGGAAGGGCGGATATATGGCTGTCAAGGGGACTGAAGAGGGATAATCAGAGATGGGCATGGGGCATACTCTCAGCTGGTAAGAAATGGCCATAGTATAAAAAAAGTAAATGGGCTGTCTGGCAGGGAGGGGAGAGGGAGTAATCTCCATTGCCTAGTAAATAGACGGTGTTGGGGGTGTGCAGGGTGGGGGATTCCTGCCATTTGTAATGTTTGTAGATCCCGGGACACACACCTGTGTGAAGGTGAAATGTCTGCAGAGGAAAAGACAGGGAAGGGAGGGGGGAGTGAGAAATAACAACCATCTGAGAGGAGCAGTGTGACAGGCAAAGATGAATGAATCTGTGTGAGGATGACAGGGAGCAGGACGGCCCGGATAGTGGCTGAGGCAGGGAGGAAGATGCCAGGGAGGGAGAGAGCATTGCAGACATCAGAGAGACAGATAACAGAACTGACCTGTACTGTAGCAAAAGTGACAGCCAACGTGAGGAGAACTGTTACCACTGCCCTAAACTGCGGGGAGGAAACTTCAAAGACCCCCCCCCCCCCCATGCACCTAGGACCCCTGGGCAGTTCGCAGAAGTGCCTGTGCATTAAGACAGGTAAGCCCTCTCCCACTCTGTGTCCTGACAAATCCCCCTGCTTTCCGGGAGAGGAAAACAGGCAGCGCTGGGGGGAGACCAGGCACCTATGGGAGGATCATATGTGGTCCGAACAGGGAGCCAGATCGGTGCGCTGTGACAGTTACAGAAACAATGCCGTGTATCTCTCCCTTCAGCAGCTGAAAGCCAACAGGAGGGAGAGACACACACGGCATTGTTTCTGTAACTGTCACAGCGCACCGATCTGCCTCCCTGTCTGGGCCTCCATGTGTGCCTGGACCCCCTACTGGAGGGCTGGTGGTCCCCCCCTATAAGCGGCCCTGCTCCTCTGACAGATTAGGCTTGAATCATCATTCAGCCAGGAGTTGGTGCTGTCACATTGTTTGGAGAGGCGTGGAAGTGCAGTGCAGGGCAGACACTGCACGCGGTATCAGCGTGATGTGTGATTGTGTGTGGGAGCTGCGGTCAGTGACACCCCCCCCCCCTTTCCACACTGAGACCGAGAAAGGCAGCGCGAGACTCAGGTCCATGAGCGGAGGCAATGGCAGACGCAGAATTTCGGCAATGAGCAGTGGTGACTGGGGTCAGTGACACCCCACTGAGACTGACAGAAGAGGCAGGTGGTAAATCTGCAGGACCGGAAGTATCAGGCTGTCCAGTAGAGGCGGCAGGTAAGTGAAACCACAGACCGGAGGGGGGGTTTTGTGTGACAGGCAGTCAGTGAAACAGCGGGAGCACAAGGGCAGGCTGACCAGGGGAGACTAAAGGTGCTGGCAAACCCTATAGGAGACTGTGACAGGGACTGAGTAACTTTTGGGTACCTGAGTATTGTTGTGAGTGCCTGTGTGCTGTTGAGTATTAGAGTCAGGAAGCTAGTTGTCAGGTAATTTGACAATATAAAATTCCCAATTCCCATTAATTTAGTCGGTACAATGCCCAACAGGTATGGAGATGCGGCTCCATGCACATCTTGCGGCATGTATGCGTTCCTTGTTCATCCGATCGAGGGCGAATACTTCTGCGCAAAATCTAAGAACATTGTTTCCCAGGAAGCCCAGGTTCTGAATCGGGGAAAGCAAATGTCAACACTGAGAAGACTCTCCATACTAAAGGAGAGGCGGGTGGAGACAGAGGTGCAGGCACCAGAGTAGATGGGTGACAGTCAGGAAGGGTAGAGGATAAAGAGTCAGGGAGGCCGGTCCTGGTCTGGAACATCCCAATAAGCACGCCGCGTTGCATGATATTGGAGAAACCAGTCAGGGACCAGCATTGCTGAAGCAGATTGACACCCCAAGCTGCCAGTGGAAAAACTCCTCCAGTGAGGGCAGGGGTAAAACCGAGGGAAAGGAAAGACAGATTCTGGTGGTACGGGACTCAATTATTAGGACAGAGAGGGCAATCTGTCATAAAGACCAATCTCTGTTCTTTACCAGGCGCATAGGTTTGGCACATCACGGATCTGGTGGACAGATTAGTTGGAGGGGCTGGGGAAGACCCAGCTGTCATGGTACAAGTTGGCATGAATGACAAAGTCGGAGGAAGATGGAGTGTCCTAAAAAACTATTTTAAGGACTTAGGCGCTAAATTGAGGAAAGGGACCTCCAAGTTTGTATTCTCAGAAATACTACTAGTACTTCGAGCCACACTAGAGATGCAGCGGAAGATTAGGGAAGTCAACAAGTGGCTGAGGAGCTGGTGTAGAAAGGAGGGGTTCCGGTTCCTAGAGAACTGGGCCTGACTTCTCAGTTGGTTACCGGCTCTTTAGCAGAGATGGACTGCACCTAAATGGGGAGGGTGCAGCTCGGCTGGGAGAGAAGATTGCTGAAAAGTTAGAGGGGCTTTTGAACTAGATGAATGGGGGGGAAGGGTCCAGATGTAGAGATAGCCAGCATGGAACTAATTTCAGAGGGTAGAATTGGTGGCATTAGTGGTAGGGTGACTAGAGTACCTAAACCAGAGGTAAGTAAATTAACAAATTCAAATTGCAGCCTCAGAACAGCCAACAAGGAGATGGTATGCAGCAGGACAAAACTACAAGGCTTGTTCACTAATGCCAGGAGTCTGGCTGACAAGATGGGAGAACAAGAGCTGCTGTTGTACGAGGAGGATTTAGATTTTGTGGGAATTTCAGAGACTTGATTCAACAGCACTCATGATTGTCTGGCAACCATTCAAGGGTATTCCCTATATCGCAGAGAAAAGGGGGAGGGGTATGCTTGTTTATTAAGAATGATGTACAAGTGAATCTGAGGGACGACATCGCTAATGGACAAGGGAGGAGGTGGAATCCTTATGGGTAGAGCTTCAAAGGGAGAAAACCAAGGGGAAAGTAATACTGGGAGTATGCTACAGGCTCACTAACCAGGGGGAGGCGGACCTCCTATCACAGTTTGGAATAGCGGCAAGGATGGGAAGTGTCATTATAATGGGGGATTTTAATTATCCAGACGTAGACTGGGCGGAAGGAACTGCACGTTACCAGCGCCGGCCCAAGACATGGTGCTGCCTGGGACCAAGAATGAAATGCTGCCCCCCCCCCCCAAAAAAAAAACACGCCCACCAAAACGCCCCCACATTCATTATTTTATATCATGATAAGTAAAATTTAATTTATCAGAAAAGCAGAGTTACATGCAACAGCACCATATGCAAAATTACATGACATACCATTACGTTCAAATCCAAACCACAAACTCCAGTGTTATTTTGTGTTTATCTCATGTTAATTGGTTACAACTATATTGTTGTGTATACACTATTGAGGTCCCTAACAGCCAATTGGGGTCCTCAATCACATTATTGCCCATTTTGTGCCAGAGGGGATTGAGCCAAATTCTGGGGGTTGACAGGCAGAGTGCAGGCCCAAAACTAAACTAGCAGCTTCTACGGGGGCAGTGCTACAGTTAGATGACAGGCTAGTAAATTTTTGTCAAATGACAGTAATGACAAGCTCTTACCTGCTAACACGGTAACAAACACTGGAGTCGAAGACAGGCAGCAGGGTGCAGACAGACGATCCCGCCACAAATATACAGGAGATGGTCAAATGCTGTGTGCAGACAATGATACAGGAGATGGTCAGAGACTGTGTGCAGACAATGATACAGGAGATGGTCAGAGACTGTGTGCAGACAATGATACAGGAGATGGTCAGAGACTGTGTGCAGACAATGATACAGGAGATGGTCAGAGACTGTGTGCAGACAATGATACAGGAGATGGTCAGAGACTGTGTGCAGACAATGATACAGGAGATGGTCAGAGACTGTGTGCAGACAATGATACAGGAGATGGTCAGAGACTGTGTGCAGACAATGATACAGGAGATGGTCAGAGACTGTGTGCAGACAATGATACAGGAGATGGTCAGAGACTGTGTGCAGACAATGATACAGGAGATGGTTTTATTGTGGTAATGACAAGGTCTTACCTTCTAACACGGTAAACACTGGAGCCCCAGAAAGACAGCATGGTGCAGACAGGCGATCCTGCCACACACAGTAAGACTCTGCCACGCCAGCCGGCTCCCGCATTATTGGGTTTGATTGACAGCAGCAGGGCCAATGGCTGCGCTGCTATCAATCTATCCAATCAGGACCAGAGACACCGTCTGTGGAGCTCGTGTGCTCGTCCCCGTTGCGGGAAAAACCAGGCTCAGGTAAGTAAAAGGGAGGCTGTTGCATCAAAGGAGGTTTTTTACCTTAATGCATAGAATGCATTAAGGTAAGAAACCTTGAGACCCCTTTCACACGCCCATAGCGTTGGCGGTAAAATATCGGTAAAACGCCGCTATTTTACTGTCGGATTTGCGGCACATTTCACCCACTAGCAGGGCGCTTTAACCCCCGCTAGTGGCCGAGAAAGGGTTAAAATCGCCCCCAAGGAGTGGAGGAGTGGTGTATACAGCGCTCCTAAAGTGACCCAAAGATGCTGCTTGCAGGACTTTTTTTTAACATCCTGCAAGCGCAGCACCCCAGTGTGAAAGCTTTTTAGCGCTAAAATGCCTGTAATGCACCTCAGTGTTTTTATGCAGTTTTGTTAGACCCCTTTCACACTGGAGGCGTTTTTCAGGCGCTTTTGGGCTTAAAATAGCGCCTGTAAAGCACCTCCCCTGCAGTCCCAGTGTGAAAGCCTGAGTGCTTTCACACTGGGATGATGCGCTGGCAGGACGTTAAAAAAAAGTCCTGCAGGCTTGATTTTTAGGGCGGTGGAGGAGCGGTGTATACACCACTCCTGCCCATTGAAATTAATGGGTAGCGTTGCTAAAGCACCTGCAAAGTGCTTCGGCAGCAGCGATACACGGGCACATTTAACCCTTTCTTCAGCCACTAGCGGGGCTTAAATGCGCCCCACTAGCGGCCGAATAGCGCCGCTAAAACTACGGTAAAGTGCCGCTAAAACTAGCAGTGTTTTACCGTCAATGCCCACCCGCCCCCGTGTGAAAGCAGCCTAATGCCGCGTACACACGATCGTGATTCACGGCGGTAAAAAAAACGCAGTGAATCATGACAGGAAAAACGAGGGAACGGCTTGTTCCCCCACACACGACCGTTTTTCCCGTCATTTTTTCTCATGTCGAGAAAAACAACGTTGTGTAGGCTCCGTGGCAGTGTTTCCCTATGGGAAAACTGCCGCGGAAAAAAATGACGGGAAAAACTACGAGAAAAATTAGAGCATGTTCTAATTTTTCTCGTCATGATTAATGCCGTTTTTCCCGTCGTGAAAAATGACAAAAAGCCCACACACGGTCGTTTTTCTTGTTAAAATTTTTTTTTAATTTTTCACGACGGGAAAAATGATCGTGTGTACGCGGCATTAATGTTTTTTTAAATTGTGTTTTTGTGCTGTACATACAGGGCAGGCAATGGCATCCTGAGAAGAACATGTGCCATATGCCACCTCTACTGACAATGATCTATCCTGCACAGAGAGGGAGTTGAAATAAAATTCATGACACGACCATTGCATCTTGATTAGAAACCAAGAAAACAATACAAATCATTTTATAGTTTGCATTTTTTTAACCACTTGCTTACTGGGCACATAACCCCCTTCCTGCCCAGGCGAAATTTCAGGTTTCAGCACTGTCACGCTTTGAATAACAATTGCGCGGTCGTGCGACGTGGCTCCCAAACAAAATTGATGTCCTTTTTCCCCACAAATAGAGCTTTCTTTTGGTGGTATTTGATCATTTCTGCGGTTTTTATTTTTTGCGCTATAAACAAAAAAAGAGCGTAAATTTTAAAAAAAACCATATATTTTTTACTTTTTGCTATAATATCCGAATTTTTTTTTTTTTTTATATATTTTTTTTTTCTCAGTTTAGGCCGATACGTATTTTTCTACATATTTTAGTTAAAAAAAATTGAAATAAGCGTATAATGATTGGTTTGCGCAAAAGTTATAGCGCCTACAAAATAGGGGATGGAATTATGACATTTTTTTAATTATTTTTTTTTCCTAGTAGTGGCGGCGATCTGTGATTTTTATTGTGATTGCGACATTATGGCGGACACTTTTGACACATTTTTGGGACCATTCACATTTATACAGCGATCCTTGCTATAAATATGCACTGATTACTGTATTAATGTGACTGGCAGGGAAGGGGTTAACACTAGGGGGCGAGGAAGGTGTTAAATGTGATTCTTACTGTGGGGGGAGGGGACTGACTGGGGGAGGTGACCGATGGTTGTCCCTATGTACAAGGGACACAGCATCAGTCTCCTCTCCCTGACAGGACATGGATCTCTGTGTTTACACACAGAGATCCACGTCCCTGGCTCTGTGACAGCCGATCGCGGGTACCTGGCGGACATCGTGGCCGCCAGGCACGCGCATCGGTACCCGCGTGACACGGCGGGCACAGCTTTTCGGCGATGTGCGCCCGCGGCGGCGCGCATCGCGGAAGTAAACAGGAGGACGTCAATGGACGCCCTCCCGGCAATTGAGCGCCGCGCTGTAGACGTCATTTGTCTATAGCACGGGCACGAAGTGGTTAAAAGAATAAAGTTTTGCTTTAAATTACAGAGAAAACATGGGTACAATACAAGGATCATCATCAGCCACATTAAAAATCCCACTAACTCACCCTTTTTATCAGATAGGCAGAGAGGCAGCCCAGGCTCAGCTCACACTGTCACCGTCCAGGGCACAGCCAGTCAGCCACAGCAGAATTCCTCAGAGTCCCACTCTGAATCCCATTCCCAACCCTCATGCAGGAGATGGCAGATGGATGAGGTGTGTGGGCGGAGCAATATTGATTGGCGCGGAGGCTGAGCGCTGTGAATGCTGGGGCGGCCGTGGCCTCCTGACGTCACTGGTTGCTAGGCGACGGTCGGGACTCGGCACTCGGCAGGCAATGAATTATAGCAGCCAGACAGTGCAGCCAGGAGACAGCAGCGGCACCGCGCACAGGCACAGCGCACCACGGCGCCGACCAGCATCCGCTCCTGCTCTCTGCCCCGGACTGATTGAAAGTATGTCTGATAAAAATATTTTGCCGGCCGGACTGCCGCCCCCTCCTAAATGCCGCCTGGTACCACGGTCCCATTGGGTCCCATGGTAGGGCCGGCCCTGCACGTTACCTAAAAGAAAGTATTTTTGATAACAGAACACAACAACTCCTGCGCACAAGTGGATCATCCCCAGCAGTCAATCTTGCACGATGGTAGCACCGGCTTTGCAGCCCTTCGTGGACAGGGACGTCCTAATAGCAAATAGAAGAAGAGAAACAAGGGTGCACCAGCCTGGTGTATTATCTTTGGGATAGATTTTATTAAAAAGAAAACATCAATACTACTCACAAGTGTAGCAGAGAAAATCGCAGTACAATGATGTTTCATGTAGATGGCAGCTGAAGGTAGAACTCGGAACCACACTCCACAGAATCACCGAGGATAAAATGAGGGCCACGCGTTTTGAAGCTCAAAGCTTCTTCCTCAGAGCCCAGCAGTGCCCTCACCCCATACAACACCCTATTTATAGGCACATGGACATGCGAACTCCAGCACAGGCCGGGGGCGGGCCCGCCCGGGCCCAGGGGCAAACTCCTCCTACACCAGTGAACCAATGCTAACTGGACGGCGACACCCACAAAGGGACTGTAAACACACGACGTTCATACACTAGATACTGACATAGGTGCTCATACTCATCCACAAGTATTCGGACCATTGTTTACATACTGAATAATGACACAAGCGCTCACACATCATCAAAAGACACAGAGGCCATTAATATGACCATATAAGCACAATCATATAGAGCAGGGATCTCCAAACTATGGCCCTCCAGCTGTTGCAGAACTACATGTCCTATGAGGCATTGTAAAACTCTGACATTCACAGACATGACTAGGCATGATAGGAATTGTAGTACTGGAACAACTGAAGGGCCATAGTTTGGAGGCCCCTGATATAGAGCACCAAACCATACCTGGGGTAATTACACATTAAAAAAAAAAAGGCGCATGTAGTGCATGAATGTAAATAAAAAACGTGTCTAGTAGCCCATTCAGCCATATATAGGAGAGAGGTAGCCTCAAGGTACACTTCCAGCAAAAGCCAAGTTGACACCATTAGACATGCATGCATTACCTAAAAGTCCTGGGAGGCTTAACTCCAACGTAAAAATGCATATAAAAGCAAAGGAGAAGACCTTCAAAAACAACAAGGCTGATGCGTCATCGTTTGCATTCCAACTTTACAAAGAATGCAACAAGAAATGTAAGGGTGCAATCCAGGCGGCTAATAAGGAACACGAAAGGTACATAGCGCAGGAGAAGAAAAACAACAAGAAATTATTTAGGTATAGAAATAGTAAGAAAGGGAAGTCAGAACATTTTGGCCCCATAAAGGATTATGAAGGGAATCTGGTTACAAAAGATGGAGAGATGGCAAAGGTTTTGAATTTATTTTTCGCCTCAGTCTTCACAAGGGAAGTGGGGGGGATTCAGTAACCAAGACTCTAATATTTATCTTCATAAAATGTGACAGGAACCACCCTCATGGCTAACAGAGGATAGAAATAGACTTGAAAAACGTAACATTAATAAGTCACCGGGACCAGATGGCTTGCACCCGAGGGTCCTTAAGGAACTCAGTCAAGCCCGACCACGGTTCTCAAATTTATGGACAGTCTACTGACTGGAATGGTACCAGCTGATTGGATAAAAGCAAATGTTTCACCAATATTTAAAAAAGGACCAAGATGCATCCCTGGGATCTACACACCAGTTAGCCTAACATCAGTAGTTTGCAAGCTCTTGGAGGGGATGATAAGGAACTATATACAAGATTTTAGTAATAAAACTGTATTATTAGCAGTAATCAGCATGAGTTCATGAAGAATCGTTCTTGCCCGACCAATCTATTAAACTTCTATGGGGAGGTGAGCTGCCATCTAGATAAAGGAAGCCCTGTAGATGTGGTGTATCTGGATTTTGCAAAGGCATTTGAAACAGTTTCCCATATACGTTTACTGTACAAACTAAGGTGTCCAGAGGGTGGTGGTGAATGGGGAGTACTCAGAATGGTCTGGCGTGGAAAGTGGGATTCCCCAGTCTTTTGGACCAATCCTATTTAATCCATTCATAAACGATCTGGAGGATGGGATAAACGTCTCAATTGCAGTTTTTGCGGACGATACTAAGCTAAGCAAGGCAATAACTTCTTCTTAGGATGTGGAAACCTTGCAAGAAGATCTAAACAAATTAACGGGGTGGGCAACTACATGGCAATGAGGTTTAATGTTGAAAAATTTAAAATAATGCATTTTGGTGCCAAAAATATGAACGCAAGTTACTCGCTAGGGGGAGAACCTTTTGGGGGAATCTAGGATGGAAAATTACCTAGGGGTCCTAGTAGATGACAGGCTCAGCAGGCAAAGCCAACAGAATATTGGCATGCATTAAAAAGGGGATTAACTCCAGAGATAAAACGATAACTCTCCCACTCTACAAGACTCTGGTCCGGCCGCAACTAGAGTATGCTGTTTAAAGTGGTTGTAAACCCACTCTTGCAACTTGCACCTACAGGTAAGCCTAGATTAAGGCTTACCTGTAGGTGTTTGCAATATCTCCTAAACCTACAAGGTTTAGGAGATATTTGCAAAAAAAGAGTACACCGATGTGTACGGCGCAGGTAGTGTTGTTCATCTTGCGTTAAAAAAGTAATTGGTTACAGTTTCAAAATACTTCTTCCAAAAAGTAATGGAGTTAGTTACTCAGTTACTACATTGAAAAAGTAAAGTAACTATATTGTATATTGTATATACACGGGAACAGGGCGTTGGAAGGATGATAAATATGTAATTTTTTCAGTGTATAAAAATAGGAGGGATAACAATAAATAATATAGGTACTGTGCCCAATGCCTCACTGTGCCCAATGCCTCACTGTGCCCGTGCCTCACTGTGCCCGTGTACAGTGTCAGTACCTGTGATCGGCGGCTTCCCGACTCCCGGTGGCCATTTCAGTATTCAAAAGCCGCGCCTCCTCCAGTCGTCCTCGTCTGTGATAGGCGGAACACTCAATTTCCCAGCATTCAGTGTTCCGCCTATCACGGACATCCGCTCATCCTCCTAACACAGACTGAACACTGCCTGCTGTGAAATTGAGTGTTCCGCCTATCACAGACGACGAGGACTCGGGAGGCGCGGCTTTTGAATACTGCAATGGCCGCCGTCTGTCTGCATGATACGCTGATCAGGTAGGCAGACGGCGGCTTGCAGTTAGTTAGTGTTGCATTACATCTACTCGCTGCGGCGAGTAGATGTAATTAGGGTAACGCCGCCCAAGTAATGGGAATGGTGGTGCCATGAGGGGAAGAGTAATCCATTAGATTACTCGTTACCCCAAAAAGTGGCTACGTTACCTAACGCCGTTTATTTAAACGGCGTTAGTTACAACACTGGGCGCAGGCGCACTGTAAATGCCGGTTTTATGAATAACGCCGGCTTTTACGGCTCCCGCACGCATGCGCGGAGTGACGTCATCGCCGCTCCGGCCAATCACAGCGCCGGAGTGGCGATAGCAGGAAGAAGCTCCAAGGGGACATGGAGGCGGAGGGGAACAAGGAGGACTTCGGGGGCTTCGATTTCAGGTAAATGCCACATAATGAGCTAGTATGCTTTGCATACTAGCTCATTATGCCTTTCTCTTGCAGGGTCTTATTTTATCCTGTTTTTTCGGGGGGGGGGGTTACTTCCTCTTTAATTCTGGGCACCAGTCCTCAGGAGGGATGTGCTGGAACTGGAGAGAGTCCAGAGAAGGGCAACAAAACTAATAGAGGGAATGGAGGATCTCAGCTATGGGGAAAGACTGCAAGCATTGAACTTATTCTCTCTGGAGAAGAGACACTTGAGAGAGGATATGATTTCAATGTACAAATACCGTGCTGGGGACCTCACAATAGGGATAAAACTTTTCAGAGCAAGGGAATTTATAAAAACACGCAGCTCTTCACTAAAATTAGAAGAGAAGCGGTTTAACCTTAAACTGCATAGAGGGTTCTTTACTCTAAGAACAGTAAGGATGTGGAATTCTCTTCCACAAGCAGTGGTTTCAACAGGGAGCATGTATAATTTCAAAAAATTATTAGATGGGCACCTAGACGCCCTTAACATACAAGGGTATACAATGTACTATTAACATAAAAGCGCACACACGCACAGGTTGGACTTGTGTCTTTTTTTTTTTTCAACCTCACCAACTATGTAACTATTACCTGTTTTCCCCCCGGCCTTATGTTATAGAGATGAGGAGAGGGAGTTGTAGATAGTGATATGCTCGGTCGTGTTTGGACTAGGATCCGTACCCGCATTTGCGAGCCCACCACAAAGCTTTCACCTGTCGGCCCAATCATCTGTAGCTGGGGCATTCTCTACTCTAAAGCCGCACACATACAAGGTCCATATATACATGTGTCTACAAAGTCTGGAATGCCTTGGCTATAGATGATTTAGCCTGTACAGGTGAAAGCTTCCTTGTGGGCTTGAACATAATGGTTCGGATCCTAGTCCCAACATTCCCAAGCCCATCACAAGTTTTTTTTTTTTTTATATATATAATTGCATTGTCTTTAAAGGTATTAAACACTGGGAAATGTGCATGTAATATGTTTTCTCCAAACATACACTTTACATAACCCATTATGGTGATCCAGCTTTAAAAGCACATACAAATATTTCAACATGTGAAATTTTGAACATCACTTAGGCTAAGTTCACACTGGCGTTAAAAGCAGGTGTTTGAGAGGCCTTAAAAATGCCCCTCCAACACCTATGCAAACGATACAATAGACAGCATACAGTGTTGTTCACACTATCAAAACATGAAGCGTTAGCGTCATGTCCCTTCAAAATTGAAGCCTCATGTTGAGTCAGGAGGCGTTTGAAGCCTTTCAACGCCTCCCATTCAAGTCTATGGTAACGCCTCGTAATGCTCTGGCAGGCAGTTGCGGTGCGTTAAGATTAGTTTATTGCCTGTAATGGAATAGGCAATAGTGGAGCGGTTTTAACATTCCTTAACGCTCCTCAAACACTTCAAAACTGCCCATAGGGGATTTGAGGAACATTTTTAACTCGTCATTAAGAGCTTGTAAAATGCCAGTCTAATGCCTATACTAAAGCTCATTAACGCGAGTCTAATGCCTATACTAACACTATAGAAGCGTTTGTTAAGCGTTAGAAATTTAGTCATGTGTGAACAAACCCTTCGAAATGAAAAGGAGGATTCATTTTCTGAATGAATATGGTCATGTTTGGTGGCAGAAGTGAAAATGCTCTTACTCAAATGATATTTCCTGAGTTGCTTTTTAATGAAAGAAAATTAGTATCTACATTGAAATATGTTTCTTTTGATAACAGGGTCTGTTTATCAGCGGGATTATAGGCGACCGGTTAAACATGCGTTATGTACTCACTTTTGGCATGTGTTCATCGGCTGTAACTGTGAGTACTTATGTTTCACCTAATCTTGTGCCCCAGTATTTCTGAAAAGTTAAGTTGTTTTCACAGCATACAGTCGATGCATTTTATTTTCTCACTGAAAAAGGGAACTTGACATCTGGAATCTGACTGCCTGTTCTTAACAAGAAGTATAGATGGTATAGTATAAATTTACTGGAGGAGTGGCCTCCAGTGGTCTCCTGCACAGAGCCTTAACCTCAATCCTTTTTCACACCTTTTGGGAATAATTGGAATTCTGATGGTTAGCCACGTCTTCCCATCCCGTATCAGTACCTCACAAATGTGAACAAATTCACACAGATCCTCCAAAATTGTATGGAAAGCCTTCCCAGGAGAGCAAATGCTGCTTTAGCCACAAAAGGGTAATTTTTCCATATTAATGTCCATGGATTAGGTTTGAGATATAATTAAACTCATAGGTTTGATGGCCACAGACCCTTGGGCATATAGTGTATACCAGTTGCCAGCAGGTACAATTGCAGCTACTGAGTTCATATAACCATTAATGTTGGCAGATATTTGTTTTTGACTGTAAGCTTTAAAAAAATAACAGGTTTATGCTTATCTGCTATGTGCAATAGAATTGTACAGAGTGGCCCCAAACCTCCACTTCTCGGGTCCCCCGTCAGCGCTTCTGGCTCCTCCTCTTGAGTGCCACTTCCTATGGGGGTACATTTTTTTTCCTTTGATGCAAGGAATGCATTAAGGTAAAATATATGGTTAGGATTTATAACCAAACTTTAAACCCTAATGCAAACTTTTTAATACTAACTTTTTTTGTAGAGCTACAAACCTCAGCTGTCTACAGAGGAGAAACTGAGATTTGTGGCTATCATTCAGAGGGTGATCTCTGACTAGAGAGGGTTCGGAGGCCTGACTTCAGCCCTTCTATATGGCAAACTTAGTTTAATTTTCTTTAACAGCCTTCCTATATAGGGTCTCCATCCTGTCCCAGGCCCCATAGCTTTGGTTTTTGTTGGACCACTGTCTATCCTCTGTCCTTCTAAAGCAGTTATTGGCCTCCCTCACAATCCTGAATCTTCTATTCTTTGCAGATGTTTGTGTTCGGCACGCTCACAGAGTGGCTTCACTTCTATAACAAGATCTTTTACTGCTTAATCTGGGTTCTAAATGGCCTGCTTCAGTCCACAGGCTGGCCCTGTGTGGTCGCTGTTATGGGGAACTGGTTTGGAAAATCTGGGTATGTATGTTTCAGTTACTATTGAAGCTTATCACTTGGTTAAAAACAGTTTCAATAGAAGCATTCAGGCCAAAAGACACTCAGATGATTTTTGGTCTTTTTTTTTTTGTTAGGGTTCATCATCTGATAGTTTATATAATTTTTTATGATTTGTATGAAAAAATTAAAATTCAATTATATATTAATATATAGTATAACTTATTATTTTTTTTTTTTTCATGTTACATCCATGACACCATTTGTAAAGCATACTGGGGATTTTAAGAAAGCACCATCTGCATGATTTTAGCTGCTTCTACAAGACATTTTATTAAACAGTTCTGTATCGTGAGACTCATGGTCTCCTGTTTTTGGCTGTGTCAATAAAGTAGATTTTTTTTTCCTCACTTCCTGTCTAATGAAATTATCAGCAGGCCAGGAAGTGAGGGTAAATTTCTCCCTTGATAGCTGTTAAAACACAACAGAAGTTTAAATCCTTCCCCACATGATCCAAAACCAAAAAATTACGATTTTAGCTTGATATGCATTCCAAGGGAGGGACTGTAGATGGACTGGTGATTTTGAAGGCTAGGTTCACCTTAAAATGCACATGTTTTTGCAGGGGAAAGGTGCTTTTTTTTTTTTTTTTTTTTTTTACAGGAGCATGCAATATCAGGCTTCTGCAAACTCTTCCTCCAGCTCTCTGCCCGTACTTCTGTACAGGCTGTCAGTTTGAGAGCTGAAACAAGATTCAATGGACTGCAAATGTGCTGATTACCGAATTTGTAGTCTATTGAGAACTACAAGTCTGTCAACATAGCCCCACACAGCCGTGTCCATTTTATGCATTCTGTCTTAACGTACAAAATGTTTACAAAGAGAATCAAATATATAAAATACAATTAATGGTACAATAAAGCAATCGCACTTCTAGTTAGGCATTCCAAGTAGACAGGAGATCAATGTGTGTGTGGTCCTTGGGGTAAGGGTGAGAATGTGGAGAACATATTCTATTAGTTGCATAAGACCATTTACAACTCCACTGTAATTGACCCGCGTCAGAGTCCCCAGAGCTTGGGTATTGCAGGAGGGCCTACTAAGTTTTGAAGAGGAGAAAAAAAAAAGTGTGGGCGGGGTGGATACCTGGTGGGCAGGGGTGAAGAAAGGTTAGCGGGGGAGGGTGTCCCATCCTCCACCCTGGCCAGGACAGCGCCCGAGAATCCCCCAACCACATTTGTTTGAGTAATGGATATAACTAATCCATATGGTGCAGAGCATATCACTGCAGCATAGGTCTCGAGAAGCTGTGTCAATTTTAAATGTGACAGCAGCTGTGGGGAAAATGTAACGCCTGCGCACTCTCACAGCGGGGGCGATTTGAGCGTGGAGGGGAGGCATTTTTTACCCTGTTTTAAATGATGCATCCTAAATGCAGGTGTGACTTGGTGCAAAAGGTGAAGTTAGCCTTTAAAGCGTGGTATACACATACTACTCGTTTTTTTTCTTTTTTCCTTCAACCCAGCAGGGCTGAACGAAAGAAAAACTGACCACATCAGGAGCCGCTGTACTAACAATCTGATGTTAGTACAGCGATCTCCCCTGCTGTGCTATTGTGTTCTGACAGGGGTATTGCTGCTGTAGTAAAACATGACAATGGTCCCAACCCTTCCCTACTTAAAGTAATAGAAACATTTTGGTGTCCACTTTGGAGAGATTTGCTCTCACTTTTTGTCTTGGATCCAAATACATTTCTGCAATATACCTATTTTGCATTCTAAAAAGTTCTAATTTACCATTTCTAACTTGTACAGACGTGGCCTTGTATTTGGTCTCTGGAGTGCCTGCGCATCTGTTGGGAATATTTTGGGAGCTTTCCTTGCATCATCTGTTCTAAAATATGGCTATGAGGTATGTGCTGACTTTAACAATGATAAGATTAGGGCTGGGATGCAATTTAAAGGTGTTTAAATTTCTTCCGGCTTCTTTTCCTATTTTCCTGCGTGTTAAAACACACCAGGCCAATCTGTAGACAAAAGGGTCATTTGTACCGCAGACCTAATTATGCTGAAGGTTTGGTTGCCTGCACACAAACAAAAAAAAAATAACTGTCCACAAGAGACAGTAAAATAATAGTTACTGTGTTATTACACAAAAAGCTTTGTGCTCTTATTAGAGAATGGGGTAGATTTACTAAAACTGGTGCAGCTGTGTATGATGGCCAATCAGCTTCTATTTTAAGCTTGCTCAATTAAGCTTTGGCAATAAAACCTAGAAGCTGATTGGTTTCTATGCAGAGTTGCACCAGATTTTGCACTTTCCAGTTTTAGTAAATAACCCCATGTGTGTTTTTGATTTGGCAGTTAAATTGTTTGTAAATCCAAAAACAAAAAACGGAACATATTGCAGCTCGCCAGTCCTCTAGATGGGTGGCTGTATTGGTTTTCTTTTTTCCTAGTGTGTGTGTGTGTGTGTGTGTGTGTGTGTGTGTGTTTTTTTTTTTTTTTTTTGACAAGTGACATGCCTCCTGGCTTTGAATGAGGATGATCGCTCACTGTACAGTATCTGAGGAGTATAGTATTGAATAAATCTAAATAGATTAACACTCTAGCAGTTTTTTTTACATAATGCATTGTTTTAACACTCAGTCATAATTGTGTATTTGTTTTTATTACATGGACGTAAAGCAAAACGACAATATCAAAATCCAATATGTTGCATATGTGTATATGTTACATTTTAAATTTTGATTTTATTTTCTCCTTGACTTTATTTCATCCTGTTTGTTTGTGTTTTTTTTTTTTTTTTTTTTTTTTTAGTATGTCTTTTGCAGTATTTTGATATATCTGTATATTTGCATATTTACATAATAGGAGATTGGAGTATATTTATTATTTCTCATTTTATAATCATATCAGAAATGCACAGAAACACATTGAGAGACTGTCCTTTCAGCGCGGATGTTTATTTGAACAGTCTTTGGATACCTACATCCAATTGGTGACTGTGGGGAAGAGTATTCTCTTACCTCTTAAGAAGAAGGCAAATGTTACAGATCAGAAACAAGTAATGTCTTCATAAGGAGTCCCTTTCTTAAACAACAAGCCTTGGGGTCTAAAGTTAAAGCCCACATCCCAGTTTCCTAAGTACTGGAACCCCAAGCCCTTCAGCCCTGGTGGCAAATTCTCCTTTCAGTGAATGGATGCTCGAACTTGCTTGGGTGGGGGGACACCTAAGGGTCTTTATGGCCACTTGAACTCAGGAGATCTCAGGACTGGGTCCGCAGCATGGTGTTCAGAGGATACAAGCTAAAATGTATCCCCCTACATGCTTTATGCGTTTTAAGAATGCTTTCAGATCTATGAAAGAGCGGTTTCCCCCCTCATCTTCCAGGACCGCTACTTGAGAGATGACAGGAAACAAATCGGACACAATTTAAAGGGCCCCTCCCTCTCCTCTGATCCTATTGTGTTTCAAGATCCTCCAGGAGCACACCGTAATGTTTGTTGTTTTTTATAGGTCTAGTAATTGTGGTTGGTGGACCCCCTTCTGTTGGTGATATCCAAGACTGGTTGTGGCCATGTCTGGAGTGTTTCTCTTACCATCCATGGACTGACACGGTGTCTCTTTACACTTTACACGTGGGTTATGTCCCTGCTTGCAGGAGAAGACCTAGGCAGAATGTGAGATGTTATACATACATTCTAAAAGCCAGAGCTGAACAGCCCCACCCAGGGGGCGGTCCCTCCGGACATAACCCTCCCACTACAGTCAGCAGACTTCAGTTTTTTTCTGCCTAGCAGAAGGAGAAGACGTGGCTCTCTCAGGAGCCAGTCTCCTGACCTATTTTTATTCCTTTTCTGGAATTATTTTTTATTTTATTTTTGAGAATCTTCTATCAACTGTCGGCTGGGCAACAGGTTGGGTACAAGATATCCTCGTAGTCTTCCCTGTCCGACCATCGAGCGTGCTGATCCTCGCCTTGTGTGCGTGAGACTCAGTTCACGACAGGCCCCATGACTCCAGGGGTGGCCGGGTTTGCTTTCATGCTCCCACGGTCCTCTCAAGACTGAACAGTTTCTGACTGACTGTATCTTTCGCGGTGGACCGGGCCGACAGCTACTCAGTACTGCACTGTGATAGTCCTGTCAGAAACACACCAGTGGGTCCCTCAGGGGACGGGTAAGTAGTCTCTCCTGCCTGCAGGTGAGTACAAAAAGCTGTGTGTTTCTCTGTGGGGGATTTTCCCTGTCTCCCCCTGTATTTCATTGTCACTCTCTGTCACCATTGCTGGCGCTGTGCTGTGTGGGGTGCCTGGGGGTCACACTGTTCTTGGAGGGGCTAATGCTGGTCTGCAGATATGCTTGGGGCCTTTTTTTGTGTGTTTTGGGGCCTGAGCGCCGAGTGGCGCTGTGTGTGTGTTGTTTTTTTCACTTTTGCTGAGTCATGGCGGCCATCTTGCCGTGGATCGCCTCAGTGAAGTGCGGCGGCCATTTTCTTGTAGCCCGCGCGCTCTTCAGCACTAGTTTTGGCCTCTAGCGCTGCTGTAACAGCGCAAATCTCCTCACAGCTCACCAGCGCTGACACAGCGCGGTACAGACAGCGGAACTGAGCGGTCCCTGGTCCGGTTTGGTGAGTCCCCTGGGCGCCCCCTCCTCAGTCAGCACAGCCTGTGGGTGGACTTTTTATCTGAGGAGTCTCAGAGGGGGGCAATATGGAGTCTCTGTCACCAGCTTCCCCTAAATGTCAGTGGACAACAGGCAGTGCTTCAGCACCTGCGGTCCCTAGGGACCAGTTGTGGGCAGTCCTGGAATCATTTCTGACCAGGATGGGAGCTGTGTGCAAGCGCAAGGGAGCAAAAAAGCGCCCTCCCCCCACTTTACTTCATGAGGGCAGTGCGCTGATTCAGATATGGGCCTAGCCACTACCGCTCAGGACCCTAGTTCTGAATGTATTGGATGGTTTTGAACAGGACATTCCTTATGAGGAAAACTCCAGTTCTGAGTCAGTAAATGACAGGGCGCTTGTTAGTGTACTCATGACTGCGGTGAGGGACACTCTCAAGCTAAAATGCTGCGGATGCAGAACCTCAGGCGGATACAGTCTCCTTTGGTTCTTTTAAGGCCAGGCCTTCTAAAGAGGTTTTTCCATATGTACTTTCTTTGACCAGCTCATTGATAAGGTCTGGGAAAAGCCGCAGAAGAATTTTTTTATGGTCCCGCGGCGTTTGTCTATCAGATACCCCTTGAAGATGCCCTACTTAAAAAGTGGGCTTCTCCCCCAGGGTCGACCCTCCAGTCGCCCGGTTGAACAAGGCCATCACTCTCCCGATGGAGGGGACTCCTGCATTTGAGGACCCCACTGACAGGAGGTCAGAAGTGGTGAGCAGAGCCATGTTTGCCTTGTTGGGATCCGCCCTACGGCCTATGGTAGCGGCGACCCTTGTGTCTTAAACACTTACAGGTTGGGCAAAAATGTTGCACCTAGCTGTACAGGAGCATAATCTTCCTCCAGACACAGTTGCTCTGGCCCACCAACTGGTTCAGGGCCTGGTTTATGTGTGCGATTCCACGTTGGACGCCGCCCCTTTAATTTCCAGGGCCTCTGTCTCGGCGGTGGTATTGCGTCGTCTTATCTGGTTGAAGTGCTGGTCTGCTGACCTAGCCTTAGGAAGCTCCTGACAGATCTACCATTTAAAGGTGGTAGACCTTTCGGTGCTGCTCTGGATGACATCGTCATGGATGTCATGGGAGGTAAAAGCACTCTTCTTCCTTAGACTAGCAAGAGTGAGGAGGCCCGCCGAAAACAGGGGCCTTCCTTTCCAGCAAAACAGGGTTTTTTCGTCAGTCAGAGTCCACGGGTAGGTCCTCTCAGACTGACGGCAGTGCGGCTGGTGGGCACAAGTGCCCCTGGGTGCGTAAGCCGAACAAGCGGCTCCCAAGCCCGCCTCCGCGTGAAGTCTTGCCTCCGCCCGACTCTGGGTTGGGGGGACGACTTCGCAGGTCACGAATCGGTGGTCCTCCCGAATCTCCGACTGGTGGGTGTGCGAGGTGGTCACCTCAGGATACAGGATAGTATTCCGATCCTGGCCCCCAGACAGATTCTTTCCCTCGAATCTTCCTCTCCTTCCTACCTGTCGGGCAGCCCTCTTGGGGGCTGTACAGGATTTGATCAGGTCCGGAGTGATTGTGCCGGTTCCGTCACAGGAGAGTTTTCAGGGATTCTACTTGAATCTGTTTGTCGTCCCAAAAATAGGACGTGGTTCGACCTATCCTGGACCTCAAGGCCCTGAATGCCTTCGAGAAGGTGCAGAAATTCCGCATGGAATCCATTCGCACGGTGATCGCTACACTCCACCAAAGGGATTTTCTTCTGGCGTCCTTGGACTTCAAGGACGCCTACTTGCATGTTCCGATCTGCGCAAGTCACCAAAAGTTTCTGCGCTTGCGATCGGCGAAGTCCACTATCGATTGTGGCTCTTCCTTTTGGCCTAGCCTTGGCACCAAGGGTGTTCACCAAGGTGCTTGCTCCGGTTCTAGCCTTCTGTTACAGTGAGGTATTGCTGTCGTGGGCTATCTGGACGATCTTCTGCTAAGAGCAGAAAGTGGCTCAGACTTAGAGGAAAGGTGACTATCGTCAATTAGACCCTCAGGGACTTCGGGTGGTTCCTGAACATTCAGGAGTCAGTCCTGGTCCCGACTCAGTGTCTGGAGTATCTAGTTCTGATTCTAGACTCCTTGGAGGCAAAGGTATCCTACCTCTGGAGAAGTTGCTGACACTTCAGTCTGCGGTGCGGGTGCTGACATCCCGAAAATGGTTGTCAATCCGTTTTTTTGCATGAGAGTCCCGGGACTCGTGGTGGCCTCCTTCGTGGCCGTTCCGTATGCCCAATCACACACCAGGGCATTGCAGAAGGAGATCTTGTCCACCTGGGACAAATCCCCGTTGTCCTTGGATCTTCAGATCCAGGTGATTCACCTGGTCAGGGCGCCCCTGACATGGTGGTTGAGATCCTCGGCTCTTCGGTCCGGAAAGTCGTTCCCCTCCCATCCAATGGACGGTACTCACGACGGACACCAGCCTGACGGGCTGGGGTGGAGTCTGGGGAGTCCTGTCGGCTCAAGGCCTTGGACTCCGGACGAGCCCGTTTACCAATCACTGTTCTGGAAATACGGGCCATCGGACTGTGTCTCTCCTCAGGTCGGAGAGAGTACGGGGTCGCTCCATCAGGAGCCAGTCGGACAACGCCACGGCGGTGGCGTATGTAAACCATCAAGGGGGGACTCGGAGCTCAGCTGCGGCTTCCGAGGTAGTCCGTATCCTGAAGTGGGCCGGAAGAAACGTGCCGGCTCTGTAGGCCATTTACATTCTGGGCATAGACAATGGGCAGGCGGACTATCTGAGTCGCCAATCACCGGACCAAGAAGAGTGGCCCTTGCATATTTCAACTCCTTTGCCGACGGTGGGGCACGCCGGATGTGGACCTGATGGCCTCTCGACTCAATCGCAAGGGTCGAGGTTGTGGCCAGATCCAGGGATCCTTGGGCGATGCCTCGGATGCAGTGGTGGCCCCATAGGGTCCTTATCGCCTGATATAAACTCTGGTGATCCTAATTGTTCCTGATTGGCCTCAGCATCACTGGTACGCTGATCTGGTACGTCTCGTCGCGGACGTTCCCTGGCGGTTGCCGATGAGGGAGGACCTTCAGTCTCAAGGTCCTATGTTTCATCCGGCTTACAGTCTCTGGCTTTAACGGCAGGGCTGTTGAAAGCCAGGTGTTGAGGGTCCGAAGGTCTCTCGGACTCGGTCATTTTGACCATGTTAAGGACACGGAAGTCTTCCTCCAAGCAGATCTATCACCGTGCCTGGAAAGCTTATATCGCCATATGCGAAGCGCTGGACTGGCGTCCTCGGACGTATTCCGTCCCCAGAATCCTGCGTCCTCTGCAGTGTGGAGTGACCCAAAAGCTTGCTTTGAGTACCATCAAGGATCAGATTTTGGCCTTGGCCGTCTTCTTTCAGCGACCTCTAGCAGGTCATTTCTTGGTTAGCACCTTGTGTTGGGGGTTCGCCATGTGCTCCCTCCTGTCAAGCCTCCTCTCCCACCGTGGGATCTGAATTTGGTGCTATCGGTCCTCCAGGAACCTCCTTTTGGGAATATCCGGGATATTTCCATCTTGTCTTGTCTCAGAAGGTGGCCTTTTAGTGGCAATCACTTCTGTTTGACGGGTGTCTGAGTTGGCGGCTTTGTCCTGCAAGTCGCCATATTTAGTCATCCATAAGGATAAGGCGGTGTTGCATCCGTGACCTTCCTTTTTGCCAAAGGTGGTGTCGACCTTTCACCTACATGAGGACATTGCCCTCCCGTCCTTGTGTCCTCACCCATCGCATCCCAGAGAGTTTGCGCTGCACATATTGGATGTGGTACAAGCCTTACGGGTGTACCTGTCTGCTACTGCTTCTATTCAAAAGTCAGACTCACTGTTTGTGACTGTCTCTGGTCCATAACAGGGCCAAGCGGTTTCGTCTGCCATCATTTCTAGGGGAATCAGACAAACCGTCATTCAAGCCTATGCTCTCAAAGGGCGGGCGCCTCCCTTTCCGGTTACGGCGCATTCCACCAGGGCAATTGGTGCTTCCTGGGTTTTCCGACATCAAGCGTCGGTTGCACAAGTGTGCAAGGCGGCGACCTGGTCGTCTGTTCATGCCTTTTAAGTTTTATAAGGTTAATGTGGCTGCATCTCCGGATGCTTCCTTCGGCCGCAGGGTGCTGCAGGCCGCTGTTTAAAGTTGCGACTCCTCCGTTGAGGAGCTCTGCCTTCTTGGAGTGAAGTTTTTGGTTTTTCCATTTATACTGCTCCCATCCCTCTTGACACTGCTTTGGGACATCCCACGTGTAAAGTGTAAAGAGACACCGTGTCAGTCCATGGATGGTAAGAGAAAATAGGATTTTTTGTACTCACCGTAAAATCCTTTTCTCTGACATCCATGGACTGACACGGCACCCACCCTTCCTTTTTAAGTTTGTACTGCTTTGTTACGAACTGAAGTCTGCTGACTGTAGTGGGAGGGTTATGTCCGGAGGGACCGCCCCCTGGGTGGGGCTGTTCAGCTCTGGCTTTTAGAATGTATGTATAACATCTCACATTCTGCCTAGGTCTTCTCCTGCAAGCAGGGACATAACCCACGTGTAAAGTGTAAAGAGACACCGTGTCAGTCCATGGATGTCAGAGAAAAGGATTTTACGGTGAGTACAAAAAATCCTATTTTTTCTGTTTATAGACCGAGAAGTGCTCCCTGTATGTATTGGGCTACTTGCCCCCCCCCCCCCCCCGATCGTTTAGCAGTGGCAACGCTCTTTCATGTCCAGCATCTAGCTGTGTGGAGAGGCATCTTCCTCATGTCTTCCCTGTGTTGGGTTACCAAAATGGCGTTGGAGGACTTCTGGTGACGCGGCAAGATAAGGTGGTGTTGAGGCTTCTATCCTCTTTCTTGCCTAAGGTGGTTTTTTTTTTTTTTCGATTGGCTTGGAGCAGGACATTGGTTTTGCCATCCTTTTTGTCCTACTCCTAATTGTTGAAAAGAGAAGGCGCTTCACATTTTGGATATTGTTTGGGCTGTTCTCATTTTTCTGAAGTCTTTGGCTTTGTTTCAGCAGTCTGATTCCCTGTTTGAAGGACATTGTAAGGGTCAGGCTGCTTCTAGGTCCATTATTTTGTAAGATCATTTCTCAAACCTATGGAACCAAGGGAGAAGTTCCTCCTTTCCTGGGTAATCTCATTTCGCACAGTGTCAGTGCTTCCTGGGCCATTCAGCATCAAACTTCTGTTCGAGTTTGTAAGGCTGCTACCTTGTTTTCTCTTTACCTGTTTCTAGGTTGATGTCTTTGCCGACCCCAGTTTTGGACAAAGGATGTTGCAGATGGCTTTCTTTTCTGTTTGGGGATTTGGGCTTGTTAGCCTTGTTGCCATCCTCCTCAGATTTATTGCTGTGGGACCTCTGACATAGTAATGATGATTAACCCCCTCTGTGCCCAGTGATATAGGATTAAGAAATTAGGATTTTTGATTCACCTGTAAAATCCTTTTTTTTGGATTACATCACAGGACACAGAGATCCCTCCCATCTGGCTTGTGTTCCTAATTGTTTGCTTCAAAACTAAGGCTTAGCTGAGCCGGGAAGGGGATCCCTGCCTTTGGCTACTTCCCATTCACCTGAAGCTGGCAGCATAACCCAAGTAGTAATGACATTTTATGCATTCCTCTGCTATGCTCTCATAGCCCCATTAATTTTTATTTTTTATTTTTGTTAATCTCCTTTTGAAATCCTATATTTCAAACCAAGGAAACAGTAGAAATACTTTGCAGTGGAGAAGCTGCCAGGTCAAAATTCAGATACCCCAGCTTAAATACTGCTCTTCCTTTAGTAATTGGACAATCCCAAGGTTTCAGCGCTACCTTTTCTTTTTCTCATGTAATGCTTTTATTAGAGGTTGTATGCTTTAGTAGTTAAAGTGTATCTAAAGCCTAAGAACAAAAAATTATTATTTTGCAGCTTATCAGGCCCCTTAGATATGGTGACTGCATTACGGGTTGTGTTTTTTTTATTTATTTTTTTTAGCTTTTTTTTTTCTTTGATCCATATTTTTTTACAAGTAGCACAATTCCCACCCTAGAGTGACAATGTTCACTCGCTGTACAGTATCATTGGAGAAGCAGTGTTGTACCCCTAGATTGGGAAGTGTGCTTGCACTACAGAATACTCACTCATCTCCATTAAGTAAAGTGGTGTTCTGTAGTCCACGGAGAACTTGGAACAGTGTAACAAGATTTTTGCTATGATTAACATTCTTTTGCGCTTGTCGAACAAATGTAACAAAATGATTCACATGGTCTATTTAACAGACCATAAAGGAGAAAATAAGAGAAGTTCATTGTTGGGGTTTATAAACCCTTTATTAAAAATATGTAGTTATTAATTTTGACGGATCTATGACCAAGTATTTGTTCCTTTCCTCAGTATGCATTCCTCGTAACAGCATGTGTGCAGTTTGCTGGTGGTGTGATCATTTTTTTTGGCCTTGTGACATCTCCCAAGGAGCTAGGTAAGATAAGCGGAGTGTTAAATAATGAGATTTCTGCATAGACAAGTTCCATTATATGGGCCAGCATTGATGGGCTTTTGTCACACCCCTTTAGGCCCCTTTCACACTGGGGCAGGAGGTGCGGTGGCGGTAAAGCACCGACATTTTTAGCGACGCTTTACCGCAAATTTTGCGGAGCTATTCGGCTGCAAGCAGTGCCGTTTTACCCCCCGCTAGCGGCCGAAAAAGGGTTAAAAACCACTGCAAAAGCGCCTCTGCAGATATATATGTAAAACCGCTGTGCCCCATTGCTTTCAATGGGCAGGAGCGGTAAACGCACCGCTCCAAAGATGCGGCTAGCAGGACTTTTTTTCCCGTCCTGCTAGCGCACCACTCCAGTGTGAAAGCCCTCGCTGTTTTAGGTCGGTTTGCAGGCGCTATTTTTAGCGCTATAGCGCCTGCAAACCGCCCCAGTGTGAAAGGGGTCTTAGAGTTCATGTGTTCTGTATATGTAAGATACTGTATTTGGATTTGACATCCATTTCTATTGCATAGTACAAGTCAACCACACCTGAGTTTGTAGCTCTCCTGAAACTGTGTCTGTCTAAACACATAATGGCACTATGTGGGTTATTTTACTAAAACGGAGTGTGCAAAATCTGGTGCAGCTCTGCATAGAAACCAATCGGCTTCCAGGTTTTATTGTCAACAAGCTGAAGTTAGAAGCTGATTGGCTTACCATGCACAGCTGCACCAGATTATGAGTGCTCTAGTTTTAGTAAATCTCCCTCACATGTCCATTAACTACTTCCTTACTGGGCACTTAAACCCCCTTCCTGCCCAGGCGAAATTTCAGCTTTCAGCACTGTCACGCTTTGAATGACAATTGCGTGGTCGTGCAACGTGGCTCCCAAACAAAATTGACGTCCTTTTTTTTCGCACAAATAGAGCTTTCTTTTGGTGGTATTTGATCACATCGGCAGTTTTTATTTTTTGCGCTATAAACAAAGATAGAGCGACAATTTTGAAAAAAAAGCAATACATTTTTGCTATAATAAATATCCCAATTTTTTAGGAAAATTTTCTTTTTTTTCCCTCAGTTTAGGCCGATACGTATTCTTCTACATATTTTTGATAAAAAAAATTGCAAGCAGCGTTTATTGATTGGTTTGCGCAAAAGTTATAGCGTTTACAAAATAGGGGGTAGTTATATGGCATTTTTATAATTTTTTTTTTTTTTTTTTTTTTTTTTTTACTAGCAAATCAGTGATTTTTTTACGTGACTGCGACATTATGGCGGACACATCGGACACTTTTGACACTATTTTGGGACCATTCACATTTATACAGCGATTAGTGCTATAAAAATGCACTGATTACTGTATAAATGTGACTGGCATGGAAGGGGTTAACACTAGGGGGCGAGGAAGGGGTTAATATGTTCCCTAATGTGTGATTGCTACTGTGGGGGGAGGGGACTGACTGGGGGAGGTGACCGATCTGTGTCCCTATGTACAAGGGACACAGCATCGGTCCCCTCTCCCTGACAGGACATGGATCTGTGTGTTTACACACACAGATCCATGTCCTTGTCTGTGTAACCGCCGATCGCGGGTGCCTGGCGGACATCGCGGCCGCCAGGCACGCGCATCGGCATTGCAGTGACGCGCCGGGTACGTGTGCGCGCCGCCGGCGGCGCTCGCGCGCCCCCCAGTGGCCAAATTAGCGGAGGCCGTATAATAACGGCCTCCCGGCATGTAACAACCACCTCGCGGCCGTATATACTCGTACGGCGGGCGCGAGGTGGTTAAAGTATGATATGAGCAAGTAAGTGTTTGACATTTTGAACATTAGATTAAGGACAGAGAGGGATCACTTTGTTGCAATTGGCCAGCTTGACCATATATAGCAATATGTACAAACCAAGAATCCCTGTTTTTATGCAAACATTTGCTTGAAATTAGGGCCGAAACAACTAATCGACTATGAAATTAATCGATTAATCGGCCAGTAACATAATAGGGTTAAAAAAAATGAAATTAGCCCTTTATAGTACAAAAAGAGAAAATCACTACTGTAAATATTACTTTCACTGTCCCAAAGTAAAAAAATTAACCCCTTACAGTAGCAATTATTTGCTCTTTTTGTACTAATTTTATTTTTTTAACCCCATTATGTTACTAAACATCTCAGGCCTGGGTCACACCCCTGTGTTTTTTGGTGCTTTTTGCAGAAACACACTACAGTTTATTTACATGGATTCCTATGGGACACATTCACATACATGATTTTTTCAGCTGTAGCGTATTTGGAAAGGGCAAGGACTTTTTTTTTTTTTAACGCAAAATGGTGCTATTTTGTTTTTTTGGTTCAATATGCTTCAATAGAGAACCTGCAGAAAAGCATGCAATGCGTTTTTGCGGCAATTTGTGTTTTTTAATCTGTCCAACAACAAATTGGTCCAAAAAAAATATGTAAAAATGCAAATCGCAGCAAAATTACCTTTTTTGAAGGTTATTAATCGATTATTCGAAACAATAATCGGCCAACTAATCGATTATGAAAATAATCGTTAGTTGCAGCCCTACGAAATATGTAAGGATGTATAACCGTGTGCAAATGGTTAATTCAGTATCTTCAGATGGGCTTTTGTACTGCTTCTCTCTCTCCCCATACAGGTGGGAATACAAAAGCACCTGAAGCAGGTCAAGCAATTCTGAATGATCTCAGAAGCAAGCTGCATTAGTCCATTAAGCCCCGTACACACGATCCGAATATCGTACGAAAAATGTCGTCCGAGGAAGAATCGTACGATAATCTGATCGTTAGTACAGAGCTTCGAGAGCCGATCATGACAGTTCATCCGATATTATTTAATCGGACGTGCACGAAAATTTTCCTCGTACGATACCAGATCGTACGATTTTCATTTAGTCAGTACAGTTGTTGTCCGAAAATACAATACAAATACATTACAACACATGACATCACTTCCGATTTTTTTTTTTCTGTCGTACGAGAATTTTCGTGACTTTAATAACCTATTTAATTTTACTTGCGACTATTAAGCGAAAAAAGTCGTACGATCCTTCGTACGATATTCGGATCGTGTGTACGGGGCATTAGTCTGCCTGCACTGGCCTAATGACTGTTTCTCTGTCACAGGTCTACCAGACGCCGGGGAACAGGAGGGTGAGAGCAGAGACCAGGAGGAAGAGGCTAATCGACCGCTTATCAGTGAGGATAATGAGGTGGACAGTGATGCCAGTTATTCTATCCAGGCTCCAGATACTGCCAGTACACCTAAAGCTATCAGCTTTATGCAAGCCTGCTGCTTACCAGGAGTGCTGCTGGTGAGAACTACTTTTATTTAAGCCTGGCATTAAGGTGGTTGTAAAACTCAGACATAAAATATGAGCAAAGCATACTCTTCTACAGTGTGTACTTGTCTCAATCCAGAGCAAGTGTCAATTTGATCTGCTGCCCGTTACTTTATCTGCATGAATCTTGTTTTCCTGACACCAAGAGAAAAAAGGTGACGCAGAGGGATCTCCAGCACACAGTCTGATTGACAGCCAGTAAATGGGGGTGTGTCCCTTCCCTTCAATCAGCTCTCAGAGCTCTCCTCGCTGAGATCCGCAGTATATAATTTCATCTCTCTGCCCCCTGTTTTCTGACAGCTCAGACAAGCTTTATAAATTCTGGACTTTGAATGGATGTAGAGAACGGAAAAATGTAGCTAAACAGTTATGTAGTAGGCTTTGCTTCACCTGAGGCCAGTCACTTCACTGGGTTTATGTAAGAGTTTGTAACCACTTTAAGGAAAGGGAAAGCATTACAATTTCTATGAGGTTCTTATGTTTGTGACCCACTGGGGAGATTTTACCACACTTCCTGTCTGTGACACCCCTGTACAAGTATCAGGGGGTGCAGGTGTCACTGGAAAAAGTCACATAAAGCAATAAAAGCAATGTCATAAGTTCTAACCATTTCACACTCTACTTAAAATGTGTTTCTCCTGTTCTTTTTCTTAAAGCAACTGTCATGAAAGCTAAAGATTGTTGATGGTAAATACCTCCTGCACCACCAAATGCTAATCCTGTACAGAGCTGTTTGCTAAAGTTGCTTTAAAGACTGACTATTGTGGAAGTGTGGATCGCGTGGTTCCCCTCTGTGCATGGCCAGTCCTTCCACCAACCCCTACACCACTGCAGAACACAATAGCGGTGTAAGGGTTGGCAGGAGGAACCACTGACTCCCAGATGTGTCTGTTTCCAAAGAGACTTCAGCACAGATGCCTTTGCATTCGAGCAGCATGCAGCAGTGTATGTAGCAGAAGAGGTACATATTTGCTTTGATTTTGATTTGACTTTCACCAAGCTTTCTCTGATAGTGAATCAATGCAGTCAATGTTTGGTAAATGTCAGATTAACCGATTTTATAAATCTGCCCTAAATTTGAGTCAATTCTGGCAAATTGAAATAGCGTTTGGAGTTGGAAATTTTTTTTTTTCAACTAAATAAGTGTAACTAATGTGACGTCATCTATGCTTGGTAAGTGTGGAAGTATTAAAACTGACAGGTGCTTGCCAGATTTTTTGGTGAATTCTAACATCTGACAGATGCTCATCTGGTTGAACTGATAATCCACTGGACAAATAAGATTTGCCATGTCAATGGCAAATATACAGTATATGCATCTTGCATTCTAGGGGAAGTACAACTGGGAAAGTCAATGGTTGAGAAGTATCTGGTTGTTCCGCTAGATTATAGACTTAATAGCATGCAGTACCAAGCTGCAGCTTCTGAAATATCTGATTGTCTTCTGGGGATCATGAAGGAATCCACTGGACCAAGCTTTTTTTTTTTTCCCTACTGGAGCAAATTGGACCAGAGGTGTTTTTTTGTTTTTTGCCTTCCTCTGGATCAACTGTGGGTGTAGATAAGATTCTGTATATGGAAATTTTCTATCTATTTTTATAAAAAAAAAAAAAAAAAAATTCTATTGGTTGAACTTGATGGACTTGGATTTGGATAGCATGAACGCAGCCTGATTGGGAACCGCCACACGGTTGCAATTTGAAAACAGAATCCTTAGAATATCAGAATTTTAACTTTTAATCTAGCTATACACGGCTTGATTTTCTCTTGTTCAGTTTAGATAGAGGGATCCCCAATGTTGGCTATCGTGCACCCGCAGCTTTCTGAATATACAAATAGTGACTGACTGCATCAGTCTGATGCAGTCATTGTTGGGCTGATAAATTTTCACCTAGCTCAGTCAATTTTTAAATCGGTCTTTGATGAGCTAGTTGGTGCCGACAGCCACCCACTGCTCAATCAACCTGTCGGGTTTTTCCGGAACCATCAGTGCTGTCGGCTATAGCCAGCAACACTGGTTTTTGTATTATGATGGCAGGGAAGGCTCCCCACTGTCATAATACAATACCACAGTGGGAGGATTAGCCCATCTACATCAAATGTATGGATGGTAGAAACAAATGATGATTTCTTCTTCTTTTTTTTTTTTTTCTTTTTTTTTTATTGATATGGGCAGCCTTAATTATTAAAATGCTAACCTATTCCACAGATGTTTCAGGGACCTGCAGGTGGCAGCATTGAGCTTCGTATCTGCTGTTCATCTGCAGATGCTACATTTAATTAAAGATGTGCAGTAGTAACTGTATAACATTCCCTAATCCTTCACATGCACACGTGTGTCTCTAATAAAACCAATCGGATGTATTTGGGTTTGATTAGGAAATTGACAGTTGTAATCTGGTCCGAATTTTTACTTTTTTTCTTCCCCACTCTTCATAAAATATTTTTAAGACTGTTTTATAACCATAAAGTGCTCAGCAATGCAAGATCTGTATAATTTAGATGTATTAAAGGGATTTTTTATTTTTTTTCACACTTTGATGATTGTAACAGCAATGTTTTGCACTGTCATGAATGGGTTACATTCCTAACAGCTGTGATTGACTACAGCTAATCACTTAGTACAGGGTGCTGTGATTGGCACAGGTGTGATAGCTGTGGGCCAATCGCTGCATCACTATAGGGATCACTGCTGTTATGCATGAAACTCATTTATAACTGCTTTGATGACACTGTGATAATCACAGTGAAAGTGGCTGGGTACAGAGATCCGCAATCCACTGTGTACAGTGGACACTGGAGCGGCGCGCTGCGTGCCCCTAACCTGGAATAGGCTGGATGACGTACGTGTGTGTGTGTGTGTGTGTGTCTGTCTCATTCTCTCTGTAATGACGGTTGGAATATAGAATGGCAATTCTCAAAGATAGTCTTGTCCTATATGGGTCCTTGCACTCGAGCATTATTGGTTGTAGAGGATGGCAAAAAGATCCTCTTAAACACAGGTAAAGTGTTTGTATTTACATGCATATGGACATGAAAACATCTGTAAAATTCTCCAAGGATTAAATGTAAGCATTAATGCATATACACATCTTTACACTATATATATGTTTACATGTGTAAATTACTGACCACTGATGTAAATTTCTCTATTTTTGGATTATGGTCCTGAACAAAGTATAATTACCGTATATATACTCGAGTATAAGCCGAGGTACCTAATGTTACCACAATAAACTGGGAAAACTTACTGACTCGAATATAAGCCGAGGGTGAGAATGCAGCAGCTACTGTGAGTGGAAGAGGGTCAACAATGCCCATTTGCACGCCTCACTGTGCCCATTGCAACTTCACTAAGCAAATTGTCACTGTGCCCAACCTCACTCTGCCCATTGCCACCTTACTGTGCCCATCCTCACTGTGCCCATCCTCGCTGTTCCCCTAAAATTGGAATTGTACCTGAAAAAAATTAAGAGGCTGCGGCGTCCATCATTTAAAACTTGCGGTCTCTTCCTGGTCCCTTCCGTGATAGGCGGAATTGTGTCTGCTTAGAAAACGCCTATCACGAGCGTTCTCTCATCCTCAGTTTCCCAGCAGACAGTGTGTTCAGTGTTCCGCCAATCACGGGCGTCCTCTTGTCCGAGGATGAAAAGGTGTCCGTGATTGGCGGAACACTGAAAACAGTGTCTGCTGGGATGGGTGAGGATGAGAGAACGTTCGTGATAGGCGATTCTCAGCAGACACGGTTACGCCTATCACGGAAGGGACCAGGAGGAGACCGCAAGATTTAAACGATGGACGCCGCAGCCTCTCAATATTTTTTGAGGTACACTGACTCGAGTATAAGCCGAGGGGGGCACTTTCAGCCCAAAAAAAAGGGCTGAAAATCTTGGCTTATACTCGAGTATATACGGTATGCCGATCTTTAAAGAGTAACTCCATTTCACCTCTGAGTGATCTATGTACATTGCAAGGATTTTAACAAACATTGTTGCAGAGTCCTTCCTGTTTCTGCTCTGAAGAAAAGCTGTTTGCACCCTGCCTGCGAATACATGTGAGAACCCCAGCGGGGGTTCATACGATTAGCTGTGAGTAGGTGGCCCTATTGAAAGCAATAGGAGGCAGCAAGCTCTTGTAGCCAATTGTGCTCACACACATATGTAATCTCTCATGCAGCAATCACATGCGAGTGATCAGTGGACAGACTGCCTGTGTCCAGGGCTGGCCACTTGCATGTATATGCTGTATGAAAGATTACATGTGAGTAAGCTTGATTATCTGCAAGATCTGGCAGCCTCCCATTGCTTTTCATGGGGCTGCCTACTCGCAGCTAATCGTGGGAACCCCCGCTGGGGTTCTCGCATGTATTCGCAGGCAGGGTGCATTCGAAAGTGTGAATGCACCCTTGAAAGTGATTAACCCTTTGGGGGTATCTTACAAAAAGTGACAATTTTGCTGCTGAGGATGCCTAAAATCTGACTTCTATCTTTGTGCATAGTTGGAAAAGCATTGAGTCAGCCATAGAAGCAGAAAATTACATTTCTGTGGGTGTTCCATTCACCATTTGTGTACGGAATGCCTCCAGGTTGCCATGTTTGAATTTATACAGAAAATCACAGCAATTGCAGATTGAATAGTAAAGGTAATTTTTAAGAACATTAAATTACAATATGATTTGTGTAGTAATTGTATAGATGCTATATTTTTTATTCCCCCCCCCCATAAATGGTAAGGGGTTTTGTCCAGTATGTTATAGGTCACAATGTAACTCTTCCCTCATGTGCTTGCAGTATTCTCTGGCCTACGCCTGTCTGAAGCTGGTGAATTACTCTTTCTTCTTTTGGCTTCCCTTCTATCTGAGCATAAACTTCCACTGGAAAGAGACAGAGGCAGACCAGCTGTCTATCTGGTATGACATTGGAGGAATTATAGGTCAGTGAAATGTTCCTGTTTATAAAATCCATTTGTAGGAACTGAAGGCTGGTATAGGGGCATGATCACCCTGCAGGTGTGATAGAATGCAAAGTGTGTTTGGGAACAATTTTTAAATAAAAATAAATAAAAAACACCTTTTTGAAATGCATGCCCTTTTTTCCCACGGTTTATCCTCATAAAACACAGATGCATGCAAGTACAGAAAAATACCTGCTGATACTGCCAAAAATTAATTGAGATTCTAAGTTACTATATTGAGCTGACAGTGCTGCCTCTGCTGCAATGAATCCCAAGCAGTGTTGTCAGCCCTGCCTAGGTCTTCTTTGCTGGCTACAGAATGCCTGCCAATGTTATAAAAGAAGAGGAAAAAAGATGTTCTGAAACCCAGCAGATGTGAACCAGGCAGGGCTGACTATATTACTTGAGATTTCAGTTCAGCAGAGGCAGAGTTGTTGGCTCGCTACAGGAACATTGGTGCCTACTGGATTTCTGTCAGGATCAACAGTTATTTTTCTGTACTTCCACTGAGAGGTGAAGTTACACTTTTGCAGACGTTGGGAAGCATATTCACCCACTTCTCGAGAGAGAATTCCGCAGGTCTTCCAAATAAAAGTAAACTAAGCAAGCATTCTGACACTGGCTCAGGTAAAGTGTATGCAGAAGATCAGCTGTACCACCTTCCTTTTTTTCTTTTTCCCACATGGAATTTAAAGCGGTTGTAACCCTAAAAAAAATCCTGTTCCTTTTAAAGCACGATATACAGCATAGTGCTTGTGCGGAGTAATTTGTCCCACTCTATGCTGTAAAATACCTGGTTGATCCTGCCTGTTCCTGTGTGTGTGCTGACTATTGATGAGCCGAACACCCCCCAGTTCGGTTTGCATCAGAACATGCAAACACGCAATAAATTTGTTCGAAAATCCAAACACTGTCAAAGTCTTTGGGACTCGAACATGAAAAATCTAAAGTGCTAATTTTAAAGGCTTGTATGCAAGTTATTGTCATATAAAGTGTTTGGGGACACGGGTTCTGCCCCAGGGGACATGTATCAATGCAAAAAAAAGTTTTAAAAACGGCCGGTTTTTCGGGAGCAGGGATTTAATAATGCTTAAAGTGAAACAATAAAAGTGAAATATTCCTTTAAATTTCGTACCTGGGGGGGGGGGGTGTGTATAGTACGCCTGTAAAGTAGCGCTTGTTTCCCATGCTTAGAACTGTCCCTGCACAAAGTGTAATTTCTGAAGGAACAAAAGTCATTTAAAAGTACTCGCGGCTGTAATGAATTGTCGGCTCCTGGCAATACAGAGAAAAGTCATTGATAAAAAAAAAATTAAACAAAAATGCGTGGGGGTCCCCTCAAATTCAATTACCAGGCCCTTCAGGTCTGGTATGGATTTTAAGGGGATCTCCGCGCAAATTGAAAAAAAAAATGGCGTGGAGTTCCCCCCAAAAATCCATACCAGACCCTTTTATCCGAGCACGCAACCTGGCAGGCCGCAGGAAAAGAGGGGGGGACGAGAGAGCGCCCCCCTCCTGAACCATACCAGGCCACATGCCCTCAACATGGGGAGGATGCTTATCGGAATCTGGAATACCCCTTAAACAAAGGGGGCACCCAAATCCCGCCCCCCCCCATGTGAATTGGTAAGGGGTACATTGTACCTCTACCATTTCACAAAGAAAGTGTAAAAAATTGTAAAAAAAAACACAGACACTGTTGGGATAAGTCCTTTATTAAAAAAATAAAAAAGATTCCAGCGTTGGTAATCCACTCTCGGTCTCCACTCCAACGCTGTCGGTATACTGCGATGGATGATCTCCTCTCCAGGTCCAGGCTCCAGTGATGAGATGTCCAGCGCAGCAAGGAACAGCATCCTGTATCCACCGGAGACACCCCGGGAATAATTTTGAAGAAATTGCTAGAGCGTGCATTCTCACAGGGTGACAGCTGTGGATGCACATGTATAAATGTGCCAACGTCCCGATATGACAGAGGAAATATATGTAAACTAAGAAAATGGACTTTAGGCGGCACATGGGTATATATTGTTATAAACTAAGGGTTTTATTTTCAACATGGTATGAAAAAATATATAAACATTCAAACAGTAACAGTTTGTTTGTATTTAGATACAGGGTTAGGGCTAGTGCTTTAACAGTGCTTCAAAATTGTATGACGTAGAAACATTCCATCTTAATGAAAATGCCAAACCAGCAGACCAAGGCTGATGTAACGGTGAGCATATAGAAGCAAGTGGCATAAGCCAAAGATCCGATGTATCAGGTATAGTCTTGAGTTGCTCTACTAGTTTCGCGAATTAACGCTTCTTCGGGAGCATATTAGTCGATCGGGTGTGCTGCATGATGCAGCATACACCTGGGAAGAGTTTTAATTGGCTGTTGATCAGTAACGATCAACCAGCCAGGATATAGATCACAATGATCGACAGCTGGGTGTGCTGCTGGATAGAGGCTGCTGGTGTGCAGCAACGGGTAATGTCCTCCAGGGCTATTGAGGCTGTAACTTAAGTAGTATAATAAAAAAGAGCTCAGATAGCACCAGTGTACATACTGGTGCATAGATGGGCAGAGGGTATCTAACTCCATCGAGCCTTTAAAGTAGTGGCCAGGCTGTAGACCTGTGCCTAGAAAGAAGTTTAGCCAGTCCAGAGCAATTCCAGCAGTCAGCTGCCCCAGGAATAATGTCGCGGCAGCCTGACAGGTCTCGTATGTAGCTGAGGACGGGGCCATCCGTCACGTGACCCCGTCCCCCTCTGACGCAAGGGGAAACCCAGGCTTACCCAGTGACGTGCGGGTGACCCCGCCCCCCTCTGATAGAACGGGAAACCTGCGTTACATCAGAGGGGGGTGGGGTCACCCTCATCTCACCAGGAAAGCCCAGGTTTCCCCTTGTGTCAGAGGGGGGCGGGGTCACGTGACAGGTGGCCAGGTCCTCAGCTACATACAAGACCTTTCAGGCTGCCGCAACGTTATTCCCGGGGTGTCTCCGGTGGAGACAGGATGCTGTTCCTCGCTGCGCTGGACATCTCATCGATGGAGCCTGGACCTGGAGAGGAGATCATCCAGCGTTGGAGTGGAGACCGAGAGTGGATTACCACCGCTGGAATCTTCTTTTTTTTTTTTTTTTTTTTAATAAAGGACTTATCCCAACGGTGTCTGTGTGTGTGTTTTTTTCCAATTTTTTTACACTTTCTTTGTGAAATGGTAGGGGTACAATGTACCCCTTACCAATTCACATGGGGGGGGCGGGATCTGAGTGTCCCCTTTTGTTAAAGGGGTCTTCCAGATTCCTATAAGTCCCCCGCCCGCAGACCCCCACAACCACCGGGCAAGGGTTGTGGGGATGAGCCCCTTGCCCCCATCAACATGGGGACATGGTTCTTTGAGGGGTCACGGACCCCCATAGCATCCTCCCTATGTTGAGGGCATGTGGCCTGGTACGGTTCAGGGGGGGCGCTCTCTCGTCCCCCCCTCTTTTCCTGCGGCCTGCTGGGTTGCGTGCTCGGATAAAGGGTCTGGTATGGATTTTTGGGGGAACTCCACGCCATTTTTTTTTTCTTTTTAGATTTGGCGTGGAGTTCCCCTTAAAATTCATACCAGACCTGAAGGGCCTGGTAATTGAATTTGGGGGGACCTCCACGCATTTTTTTTTTTTTTAATCAATGACTTTTCTCTGTATTGCTGGAAGCCGACAATTTATTATAGCCGCGAGTACTTTTAAATGACTTTTTTTCCTTCAGAAATTACACTTTGTGCAGAGACAGTTCTAAGCAGGTGAAACATGCGCGACTTTACAGGCATACTATGCATACCCCCTAGGTACGAAATTTAAAGGAATATTTCACTTTTATTGTTTCACTTTAAGCATTATTAAAATCACTGCTCCCAAAAAAAATTCAGTTTTTAAAACTTTTTTTTACATTGATACATGTCCCCTGGGCAGGACCCGGGTCCCCAAACACTTTTTATGACAATAACTTGCATATAAGCCTTTAAAATTAGCACTTTAGATTTCTCCCATAGACTTTTACAGGGTGTTCGAACACCCCAAATTGTTCGCTGTTTGGCGAACAGGCAATGTTCGAGTCGAACGTGAGTTCGACTCGAACTCGAAGCTCATTCCTAGTGCTGACCACGGTAATCGTGGCTGCTGATCGATGATACTGTGGTCAGTTTATATGCCTCCTGTCAACCTGCAGTCTCTCCCTTTCCCCCTCCTTCCCTGCCTGTCGGCTATCGGTGCAGTGCCGATCTACTTCTCGCCCCTCCCCTCCTGCTGCTATGCAGTGTAAAATAAAGCCTGGGGCGCACCATGAGATTATCGAATGAATGATCTTCCTTTTTTCTTTCTCGTACATCACGGGACACAGAGCGACATAGTCATTACTAATGGGTTATATAGATACCGTCAGGTGCTGGCACTGGCAACTTCCAAAACCGGAAGTACCCTCCCCTATATAAGCCCCTCCCATCCGGGAGCACCTCAGTTTTTTGCCAGTGTCTAAGGTGTTGGCCAAGAAGAAACATGTGTTTTTCACTGAGCTTGCGTACGGGTTCTTTTTGGGCCTCAGTAAGCTATTCCGGATCCGACCAAAAAAGCTTCATAGCTAAACGGTCGGTACCCGGGCCTTGCAGAGAAGAGCAAGGTTTTGCCTGTAATGCTTCTCTTAGGAGAGCTGGACCCTGGGATCCAGAGCTCTGGTCATACCCACGACCAAGATGTTTTCTGTGCAGGGTGCTATACAGGTCCAGGGGAGTGGAATCCTTGGGAACCCGGTCCCTGAAGGTTTGATTACAATGCCTGCCGTGATAGGTGAAGTTTGGGCTTTTGTGGACCAAACAAAGTCCTGCGGCGGGGAACAGGTAAGTGGGGGCCCCCAGGAACTTGGTTCTATTGGGGGACCCCCAAGCCTAATTTGTCTTTCTGTCTGTTACCTAATGGTATTCCCGCAAAATTCTGTGCATGCCTGTAGCTACTAAAAAAATGTAATAATTTTTAATGGTGGTCAAGAAAAAAAAAAAAAAAAAAAATTTTTATATATATATTTAATATATTAGACTGCGGTACCTGTGTTTGTCCACTAGAGGCCACTGTGGAATGTTTTCTTGTCATGTGGACTAGTTTCTTCTCAGAGAGCAAAGTCCAGGCAGATGGTGAGTTCTCTTATAGCAAACTGCTTCCTCTGCCATGTTGCAGTGCTCGTCCATCCCCCGGCCTGCGGTAAAGAGGGGCCCTGGCTCCTGTCCCTTGTTTCCGTTTTTTGAAATTAGCGCCGAAGGCGCACGTGGCCGCGCGCGTGCGCGTGCACGCGCCTCTATATATAGAGGTGAGCCGGGAAAGGGGGCGGAGCCTGGGGGATGACGCTCTGTGCGCGCCGCAGCGCTTCTGCGCATGTGCGGGCGTCCCAGCAGGTTAAAAACCACAATATTGTAGTGAGCTGGCTATGAAGTACAGAGACAGAGCTGGCAACATTTAAAGGCATACAGCAAGCGGTTGATACAGGCATCCCCTAGAAAGGCACATTAGTAGACACCAACTGTGATATAGCAGCAATTGTGCTAGACTATTCTCAGTAAAAGTGGTGTATTACGGCTGGAATACCTCAGCTTTAGGCTTAGGGATATGCCGTCCAGAAGCTCCGGAACTGAATCTTCCAGGAATCGAAGGGGGTCTCATCGGGCTCGGAGGATCTTGGGCATACTTCTGCTGCACCAGTCTCCCCTGAAGTTCAGAGGTAAGTGACCGTAGAGACCCCGCAGGGGTATTTGGTACTGTGGCTGTCCTCAGTCACCTGCTCCTGTGTATGTAACAGAGGAGGTTTTTTCCTCAGCTCTGGGAGGATTAGAGAGAGATTGTCAACATTTATCGCTGCCTCCCTGTTAGGGAAAGCACGCCCGATCTCCGTCTCCTCCTTCAGAGTGCCTGTTAGCAGAGCAACAGTCCCATACAGGGATCGACCTGCCTGAAGGGGATCAGGATGAGGTTGATTCTGTTATAGAGGAATCAACAGTGGGGGAACCTTTTCTCAGCATCTCAAGCTGAAAGATTATGGGTTCAGTCTCTGACTAACATGGTCCGATCAGCATTTAAAAATGCACCTTGCGGAACCATCAACCACTACTGTATCCTCGTTGGGGTCGCTAGAAGCCCCCAGACTGTTTGTTCTTTTCCACTTCACCCTTTACTGAAAGGGCTCATTTACCAGGATTGGGAACGTCCTGAGAAAATATTTATTCCCCCAAGAGATTTCCGGTGGTCTATCCCATGGAGGATAGGTTCATCAAAAAAAAAAAAAAAAAAATGGAAGGTCCCTACAGGGACGCAGCCATCTCTTGTATGTATAAATCACTGACATGTCCAGTGGATAATGTCCAAATGTTCAAGAACCCAATAGATAAAAGATTGGAGTCCTTATGAAAATCTGCTTGGTGATACAACCAGCAGTAGCAGCTATTGGGGTCTGCTAAGCAGTGAAGGATCAGTTGAAACAGGTCTTGAGGGACTTGACAGATCAGCAGGCTTTGCCCTAGCTGATCTACCTAGAGCCTTAGGCTTTGCGGTTGACGCCATAGAGGATTCAGTACATCAGGCCTCCCGCCTTACGCTGTCTATAGTACATATGCGTAGGCTCCTATGGCTCAAAAACTGGTCTGCTGAAGCTCCCTGTAAAGAATGGCTGGTTAGCGTCCCATTTCATGGTGAATGCTTATTCAGGGAAAACCTGGACAAATATATCCAGAAAATTTCCAGCGGTAAAAATACGCTCTTGCCGGTTAAAAACAGAGTTAGAGGTCCCTCTTTAAGAGGCCTGCTTCTCCAGTCCCTGGGGCATCGGCTGTGTAACAGTTCCGACGGCCTCCTCGGTCAATTCCCGGGGGTAAAAAACAGGGACAGTAGCAGGGTAATGAGTAACCCTGGGTCAGGGGAGGTACAAAACCTCCCCCAAAGTTAAATTCATTGAAGCCCCCACTCAGTCGGGTGGGGGGAGGACTCCAGTTGTTCGCAAGAGACCTGGCGGGACACGATCAAGACAGATAGGTGCTCTCCGCAGTAGGTTTGGGATACAGTTTGGAGTTAAAAGACTCTCCTCCTTCCCATTTTTGAGGTCAAACGTGCCAAGGGATCCCCGGAAGAGAGAGTCCCTCCTGTTGGCACTAGAACAACTATTGCTCCAAGGAGTAATTATGGAGGTTCCCCTGGAAGAATGAGGGTTCGGGTTTTACTCAAACCTCTTTACAGTCCCGAAGCAAACGCGGACGGGAGGCCCATATTAATTCTAAGAGGGCTATACAAATTCCTGTATATCAGGACTTTCCGATGGAGTCGATCCGATCGGTGGCCACTGCCCTACAAGGGGAGGATTGGTTAGCCGCGATCGACATCAAAGATGCTTATTTGCACATTCCCATCTTTCCAGTCCACCGAAAATTTCTACGCTTTGCAGTAGAAGGGCGCCATTTTCAGTTCAGAGCCTTACCCTTCGGTTTGGCCACAGCACCACGAGTGTTTACAAAAATTCTGGCCCTTTATTGGCCAATCTAAGAACACAAGGTGTAATGATAATGGCATATCTGGATGACTTGTTGCTGATAGACCACTCAGTGAAAAAACTAGACGTGGTCGTTCACAAGACAATCAAGTATCTGGAATCTTAAGGTTGGATTCAGGCCAGAGAAAAATATTCTTGCCTCGAGGAAAGGTGTTGTCTTTGAAAGATTTGATCCACTTAGTGGGTACAAAAAAGACAGCCGTCCATACGCCTGTATATGAGGCTGCTGGGAAAAATGGTGGCATCATTCGAAGCAGTACCCTACGGTCAATTCCATTCAAGGAATTTGCAAGGGGCCATACTGTCAGCCTGGAACAAAAAAGTTCAGGCCCTAGACTTACAATGTCCTTGTCCCCTTCCGTTCGCAAGAGCCTCCGTTGGTGGTTGGTTCCCCAGAATCTGGAAAAAAGGAAATCCTTCAGTCCGATTTCTTGGAAGGTGGTCACTACAGATGCCAGCCTTATAGGCTGGGGAGCAGTACTGGAGCAATATTCTCTCCAGGGCAGATGGTCGGATGCAGAAAAGGCCCTGCCCATCAATCTCTTAGAGATACGAGCAGCCCGGTATGCCCTAGTAGCATGGACATCCAAACTCCAAGGGTCCCCTGTCAGAATTCAATCAGACAATGCCACAGCAGTGGCATATATCAATCATCAGGGGGGCACCAGGAGTCGTGCAGCCCAGAGGGAAGTAAATTACATCCTGAAATGGGCAGAAAAATGTCCCAGCCATATCTGCGGTATTCATTCCAGGAGTGGAGAATTGGAAGGCGGACTTCTAAGTCGCCAGCAATTAGGCCCAGAGGAAGGGTCCCTTCACCCCGAGGTTTTCTGGACAATATGTCAGCGGTGGGGAACATCGGATGTAGATCTTCTAGCATCCAGATTCAACGCAAAGGGGGACAGGTTTGTCTCTCGGACAAGGGATCCCCTAGCTTGCAGCTCGGATGCCCTAGTGTTCCCTTGGGATCAGTTCAAGCTGATATATGCATTCACACCGCCACAATGGTTACCTCGATTACTCCGCAGAATCAGGGTAGAAAAGAAACCAGTGATTCCGGTGGCTCCAGCGTGGCCCCGAAGAGCGTGATATGCGGAGATTGTAAAATTTCAGTGGGGAGTCCTTGGACTCTCCCACGTCGTCCGGACCTGCTTTCGCAAGGACCGATATACCACCCTTCCTTACCAGCCCTAGGTTTGACGGCCTGGCTATTGAAGCCCACATTCTAAAAAAGAGAGGGCTCTCTAATGCTGTGGTATCTACCATGATCAATACCAGGAAGCCGGTATCCAGGCAGATCTACTATAGAATCTGGAAGGCGTACATCGCGTGGTGTGAGGCCAAGAAATGGCATCCACATAAGTACGTAATAGGTATGATTCTGGACTTCCTACAGTGGGCTGTAGATAGGAAGCTTGCCTTGAGTACTATCAAGGGTCAGATTTCGGCCTTGTCAATATTTTTTCAAAGGCCCTTGGCTTCGCATTCACTAGTCAAAGCCTTTATACAAGGAGTGATGCGTATTAGTCCTCCGGTTAATATTCCCATATGTCCATGGGATCTAAACTTGGTTCTGTCGGTTCTACAGAAACAACCATTTGAACCATTACAGCATATTTCCTTGGTGCTTCTCACCAGGAAATTGATTTTTCTAGTAGCCATTTGTTCGGCTAAAAGAGTATCGGAATTAGCAGCTATGTCCTGTAGGGAGCCATATCTGGTTATCCATAAGGACAGAGTAGTGTTACGTCCTCATCCAGCCTTTCTTCCTAAGGTGGTATCGAGGTTTCATTTGAACCAAGATGTGGTTCTTCCTTCTTTTTTCCCCAAACCTACTTCGGTAGAGGAAAAGTTATTGCATTCTTTGGATGTAGTAAGAGCAGTTAAAGCTTATCTAAAAGCCACTGCTCAGATTCGCAGAACGGATACTTTGTTTATTCTGCCGGAAGGCCCCAGAAAGGGTCAGGCAGCGTCAAAATCTACTTTAGCCAAGTGGATTCGACAGGTCATAATACAAGCCTATGGCTTGAGAAGTAGACCGCCTCCGTTCAAAGTTAGGGCGCACTCCACGAGAGCAGTTGGAACTTCATGGGCAGTGCATCACCAGGCCTCCCTGGCTCAAATCTGTAAGGCCGCAACATGGTCTTCGGTACACACGTTTACTAGGTTCTACCAGGTGGACGTTAGAAGTCAGGAGGATGTCGCCTTTGGGCGCAGTGTGTTGCAGGCCGCAAAAGATCCTCATGTCTGATAGCGCTCAGCTTATATATGGTGTATCCCCCCCCCCCTCATTTGGCATTGCTTTAGGACATCCCATTAGTAATGACTATGTCGCTCTGTGTCCCGTGATGTACGAGAAAGAAAATAGGATTTTTATAACAGCTTACCTGTAAAATCCTTTTCTTGGAGTACATCACGGGACACAGAGCTCCCGCCCCTCTTTAGGGACACTTATTGCTTTGCTACAAAACTGAGGTGCTCCCGGATGGGAGGGGCTTATATAGGGGAGGGTACTTCCGGTTTTGGAAGTTGCCAGTGCCAGCACCTGACGGTATCTATATAACCCATTAGTAATGACTATGTCGCTCTGTGTCCCGTGATGTACTCCAAGAAAAGGATTTTACAGGTAAGCTGTTATAAAATATTTTTTTTGTATGCTAGTCTCCATATCAAAAATTAAGAGGTTACTAAAGTACGAAAATTCTCATCCGACAGAATAAAAATTTCAGAAGTGATGTATTCTATTTTCAAATGAAAACTGTACTGATTAAATGAAAATCGTACGATCTGATATCGTATGAGAAACATTTTCATGACGAAAGCTGTGTATGATTTTTTGATCGTGTGTACAAGCTTTAACTTTGCCTAATAACTACAAACCCCACTGTTTTATATAAATCTATGTTGTACAGTGTCTGTTATATAAAAACTATGCAGCTCAATACCTTATTTCAGAGAGCATCGCTGATCATTCACATGACCGTCCGCCGCTCTCCTCCTCTCCTCCCGGCTGACGTCAGTGGGGAATATCAGCCCCTCCCACTGTAGTCCTCAGATTGAGGAAGATGAGCGGCGAGACGTCACGTTTTCGCAAGTCGGCACTGTGAAATAAGGTATTGCACTGCATACGTTTTTTAAAAGAAAGACACTGCAACATGGTTTCATATAACAGAGGGGGTTCTAGTAATTAGGCACAGTGCTTTTTGAATATTTTTTATTTTAAATTATCCGTTATACATAGGACAGTCGTTCCATTTGATCTGATAGATCAAGTAATTAACACAACACAATTTTATACAAATTCAAATATATAGCATCAGTCCAAATTCATAGGCTGTCATACTCTGTCATACTCTGAATTCAATTTCCCTTACTATCCTAAATATACGAACAATACACTTTCCTTTTAGTCAGCTCAATAAAAAATAAAAAAGAGAAAAAAAAAAAGAGGGCGGGTGAAAAATAATATATATATATATATATATATATATATATATATATATATATATATATATATATATATATATATATATATATTAGGGGTGCAACGGATCAAAAAACTCACGGATCGGATCATTTTTCGGATCGGCAAAAAAAAAGACAAGACAAATCTTGTTACACCCACCGGAGTTTTAGATGACAGAACACATCTGATTTTCACATTTAACTAAATGTTAAATGTGAAAATCAGGAGGTGTTCTGTCACATTAGCAACCATGTAAGATTTGCTGCTGCTTTTAAAATGTAACATGTAAACAGTCCGTTGGATTTCCAAATAATGTATTTAAGCATGTAGGCTCCGTTTTTGTGTGAAAATAACTGTGAAATTCAAAACCCTGTTAGGTGTAACAAGGTGTCCGCTTGACCCCTGCACAGTAATGATAGTGCGGAGTGTGGGGTGGAGCAAGATGGCGGCGGCGAAACGTCACTACAGCGGCCGCCGCCGGGTGTACAAAGATGGCCGCCGCTCTGGCGCTAGGCCAAAGCCGCGGCCTTTCCTATGGCCGAGTCTCCGGAGTGCTCCGCGGATTGCGTGGTGTTCCGATTCGAACAGGGTGACCCGTTCACCACCGATCCGTTGCACCACTAATATATATATATCTCTATCTATCAATATCAGCAAATCAACAGTATTAGGTCAATCATGATACAAAATAGGGTCTTTTCTTCCTTTTTATATATTCCAAGAAACCCAGGTTTGGCAGTTAATCTCATATCGATTTTGTCCCAATAATACCAACTCTTCCATCTTATTTACTTCTTCAATTCTTGTAAGCCAAGCAGATATTGTAGGAGGTCTCGCATCTCTCCAATGCCGTGCAATGCACGATCTAGCAGCATTAAAAAGATGGCGTAAGATTATATAATAAATCACATTCCCCGGTATACCAGACACGTGTAACAAAAAAAGCGCTGGATCTTCAGGGAGAGTGTAATCTGTAAATTTCTGAGAGATTCAATTTACCTCCTTCCAGAAGTGTTTCAGCTTCGGGCATGCCCAAAAGATATGAAGTAAAGTCCCCCTATCTATTTGGCATCTCCATAAATATTTACCCTTGATCTCGGATAAATGTTGAAGTAGCGAGGGTGTACGATACCATCTTGTCAAAAGTTTAAAGTTAGTTTCTTTCTCGTACATCACGGGACACAGAGCGGCATAGTCATTACTATGTGGGTTATATAGTTTACCTTCAGGTGCTGGCACTGGCAACTTTCAAACCGGAAGTACCCTCCCCTATATAAGCCCCTCCCATCCGGGAGCACCTCAGTTTTTTTGCCAGTGTCTAAGGTGTTGGCCAAGAAGTAACATGTGTTTTTCACTGAGCTTGCGTACAGGTTCTTTTGGGCCTCAGTAAGCTATTCCGGATCCGACCAAAAAAGCTTCATAGCTAAACGGTCTGTACCCGGGCCTTGCAGAGAAGAGCAAGGTTTTGCCTGTAATGCTTCTCTTAGGAGGGCTGGACCCTGGGATATCCAGAGCTCTGGTCATACCCACGACCAAGATGTTTTCTGTGCAGGGTGCTATACAGGTCCAGGGGAGTGGAATCCTTGGGAACCCGGTCCCTGAAGGTTTAATTACAATGCCTGCCGTGAGAGGTGAAGTTTGGGCTTCTGTGGACCAAACAAAGTCCTGTGGCGGGGAACAGGTAAGTGGGGGCCCCCAGGAACTTGGTTCTATTGGGGGACCCCCAAGCCTAATTTGTCTTTCTGTCTGTTACCTAACGGTATTCCCGCTAAATATCTGTGCATGCCTGTAACTACTAAAAAATTTAATAATTTTAATAGTGGTCAAGAAAAAAAAAAAAAAAAAAGATGGACAGACCGCGGTACCTGTGTTAATCCACTAGAGGCCGCTGTGGAACGTTTCTTGTCATGTGGACTTTTGTTCTTTTCATCAGAGTCAAGTCCAGGCAGATGGTGAGTTCTCTTGTGGGAAACTGCTTTCTCTGCCATGTTGCAATGCTCGACCATCCCCCGGCCTGCGGCAAACAGGGCCCTGTCTCCTGTCCCTAGTTTCTTTTTTCGAAAAGAGCGCCGAAGGCGCGCGTGCGCATGCACGCGCCTCTATATATAGAGGTGAGCTGGAAAAGGGGGCGGAGCTTGGTGGATGACGCTCTGTGCGCGCCGCAGCGCTTCTGCGCATGTGCGGGCGTCCCAGCATGTTAAAAGGCACAATTATGTGTTCTGAGCTGGCTATGGAGTGCAGAGACAGAGCTGGCAACATTTTAAAAAAAAAGGCATACAGCAAGCGGTTGATGCAGGCATCCCCATAGAAAGGCACATTAGTAGACACCAACTGTTTATATAGCAGCAATTGTGCTAGACTATTGTCAGTAAGTGGTGTATTTCGGCTGGAATACCTCAGCTTTGGGCTTAGGAATATGCCGTCTAAAAACTCCGGGACTAAGAATCCCAGGAAGCATAGGGGGTCTCCATCGGGCTCTGAGGATCTTGGGCTTGCTTTGGCTGCACCAATCTCCCCTGAAGAATCAGAGGTTAGTGACCGTAGAGCACCCTCAGGAGTACCTGGTACTGTGGCTGTCCTCAGTTCACCTGCTCCTGTGTATATAACAGAGGAGGTTTTTTCCTCAGCTCTGGGAGGGCTGGAAGAGAGATTGACAACATTGATCGCTGCTTCCCTGTCAGAGGGAAAGCGCGCCCGATCTCCGTCTCCTCCCTCAGAGTACCTGTTAGCGGAGCAACAGTCCCATACAGGGATCGACCTACCTGAAGGGGATCAGGATGAGGTTGATTCTGTTGTAGAGGAATCAACAGTGGAAGAGCCTTTCTCAGCATCACATGCTGAAAGATTATGGGTTCAGTCCCTGACTAACATGGTCCGATCAGCATTTAAAATGCCCCTTGCGGAGCCATCATCCACTTCTGTCTCCTCGTTGGGGTCGCTAAAAGCTCCCCAGACTGTTTGTTCCTTTCCAATCCATCCTTTACTGGAAGGGCTCATTTACCAGGATTGGGAACATCCTGATAAAATATTTACTCCTCCCAAGAGATTTCAGGTGGTCTATCCCATGGAGGATAAGTTCATCCAAAAAATGGAGGGTCCCTACAGTGGACGCAGCCATCTCTTGTGTAAATAAATCACTGACATGTCCAGTAGATAATGTCCAAATGTTCAAGGACCCAATAGATAAAAAATTGGAGTCCTTATTAAAATCTGCCTTTGCTACAGCAGGCTTGGTGACACAACCAGCAGTGGCAGCTATTGGGGTCTGCCAAGCAGTGAAGGATCAGTTGAAACAGGTCTTAAAGGACTTGCCAGATCAGCAGGCTCTTGCCCTAGCTGATCTACCTAGAGCCTTATGCTTTGCGGTTGACGCTATAAAGGATTCAATCCATCAGGCTTCCCGCCTTACGCTGTCTGTAGTACATATGCGCAGGCTTCTATGGCTCAAAAACTGGTCTGCTGAAGCTCCCTGTAAAAAATTGCTGGTCAGATTCCCATTTCATGGTGAACGCTTATTCGGGGAAGACCTGGACAAATATATCCAGAAAATTTCCAGCGGTAAAAGTACACTCTTGCCGGTTAAAAACAGAGTTAGAGGTCCCTCTATTAAGAGGCCTGCTTCTCCAGTCCCTAGGACATCGGCTGTGAAACAATTCCGACGGCCTCCTTGGTCAAATCCCGGGGGTAAAAATCAGGGACAATCGCAGGGTAACAAGAAACCCTGGGTCAGGAGAGGTACAAAACCTCCCCCAAAGTCAAATGCATGAAGGGTTGCCCCCACTCAATCGGGTGGGGGGAAGACTTCAGTTGTTCGCAGAGACCTGGCGGGACACGATCAGAGACAGATGGGTGCTCTCCGCAGTAAGTCTGGGATACAAATTGGAGTTAAAAGACTCCCCTCCTTCCCATTTTATAAGGTCAAACGTGCCAAGGGATCCCCGGAAGAGAGGATCCCTCCTGTTGGCACTAGAACAACTATTGCTCCAAGGAGTAATTATGGAGGTTCCCCTGGAAGAATGGGGGTTCGGGTTTTACTCAAACCTCTTTACAGTCCCGAAGCCAAACGGGGACATGAGGCCCATATTAAATCTAAAAGGGCTAAACAAATTCCTACATATCAGGACTTTCCGGATGGAGTCGATCCGATCGGTGGCCACTGCCCTACAAGGGGAGGAATGGTTAGCCTCGATCGACATCAAAGATGCTTATTTGCACATTCCCATCTTTCCAGTCCACCAAAAATTTCTACGCTTTGCAGTAGAAGGGCGCCATTTTCAGTTCAGAGCCTTACCCTTCGGTCTGGCCACAGCACCACGAGTGTTCACAAAAATTCTGGCCCCATTATTGGCCAATCTCAGAACACGAGGTGTAACGATAATGGCATATCTAGACGACTTGTTGCTGATAGACCACTCAGTGGAAAAACTAGAAGTGGTTGTTCACGAGACAATCGAGTATCTGGAATCTCACGGTTGGATTATCAACCGAGACAAGTCAGCCCTAAAACCAGTCAAAAGTCTGGAATACTTGGGGCTAAGGCTGGATTCAGACCAGAGAAAAATTTTCTTGCCTCAAGAAAAGGTGTCGTCTTTGAGAGATTTGATCCACCTAGTGGGTACAAAAAGACAGCCATCCATACGCCTGTGCATGAGGCTTCTGGGAAAAATGGTGGCATCATTCGAAGCAGTACCCTACGGTCAATTCCATTCAAGGAATTTGCAAAGGGCCATACTGTCAGCCTGGAACAAAAAAGTTCAGGCCCTAGACTTACCAATGTCCTTGTCCCCTTCCGTGCGCAAGAGCCTCTGTTGGTGGTTGGTTCCCCAGAATCTGGAAAAAGGGAAATCCTTCAGTCCGATTTCTTGGAAGGTGGTCACTACAGATGCCAGCCTTAGAGGCTGGGGAGCAGTACTGGAGCAATGGTCTCTCCAGGGCAGGTGGTCGGATGCAGAAAAGGCCCTGCCCATCAATCTCTTAGAGATATGAGCTAGAGATACGAGCAGCCCGGTATGCCCTAGTAGCATGGACATCCAAACTCCAAGGGTCCCCTGTCAGAATTCAATCAGACAATGCCACGGCAGTGGCATATATCAATCATCAGGGTGGCACCAGGAGTCGTGCAGCCCAGAGGGAAGTGAATTGCATCCTGAAATGGGCAGAAAGATATGTCCCAGCCATATCCGCAGTATTCATTCCAGGAGTGGAGAATTGGAAGGCGGACTTTCTAAGTCGCCAAAAATTATGCCCAGGGGAATGGTCCCTTCACCCCGAGGTTTTCCGGACAATATGTCAGCGGTGGGGAACACCGGATGTAGATCTGCTAGCATCCAGATTCAACGCAAAGGTGGACAGGTTTGTCTCTCGGACAAGGGATCCCCTAGCTTGCGGCTCGGATGCCCTAGTGTTCCCTTGGGATCAGTTCAAGCTGATATATGCATTTCCACCGCCACAATTGTTACCTCGATTACTCCGCAGAATCAGGGTAGAAAAGAAACCAGTGATTCTGGTGGCTCCAGCGTGGCCCCGAAGAGCATGGTACGCGGAGATTGTAAAAATGTCTGTGGGGAGTCCTTGGACCCTCCCACATCGTCCGGACCTGCTTTCGCAAGGACCGATATACCACCCTTCCTTACCAGCCCTAGGTTTGACGGCCTGGCTATTGAAGCCCACATTCTAAAAGAGAGGTCTCTCTAATCCATGATCAATGCCAGGAAGCCGGTATCCAGGCAGATCTACTATAGAATCTGGAAGGCGTACATCGCCTGGTGTGAGGCCAAGAAATGGCATCCACGTAAATACGTAATAGGTAGGATTCTGGACTTCCTACAGTGGGCTGTAGATAGGAAGCTTGCCTTGAGTACTATCAAGGGTCAGATTTCGGCCTTGTCAATATTTTTTCAAAGGCCCTTGGCTTCGCATTCACTAGTCAAAGCCTTGATGCGTATTAGCCCTCCGGTTAATATTCCCATATGTCCATGGGACTTAAACCTGGTTCTGTCGGTTCTACAGAAGCAACCATTTGAACCATTACAGCACATTTCCTTGGTTCTTCTCACCAGGAAATTGATTTTTCTAGTAGCCATTTGTTCGGCTAAAAGAGTGTCGGAATTAGCCGCTATGTCCTGTAAAGAGCCATATCTGGTTATCCATAAGGACAGAGTAGTGTTACGTCCTCATCCAGCCTTTCTTCCTAAGGTGGTATCGAGGTTTCATTTGAACCAAGATGTGGTTCTTCCTTCTTTTTTCCCCAAACCTAGTTCAGTAGAGGAAAAGTTATTACATTCTTTGGATGTAGTAAGAGCAGTTAAAGCTTATCTAAAAGCCACTGCTCAGATTCGTAGAACGGATACTTTGTTTATCCTCCTGGAAGGCCCCAGAAAGGGTCAGGCAGCGTCAAAATCTACTTTAGCCAAGTGGATTCGACAGGTCATAATGCAAGCCTATGGCTTGAGAAGGAGACCGCCTACGTTCAAAGTTAGGGCGCACTCCACGAGAGCAGTTGGAACTTCATGGGCAGTGCATCACCAGGCCTCCCTGGCTCAAATCTGTAAGGCCGCAACATGGTCTTCAGTACACACGTTTTACTAGGTTCTACCAGGTGGACGTTAGAAGTCAGGAGGATGTCGCCTTTGGGCGCAGTGTGTTGCAGGCCGCAAAAGATCCTCATGTCTGATAGCGCTCAGCTTATGTATGGTGTATCCCCCCCCCTCATTGGGCATTGCTTTGGGACGTCCCACATAGTAATGACTATGCCGCTCTGTGTCCCGTGATGTACGAGAAAGAAAATAGGATTTTTATAACTGCTTACCTGTAAAATCCTTTTCTTGGAGTACATCACGGGACACAGAGCTCCCACCCCTCTTTTGGGGACACTTATTGCTTTGCTACAAAACTGAGGTGCTCCCGGATGGGAGGGGCTTATATAGGGGAGGGTTCTTCCGGTTTGGAAGTTGCCAGTGCCAGCACCTGAAGGTAAACTATATAACCCACATAGTAATGACTATGCCGCTCTGTGTCCTGTGATGTACTCCAAGAAAAGGATTTTACAGGTAAGCTGTTATAAAAATCCTATTTTCTTGAGCACGGGTACATGTTGATGATTTTAAAGCATTGTATATATGCTGCCTTTGTTGTAAAGGGGAAAAGGACCTTTCTAATGCCGTTTCCCATTTCTTTAGAAAAGGGGGGGCATACTTGTCTGGGGGAGCCACCAATAGCGCATACATTTGTGAAAAGTGTATGAGAACATGGACCTGTCTCCTCGCATAGTTTTTCTAAGGTAGTCATTGGTCGTTGAAATCTGTCCGGGGGTGGTAAAGTTTTAAAAAAAATGTCGTAACTGTACTCCACTCTAGAAGTCAAGACCAAAACGGTCATTTAGTGAGGTCAGAGCAGAAAGTGAAGGCCATGTCGCAGATTGTGAAAAATGCGAGGCCTGATAGCATTGTGACTCTAACAGTTTCCTAAAAGGTCCATCTTGTAGTCCCGGTGGAAAGCAAGGGTTCACCACTATAGGGTAAAGAGGGGAATAATGGAGTAGTCTTGCATATCCGCAAGGTATGACCCAGGGTTGGGTGTTTTTTAAGAGCAACATCAAGATCTCTAAAGCACCAGACCGCCCGTCGCAATGGGACCATACATTGTGATTGCTCGATCTTAGGCCATAATTTAAGCTCTGTATGCCTGCACCAATCTATTACTCTCCCCATATGAGCCGACTGATAGTATTTCTGCATATCCGGTAGGAGAATTTAGGCAAAATTGACATTTTGATTATATTACATCTCCCAAACCAGGAAAAAAGGCCTTGTTGCCACTTGGAAAAAAGGCTCTTTACTAAGTAAAGGTGGGAAGTTCATCTCGTACACTTGATTTAATTTGGGAGGGATATAAGTACCCAGATATTTAAGGGCTGTGGGAGTCCATCTAAAGTTAAAGTTTGTTTTTAAGGTATTTATCTGCAGCACCGACATGGATACCCCCATTGCCTCTGATTTGGACATATTTATTTTAAGGTAAGATAGTTCACTGTATTGATGTAATTCTTTTAAAAGGTTTGGTAGAGATATAGACGGTTTGGTCAGTGAGAATAGAAGATCATCTGCATACGCAGATACCTTATAGTCTACTTCTCCGGCTCGTATCCCCGTTATATATGGGTTCTGCCTTATTCTGCACAGGAGTGGCTCCAATGAAAGGGCAAAAAGGAGAGGTGATAGGGGGCACCCTTGACGGGTTCCATTAGAAATCGAGAAGGGTTCTGATAACAGCCCATTTGCTTTTATTTGTGCCAAAGGTCTCAAGTAAATACTCAAAATCCATCCCATCATCTTCTCCCCCAAGCCTACATGTCTTAGGACCGAGAGCATGAAGGGCCAATTGACCCGATCAAACGCCTTTTCGGCATCCGTACCCAGGAACACAGATGGGTATTAGAAGAGTCAGCCAGGTGAATAAGATTCAATACTTTGATAGTGTTATCTCGCGCTTCACGAGTTGTCATAAAACCAACCTGGTCGAGATGTATTGGTGCTGTCAGATGTGGTTGGATATGTGTAGCTAGAATTTTTGTAAATAGTTTAAGATCCACAGTTAATAAAAAAATAGGACGATAACTACCACATGCTGACGGATCCTTGTCCTCCTTGGGTATAAGGTTAATATGTGCCTTCAACGCCTCTGGAGAAAAGACTGTGTCATGTCCTAATGCATTAAATGTTTGTATCATCTGCTTGCCAAGTTGGGGGAAAAACAGCTGATAATATTTATGTGTAAAGCCATCCGGGCCTGGTGATTTCCCAGGTTTGAGTGCCCTAACTGCCTCTTGCAGTTCCTCAAGAGTAATAGCAGCCTCCAGATCCTCTCGGATCTCATCTGGTAACTGGGGGATACCTGAAGATGATATATATTCCTCCATCTTATTTTGTGCCTGAGATCTATTGGGTAGGTTATACAGGGATTGGTAGAACTCACAAAAGGTCGATACAATCTGGGTGGGGATATGCACCTTTCTACCCCCCTGAGTCCACTAAGTGGGGTATATAAGATTGGGTTCTCTGGTCCTGTAGGGCTCTAGCTAATTGACGCCCACACTTGTCTCCAGCTTTATAGTGCTATTTCCGACATGACTGCAATGCTGCCTTAGCTCTGTAGTGAAGGAGAGATGTCACCTGTCATCTGTCTCCGTAAGCTAAAGAGTTCAACCTCCCCCAAAGATCTGGGGTTCTGTTTATGCTGGGTCTCTAAGGTATGTATATCCATCAATAATTTAGTCAATTCAGCTTCCCTCGCCTTTTTAATTCTAGACCCATGCTTGATAAGCACCCCCCTTTATTACAGATTTATGCGCTTCTCATATTATCCCTGCATCTAACTCTGGTGTATTATTATCTTGAAAATAATACTGTATTTCTTTGATAATATCTTCCACTACTGACTCATTCTCCTGCAGGCTCTCGTTAAGACGCCACTGTCTGGTGTTTGAGAGTGTGTGTGTTCATTCATAGTCAATGTTAATGTCACCGGGCATTGTCCGACCATGTGATATTCCCTATATCTACTGCTTTAACCATCATTAACATGTGGTGAGGGATGATAAACAAATCAATACGGGAATATACCTTATGTGGGGACGAATAAAAAGTATAGTCCCTTTCGTCAGGATGGTACAATCTCCATGCATCGGTGAGTTGGTTATTGTGAAGAGTATGCAAAACTCGTTTACGAAGCCCTGCGACTAATGAACTTCCCACCGATGTATCCACCCTAGGATCTAAGGGAAGATTAAAATCTCCACCCAGCAAGAGTTTCCCCTCCGCAAATTTCATAAGCTTATTTACCATAGAGCAGATAAATTGGTCTTGATTACAATTAGGTGCGTATATCGTTGGTAACGTCACTTTAATGGCACCCACCATACCCTTAAACAGAAATCTGCCCTCTGGGTCTACTCTGGAATCTATCAAGCTCCAAGGGACTCGCCTAGATACCAAGATGGATACCCCCCTGGATTTAGATACCCTATTAAATGCATTGTATGCAAACGGATAAAGGTTACTCTTTAAAATTGGTATCTTACCCTCTTTAAAGTGGGTTTCTTGGATATAAGCCACATCAGAATGAGAACGTTTTAGGTCTTGGTTGAGCATCCTGCGCTTCTCCGGTATATTGAGACCCTTTGCATTTAAAGAGGTTACCTTTTAACACCTCCATTCTCCCTGATGGCTAAAAAAAAAAAAAAAGAGAAAAAAAGGGGGGAAAGAAAGAACAAAACAAAACAAAAAAGAAAAAGGGAACAAAAGGGTTCTACTAACCCAAATGTATTAGCGGTGGATTCACTAGTCCTCCGCTTCTCCCTCTTACAGATAAAGAGAGATATAAGAAACCAGTTTGATTAGTGCTCACATATAATTTACCACTTAAGTGAGCGCAAACCTAAGTGGGGGCGTGATCAAGAATGTACGAGAGGAAACCGCTCCCCTCCCTCCCATAGGTCTCCACTCCATCTATGTTCAATGACCCATATATATAAAATATACCCCTTACTTCCTATACTTAAATTCTGGGTAATTCCCCCAAGAATGAGAACCAAAGAAAATTTTATATCCAGGTTATCCAACCCCTCCCCGTATTTATTATAGACTCTCTGTGGGTTAATCTCATCTAGGCCACTATTTGCACAAAATAAAAGGGGCTTCCTCCCCCCTGATTTCCCACTGTCCAGGTTGGGGCATTATATAAATACTTCAATCCGAGGGCCTTCGTATAATACCGACACTATTTCATGGGGGAGGCCTCTTTGCAGGGTATGGCTGCTCTATGATGTAAAAAAATAAAACGTATAAGAGTACCATCTTATCCCGGTACTTATACCTAGGCACAGTGCTTTTACAGCCACTCCAAAGTTAAAATTTAATCTGCCTAAATTTTGCTTTCCCTGGTAACCACCACCACCATGAAAGTTCTAAATGATACCCAGCGCAGTCATCACTCGATTTCTGTGCTTTTCTATGCAATGTAGACAGATTATGACTAGTGGGAGGGGCTATACTGAAAATGGGAAGCTATGGTAGCTCCCACATGTGATGGTGAGCACCCATGATTGAAAAAATGGAAATCCAATGAATGAAATGGGCAGGCTGGTGACAGTCAGGCTGGGGAGGAAAGATTTAGATGATGCTGGATGTCCTTGATGCAGGTTCTAACTGGCTTTCTGTAGCTTCTAATACACATTGTGAGAAGCTTGCCGTATGTAATGAAATCACAGTAAGCGATTATAGTTCAGGAGAGAAGCCTGTACAACTGTGCAAAACTGAAGGGAAGTGTCAAGTTCAGCTTTAATTTGTTTTATATAATTTCAACACTTTTTTTTCCAATTACTGGATGTAAGGAAAAAAAACTGCAGAGGCTGGTGAGAGATGATGGGTGAAGGGCCTTCAGGAGGTAGTCATAACATGATCACACGGGTGGGCCACATTGATGCCGTCTGTCATCAGACTATATGGGAAGTTCCGCAGCCTAATTATACTGAATCAGTCACCCTGCTGGCACTGCACATCTGTTCACCCCAAAAAAACTCTGTCTCACTCACTGAGCTGAGGTGGGCTGGCTGCTGGAATACAGCTAAATAACAGACGGGTGTTTTTAGTCTATATTATAGTGGTGAAGAGAATGTGCAGGTCCTTTTCAATTATGTTCTTTTCCACACTGAGCCAAACTTCAGACAAACGGCTAATACATATTTTGGAATTATTTACCTGCCAAAGAATTTGTACTTCTGATTATTCTTTACTGCGTTATATACAGCTCTGTCGCACAGCACAGCTAGTGAAGGACATCAGTTAATGAATACAATGGGGGACACCACCAGCTAGCTGACTGCATAGAGAAATACAAACAGTTAATCAAAGTCATCCCTCTGCTAACTCGCCTCCTATCGCCATGTTCCTTGGAGCACACCTAATTGGTATCCAGTCCTGCCCCACCCTCTCCCATGCTGAGTGCTGCTGAATGTGCTAGGCCATATTCAGGTATTTCCACTATCTGCACTTAAAACAATGCAAGTATGTATTAATGTTTCTATTGCTGTGATTCAGCGCCAATTAATATATACAAAATTATGTGAAAAAAAAATTATCTATAAATAAATATACAAATTATATATAACGGCTGCTCCCCTGCGGATGGAGTCTTAAGCTCCTATCTGAATGAGTGTATATATAAGAAAAAGGGGGCGCTCAAATACTCTTAACAAACTTAATTAATAAGTGATAACTTATCTAATAAATTATTGTGTGAATAATTCTTAAATATAAACACCAACACAATCCTGTGATGCCTATATACAGAGAAAATTAAGTACTGTCCGTGATACTTTTTTTATTTGCACTAACATAGAATTTTTCAGGACAAGCTTTCGGGGTATGTCCCCTTCTTCAAGGTCCAAGCAGTACTGATTCACAATTTTTTTTAGCAGAATGTTGAAACAAAACAAGAAAAAAATCTCAGAGGGAAAGGAAAAAAAACACATACAAATCAATGGTAATAAAGATAGCAGCAGAGTTAGTGAGATAAGACAGAGTTAGTGAGATAAGACAGAGGGAGAGCTATAGACTTGAGGGGGGAGATGCCGACCAGCCTGGTCACGTGGTATACACACGCAGCGCTCCATCCTGGGTCCCTGACTGCAGCGAACGGTGGCTTTGGTGCACGCCGCTTCTAGGAGTCCATGAGCCGTGAGCTCCCTATTGTCTGCCTGCAGCCCCAGTGCCGGGATGGGCACTTTTTAATGTAAGAGGCCACCTAGGCCACATACGTTTTTTACATTATTTTTATTGCCTTTTTATAAATAAATACGGGTTACACTATGGAGTTCTTTTGCTTGTATTTCACATGTTCCGCCTAATTAACCGAGGGAGGAGTTTCCAACATTTCTCTACCAGTATTGTCCATATGTGTGCAGGCACAATCCTGCTCAAGCTGTTAAAGACCTTCTTTATAACTAAAGAGGTCCACATCCTTTGGTAAGCGCAATCTACTATTTGTGCACTTCGGGTGTTAGCTTCATATGAAGATTTGGTGAAGGATTAACTCTTTGCACTACTTTGAAGAAAACAATCACAATATATCATGAACATTATTTGTTGAAGCTTTGTTCTAGCTTCACATGAAGATTTGGTGAAGGATTAACTCTTTGCACTATTCTGAAGAAATTAACCTCAATATATTATGAACATTATTTGTTGAAATAATTTTTCACTTTTTGGATTTGTTACACATTTGATTTTTCATTAACTTAACCTTAATTGAGTGTTATAGATTTCTTTGATTGTTGTGGGCTTGACAGCACGCTATTATTACGATTGGGACTAATCGATTTATATATGGTGACTTTCAATTCACCTTTTTGTATATAGGCATCACAGGATTGTGTTGGTGTTTTATATTTAAGAATTATTCACACAATAATTTATTAGATAAGTTATCACTTATTAATTAAGTTTGTTAAGAGTATTTGAGCGCCCCCTTTTTCTTATATATACAAGTATGTATTAATGAATACAAAATTACATGTATTTGTGTCCTTTTTTTTTTATATATCAGTCTGAAGTTCAACTCTATGTTATTAGTGTTTGATAGATATTGATATATATATATATATATCAATATCTATCTGTGTGTGTGTGTGTATATATATGTGTGTGTGTGTGATATGTGTGTATTCAGACCCTCTTCGCTTTTTTTCATTTTTGTTATGTTGTAGCCTGATACTACAGTTGTTTAAATATATTTTTTTCCCTCAATCTACACTCCAGTACCCCGTAATGACAAAGTGAAAACAGAATTTTAGAAACGTCTGTGAATTTATTAAACATAAACGGAATTATCACATGTACTTAAAGCGGAGCATTAAGTTAATTAATTAATTTGGCATGTCATTTTTTTTTTTTCTTTTTAGGGGGGGGAACGGGTACGTAGTATTTGACAGGTACCCCTGCTCCTACTTCCGCTTGGATTGCCTAGGCGTTCCAAACCGGACGTTCTCCTCCCCCACAGTCTTCTGAAGCTGCAAGCTGTCACAGCCAGGTGCCCACAGCTGAGGTGACGGGGAGAGAAGACTGGGAGAAGGCACGGCTCAGTTTTTGCAGCTGCTGACTTTTAACACAAAAACGACTAGAGCTCCTCAAGTACTCAGACTCTTTACTCAGTTGAAGCACCTTTTTGGCAGCAATTACAGCCTTGAGTCTTTTTGGGTATGACACGACAAGCCTTGAACACCTGGATTGGGGGATTTTCTGCCATTCTTCTTTGCAAATCCACTCAAGGTCAGTTAGGTTGGATGGACATCCATTTTTCAGGCCTTCCCAGAGATTGTTTAAGTCTGGGCTCTGGCTGGGCTACTCTAGAACATTCACAGAGTTGTCCCTAAGCCACTCCTGTGTTGTCTTGGCTGTGTGCTTAGGATTGTTGTGCTGTTGGAAGGTGTCCAATCACAGTTGGTCACATGTAAACAGACTTGCCAGTTATCGACAGTCCTTTCTTTACATGCTGTGTCTGTGTGAGGAAAGGACAGCTGATAACTGGCAAGGCTGTCAGTACTTTGTTTACACTGATAATCACAACACTAATCATCGGTGCCCTGATTATCGGCGTGGGCCCAATCAGTGCAGCTTATCGGGAATTTAATAGTGCAGCCCCCTCAGCGTAGATCAGACAAAAATAAAAATTGCTTATCTGCAAATTTTATAACCAAAACTAAGAAAAAACATTTTTTTGGGTGTTTTTATTTTTAAAAAAAATCACAATTTTTAGTCTTTGTTTTTTTGTTTTTTTTTTTGACAAAAGGAAAAAAAAAAGTGGTGAATAAATACCACCAGAAGAAAGCTCTAGTTGCCTAAAAAGAGATTACAATTTTCACTTTGAATGACCGCGCAATTGTCATTCAAAGTGTGACAGCCCTGATAGCTGAAAATTGGCCTGGTCTGGAAGGGGGTTAAAGTGCCCGGTATTGAAGTGGTTAAAGAACATCTGTTCAGAAAAAAAAATTATGCCGGAAAGTCCTACCTTTCTGAAAATGCTAGTTTCCTTACTATCATGTTGATCCAGTAAATCTATTACTCCATGTCACTTACCCATTGCAAGTATTTAGTATTCAAACGTTTACAAAGCATGATCTGTAAGTGTATCAGTTATATGTATCCTGATTGGTGCCTTGTGTCTCGTCACAGGAGGAACAGTCCAGGGCTTTATCTCGGACATCATGCAAAAAAGATCGCCTGTCTTGGCTATTAGTCTGGTGTGTGCAGTGGGATCCCTATTTGGATACAGCCGTAAGTCATGTGTCCTCCGATATCCATAGATTTGCAGTGAAGGAATAAAAGTGTGTACCTGTGCAAAACCAAAAAGAACATATTTTATGTAATTTGTCAATATTATCACAGCAATTTTTTCCCCCATAACTGTTTTATTATCTGTTGATCCTGCTAGTACAGTGTTTCTCAAACTTTTTTGTTTTTACGGCACACCTGAAAAGATTTAAAAATTTTTGTGGTGAACTTATTTCTTTTTACATATATATTTAATTTAAAATTTTAATGTGAAGGATGTGCCTGCTTTCGAGAGCAAATCAGTTTTGAAGCGATTTGGAATCTTCTTTGTACTTTTGCTTGCCTCCTTGCTTCTCATTTAACAGTTTATTTTTCAGAGTTCCAGACTTGATTAAGTATTTCTCCATTGCTAAACAACGAACAAACTTTATCTATAAGCATCAAACTTGGAATGGAATGGTCTCTATTATTATAATCAAATTTGAGCGATCGAGATCTCACACAATCTCTCGCACGTTACGAAAGGAACCAATGAATGACAGATTGCTTTTTTATAAATGTTACTTTTTAACATTTGTGACATTTGATTTACCATTTAATTTTTTGATATTCAAGGTTTCAAAACGCTAGAAACTAAATATTTTTCAAAACTTCCACAGCACACCTGCAAATGTGTGCCACGGCCCACAGTTTGAGAATCACTGTGCTAGTAGGTCTGTTACATTTCATCTTCCTGTAACAGGTTGAGCTATCCAGCCAAAGTTCTCAGGGGTCAGGGAAAATCATAAAACACTGCCAGGGAGGGGATGATTAAATTAATTATCTTTAATTTTATATGGTTTAAGCCTTTTTTTCCCCAAAAGATAAAATTATTCTGTAACTGCTTAAAGCGGAGTTCCACCCACTTTTAAACTTGATCTTAAAGGAAAGACCCCCACCCCTCATTTTTGGATAACGTTTTTTTTTTTCCCCGTCTTTCCTACCTTTTCTGAAGTACATAATGTACTTCCATCCCAGCTCGCCTGCGGCCCAGTGCGTCCTTTCCTCCTGTCCCCCGCTGCCTTCTGGGACCTGGTGTGTCCCAGAAGAAGACGGGGCCATTCAGAAAGCGATGCGCAGTAGGAAATCGGCTGTGAAGGCTCCACTGCTGGTTTCCCTTAGTTACAATGGCGCACCTGCACCCGATCCGATGGACTGATCGGCCTCTGGGGGCTGACATTGCGGGCTCCCTGGCTGGGTACGTGTCCGTATTAAAAGTCAGTAACTTCAGTGTTTGTAGCTGCTGACTTTAAAAAAGAACAAAATTTTGCGTCTGGAACACTACTTTAAACTGTTAGCTGATTTCCTGTTTGTCTCAAGTCCATTTAAAATTACATATCTGTCTTGCACAAACCTATCCACATGATAACGCTGCTGTGCAATTCTACTGCAGAAGAAAAAGCGTTTTACAGATCTACTGGCAGGAAAAAGAGCAACAAAACTGTTACAGGGGGAATTATGAAAAACAAATCTTTCCATATTGATATTTCTGGCAGACTGCATCGTATGTTTTTGCTACTTGACTGCATGAATTTAACAGCAGCCCAGAGTGGGACTTTAAAATACAACTGAAGTCTCCTGGAAGACAGTCTAAACAAGTACCAAACCCAGTTATTATGGGATGTACAAGCCTCGAAAATTAAAAAAAACTTCCTTTTACCTTCCCTCACTGAGCCAAATCCTCCATTTGTGTTTCACGCTCTTCTCGCCCTTCCAGACACTGCAGCTCACAGTGGGAGGGTTTTAGCAGCAAAGGCAGTGCTGTCCATTCAGAAAACAGTGGGCAGCTCTAGATTTGGCAAGGTGCTGAGTTACCAGCTTACAGCTGGTCAATCAAAAGTGAAAATTTTTCATCCCACTGTAGTGCAGTTCATAAGTGACAGCTCTGCTCTGAGTTTAGGAGAGGTGCAGCATTGTTTCTACACAATCGCATTAGGTGAACTTTACTGAGAGGAGCATTTGTGGGACTTTGCAGGGGGGTTAGGAGGGAAACGGTCAGTGCAAATCCACTTCTGTTGAACCATTTACCACCAAATCATGTACCTATCACACCATTTGATTTCAAGTGGTTGTACCGGGGTGATGCCTGGTACCATTTTTTTTTTTTTTAGAGCCGACGGTTCTTTTAATAGCAATCAAAGACTCCATTGCTATTACAAGCATTAGAAGGGGACCTTCCCCTCCCGCTGCCTTCTGCGTCTCTTTCGGGCTCTCCTGTCCCCCCGGGAGACCCAAGCAACCAGCCGGCATGTCCGCTGGCTGGCCGGACACCCCAACAAACCTGGGATCTGCTTTAATGGGCTGTCCTTAATGGTAACCCAGAAGCGATGACATCACTTCCAGATTTACCCGGATATTTTCAGTGCCATTTTCAAATAATGACATGCATTCAAAAATACCAATCTTGGTGTTTTTTAAATGCAGAAGAGGGATCTGGGTTCTTATTGACCCCAAATCCCTCCATAAAGCGTACCTGTCACATGCCTATTGCTGTCACAAGGGATGTTTACATTCCTTGTGACAGCAATAAAAGTGATCCAAAAAAAAATATTTAAGTGTCCCTGTCCCCCCAGTGCTAGCGTGCAAAGGTGAACCCGTGTGTCAGTTCCGCATGCACGTGAACAGCGATCCACACTCTCACATGTGAGGTATCACCGCAAATGTCAGATCATGGGAATTAATTCTAGCACCTGACCTCCTCTAAATCTAAAGTGATAATCTGTAAAGGCGTTTAAAGTGTCGCCTATGGATAGTAAAATGTACTTTTGCTTGTCGCCGTTGAGCGGGGGTGCACATTTTTAAAGTGTGACATGTTTGGTATCTATGTACTCGGCGTAACATCTTTTATATTTTAGAAAAAAATTGGGTTCTGTATAGTTTTTTTTTTGCATACCAATTCAAAGTGTATTTTTTCGCAATTTTTTTTTTTTTTTGAAAAACTGCTGCACAAATACAATGTGACATAAAAAATTGCAAAACCCACCAATTCATTCTCTAGGGCCTTTAAAAAAAAAAAGAAAAGAATGTTTGGGGATTCTAAGTAATTTTCTAGCAAAAAAAAATGATTGTTACATGTAAACAAAAGTGCCAAAAAAGGCCTGGTCTTCAAGTGGTTAGGGGCTGCAGCACAGATTTTTTTAATGGGAGGTCATAGTTCTACATTAAAGCAGCACACATTACTGCGTGTTTCCTAACATACTGTAACAAAGTGTGTGTATATGTATATGTATATGTGTGTGTATATATATATATATATATATATATATATATATATATATATATAGGTCGACCGATATGGGTTTTTCTCTGGCCGATGCCAATATTTAGAAATTGGGGCGGCTGATGGCCGATTTTTGTGGCCGATATTTTAGGCCGATTAAAAAAAAACAAAAAAACTCACCCACTCCACTCCTTGCTTACTCCTGTCACTCTAGCACACACTTGATGTCCTCAGTACAGATGGCACTGGTTTGGAACTGACAGATGGCACTGGCTGCCACTGGTTGGCATTGGCAGGTGGCACTGGTTTGGAACTGACAGTTGGCACTGGCAGGTGGCACTGGTTTGGAACTGTCAGATGGCATTGGCACTAGCAGGTGGCACTGGTTTGGAACTGACAGATGGCACTAGTTTGGGACAGATGGCACTGATTGGCAGTGGCACTGGCAAATGAAACTGGCTGGCAGGGGCGGGTGGCACTGGCTGGCAGGGGCGGGTGGCACTGGCTGGTGGAACTAAGTGGCAGTGGCGGGTGGCACTAATTTGTGGTGGCACTGACAGATGGCACTGAGAGATGGCACTGATTGGCGGTGACACTGGCAGGTTTCACACTAAGCCGAGTGTAACTGTAACCAGTGCTGGGACAAGGTCATCCAGCGCCCAGGGCAAAGTGCGCCCCCTCGGGTTCGGACTTGGGCCCCTTTCACACAGGCTTTCCGATCAGGTCTGTCTGTCAGTTTTTCAGGCGGACCTGATCGGAACCTCCATTCTCTCCTATGGAGCGGCGGATGTCAGCTGTGACATGTCCGCTGACACCTGATCCTGTCAGTGAAATCCAGACAGATGGAAAGCCTATCGATCCGTTTTCGTCCGATCTCCCCATAGAGGAGAGCGGGTCTCTGACCGGTCCATCTCAGCACAGTGAGCGGAGACGGACCTGTCATTCGCCTGCTCAGCGGGGATCAGAGGAACGATCCCCCACTGAGTAATGTTTGTGACATGCACTATAATAGTACTTAAAGTGTTGCGCTGCAGCAACCTGAGAGTAATGGGTGCACACATATGGGGTAGTGGTCAGTGGTGCCAATTTGGAAATGTGGAAAGGAAGTCCAAGACCCTTTTCTAAAAATGTCCTGTACCAAACCACATGTGTGATAAGTGGGGGTGCCTTTAACAATCAATGGCACTACTGTGTATCTACTAAAGGACAGTGCGCTTCTGTGTTTGTCAAGAAAACCACAATTTTGTGCATGATCCTGACTGCGCGTGAACCTAGCTGTATAGCGGTTTCACACTGGTGCGCTTTGGTTTGACCACAGTGCGATTGTATGTGTGATTTACTTGCAGTTTTAGGTGTGCTCCTGATGAATTCTAGTGGACTGTGTGTTTTCTGATTGTGCATCAAAGATGCAGCACGCAAGACTGTAATTTGCTTTCGTGAAAACAGACAGTCTAATAGAATTGAATGGGAGCGCACCTAAAACTCTGGGTAAACTGAATATACAAATCGCACTGTGGCCAGACCACAGCACGCCAGTATGAACCTACTATTAGCCCCCGTTCACATTGACTGTGGCTTTGAAATTGTGCGACTTAACCTGAAATCGCACAATTTCAGAGCTGCATCTCAGTGCGACTTTGGGTTGTGACTTTGAAGACATCTGTGTGGCTATTGAAGTCACACCCTAAATCGCAAAAGTAGTGCATGTACTACTTTTTCAAATTTATGCGGCAACTCAAAGTCAGTGTCGCATTGATTTGAACAGTGCCTTGCTGGCAATAGGATGTGACTTGTCAAATTGCTACAATGTGAAGGGGGGGGGGGTTAAGATATTATAAAAGAGAGAATGGTGAGGAGGTTGGGGTGGTAAATGTATGTGCTAATGTCTTCATTAGTGACAGAATGCAGGGAATGTGCTAGGCTGCATGGTGGGGACAGGACAACTATGAGAGCTAAAAGCAAACTAGGATGGAAAGGGTGTAAGATGTGTGTGTGTGTGGAATGCAAAGCTGAGACAGGACAAGAGGCAGCATGATAGGTGCAGTGAAGATTTATGGAGAGGACAGCAGATAAGATACGGGAAAAATTAACTAGGCATGGAGCGAAAAATTAACTAGGCATGGAGCGAGGAGAATCGGTGCTGACTTACTGTGTGATCATGCAGAGAGATAAGTGCAGACGGGAGGAGCTGCCTGGACTGACCAGAAAGTAACAAGGAAGTGAAGTGATCTGCTACACCGCCCCGCCCCCTCCCCCCTACTCCCGACATCAAGCTGACAGCTTCTCTCTCCCTCCTCTCTGTTCACACACTCAGCGTGGCACTTGATGCTGCCAGAGCTGCTGAGTGTGGAGAAGGAAGGACAGGAGGGACGGCCAGTGTAAAATATCGGCCTAATTTTGATAATAATCGCCCGATGCCGATTTATCAAAAATGGCCAAATATCGGCCGATATATATATATATATATATATATATATATATATATATATATATATATATATATATATATATTTGAATGGTTCCTAGAAGGGGGCATGTTCAGCACCTGTGTTCCCAGCAGACCAATTACCTCTAAAGTGATCCAGAAGTTATGCCACAGTGCAATGGAAGCATTGCAGGTTACACAGAGTTGATGGTTGGATAGCTTCTTAAACTGCCAGGCCAAGTCTGTGTTGAGAGAATAAAAAAAGCGGAAGTGCATAGTGCATGTGTTCTCATGACTGTACACAGCAATAGAATAGTTTGATTTACTACACAGTTTTGACATTATTCAAGTAAATGCAGCCCTAACTGAATTATATGTACTTTGTTAATGCACTGTGCAGCATAATTTATTTTTATTTTTTTCATTTCTCATCCATCGGGGGACCCAGGAAGTCTTAAAGTGATATTAAAGTCCTTGTTTTTTTAAAATTCTGTTTAGAAATAACAAACATGTTATACTTACCTGCACTGTGAAATGGTTTTGCACAGGGCAGCCCAGATCCTCCTCTTCTCGGGTCCCTCGCTGGTGCCCCAGGCCCCTCCCTCCTGCCATGTGCCCCCACAGCAAGCAGCTTGCTATAAGGGCACCCAAGCCAAGCTGCTGCTCTGTGTCCATTTTAAACACGGAGCTGCTGCTCGGCCCCGCCCCTCTCTCCGCATTGTCTCACTGACTTTGACAGCAGTGGGAGCCAATGGCGCCCGTTGCTGTGTCTCAGCCAATCAGGCGGGAGCGTCCCTGGCAGACAAGGTTCTCGTGCAATATCGCTGGATCGAGATGGGGCTCAGGTATATATTAGGGGGGCTGAAGGGAGAGCTGCACACTGAAAGTTTTTCATCCTAATGCATTAAGATAAAAAACCTTCTGCCTTTAGAACCACCTCTGGTTATACACTGCTCAAAACAATGAAAGGAACACTTTGAAAACACATAAGATCTCAACGGGGCAAAATCTCATGCTGGATATCTATACTGATATGGACTGGGTAATATGTTAGGAATGAAAGGATGGCACATCATTTGATGGCAATGAAAATTATCCACCTACAGAGGGCTGAATTCAAAGACACCCCGAAAATCAAAGTGAAAAAATTATGCAGCAAGCTAGTCCATTTTGGTGAAATTTCATTGCAACAACTCAAAATGGTCCTCAGTTTGTATGGCCCCCAAGTGCTTGTATGCATGCCTGACAACATCAGGGCATGCTCCTAATGAGACGACGGATGGTGTCCTGGGGTATTTCCTCCCAGAGCATCACTGAGCTCCTTAACAGACTGAGGTGCAACCTGGCGGCACCGGATGGACCGAAACATAATGTCCCAGAGGTGTTCTTTTGGATTTAGGTCAGGTGAGTGTGGGGGCCATTCAATGGTATCAATTTCTTCATCCTCCAGGAACTAGCTCCATGCTCTTGCCACATAAGGCTGGGCATTGTCATGCACCAGGAGGAACCCAGGACCCACTGCACCATCGTAGGGTCTGAAAATGGGTCCAAGTATTTCATCCCGATACCTAATGGCAGTCAGGGTGCCATTGTGTAGCCTGTAGAGGTCTGTGCGTCCCTCCATGGATATGCCTCCCCAGACCATCACTGACCCGCCACCAAACCGGTCATGCTGAACGATGTTACAGGCAGCATAAAGTTCTCCGCGGCTTCTCCAGACCCTTTCACGTCTGTCACATATGCTCAGGGTGAACCTGCTCTCATCTGTGAAAAGCATGGGGCACCAGTGGTGGACCTGCCAATTCTGGTGTTCAATGGAAAATGCCAATCGAGCTCCACAGTGTCCGGCAGTGAGCACAGAGCACACTAGAGGACGTCTGGCCCTCAGACCACCCTCATGATGTCTGTTTCTAAATGTTTGGTCAGAGACATTCACACCAGTGGCCTGCTGGAGGTCATTTTGTAGGGCTCTGGCAGTGCTCATCCTATTCCTCCTTGCACAAAGGAGCATATACTGGTCCTGCTGATGGGTTAAGGACCTTCTATGGCCCTGTCCAGCTCTCCTAGAGTAACTGCCTGTCTCCTGGAATCTCCTCCATGCTCTCGAGACCTTCTGGCAATGACACGTATTGATGTGCCATCCTGGAGGAGTTGGACTGCCTGTGCAACCTTTATAGGGTCCAAGTATCGCCTCGTGCTACCAGTAGTGACTCTGACCCTAGCCAAATGCAAAACTAGTGAAAAACAGTCAGAAAAGATGAGTAGGGGAAAAAAAAATGTCAGACACCTCCACCTGAAAAACCATTCCTGTTTTAGAGGTCGTCTCATTGTTGCCCATCTAGTGCACCTATTGTTAATCAGTTTCAGCTGCTTTGCTGTTAATTGAAATTAACAACCCCTTCTGTATACACCCCTCCTCCTCTGATACTTAACTGACCAGATCAATATCCCAGAAGTTCTGATTCAAAAGTGTTCCCTTAATTTTTTTGAGCAGTGTACTTCAGTCTAAAGCTGGATAGACGCTATACAATTTTCTGTAGATTTTTTTTTTCCCTTTAAATTTAGCAAAACCATATAATATGAGGCCAAACCTTAAGAGATTCAATTTGTATGCAATCCGGCAGTCCCTTGTACTACATGGTTTTGGTAAATCTAAAGGAAATCCGACAACTAAAGTTGTATAGTGTGTATGGCAGGGGTCTCAAACTGGTGGCCCTCCAGCTGTTGCAAAACTACAAATCCAATCATGCCTCTGCCTGTGGGAGTCATGCTTGTAACTGTCAGCCTTGCAATGCCTCATGGGACTTGTAGTTTCGCAACAGCTGGAGGGCCACCAGTTTTGAGACCCCGGGTGTATGGGGTCTAAGTCTACAACAGTATAACCCTAGAAAAAAAATAATTGTAGGTTCCTACAGAATAAGCCCTCCTACTATCAGTATACCTCAGTATTTTGCTGGTGTCCTCGGAGGATAGACATATTTTCTTCGGCTCTGCTGGGAAAAGGCTAACCTTATTTTTCTAGCATCCTTCTTTTTTTTTTTTCCTCTATTTTTTTCGTTAGCCAAATGCTCACACTGCATTGTTGCTAGTGCTGGTCTCTATGATTGAATCTAGGGTGGTTGTCCTCAACCTGGCTTTTGGAGTGTATGTAAAGGTAAACTTACACTGGACACCCTCCCAAACCCCCAGGTCCCTGCTGTATTTATCTCCAGGGTTGCTGAGCTGTTAGCACCCCGCAGCAGTTTCAGCTCCCTCCTTTTTCATCAACAAATGTAAAGATGTTGATCAATACGCTTGGCAACCCTGGAGGTAAGTACAGTGGGTACTGGAAGTATGGAGAGGCTGTCCTGTGTAAGTTCACCTTTTTTATGGGGGTTTTTTTCTGTAAGTGTGAACTAACATATATACGCTTATATAAAATTTCAGTTACTGGGTTTATGTGTACTTTAAGTAATTGAACAATACAGATTCATTAACTTTTTCTTATAATGCAATGCAGCTGTTTTCAGTCCTGTAATATCCATTCTAGACATTGATGTGTCTTTCACACATTATCTAAACTATACTTTGTGTGTGTGTGCGTATAATATGTATGTATGTGTGTGTGTGTGTGTGTGTGTGTGTATATATATATTATAATTTACATACTGTTTTAGAATAAATGTATAATTGTTTTTTTCTCTCTCTAGGCTCCCCAAATAACAAGCCCCTGAATGCTTTTTTAATGGCAATCACTGGTAAGTCCTCCTAAAGTCTAGCCTACCAAAAACTGAGATTTCAGTGTTGCATGCTTTCTGTCAACTTGAGTTGCATGCGCTCTTCTTATATCTCAAGAACTCTGGTAGCAAATTATCCATACCAGCAATTACCAGATCTGCCCAACCATTACATCTATTTCAAAGCTAAATGATGCTGTCTTTCCCGCTGATGGTTTCCTCCATAATGTAATATAAACCAGTATGGAGTTTAGCTGTGCTGGAACAAAACTGTGTGATAGCATTGTGGGCAGGGCAGAGGCATAAGCTACCATTTACAAATCTTACCATTGTGACCTCTGAGAAATATAAGGGGCTGGTGAGTAATTCAGTCCTCAAAATAGTTTTTTTTCTCGTACATCACGGGACACAGAGCGACATAGTCATTACTAATGGGTTATATAGATACCGTCAGGTGCTGGCACTGGCAACTTCCAAAACCGGAAGTACCCTCCCCTATATAAGCCCCTCCCATCCGGGAGCACCTCAGTTTTTTTGCCAGTGTCTAAGGTGTTGGCCAAGAAGAAACATGTGTTTTTCACTGAGCTTGCGTACAGGTTCTTTTGGGCCTCAGTAAGCTATTCCGGATCCGACCAAAAAAGCTTCATAGCTAAACGGCCGGTACCCGGGCCTTGCAGAGAAGAGCAAGGTTTTGCCTGTAATGCTTCTCTTAGGAGAGCTGGACCCTGGGATCCAGAGCTCTGGTCATACCCACGACCAAGATGTTTTCTGTGCAGGGTGCTATACAGGTCCAGGGGAGTGGAATCCTTGGGAACCCGGTCCCTGAAGGTTTGATTACAATGCCTGCCGTGATAGGTGAAGTTTGGGCTTTTGTGGACCAAACAAAGTCCTGCGGCGGGGAACAGGTAAGTGGGGGCCCCCAGGAACTTGGTTCTATTGGGGGACCCCCAAGCCTAATTTGTCTTTCTGTCTGTTACCTAATGGTATTCCCGCAAAATTCTGTGCATGCCTGTAACTACTAAAAAAATGTAATAATTTTTAATGGTGGTCAAGAAAAAAAAAAAAAATTTTTTTTATATATTTAATATATTAGACTGCGGTACCTGTGTTTGTTCACTAGAGGCCGCTGTGGAATGTTTTCTTGTCATGTGGACTAGTTTCTTCTCAGCAGAGCAAGTCCAGGCAGATGGTGAGTTCTCTTATGGGAAACTGCTTCCTCTGCCATGTTGCAATGCTCGTCCATCCCCCGGCCTGCGGCAAAGAGGCCGGGAAAGGGGGCGGAGCCTGGGGGATGACGCTCTGTGCGCGCCGCAGCGCTTCTGCGCATGTGCGGGCGTCCCAGCATGTTAAAAACCACAATTTTGTGTGGTGAGCTGGCTATGAAGTACAGAGACAGAGCTGGCAACATTTAAAAAAGGGCATACAGCAAGCGGTTGATACAGGCATCCCCTAGAAAGGCACATTAGTAGACACCAACTGTTTCTTATAGCAGCATTTATGCTAGACTATTGTCAGTAACTGGTGTATTTCGGCTGGAATACCTCAGCTTTGTGGCTTAGGAATATGCCGTCTAAAAACTCCGGGACTAGAAATTCCAGGAGGAATAGGGGGTCTCCATCGGGCTCTGAGGATCTTGGGCATGCTTTGGCTGCACCAGTCTCCCCTGAAGAATCAGAGGTTAGTGACCGTAGAGCACCCTCAGGAGTACCTGGTACTGTGGCTGTCCTCAGTTCACCTGCTCCTGTGTATGTAACAGAGGAGGTTTTTTCCTCAGCTCTGGGAGGGCTGGAAGAGAGATTGTCAGCATTGATCGCGGCTTCCCTGTCACAGGAGAAAAGCGCCCGATCTCCGTCTCCTCCCTCAGAGTGCCTGTTAACAGAGCAACAGTCCCATACAGGGATCGACCTACCTGAAGGGGATCAGGATGAGGTCGATTCGGTTGTAGAGGAATCAACAGTGGAAGAGCCGTTCTCAGCATCACATGCTGAAAGGTTATGGGTTCAGTCCCTGACTAATATGGTCCGATCAGCATTTAAAATGCCACTTGCGGAGCCATCATCCACTTCTGTCTCCTCGTTGGGGTCGCTAAAAGCTCCCCAGACTGTTTGTTCCTTTCCGATCCATCCTTTACTGGAAGGGCTCATTTACCAGGATTGGGAGCATCCTGACAAAATATTTACTCCCCCTAAGAGATTTCCGGTGGTCTATCCCATGGAGGATAAGTTCATCAGAAAATGGAGGGTCCCTACAGTGGACGCAGCCATCTCTTGTGTGAATAAATCACTGACATGTCCGGTGGATAATGTCCAAATGTTCAAGGACCCAATAGATAAAAAATTGGAGTCCTTATTAAAATCTGCTTTTTCTACAGCAGGATTGGTGACACAACCAGCAGTGGCAGCTATTGGGGTCTGCCAAGCAGTGAAGGATCAGTTGAAACAGGTCTTAAGGGACTTGCCAGATCAGCAGGCTCTTGCCCTAGCTGATCTACCTAGAGCCTTATGCTTTGCGGTGGACGCCATAAAGGATTCAATCCATCAGGCCTCCCGCCTTACGCTGTCTGTAGTACATATGCGCAGGCTTCTATGGCTCAAAAACTGGTCTGCTGAAGCTCCCTGTAAAAAATTGCTGGTCAGCTTCCCATTTCATGGTGAGCGCTTATTCGGGGAAGACCTGGAGAAGTATATCCAGAGAATTTCCAGCGGTAAAAGTACACTTTTGCCGGTTAAAAATAGAGTTAGAGGTCCCTCTTTTAAGAGGCCGGCTTCTCCAGTCCCTAGGACATCGGCTGTGAAACAGTTCCAACGGCCTCCTCGGTCAAATCCCGGAGGTAAAAATCAGGGACAATTGCAGGGTAACAAGAAGCCCTGGAGCAGGAGAGGTACAAAACCTCCCCCAAAGTCAAATGCATGAAGGGTTGCCCCCACCCAATCGGGTGGGGGGAAGACTTCAGTTGTTCACAGAGACCTGGCGGGACACGATCCGAGACAGATGGGTGCTCTCCGCAGTAAATCTGGGATACAAATTGGAGTTAAACTCCCCTCCTTCCCGCTTTATAAGGTCAAACGTGCCAAGGGATCCCCAGAAGAGAGGATCCCTCCTGTTGGCACTAGAACAATTATTGCTCCAAGCAGTAATTATAGAGGTTCCCCTGGAAGAATGGGGGTTCGGGTTTTACTCAAACCTCTTTACAGTCCCGAAGCCAAACGGGGACGTGAGGCCCATATTAAATCTAAAAGGGCTAAACAAATTCCTACATATCAGGACTTTCCGGATGGAGTCGATCCGATCGGTAGCCACTGCCCTACAAGGGGAGGAATGGTTAGCCTCGATCGACATCAAAGATGCTTATTTGCACATTCCCATCTTTCCAGCCCACCAAAAATTTCTACGCTTTGCGGTAGAAGGGCGCCATTTTCAGTTCAGAGCCTTACCCTTCGGTCTGGCCACAGCACCAAGAGTGTTCACAAAAATTCTGGCCCCATTATTGGCCAATCTAAGAACACGAGGTGTAACGATAATGGCATATCTAGACGACTTGTTGCTGATAGACCACTCAGTGGAAAAACTAGAAGTGGTTGTTCACGAGACAATCAAGTATCTGGAATATCACGGTTGGATTATCAACCGAGACAAGTCAGCCCTAAAACCAGTCAAAAGTCTGGAATACTTGGCTAAGGCTGGATTCAGACCAGAGAAAAATTTTCTTGCCTCAAGAAAAGGGGTCGTCTTTGAGAGATTTGATCCACTTAGTGGGTTCAAAAAGACAGCCATCCATACGCCTGTGCATGAGGCTGCTGGGAAAAATGGTGGCATCATTCGAAGCAGTACCCTACGGTCAATTCCATTCAAGGAAGTTGCAAAGGGCCATACTGTCAGCCTGGAACAAAAAAGTTCAGGCTCTGGACTTACCAATGTCCTTGTCCCCTTCCGTTCGCAAGAGCCTCCGCTGGTGGTTGGTTCCCCAGAATCTGGAAAGAGGGAAATCCTTCAGTCCGATTTCCTGGAAGGTGGTCACTACAGATGCCAGCCTTATAGGCTGGGGAGCAGTACTGGAGCAATGGTCTCTCCAGGGCAAGTGGTCAGAAGCAGAAAAGGCCCTGCCCATCAATCTCTTAGAGATACGAGCAGCCCGGTATGCCCTAGTAGCATGGACATCCAAACTCCAAGGGTCCCCTGTCAGAGTTCAATCAGACAATGCCACAGCAGTGGCATATATCAATCGTCAGGGGGGCACCAGGAGTCGTGCAGCCCAAAGGGAAGTAAATTACATCCTGAGATGGGCAGAAAGATATGTCCCAGCCATATCTGCGGTATTCATTCCAGGAGTGGAGAATTGGAAGGCGGACTTTCTAAGTCGCCAACAATTATGCCCAGGGGAATGGTCCCTTCATCCCGAGGTTTTCCGGACAATATGTCAGCGGTGGGGAACACCGGATGTAGATCTGCTAGCATCCAGATTCAACACAAAAGTGGACAGGTTTGTCTCTTGGACAAGGGATCCCCTAGCGTGCGGCTCGGATGCCCTAGTGTTCCCTTGGGATCAGTTCAAGCTGATATATGCATTCCCACCGCCACAATTGTTACCTCGATTACTCCGCAGAATCAGGGTAGAAAAGAAACCAGTGATTCTTTTGGCTCCAGCGTGGCCCCGAAGAGCATGGTACGCGGAGATTGTAAAAATGTCTGTGGGGAGTCCTTGGACCCTCCCACATCGTCCGGACCTGCTTTCGCAAGGACCGATATACCACCCTTCCTTACCAGCCCTAGGTTTGACGGCCTGGCTATTGAAGCCCACATTCTAAAAAAGAGAGGTCTCTCTAATCCTGTGGTATCTACCATGATCAATGCCAGGAAGCCGGTATCCAGGCAGATCTACTATAGAATCTGGAAGGCGTACATCGCCTGGTGTGAGGCCAAGAAATGGCATCCACGTAAATACGTAATAGGTAGGATTCTGGACTTCCTACAATGGGCTGTAGATAGGAAGCTTGCCTTGAGTACTATCAAGGGTCAGATTTCGGCCTTGTCAATATTTTTTCAAAGGCCCTTGGCTTCGCATTCACTAGTCAAAGCCTTTATACAAGGAGTGATGCGTATTAGTCCTCCGGTTAATATCCCCATATGTCCATGGGATCTAAACTTGGTTCTGTCGGTTCTACAGAAACAACCATTTGAACCATTACAGCATATTTTTTTGGTTCTTCTCACCAGGAAATTGATTTTTCTAGTAGCCATTTGTTCGGCTAAAAGAGTGTCGGAATTAGCAGCTATGTCCTGTAAGGAGCCATATCTGGTTATCCATAAGGACAGAGTAGTGTTACGTCCTCATCCAGCCTTTCTTCCTAAGGTGGTATCGAGGTTTCATTTGAACCAAGATGTGGTTCTTCCTTCTTTTTTCCCCAAACCTACTTCGGTAGAGGAAAAGTTATTGCATTCTTTGGATGTAGTAAGAGCAGTTAAAGCTTATCTAAAAGCCACTGCTCAGATTCGCAGAACGGATACTTTGTTTATTCTGCCGGAAGGCCCCAGAAGGGGTCAGGCAGCGTCAAAATCTACTTTAGCCAAGTGGATTCGTCGGGTCATAATACAAGCCTATGGCTTGAGAAGGAGACCGCCTCCGTTCAAAGTTAGAGCGCACTCCACGAGAGAAGTTGGGACTTCATGGGCAGTGCATCACCAGGCCTCCCTGGCTCAAATCTGTAAGGCCGCAACATGGTCTTCAGTACACACGTTTACTAGGTTCTACCAGGTGGACGTTAGAAGTCAGGAGGATGTCGCCTTTGGGCGCAGTGTGTTGCAGGCCGCAAAAGATCCTCATGTCTGATAGCGCTCAGCTTATATATGGTGTATCCCCCCCCTCATTTGGCATTGCTTTAGGACATCCCATTAGTAATGACTATGTCGCTCTGTGTCCCGTGATGTACGAGAAAGAAAATAGGATTTTTATAACAGCTTACCTGTAAAATCCTTTTCTTGGAGTACATCACGGGACACAGAGCTCCCGCCCCTCTTTGGGGACACTTATTGCTTTGCTACAAAACTGAGGTGCTCCCGGATGGGAGGGGCTTATATAGGGGAGGGTACTTCCGGTTTTGGAAGTTGCCAGTGCCAGCACCTGACGGTATCTATATAACCCATTAGTAATGACTATGTCGCTCTGTGTCCCGTGATGTACTCCAAGAAAAGGATTTTACAGGTAAGCTGTTATAAAAATCCTATTTTTGCTGCAATGCTAACTTCATTCAGAAGCTATCTCTAGCACATTTCCACCACTAGATATCCTCAGACTTTCATGTTGCATGATAGTCGGCATCATTCAACCCACTTTCCTTGAGCTCAGGCTGTCTGAGACCTGCCCCCAGGCTGTGACTGGAAAGAGTCAGCGTAGACTGAACTCGTCTGTCACACTGCTCTCTTCTATCAGAATGTCCCTTTTCCGCACATGAACCAATTGGCTCCTTGTACTGCCTCTTCCTCTCTAAATTCTACTGTATAGGTACTTTTAATGCTTGCATTTAAAAAATAAATAATGGTGTATTAGTGAATACAGAATTCTATTAGATTGCCTAGGGATCAACTTGATTACTTTTTTGGTATCCCAATATAGAAAATATGATTCTGTTTTGACATAGAGATATAAAGTAACCTCTTTCATTTAATAGCACAATTGCCGTAATAGTATGTATTACTTGTTGTCTCCTGTAACGATAATTAGTCGTGAATTTTTGTCCTCTAGGCTTTTTCATTGGTGGTCCCTCAAACATGATCAGCTCAGCGATCTCTGCGGACCTGGGCCGACAGGAGATGGTGAGAGGCAGCAGTGAGGCCCTAGCCACAGTAACTGGCATTGTAGATGGAACTGGAAGCATGGGAGCTGCTGTGGGCCAAGTGAGTACGAACATACTAAGTAAAGGTTTGTGATCTTAAGAGGGTGCTAATTTATTGCGGAGGTGCTATATAGACACACATTTGGGTTTACCTGTCCTTTGTGCTTGTTGTAGGAATTAATCTGAATCTTGATGCGTAATTGATCTGGTACCCCATGAACAACCTTGGCTGTCGGCTGCAAATTATATTGAATGTGTAGATTTCCAAATTATTATAGTGACAGAGCTGACTTTTTTTTAAATATTTATATTTTACCTTCCGAAACCATTGATAGGGGGGGGGGGTTAAAAAAAAATGTTTTTTGCATAAAGTGGAGCTTTTCAAAACTGAGAAAACGAAGCAGAGCCTAAGCCTAATTAACAAAGAGGTGCAAGCCCTTTAGTTAGTGGTGATCTGCTCTGTTTGCTATGCATCTGTGCCAAACATAGCACATTGAGCAGAACGGCTTCAGCTGCTTCTATTGCTTCCTTTTAAATGTGGCACACATCTCTAGCACCAGTTTTCTGGCACAACAAGCACTAATTTCCTCACATTCTTATGAAAGTTTGACAACTGCCGCTTTTCAAACTCACTGACATCCCAGACTGTCTCTGAGCTCCTGACAATACATGACAGAAACCTATAACAGAGCCTTTTTAGTTTTAGATTTCTCTTTACTATAGGCCTCTGTTTTTGGACTTTGTTTACTTACTCCGATGCTAGGGGGATAGGATGTGAGGTCAAGCAGTTTTCATAACAACAGCTGTCAAACTTCACCTCAGATCTCTGACCTTCTGACGCTAAAGTGTCAGCCTCAAAGTAAAGCTAAATAAGCCAGCATTTTTCATTGGTGTTACTGCAGAATTATAATTTAAGATTTAGTATTTCATTAAAGGAGAAGTACTGCTAAAGCTCTTTTTGGCCGTACTTCTCCTGTGGGTCATTGTGCACTCCTCTGACTCAGATTCCACTGACAGCGGGCTAAAGTTTATTGTTGGCAGACATCACAGGGCCTGCCCAGGCTCTGCAGAGTTCCAGGCGATAATGTCGGGATCCGCCCAGGTGCCTGACTGGCAGATGACTCAGCTGCTCAGCATGCCGCTAAAAAAGCCTGAGTTAGCCGCTTCCATTCACTCTACAGTCTAGTGAGCGCAGGAGGGGCTGAGCAGAGATTGGGGTCTGACAATCGCCAATCTCTGCTCAGAGCAGACCTGATAACTGAGCGAGCAGTGGTCTTTGATTGCTCAGTTCTTGATATAAAGCAGCAGGGGACACCTGCAGTTCTGATCAATGCTTCAGCCATCTAGGGGAGTATGCATATTTGTTTTTTATTCCTGCACTTCTCTTTCAATCTGTTTGAGACTGGTTCTCTTTTAACGGAGACCAGAAAATTGTAAGGTGGGTTTGTACTTTGAATTCCTTTTGGGAAGACCGATTAATACAGTGACAGTGTGAACTGTAAGACTGCACACTGGTACTGAAGAAAGCGGGAAATCTAAAATTTTGAGTTGTCACAGAAGCAAGAATAGAGAGGGAATCCTCCAATTGGGACATGGTGACAATCATCTAGGATTTCTCTCGCTTTCAATGGATTTTCCTGTTTCTGTTTAAATTAAAAAAGATTGATTTGAGAGGAAGTTCCCCCAATGGGACACAGGCAGCAAGAAAAACCTGATGGGTTTTAACCCTTCTGTATGCTATTAAAACCCAAACAAAAATGTTTGAGCTTTAGATCTACTTAATTCTTCTGCCTGAGGTATACCAGATTTGCCTAATCTGAAGGAGCGTTTTGTTACGTGTACACATTTTACTATGTACAGACAGATGAACATCATAGAATATCAGTCTTTGTGGGTCTCATGACTGACTTTGCTCTAATTTCTAGGTTTTGGTGTCGGTGATCCAGGGAGGACTGGGCTGGATGTGGGTCTTTTATTTCTTCATTCTCATGGTAAGATTGCATTTCACCCATGCTTGTGGCACAGCAGTGCTGAATGACAAGTGGAATAAAATGGCTGGAGACCTGTGTTTGTTTGTGCTGTACATCCTCTTATGCTGTTAGACCTTATAAGGGCTGGGGAAAAAAAGTACCATTCAAGTCCTGACTAATCTAAGCTTCAGACCTGCTACTTACTGTCCATCCTCTAGAACAGATTATATTTCATTGCAACAAATCTGTTTTACTTTTACTGATCACACATTAGCACATCTTATCACACATTAGCACATCTTACCTTTTTTGCTGTGACAACCTTGGGTGTCATGCAGTGGTCTTAGATCTCTGGAAACTGTTCCAAAAAAAAAAGCAGGCGAAAGCAAAAGACTGGTCATCAGTATTACCTGTGGTGAGCTGTTCCCTGATACTGATTTTGACTCTTTGTCGAGGCGGCAATCTTGGTAGAGGCAGGACTTCATGTTGAGCCCCCAGCAGGGAGGACAGAGAACAGCACAGAAGTGACATCACCAAATCACCTGGGACTAGTAGTCAGAGGCAACAGTTCCTTGGATCTCACACTGGAGATACAGATATGAGGCTGTAGGCACAGGAGTGCCTAGGTACCCTCATACTAGGAAGTGCACTGCTATTTTTCAGGTGGAATTCCAGATAAAAGTAGGATTTTTATAACAGCTTACCTGTAAAATCCTTTTCTTGGAGTACACCACGGGACACAGAGCTAGTCATTACATAATGGGTTAAGGGTCACCAGCGGTGATTGGACACTGGCACAACCAATGGAAGACAGTTCCCCTCCATATAACCCCTCCCATCAGGGAAGTACCTCAGTTTTGTAGCAAAGCAGTAAGGTTCCCATAAGAAGGGGGGGACCTCTGTGTCCCATGGTGTACTCCAAGAAAAGGATTTTACAGGTAAGCTGTTATAAAAATCCTACTTTCTTTATCGTACACCACGGGACACAGAGCTAGTCATTACATAATGGGACGTCCCAGAGCAATGCTCATATGAAGGGGGGGAGACACAGATCAAACAGGCCGCTTGCGGACCAGAAGCCCTATACTGCTGCCTGCAGCACACTTCGCCCAAAGGCGGAATCCTCATGTCCTTTCACATCTATTTGATAGAATTTGAAAAATGTATGGACTGAAGACCAAGTTGCAGCTTTACAGATCTGAGCCATCGAAGCCTGGTGGTGCACTGCCCATGAAGCACCTATCACCCTGGTAGAGTGCGCCTTAACAGGAAAAGGAGGAGTCCTGTTCTTTAAACCATAAGCTTGAACAATTACTTGTCTAATCCACCTGGAAATGGTGGATTTTGATACCGCTTGGCCCTTCTTGGGACCATCTGGTAAAATAAACAAAACTTCTGTTTCTTTCTCGTACATCACGGGACACAGAGCGGCATAGTCATTACTATGTGGGTTATATAGTTTACCTTCAGGTGCTGGCACTGGCAACTTCCAAACCAGAAGTACCCTCCCCTATATAAGCCCCTCCCATCCGGGAGCACCTCAGTTTTTTGCCAGTGTCTAAGGTGTTGGCCAAGAAGTAACATGTGTTTTTCACTGAGCTTGCGTACAGGTTCTTTTGGGCCTCAGTAAGCTATTCCGGATCCGACCAAAAAAGCTTCATAGCTAAACGGTCGGTACCCGGGCCTTGCAGAGAAGAGCAAGGTTTTGCCTGTAATGCTTCTCTTAGGAGAGCTGGACCCTGGGATCCAGAGCTCTGGTCATACCCACGACCAAGATGTTTTCTGTGCAGGGTGCTATACAGGTCCAGGGGAGTGGAATCCTTGGGAACCCGGTCCCTGAAGGTTTAATTACAATGCCTGCCGTGATAGGTGAAGTTTGGGCTTCTGTGGACCAAACAGAGTCCTGCGGCGGGGAAAAGGTAAGTGGGGGCCCCTCAGGAACTTGGTTCTATTGAGGGGACCCCCAAGCCTAATATGTCTTTCTGCCTGTTACCTAACGGTATTCCCGCTAAATATCTATGCATGCCTGTAACTACTAAAAAATGTAATATTTTTAATAGTGGTCAAGAAAAAAAAATAAAAAATATAGACTGCGGTACCTGTGTTAATCCACTAGAGGCCGCTGTGGAACGTTTCTTGTCATGTGGACTGGTTTCTTTTCATCAGAGCAAGTCCAGGCAGATGGTGAGTTCTCTTGTGGGAAACTGCTTCCTCTGCCATGTTGCAATGCTCGTCCATCCCCCGGCCTGCGGCAAAAGGGCCCTGTCTCCTGTCCCTAGTTTCCCTTTTCAAAAAAGAGCGCCGAAGGCGCACGTGCCCGCGCGCGTGCGCGTGCACGCGCCCCCATATATAGAGGTGAGCTGGGAAAGGGGGCGGAGCTTGGGGGATGACGCTCTGTGCGCGCCGCAGCGCTTCTGCGCATGTGCGGGCGTCCCAGCATGTTAAAAGGCACAATTATGTGTTGTGAGCTGGCTATGGAGTGCAGAGACAGAGCTGGCAACATTTAAAAAAGGCATACAGCAAGCGGTTGATGCAGGCATCCCCATAGAAAGGCACATTAGTAGACACCAACTGTTTTTATAGCAGCAATTGTGCTAGACTATTGTCAGTAAGTGGTGTATTTCGGCTGGAATACCTCAGCTTTGGGCTTAGGAATATGCCGTCTAAAAACTCCGGGACTAAAAATCCCAGGAAGCATAGGGGGTCTCCATCGGGCTCTGAGGATCTTGGGCATGCTTCGGCTGCACCAATCTCCCCTGAAGAATCAGAGGTTAGTGACCGTAGAGCACCCTCAGGAGTACCTGGTACTGTGGCTGTCCTCAGTTCACCTGCTCCTGTGTATGTAACAGAGGAGGTTTTTTCCTCAGCTCTGGGAGGACTGGAAGAAAGATTGACAACATTGATCGCTGCTTCCCTGTCACAGGGAAAGAGCACTCGATCTCCGTCTCCTCCCTCAGAGTACCTGTTAGCAGAGCAACAGTCCCATACAGGGATCGACCTACCTGAAGGGGATCAGGATGAGGTTGATTCTGTTGTAGAGGAATCAACAGTGGAAGAGCCATTCTCAGCATCACATGCTGAAAGATTATGGGTTCAGTCCCTGACTAACATGGTTCGATCAGCATTTAAAATGCCCCTTGCGGAGCCATCATCCACTTCTGTCTCCTCGTTGGGGTCGCTAAAAGCTCCCCAGACTGTTTGTTCCTTTCCAATCCATCCTTTACTGGAAGGGCTCATTTACCAGGATTGGGAGCATCCTGATAAAATATTTACTCCTCCCAAGAGATTTCAGGTGGTCTATCCCATGGAGGATAAGTTCATCAAAAAATGGAGGGTCCCTACAGTGGACGCAGCCATCTCTTGTGTGAATAAATCACTGACATGTTCAGTGGATAATGTCCAAATGTTCAAGGACCCAATAGATAAAAAATTGGAGTCCTTATTAAAATCTGCTTTTGCTACAGCAGGCTTGGTGACACAACCAGCAGTGGCAGCTATTGGGGTCTGCCAAGCAGTGAAGGATCAGTTGAAACAGGTCTTAAGAGACTTGCCAGATCAGCAGGCTCTTGCCCTAGCTGATCTACCTAGAGCCTTATGCTTTGCGGTTGACGCTATAAAGGATTCAATCCATCAGGCCTCCCGCTGTCTGTAGTACATATGCGCAGGCTTCTGTGGCTCAAAAACTGGTCTGCTGAAGCTCCCTGTAAAAAATTGCTGGTCAGCTTCCCATTTCATGGTGAACGCTTATTCGGGGAAGACCTGGACAAATATATCCAGAAAATTTCCAGCGGTAAAAGTACACTCTTGCCGGTTAAAAACAGAGTTAGAGGTCCCTCTTTTAAGAGGCCTGCTTCTCCAGTCCCTAGGACATCGGCTGTGAAACAGTTCCGACGGCCTTCTCGGTCAAATCCCGGGGGTAAAAATCAGGGACAATTGCAGGGTAACAAGAAACCCTGGATCAGGAGAGGTACAAAACCTCCCCCAAAGTCAAATGCATGAAGGGTTGCCCCCACTCAATCGGGTGGGGGGAAGACTTCAGTTGTTCGCAGAGACCTGGCGGGACACGATCAGAGACAGATGGGTGCTCTCCGCAGTAAGTCTGGGATACAAATTGGAGTTAAAAGACTCCCCTCCTTCCCATTTTATAAGGTCAAACGTGCCAAGGGATCCCCAGAAGAGAGGATCCCTCCTGTTGGCACTAGAACAATTATTGCTCCAAGCAGTAATTATAGAGGTTCCCCTGGAAGAATGGGGGTTCGGGTTTTACTCAAACCTCTTTACAGTCCCGAAGCCAAACGGGGACGTGAGGCCCATATTAAATCTAAAAGGGCTAAACAAATTCCTACATATCAGGACTTTCCGGATGGAGTCGATCCGATCGGTGGCCACTGCCCTACAAGGGGAGGAATGGTTAGCCTCGATCGACATCAAAGATGCTTATTTGCACATTCCCATCTTTCCAGTCCACCAAAAATTTCTACGCTTTGCGGTAGAAGGGCGCCATTTTCAGTTCAGAGCCTTACCCTTCGGTCTGGCCACAGCACCACGAGTGTTCACAAAAATTCTGGCCCCATTATTGGCCAATCTAAGAACACGAGGTGTAACGATAATGGCATATCTAGACGACTTGCTGCTGATAGACCACTCAGTGGAAAAACTAGAAGTGGTTGTTCACGAGACAATCAAGTATCTGGAATATCACGGTTGGATTATCAACCGAGACAAGTCAGCCCTAAAACCAGTCAAAAGTCTGGAATACTTGGGGCTAAGGCTGGATTCAGACCAGAGAAAAATTTTCTTGCCTCAAGAAAAGGTGTCGTCTTTGAGAGATTTGATCCACCTAGTGGGTACAAAAAGACAGCCATCCATACGCCTGTGCATGAGGCTGCTGGGAAAAATGGTGGCATCATTCGAAGCAGTACCCTACGGTCAATTCCATTCAAGGAATTTGCAAAGGGCTATACTGTCAGCCTGGAACAAAAGAGTTCAGGCCCTAGACTTACCAATGTCCTTGTCCCCTTCCGTTCGCAAAAGCCTCCGTTGGTGGTTGGTTCCCCAGAATCTGGAAAAAGGGAAATCCTTCAGTCCGATTTCTTGGAAGGTGGTCACTACAGATGCCAGCCTTATAGGCTGGGGAGCAGTACTGGAGCAATGGTCTCTCCAGGGCAGATGGTCGGATGCAGAAAAGGCCCTGCCCATCAATCTCTTAGAGATACGAGCAGCCCGGTATGCCCTAGTAGCATGGACATCCAAACTCCAAGGGTCCCCTGTCAGAATTCAATTGGACAATGCCACGGCAGTGGCATATATCAATCATCAGGGTGGCACCAGGAGTCGTGCAGCCCAGAGGGAAGTAAATTGCATCCTGAAATGGGCAGAAAGATATGTCCCAGCCATATCTGCGGTATTCATTCCAGGAGTGGAGAATTGGAAGGCGGACTTTCTAAGTCGCCAACAATTATGCCCAGGGGAATGGTCCCTTCACCCCGAAGGGTTTTCCGGACAATATGTCAGCGGTGGGGAACACCGGATGTAGATCTGCTAGCATCCAGATTCAACGCAAAAGTGGACAGGTTTGTCTCTCGGACAAGGGATCCCCTAGCTTGCGGCTCGGATGCCCTAGTGTTCCCTTGGGATCAGTTCAAGCTGATATATGCATTCCCACCGCCACAATTGTTACCTCGATTACTCCGCAGAATCAGGGTAGAAAAGAAACCAGTGATTCTGGTGGCTCCAGCGTGGCCCCGAAGAGCATGGTACGCGGAGATTGTAAAAATGTCTGTGGGGAGTCCTTGGACCCTCCCACATCGTCCGGACCTGCTTTCGCAAGGACCGATATACCACCCTTCCTTACCAGTCCTAGGTTTGACGGCCTGGCTATTGAAGCCCACATTCTAAAAAAGAGAGGTCTCTCTAATCCTGTGGTATCTACCATGATCAATGCCAGGAAGCCGGTATCCAGGCAGATCTACTATAGAATCTGGAAGGCGTACATCGCCTGGTGTGAGGCCAAGAAATGGCATCCACGTAAGTACGTAATAGGTAGGATTCTGGACTTCCTACAGTGGGCTGTAGATAGGAAGCTTGCCTTGAGTACTATCAAGGGTCAGATTTCGGCCTTGTCAATATTTTTTCAGAGGCCCTTGGCTTCGCATTCACTAGTCAAAGCCTTTATACAAGGAGTGATGCGTATTAGCCCTCCGGTTAATATTCCCATATGTCCATGGGACTTAAACCTGGTTCTGTCGGTTCTACAGAAACAACCATTTGAACCATTACAGCATATTTCCCTGGTTCTTCTCACCAGGAAATTGATTTTTCTAGTAGCCATTTGTTCGGCTAAAAGAGTGTCGGAATTAGCCGCTATGTCCTGTAGGGAGCCATATCTGGTTATCCATAAGGACAGAGTAGTGTTACGTCCTCATCCAGCCTTTCTTCCTAAGGTGGTATCGAGGTTTCATTTGAACCAAGATGTGGTTCTTCCTTCTTTTTTCCCCAAGCCTAGTTCAGTAGAGGAACAATTATTACATTCTTTGGATGTAGTAAGAGCAGTTAAAGCTTATCTAAAAGCCACTGCTCAGATTCGCAGAATGGATACTTTGTTTATTCTGCCGGAAGGCCCCAGAAAGGGTCAGGCAGCGTCAAAATCCACTTTAGCCAAGTGGATTCGACAGGTCATTATGCAAGCCTATGGCTTCAGAGGGAGACCGCCTCCGTTCAAAGTTAGGGCGCACTCCACGAGAGCAGTTGGAACTTCATGGGCAGTGCATCACCAGGCCTCCCTGGCTCAAATCTGTAAGGCCGCAACATGGTCTTCAGTACACACGTTTACTAGGTTCTACCAGGTGGACGTTAGAAGTCAGGAGGATGTCGCCTTTGGGCGCAGTGTGTTGCAGGCCGCAAAAGATCCTCATGTCTGATAGCGCTCAGCTTATGTATGGTGTACCCCCCCCCCCCCTCATTGGGCATTGCTTTAGGACATCCCACATAGTAATGACTATGCCGCTCTGTGTCCCGTGATGTACGAGAAAGAAAATAGGATTTTTATAACGGCTTACCTGTAAAATCCTTTTCTTGGAGTACATCACGGGACACAGAGCTCCCACCCCTCTTTTGGGGACACTTATTGCTTTGCTACAAAACTGAGGTGCTCCCGGATGGGAGGGGCTTATATAGGGGAGGGTACTTCCGGTTTGGAAGTTGCCAGTGCCAGCACCTGAAGGTAAACTATATAACCCACATAGTAATGACTATGCCGCTCTGTGTCCCGTGATGTACTCCAAGAAAAGGATTTTACAGGTAAGCTGTTATAAAAATCCTATTTTTACGTATCTGAGCGGTTGCTTGCAGATACACCTTTACCGCTCTCACTAGATCTAGAGGGTGTAATAATTTTTCCCCCGCCGTCTGCGGGTTTGGAAAAAAAGAAGGCAGAACAATGTCTTGATTCAAGTGAAAAGCCGACACCACCTTAGGTAGAAAGGCCGGATGGGGTCGTAGTACGATTTTGTCCTTGTGACAAATTAAATAAGGCTCTTTACAAGAAAGAGCTGCTAGCTCTGATACTCTCCTAGCAGAAGCTATAGCAATCAGGCCAACTTCCTACTCAATATAATTAAAGGAATATGGCGAATAGGTTCAAAAGGTTGTTTTTGCAACACTGACAATACCAAATTCAAATCCCATGGACGCAAGGGAGACCTAACTGGAGGATCTATCCTCAGTACCCCCTGAATGAATGTCCGAACTAGGGAGTGAGATGCCAATGGTCTCTGAAAGAAGACTGATAGAGCTGATATTTGCCCTTTGATGGTGCTAAGGGCTAATTTCATATCCACTCCTAACTGGCAAAAAGCAAGAATCCTGCTTATTTCATATTTCAGAGGATTCCAACTTCTGGATTCACACCAGGAAATGTATGCTTTCCAGACTCTATGATAGATGAGTCTGGAGGCTGGCTTTCTAGCATTAATGAGCGTAGAAAGAGCCGGACCAGAGACCCCTCTCTTTCAAAATGTGGGTCTCAGCAGCCAGGCCGTCAAATTTAGCCTTTGTAAGGAAGGGTGGAATACTGGACCCTGTGACAACAGGTCGTGTCGAAGTGGAAGCTTCCAGGGCCTTCCTATCGCCATTTTTACGATCTCGGCGTACCAAGGCCTCCTGGGCCAGTTTGGGGCCACTAGGATTACTGGTATTCCCTCCTCCTTGATCCTGCGAAGCAGTCTTTTGTAGAAGAGGGATCGGAGGGAATGCATAGATCAGTGAGAACTGATTCCATGGAGTTATTAGAGCGTCTGTCCCGTAGGCTAGAGGATCTCTCGTTCTGGACACAAAGTTGTCCAATTTCTTGTTGAACCTGGAAGCTAGCAGGTCTACATCTGGGTTTCCCCATCTCAGACATATGGCCTGAAAGATCTCTGGGTGAAGAGACCACTCTCCTGGTAGCAGCTGCTGACGACTCAGGTAGTCTGCTTGCCAGTTTTCTATCCCTGGAATGAAGATTGCAGAGATGCAAGGTACATGCTCTTCTGCCCATGCCAAGATCCGGTTCACCTCTCTTTGGGCTGCCCGACTGCGGGTGCCTCCTTGGTGATTGATGTAAGCTACTGCAGTAGCATTGTCGGATTGAACCCGAACTGGGTAGCCCTGTAACCTGTATGTCCAGGTTTTGAGGGCTAGATATACTGCCCGGATCTCTAGCACGTTGATGGGCAGGATCCCCTGAGTCTTGGCCCAGGTTCCCTGGGTAGAAGCCTCCTCGAATACTGCACCCCAGCCCGATAGGCTGGCATCCGTAGACACCACCTTCCAGGCTGCTGGGAGGAAGCACTTTCCCTTCCGTAAATTCTTGGCTTCTAGCCACCAATTGAAGCTGTGGCGTACTTGTGAGGACAGGCGCATGGGTATATCCAGAGCTTGGCTCTTCCTGTTCCAGGAGGCTAAAATATTGCCTTGAAGTAGTCTCGAATGAAACTGGGCGTAAGGGACCGCCTCGAAAGAGGCTACCATCTTTCCCAATAGTCTCATGCAAAGGCGAATAGACGGCCTTTTGTTTGCTTTGACCTTGTGGATCAGGTCTTTCAGAGACTGTATCTTTGGCTCTGGCAGGTATACCCTGTTTTGGGCTGTATCTATGATCATGCCCAGGTACACTATCCTTCTTTGGGCCTGGAGAGAGGATTTTTGTAAGTTTATAATCCATCCAAAATGCTCCAGGTATCCTACTGTAGTGTCTACAGCGTGATCCAATCCCTCCTTTGACTGATCTATTATTAGTAGATCGTCTAGATAGGCTGTTACCGCAATGCCCCGTGTTCTCAGGTTTGCTAACAGAGGAGCTAGCACCTTTGTGAATACTCTGGGCGCGGTGGCTACACCAAATGGCAGGGCCACAAATTGAAAGTGGCGATCTTCTACCGCAAACCTTAGGAATCTTTGGTGAGCGGGGAGGATTGGTATGTGTAGATATGCGTCTTTGATATCTATGGACGCCATGAATTCTCCGCCTTTTAAAGTAGCGACCACGGATCGAATCGTTTCCATTCGAAAATGGCGAACGTTCAGAAACCGGTTTAGAGATTTTAGATCCAGGATGGGTCTGACTTCTCCGTTTGGCTTTGGAATCACAAAGAGGTTTGAGTAAAAACCTGAACCTCGCTCCTTTTGGGGTACCTCTGTAACCACACCTTGAGCTATTAAGTGATTCAAACCTTTGAAGAAGGATCCTCTTTTTTTGTGGATCCTTGGAGAGTCTTGAACCTCGGAATTGAGAAGATGGGATCTCTCGAAATTCCAGTTTGTACCCTGAGGATATTGTGGATGCCACCCATTTGTCCTGGGTTTCTGTCCGCCAGGTCGCTGAGAACTGACGAAGCCTTCCCCCCACTCGGCCGAGCGAGGACGCCCCTTCAATGAGAGGTTTTGGGGGCTTGCTTATTAGCTCTTGAACCCCACGGCTTCTTGTTCTTCTGAGCCTGTTCTTTGGCTTTTGTGGGCGGCTGAAAAGGCCGTCGCCACTGGCTGGAGTCTGATTTCCCGGGAGCTGGGGAGAGAGTGCGTTTAAAACAAGGTCTCTTGTTTTTCTTTCTCTCAAGTAAAAGTGTCGTTTTACCACTTGATATCTTTTGGATATATCTTTCTAAATCTTCCCCAAATAGGCGTTCGCCATGGAACGGGAAACTTGCCAACAACTTTTTGCATGGGGCTTCCGCTGACCAATGCTTAAGCCAAAGTACTCTGCGCATCTGTACCAGCTGGAGTGTAAGGCATGATGCCTGTATGATAGAATCTCTCATGGCATCCACTGTGAAGCATAAGGCTTTAGGCAAATTCTCCCAATTTTTAGCCTGCTCTGAAGGCAGCTCCTTCAGCCCCTGCTTTACCTGTTGGCTGATGACCTGACACATACCGACTGCTGCTACTGCAGGTTGGATAATTGAGCCGGCCAAAAGGAAGGAGGATTTCAGTAGGGATTCCAACTTCTTCTCAGAAGGATCTTTAAACACTTGTACATTATCCACTGGACATGTCAGGTTTTTATTTACACAAGAAATAGCCGCATCTACCGCAGGCAGGCTCCATTTCTTTAAAAAATTTTCCTCCATAGGAAAAAGAATGTTAAACTTTTTTGGAGGTGAAAAACGCTTATCTGGATGTTGCCAGTCTGCGTACATTAGATCCTCTAGTAACGGATGAACCGGGAAGGAGCATGCACCTTGCAGGGATCTTAATGATCCTAGGTAGGAGACAGGTGATTCCGTTACCTCCGAAGAGGGTAACTTAAATGCAGATCGCACAGCTCCTGCATAGCATTGTACCTGTGACTTTAAAATCTGGGATACCGAAAAAGGCTCATCCGATATCCCTGATCCGTCTGACTCCTCATCCTCTGCTGATGTAGCCTCCTCCTCATCCTCCTCCTCTTCAGGTACTTCTGAAGGGAGGTCCAATACTGGAGGAGATCTGCTTCGCTTATTGTCCTTTTTAGAGGATTTAGCGATTAAGGTAGCAATCTTTTCCTCCAGATTATTTAGGGCAGCTGATAAAGTGTCCTCAGTGACATATGCAGGCCCAGGCTTCACTGGGGAAGCCGCCATACCTGACAGAGGTAATGGCTTATCCTGTATAGGTGCATTTGGCAACACAGGAAAGGAAGGTACCGAGTCAGCACAGCTAGAGCCTCCTGTCTCAGGCGGCGGTGCTCTTTTATCTCTTTTTGTCCGCATTACTTCCCCTGGAAGACTTACTGTTTAGACAAAATACAAGGTACCTAAATGCATATACTACCGTGCTTAGTTTAGCAATTTACATTAAGTATGCAACTTTTAACACATAGCTATGCATAACATGGATGTCTTCTAGGAAGTACCCAGTCCAACCACATGGAGTCTTACGTCCCTGTATAGCTGCTGTGTTTCTCTGCCAGGAATAAGAGAACAAACGAGCTTGCTTGCTGCTGCAGTGCCTCACACTGACAGTCTTTAAATTTGGCGCCGTTTCTGTGCCTGCGCGCGCCCACGTGCCTGCGCACGCCTTCGGCCCCCCCTCCGATAAAGCGCGCTCCCACGCGCGCACGCGGCTCTTAGCGCTATGGCGGTGGCCCTAGTGAGAGAGGACTCTCATCAGCCCCTGTTCCCACTTACTTGCACCTGCAGGTGTCTGTGACGGCCACCGAAAGGAGGAGCGGGGTGCCCAAGCAAGCTCAGCAGCGGAGGTGACGAGCAGTGTACTTCGCCGAAGCCGACACTGAACAGAGTGAGGTGAGTATATTCAGCTCTTTACTCCCCCCAGTGGCGGAAAAAGAGAAGACATCCACTTTTTAAAAAAGGTCTTCTAATCTTACCTTATCCACGCTGCAGGTTTTTTCTGCTGAAAATTTTCAGACAGATACCAAACTTCACCCTTCACGGTGGGCTATGTGTGCCAACCTTCAGGGATATGGGTTCCTATTTAAAGGATACCTCTCCCCTGGGCCTTGTACAAGACTCTTACCAGGACTTTTAGCGAAATAGCGAAAGTGCTGGATCTTAGAGCCCAGTCCTCCGAAGAGAGACATTACAGGCGCTGCCTCATGGATGAGGCCCGGATCCCATCCAGTTTTGGCTTAACTTGTAGGCGTCTTGGATGGATCCGAAAGCATAGCTCTTTTACCCCCAGAGGGTCTCTTTGGTAGAGCTTTCCTTTAGCACCTCCTAACGCGTCCAACACCTTTCGACACTGGCGAAAAAACTGAGGTACTTCCCTGATGGGAGGGGTTATATGGAGGGGAACTGTCTTCCATTGGTTGTGCCAGTGTCCAATCACCGCTGGTGACCCTTAACCCATTATGTAATGACTAGCTCTGTGTCCCGTGGTGTACGATAAAGAAATGTGTTTTTACCTTGGGGAAAAAAAATGTTTTTTTTTTTTTTATTTAATTACTTTTTATTGTCGTTTTTATTTATTTTTATATATATATATATATATATATATATATATACACATACACACATACATACACACATAATCAGGCATTTTAGCTCTTACAGAAAAGAAACCACTCAAACAATCAGCAAATATATTATTTAAATATTAATATCTCTGCTTATAGAGCTATTTTTTATTTTTACCAAAACAAAAGCAAAAAGAAGAAAGGCGAGAAAAAAAAAAAGGAGGGAACAATGCCAATGCGCTGCGTTTTATTCCAGACTTGGGGTTATAAATAACCAAAGTATTAAACATCTTTTGCATCATATCTGTCCAAGTGTTATATATTATATCATCTGACAACTTTATGTCAGTAGAGTATTATAATATTATGTTTTTCAAGGTAATGCTTGGGCACAATTAACATTTCTAGATGTTTGCCACAACATAGCAAATCTTCAGATTGCACGTTCAGATCCATTGTAAAATCCGCTTTTTAACATGCATATACAAATATTGGCCTGGCATCAAAAGTATCGTTCCATAACAGCTTGAAGCTAGCTAAAAGCTTTTACAAATCCTTCGTAAAAGCTTACTGTACCTGTAATAGCCGTCCTGTCCGCACTGACAAGAAATGCATTATATATAGATGTATCTATATATAATATGTGTGTTAAAATAGAAGTATGGCCAAAGCACATTTGGCCATACTAGTTTTTGTGGGTAACGGGAGTGCACTTATTTCTGGATTCCATTACTGTGACCCAGATCTAGCCAACAGCGTGCTAAAGTTCACGGTCGGCTGATATCACAGAACCAATTCAGGCTCTGCAGGGATCCAGCCAATCATTTCAGGAGTGGCCCAGATGCCTGACTGGTAGCTGGCCCAGCCTCTCTGTGCGCTGCGGAGTCTGAACCAGCTGCTCCCACCCCTGCACAGCCCAATGCTCCAATGAGTGCTGAAAGGGCAGAGCAGAGAGCTGGTGTCTGACAGTCACCGCTCTCTGCTCAGTAAAGACGAAGAACCGAGCGATCAGCAGTCATGTGATTGCTCAGGTCTCTGTCTTAAAACCAGCGGGGGATGCTGCAGCCATCTAGGGGAGCACGTTGGTTTATTTTATTCCAATCCCACACTTCTCCTTTAAAATTGTCGTAGATTGTGTGAACATGAATTTATAAAAGGCAATATTTCTGTATCTTAAAGTATTTTTTATTTAAACATTGGTACTCCTGTGACAGGTGGATCTACCCGTTTTGTTATCTATTTATTATTTTGTATCGTATAACCTAAAAAAAGAAAAAAGAAAAAAAAAATCAGGTTGGAATAGTGCAATAAAAATAAAAGATTACTGTACACAGTGCACTTCAGGCTTGGCTTTATAAAGCGGAAAGTAGTGTTTACTAGCTGTCAATGGGAGACCTGTACAGAGATCACATGGCACATTCCATTTCTTGCTTTCGAGCCTGTTTCCACTGCTGCAGCTTGACAGTTGATAGTGACTTCTGAAAAGTGTTTAGTTTGAAGAGCGTAAAACACACATTAAAAAAAAATAAACTTTCACTCCCATATCCATAAACTTTTTTTCTAGCTGTGAATGTCATTTGGGAGATTCTGAAGTCTAGCTGGGGCACACAGTAATCTTCTATTCTTTTTTAGAACACCATTGCTATGATCGTTTTTCCTGCAGTGCACGGTGTCTTGCTTTGCCTCTGGCATATATTGCTTTACTGGAGTCCCAAGATGCCAGCTGAGTGACATAAGTGCTGTCATCTCCCACATATGTCTTTTTGGTGTCTTTAAATGATCAAAAGCATTTATCTAGAGAAAAAAAAGGTTAACTAAAATTTTTAAAGGTGTACTTTTGTCAAACTTAAAAATGTAGAGCAAACCTATATACAAGGGTGACAGCCTGCCTTGGGCTGCCTCCTCTGTCTGTAATGTTTACAGGTCCCTGATGAAAGTGATGCTCTGAGAACACCGATTGGGAGTGTTTGATTCTACAGACAAAGGTTCCCAGCTCTGCCCTTTAGAGTCTAACTACACTCCCATGGGACATGGAGATCCAGAGGTCTTCTCTCTCATTAATTTTATATTGAGCATGCATTAAGGTGAAATTAGAGGACTTTTCATTTTTAGCACAATGTTCCCTTCTTGAAATTGGCTAATAAGATTTTATTTAGTATAGAGCATATAGTGGCTTAGGTATATTCCATCTGTACTGCTGTACAATGCTGAAAAGTAGAAAGGGACTGTTAAAACTGAACTCCAATAAATGCAGCTTTGTAATCCGTAATACCACTTTTAGATGTTTTTTTTTTTTTTTTTTCTATAAATGCTACCAGGATAACTACCTTAATTTGACTCGGTACAAGCCTCTTGGAATCTCCTATACAGCAGATCTGAGACTGGGAGAGGGTGCTAACAGGGAACATGCTGATAGGAGGAGAGAGCAAACACAGAAGTGGAGTAACTTCAACAATCTTATTACTCTTTCGTCCATGGACCGACACAGCCTCTCTATTGACAAAGTGGGTATTATCCGTTAATTAGGAGTGACTAGGCAGAAAACTTGTAAAAAGTGTTGCATCACACCCTCTACAGTACCGCCCAGGGGGCGGACCCTCTGGGTATATCACCTCAGTCTGCATCTCGCAGATCAGTTTTTTTCTGTCTAGCAGGGAGTAGGACATGGCTCCCTTCGGGCCCATTGGTCCGGGGGAAAAAGATATATTTTTTTGCTACATTTTTTTGTTTCCTGCGATCTTCGATCAACTGCCGACTGGGTGACAGGCTGGATCCTCGATCCTTGTGGTCTCCCCAGTTCGGCCATCGAGCGTGTGCCGACCCTAGCTACGCGCTGGGTTTTCCACGACATGCCCGTTGCAACATGGGTGGCTGGTGAGCCTACGCTCCAGGGCCTGCATCGGACCGCTCAGCTTCAGCTGACCTTACGGCCGAGTCGCAGCAGCCTGGCCGCTGAGCTTACGCTCCAAGGCTTGCATCGGACCGCTCAGCTTCGGCTGACCTCACGGCCGAGTCGCAGCAGCCTGTTTGGTGAGCGTCACGCTCCAGGGCATACATATGATCGTCCCTTTTGGGTCCAATCACAGCATGCCTGGCCAACAGTCACCTTCTGTGCGCGGACGATGATCTGTTTGGAATGTCTTCCAGCATAATACATGCAGGATAGGTAAGTAAACTCCCCTGCCTCGGCTGGGTGATTTGGCTGGACATTCCTGGAGCGACCAAGTAAGTGGTTGTGGCCCCTTTCTTCCCTCTCTCGCTGCCTTTTCCCTCCTCCCTTGGCTTTCTAGCTAAAGGTTGCTGGGTGCTGGGGGTCACCTAAGGGGTTCCACTGGAGCGGGGCTGGCTGTAACTAACATTTAAAAGAAATGTCATTTCTGCTTACCTGTGTGTGCTTCCTCCTCCATGCTGTCGGCGGCCATTTTGTGGTGGTCCATGCCGGGTTCGGCCTCTAGTGACTGCCCGGCGGCCATCTTCCTGTGGTTTTGGCGCCATTTTCTTGTAGTCCGCACCCACTGGCCTCTATCAACTGATCGGCGGCCATGTTTGTCCACCCTGTATGTATATATTGCCGTTCGGCGGCCATCTTTTTGTGTTCTATGGCTGCTTGGCCTCTATCTTCAGCTCGGCGACCATTTTCTTAGAGCCCACATTATCTTCCATACAGACGTTTTTGGCGGCCATTTTGCGATAGTCTCCGGCCTCTAGGGTGGATTACACTGGCGCGAAAATTCACACAGGAAGCGCTGATAAAAGAAGCAGACTGACACAGCAGCAGTGGGACAGCATCACAGGTGCAGCACACGGCAGCATAGCAGTACCGGTCCAGGGTGGTGAGTCCTCTGGGTAACCCAGCATCTCTGCAGCGCAGGAGGGTGGCCTATTGATATCTTGCCTGGAGCCCTGTGGGTGTCAGCGTGTGGTCAGCATGGCATCTGAGCCAGATGTCTTCTCCCCTGAAGCACCAGATTTAGCAGCTGGTGCCCCTGAGGTGTCTATGAATGCTATGTCGGCAATCCTAGAGGCGTTTGCTGCCAGGGTGTAAGCAGCACACAGGAATACAGGGGGTAGTAAATGCCCCCGTCCCCTGCAATCTTCCGGGGATAATTCTGATGCAGAACCAGGTCCAGCTACGGCTCATGGCCCAGATTCGGACGCATCAGAGACTGCAGACCGTGACCGATCGGACAGTGAGGATGACTCCAAGTCCAGGTCAGTACGCGAGACGGCTTTGGTATCTGACCTTATTACTGCAGTGCGGGATACGCTAAAGTTAGAAAATACTGCAGAAGCAGCAGAAACTCCAGTCCCCTTTGGGTTTCGTAAACCTGCCCGCACTGCTAAGGTGTTCCCTTGTGTGTCTTATTTTGACAAACTCTTATACAAGGAATGGGAGAACCCACTGAGGGTCTTTACAGCCCCAAAGAGGTTTGCGGTACGGTACCCCTTTGAGGAGAGTTTTCTGAAGAAATGGACCTCTCCCCCTATAGTGGACCCTCCGGTGTCCAGACTTAATAGAGCCACCACTATTCCAGTAGAAGGGGCTCCTGTTTTCAAGGACCCTGTGGATAAGGCTGAAGCACTCGCTCGCTACCTATATTCAGTGGTAGGCTCGGCAGTACGCCCGGCATTGGCGGGGGCCCTAGTGTCTCAGACACTTACTGAATGGGCAAAATTGCTACTCCAGGGGTTAAAGGAGCGAGATGCTCCTCCTAATGAGATAACTTTGGCCGACCAGTTGGTCCAGGGCCTTAAGTTTGTCTGCGACATGGATACTATTCCCCTGCTGTCAAAAGCTTCAGTTTAGGCAGTAGCAATACGCCGCCTGATCTGGCTAAAGGGCTGGTCTGCGGACCAGACTTCCAAGAAAGCCCTGTTGGATCTGATGCCTTTTAAGGGCGACAGACTTTTTGGGGCTTCTCTGGATGACATCATCAAGGATGCCACAGGAGGTAAAAGCACTTTGCTTCCCCAAACTAGCAAGGGTAGGGGGCCACGCCAAGGGCCCTCCTTTACTGCACGCAGGCGGTTTTTTCGTCCCCCTAGGGTGACAGGGAAAAGACTCCAGGCCGACAAGGCGCCTGCCCAAGGACAAAAGCGCCCTTGGTCCCGCAAACCCAACAAGCCTGCGGACAAATCTGCGTCCGCATGAAGGTCCGCCCCCACCCAGCTCTCGGGTGGGGGGACGTCTTCGCAAATTCGCGACTCAGTGGACAGCTCTAGTCTCCGACAGGTGGGTTTGCGAAGTAATCTTCTCAGGCTACAAGATAGAATTTCTCTCTTGTCCACCGGACAGGTTTATCACCTCCAATCTCCAGCTACTACCGACCCGTCGGGAGGCCCTGTATGGGGCGGTCCAGGGTCTACTGGAACGCGGGGTAGTTATTCCAGTTCCAGAACAGAAACGAGGTCAGGGTTTTTACTCAAATCTGTTCATTGTGCTCGAAGAAGGAGGGGGTTCGTCCAATCTTGGATCTCAGAGCCCTCAATTGCTTTGTGAAAGTACAAAGATTTCAGATGAAGTTGGTTCGATCTGTAGTCACGGCTCTCCATCCAGGGGACTTTCTGGCCTCCTTGGACATCAAGGACGCATACCTGCATGTCCCCATATACTCCAGACACCAGAGGTTTCTGCGATTTGCTATCGGGAAGAACCACTACCAGTTTGTGGCCCTCCCGTTTGGCCTTGCCTCAGCACCCAGGACATTCACCAAGGTGCTCACTCCGATTCTGGCACTTCTAAGACAGCGGGGTATCGCTATCATGGGCTACTTGGACGACCTTCTACTGAAGGCCCCTTCAAGCTCAGAATTAGAGGTAAGCGTGTCTATTACCTGTCAGACTCTTCGAGACTGTGGTTGGATACTAAACACGCAAAAGTCAGTATTGGTGCCCACTCAACGCCTAGTGTACCTGGGGTTGATTCTGGATTCCTCAGAGGCAAAGGTATTCCTCCCTGTGGAGAAGTTGCAGACCCTCCGAGCTGCAGTACAGCAGCTGACTTCCAGGAATTGGTCGTCACTCAGTTTTTGCATGCGAGTGTTGGGCCTCATGGTAGCCTCCTTCGGGGCGGTCCCATATGCTCAATACCACACTCGAGTGTTACAGAAGGAAGTTCTGTCCGGATGGAACAGACGCCCTTCATCTCTGGATTATCAAATCCGAGTGAGCCACCTAGTCAGGAGATCCCTGGAATGGTGGCTGACAGCACCGGCTCTAATGGCCGAGAAGTAATTTCTTCCGGTTTACTGGATAGTGATCACGACGGACGCCAGCCTTACAGGTTGGGGGGGAGTCTGGGGTGTTCAGTCAGCGCAAGGTCGCTGGACCCCAGAGGAAGCCCTCCTGCCGATCAATGTCCTGGAAATCCGGGCGATCAGGCTGTGCCTCTTCAAATAGTCTCAGAGGCTGCAAGGGCGTCCAGTCAGGATCCAGTCAGACAACGCCACAGCAGTGGCATATGTCAATCATCAAGGAGGAACAAGAAGCTCAGCTGCAGCGTCGGAGGTCACTCGCATCCTGAAGTGGGCAGAGAGGAGCGTACCGGCACTGTCGGCCATGTACATTCCGGGTGTGGAAAACTGGCAGGCGGACTACCTGAGCCGCCAGATGCTGGACCAGGGAGAATGGTCCTTACACCCGGAGGTGTTCCAACTCCTCTGCCAAAGATGGGGCACACCAGACGTAGATCTTCTGGCTTCCCCACTCAATCGGAAGGTATTGAGGTTTGTGGCCCGGTCAAGAGACCCATGGGCAGACGCAACGGACCCGTTGGTGGCATCGTGGGGTCAGTATCGGCTAATCTATGCCTTCCCTCCCTTAAGGCTTCTTCCTCTTCTGCTCCGCAGAGTGGAGGCAGGGGGACATCCAATGATCCTAATCGCTCCAGATTGGCCTCAGCGTCCTTGGTACGCCGATCTAGTATGTCTGGTAGCAGACGTCCCCTGGCGCCTACCACTACAGAAGGACCTGCTATCGCAAGGTCCCATACTCCATCCTGCTTTAATGTCACTGGCTTTAATGGCATGGCTGTTGAGAACCAGGTACTGAGAGACCGGGGCCTATCAGATTCAGTAATCTCTACTATGAGAAGTGCTCGGAAACCGTCCTCTAGGAAGGTTCATCACCGCACTTGGAAGGCCTACATCTCCATGTGTGAGGAAATTAAATGGCATCCGCGTACTTATTGGTTTCCAGAATCCTGCTGTTTTTACAGCGTGGGGTGGACCAAAGGCTTGCCTTAAGTACGATTAAGGGACAGATATCTGCCCTGGCTGTCTTTTTTCAGCGACCCCTGGCGACTCACTCTCTCGTGAGTACATTTGTGCAGGGGGTTCGACATGTGGCCCCTCCGGTCCATCCCCCACTACCTCCGTGGGACTTGAACCTGGTCCTCTCGGTGCTTCAGAAGGCACCGTTTGATAATATTAGAGATATTCCCCTGTTGACACTTTCTCAGAAAGTGGTCTTTCTGGTGGCTGTTACGTCAGTTAGACGAGTCTCTGAGCTGGCAGCCTTGTCCTGCAAGGCTCCCTATTTGATTTTCCACAAGGATAAGGTGGTGCTGCGGCCGCAGCCTTCCTTTCTTCCGAAGGTCGTTTCGGCTTTTCATCTCAACGAAGACATTGTACTTCCATCCTTGTGTCCTCACCCGTCGAATCCTAAGGAGTCGGCGTTGCATTCCTTGGACGTTGTCCGAGCTTTGAGAGTATACCTATCTGCTACTTCCCTGTTCCGGAAGTCAGACTCACTGTTTGTTTCGGTGGCTGGTCCCAAGCAGTCTCGTGGGCCACCATCTCTAGGTGGATCCGACAGATAGTAATCCAGGCTTACGCCTTAAAGGGTCAAGCTGCCCCTTTCCCGTCACGGCGCGTTCAACCAGGGCAATAGGTGCCTCTTGGGCTTTCCGACATCAAGCGTCTGTTTCCCAATTATGTAAAGCGGCGACTTGGTCGTCCGCTCACACTTTCACAAAATTCTACAAAGTTGATGTAGGTGCATCTTCGGATGCCTCTTTCGGCCACAAGGTTTTGCAAGTGGCTGTTTAGAGTTGCAACTCCTCCGTTGGAGGAGTGCTGTTTTGTGTTTGGGGTGAAGTTTATTTTTATGCTGTTACCACCCCTCGTTTTTTCTCTGACACTGCTTTGGGACGTCCCACTTTGTCAATAGAGAGGCTGTGTCCGTCCATGGACGAAAGAGTAAATAGGATTTTTTACTCACCGTAAAATCCTTTTCTCTGAGTCCATGAACTGACACAGCACCCACCCCTCCTTTTAAGTTTGTACTGCTTTTTGATGAACTGATCTGTGAGATGCAGACTGAGGTAATATACCCAGAGGGTCCGCCCCCTGGGCGGTACTGTAGAGGGTGTGATGCAACACTTTTTACAAGTTTTCTGCCTAGTCACTCCTAGTTAACGGATAATACCCACTTTGTCAATAGAGAGGCTGTGTCGGTCCATGGACTCAGGGAAAAGGATTTTACAGTGAGTAAAAAATCCTGTTTTTCACCATCTAGCAGTCTGATATGGAGAGATCACTGTATTCCTTCTTCATTCTTTAAATGTAACAGGGAAAGTGTCTTCGGCCTGGCTGATCTGAGAACTCCATGGATAGAAATACAAATGATGTGGCAGTTAAAACTGCTCCGTTCTATGTCTTTCTTCTGTGTCTTTAGCTGTTTGCCTAGATTTTAGTTTTAATGCAGGCTCTTCTGCTAATGCTTTGGGTGCCTGTGTTAAAGGATAAGTTCACCTTTTGATAAAAAATAATAAATGAACATTTTTATGCAGGTAAAAAGGAAATGTGCATTTGTTCTTTTTTGTTTTGAGAGCCATTGTACCAGCGATCAGCAGTTTGCCGATGCCATGCAGGTCTCCTGCAGATCTGTCAGTGTATTGGCTAGCCGGTACCCCGTAGGAGGAAGCTAATACATTCCGGCAGACCCCATGAACTACCACAGCGCTCACAATGCCATGGTAGTTCATTGAAATCTACAAGCCTACCGCTGCAAAGATTGCCAGACCATGTAGTGTTCCATTCACGGAGGACTGTGCATGAGTGACGCAGCCGGGTAAGCGGAGCCCCGCACAGGCCGCATCTTTTTTGAATTGTGGCAGCAGACACTGGGAGAAGATCCCCAGTCTGCTGTCACAGCGGGGATCGGGCGGAGGGGGGCCAGTGCATTCATAGCATGTTACACTCTGAATATGTGTGCAACATGTTATGAATGGTGAACTTATGTGGTCACTTTGTAGTGATGAACAGATTCTCCCTAGTCCTGGCTATGACCTGTTTGTTGAGGATTTAAAATATCTCATTGTACCCTACTATCCTGAAGGGGTTTGTAGTGTTTTGCTTATTTGGAGCTTGCAAGCTACCTTGGAATTTTGTGTATGAGAAAAAGAATGCCAGTCATATGAAGCAGCCAAGTGATATGCAGATAACTGCACCAGAAAGTAAACATTTTGAGGACAGATTGTGATCACAATAGACAAAGGTTTGTTTACTGTTCCACAACATTGTGTCATGGTGTCCCTGGTAAATTGAAAGCAGACGGCTTTCAGACTAAACAGTTCAAGTAATGCAGATGCCCATCGGTGTTTGGGATTGCAGCTTGTCAGCTGTGTCAGTATGGCCTGTCTAAAGTGAATAGATAGGCTGCATTCTTAGAGATGTCACTGGTTTTTATTGAATGGATAGGCTACAGTGATGACACTGGTCTCTTCAGTTAGTGGATAGGCTACATACTCTGTGATATCATTGGTCTCTAATAATGGATAGGCTTTATTCTCAGTGATATCATTGGTCTCTAGTAAAGGATGGGCTCTATTCTCAGTGATATTACTGGTCTCCAGTAACTGATGGGCTCTATTCTCAGTGATATTACTGGTCTCTAGTAAAGGAGAGGCTCTATGTGATATCACTGGTCTCTAGTAAAGGATAGGCTCTATTCACAGTGATGTCTCTGGTAAGTGGATAGGCTGCTTTCTCAGTGATGTCGCTGGTCTCTAATGAGTGGATTAGCAGAGCCTAACGCCCAAAAAGTAGTTGGTTCCATTTAACACTTCCTCTCTCCCCAAGCAGAATTGCTGGAAATTAGAAAAAACAAAAACAAACTCAGATTTTTATTATTTTTGCTCCAGCCTAGACCAGAATGACACGCACTTTGTCCTACAGCCTCCTGGGATACTTGCATTACATCTCCCGGGAGGCTGCAAGATTGGCACACAGCAGCTCGGGGTTAGGCCAGGGGGGGCGCATGCAGAAGAGGCAGCCGGCTGAAGGGGACCGGGATTGCGGTGCGGGACTTGCATAATGGCACCTGAATGGTGGATTGCAGTGAGGCAGTGCTGGGATTCTCTGTGTGAGTATGTGTTTTGAAGAGAATGCAGCACTACAGGCAAGAGGGAAAAAACATGGGTGGGGAGAGTTGGGTAATGCTGTAAGTATGTCACTGGTTTGTAATGAGTAGATGGGCTGCATTCTGTGATGGTGTTTAGTTATTGGATAGGCTGCATTTTCAGTGATGTCACTGGCCTCTAGTGCAGCCCTCAATTTCCAGTGTAGAGCCGCATTGGAGGGGAGGTGGGTGCCGCCTGTAGGCGAGGTTAAATGCAAGCCGATTTTCCTCCTAGCGATCTGCCAGGAAACTGTGGGGAATGGAGAGGAAGAGGAGAACCAGCCGGATCACACAGAGAGGGAAACTCCTTCTGTGACACAGCTTGGATCTGAAACCCCATCTGTTGTCAAAGAAATCCCAGACTCCTATGACAGAAAGCACACTGGTCCAATGCTGGGAAATTTAAGTAATGTAACATCTATGATATGAGCTGGTCCAGGAGGCGGGACTTTGACAGCGGCCAGCGTTCCAGATCCAAGCTGTGTCACAGCTGGAGGTCCTCTATGTGGGATCCGGCCAGCTCTCCTCCCGATTCTTCCCTGTGATCCCCGTGCACTGACGGGCACTGATAAAGTTGTTGCTCATATTTTATTTTTGTAAGTTAATTCTGCATAAAACATTTAACAGTGTCATTTCATGAGATAATATATGAGGGCGTGCATCCCATTGGCAATCTTCTAACTAAAGCTTATGTATTTTTGTCCCCGCAGACTTCACTTGCCCTCCTATTCATCATTCCACTCCTGGTGCGGGAGCTGAGACCAGCCTGGAGGAACCGACGCATGTCCCAACTGGCAGGGTGACAATTACATCCACTGACACCTGTTCACATCCACATGAGACAATCAGAACTTGCTTTGGGAGTCCAGTAAAGACCAGGGATAAGGAGGACAAGAGTTCGTTTTGTGGATTACGTCTGTCAGTTTTGGTCATCTATATTTTTGTAAAATGTGTTGCTTTACAGACATGCTACAACAATCTGCGATTTGCTTTTAGCTGTTATTTCTCACACTGGATTTGAAGTGTTGTGAGAAAAAAAAACTTTTATCAAAAAAAAAAGAAGAAAATTCCAGGTTTGACCTCTTAAAATGCCCTGCAATCCACATTATTTTCTGTGCTTTGTCTTTGTACTCATGTTCGTACTGTGAAGTCAAACTCACCGTACAGACGGCACCTGGCAATGTAAGCCCAAAAAAAAGGGATTTAAAGCGAGAGACACTACAAAACAGCACTTTATCATCCGTTATTTGTTAAATATTCTTTCACTTGAACTTATTTGGTACCATGATGACTCACTGTGCCTAGAAGACTTACATTTGTTCGGATGCAAAGCTAACTTTTTTAAACTTGCCTATTATAAGACTTTATTATTTTTACCCACAACCCCCTGCCCGCTTTTAATCTTCGAGAGCCATTTGCCATGGGGTGGTTGCCTACCCCCTTTCCAAGCTATATTCATTTTTGTATCTCTGACAAAGCTACTCTTCGAATGGATGGGATCCATTTAAATGGATTCTCTTTCATGCTTTTTCTGCTTTTGGAAGGCCTCTGCAAGGCCAGTGCAAAGACATCTTATCACGCTGATATTTAGGATCATGATTGAAGTTTTGGTAAATTTTTAGGTGTTTAAGTGCCATGTATCGATGTATGTAGCTGTTTTTACACTGCCAGGAAGCAAACTGTGTTCAGCACCTCCTGTAGTTTATTTCTTAACCATGGAAAGGGAATTTTTTGAACAGGTCTGTTGTGCTAAGGTCCTTGGAAGCTATTTTTTTTTTGATAGATTTTTTTTTTTTTATCAACTATTAAAGCTGAACTCCAGGCAAATATACAGATGTCCTACTGGATAAAGCAGGCCACATATATGTAAATTAGCTGTTTGGTGTTCTACTTACAGCCCAATACCAACTATTTATTTTCTTTTTTAATATTGTCCAGGCAATGGCAGCTCCAGGCAATTGTTTAATTTTACTGGTGCTGGGAATAAAAGTCCCCAACCTTGAATCCTATGTTCTAATAAAAGCAATTGTACAATGAGAAATGCTGTGTCAGAAAATGAAAGATGTAATGTTATACAGAAACCATTCACAGGGTAATAGGAATACAAACTGTAGCTCCTTTAGGCTCGGTTCACACCTATGCAGTTTGCTTTTGATCCGTTTCTGCAGTGCGTTTTTGCACATGCGATTTTACCATGTTTTGCTCTTTGTTCTTTATGCTTTTTTTTTTTTGGGCAATTTGTTGTTGGCCAGATTAAAAAACGCAAACTGTGACAAAATTGTGGCAAAAACACACTACATGCTTTCCTGCAGCTTTTCCATTTAAGTCTGAACAAAAAAAGCACTGTTTTGCTTTAAAAAAAAAAGGCCCTGAGCCTTTCCAAGAAATGCAGCGGCTGAAAAAAAGCATTGATGTGAACGTGTCCCATAGGAAACCCTGTTAAATGAACTGTAGTGCGTTTCTGCAAAATGCCAAAAAACACATAGGTTTGAACCAGGTCTCTAGAAAGAATGGGGTTCATTTACTAAAACTGGAGAGTGCAAAATTTGGTGCAGCTGTGCATGGTAGCCAATCCGCTTCTAAGTTCAGCTTGTTCAGTTAAGCTTTGACAACCTGGAAGCTGATTGGTTGCTATGCAGAGCTGCACCAGCTCTGCATAGAATGGCCAGGTCTTAAAGAGGAAGTAAACCCTGATGGGTTTTACTTCCTCTTGCTACCTGAAAAGCCTGCAAATTAAAAGCATAATGGGCTAGTGAGCATCGCATACTAGCCCATTATGTGACACTTGCCTGCAAAAGAATCCAGCGATGTCCCCTGTGTAGACATCGTCCATTTTCGGTCTCCTCTTCCTTCCGGGCTGCGGACTCCGGCTCTGATTCGCCGGAGCTGCGTGACGTCACTCCCGCGGATGCGCACCAAAGCCGCCATTAACAGCACAGGCTGGGGAAGAAACCGCACTGAGTTTCGTTTCTTCCCCGCGCATGCGCCGTTAACATTTTCGGCAGACTACAAGTGAAATATCTCCTAAACGGCGCACGTTTACGAGATTTTTAGGCTTACCTATAGGTAAGCCTTATTCTAGGCTTGCCTATAGGTAGAAGTAGTCAAAAAGGGTTTACAACCACTTTAAGTATACTAGTTTAAAAGATAATACATGAGCCTATTCTCTGCATATACACTCCACATTTGCCACAATCTTTCTAATCACATTTGCCTTAAATATTGTGCCACCAGTGAGAATCTCACTGACACGCATAAACCTCAGAACAAGGGGGGTGGGGAATGAAATTCTGCCCCGAAGTACTATATATTCTTCTGCATACTGAATTTGGATTGAGAGCCACTACTTTATACTGAGTCTACTTTACAGGAAAACCACCTTAACATTTGGAGTTGGTCACTGGCGACCAATAACTGTATGTTGCTGCTGAACTTACCAGTCAATAGATTTCGATTAATACAGACTGCAATAATGGCTGGTGATGGTGTATAGGTGCTTCATGACATTTTGGGGGTGGCACCACGACTGTGCCTAGACCTTTTTCCCTTTTTTTTTTTTTTTTTTTTTTTTTTTTTTAATAAACGAAACTCGCCTGTAGATTTACTGATCTAGGATACAGTGCAACTTGTACTCTGAATGATTTCTAGCTTCAGTCATCCAACCTCTATGAGCCCAGGATGTCAAGGACACCATCTAGACAGATTGTAAGGAAGAGGTGTACAGGTACAGCAGTGGTGGTGATATTCTGTAGCAATTTTGGATTTCCTTCCAATAAATGTTTTCTTTTTTTACTTTGTATCTGTTGCAGGGGTAAAGGGTGTAATGGACAACTATTAAACTGCCATCTGTAGGGGGCATTCTCAGGAAGCAAAGGCTAGTTGTGCGCGCACCCTGACCCAGAATTGTTATGGGGAAAGGTTTAGTAGATAACATCCTATGTGTACTTGGAGAATATACACTATAGATTCCCCTTCAGTAAGTTAGTGGTGCTCCGCACAGTGACTACAGGTGTTGCTTTGTCTGAACGTTACAAAAAAAAAATAATGATTTTGTTTTAATTTTCTTCTGTATTCCCAATTACAGATTTTTAGAATAGCTTGTATACATGTATACAGCCGTGGCCAAATGTTTTGAGAATGACACAAATATGAATTTTCCCAAAGTCTGCTGCTTCAGTGTTTTTAGATATTTTTGTCAGATGTTACTATGGTATACTGAAGTATAATTACAAGCATTTCGTAAGTCTCAAAGGCTTTTATTGACAATCACATGCAAAGGGTCAATATTTGCAGTGTTGACCCTTTTTTTTCAAGACCTCTGTAATTCACCCTGGCATGTTGTCAATCAACTTCTGGACCACATCCTGACTGATGGCAGTCCATTCTTGCATAATGCTTGGAGTTTGTCAGAATTTTTTTTCTTTTATTTTTTGTTCACCCGTTTCTTAAGGATTGAACACAAGTTCTCAATAGTATTAAGATCTGGGATGTTTTCCTGGACAGGGACCCAACATTTTGATGTTTTGTTCCCCCAAGCTACATAGTTATCTCTTTGGCCTTATGGCAAGGTGCTCCATCATGCTGGAAAAGGCAATGTTCCTCAACAAACTGTTCTTGGATGGTTGGGAGAAGTTGCACTCGGAGGATGTTTTTTGTACCATTCTTTATTGATGGCTGTGTTCTTGGGGAGTGAGCCCACTATTTTGGCTGAGAAAGCAACCCCGCACATGAATGGTCTCAGGATGCTTTACTGTTGGCATGACACAGGACTGATGGTAGCGTTCACCTTTTCTTCTCCGGACAAGGTTTTTTCCGGATGCCCCAAACAATCGAAAAAGGGATTCATCAGAGTAAATGACTTTACCCCAGTCCTCAGCAGTCCAATCTCTGTACCTTTTGCAGAATATCAGTCTCCCTGATGTTTTTTCTGGCAAAAGGTGGCCCTTCTTGACACCAGGCCATCCTCTAAAAGTCTTCTCACTGTATGTGCAGATGTAATCACACCTGCCTGCTGCCATTCCTAAACCAGCTTTGCACTGGTGGTGCCCCAATCCCGCAGCTGATACAACTGTAGGAGAAGGTCCTGGTGCTTGCTGGACTTTCATCAGCACCCTTCACAAATGCTGTGGAAATGTTTTTTTTTTTTTTTTATAGGATTAAGTTCATTTTCATGTCGAAGAGAGACATTGCAATTGATTGCTATTCTTCTGATCACTCTTCGTAACATTCTGGAGTATATGCAAATTGCCATCATAAAAACTGAAGCAGGAGACTATGTGAAAATTTATTTGTGTCATTCTCAAAACTTTTGGCCACGGCTGTAGTTGGTGTAGTTCCTCATCCAGAATAGAAGGGAATGAATACTGTAATTTTGTCATCACTAAGCGATTACATTCATGTCTGTTTTTACAATATATTTAAAGGGGAGGTCCGCCCACCGCTTCAAAAATTAAGACAGCAGCTGCACATACTGCAGCTGCTGACTTTTAATAATGGGACACTTATCTGTCCAGGAGTCCAGCGATGTCGGCACCGCAGCTGATGTTTCCATCAGCTGTCGGGTGCTGCCGCCGCCATTACGGGTAAGGGAACCCGGCAGTGTAGCCTTACGGCTTCATGCCAGGAACCCTACTGTGCATGCGCAAGGATCCGCTTCTCTTTCCTATTGGCCCGGCGGTGGGGGAAGAAGGAGGGAGCTGAGCCGTGACATCAAGGGCTGTGGCACAGGCTCCCGGAAGTGGGGATAGGATACCCGTGAAAGGTGCCAAATGTGGCACCGGAGGGGGAGGAGGAATCGGATGAACGGAAGTTCCCCTTTTGGGTGGAACTCTGCTTTAAAACAACGTTTTTAAAATATTTATTAGATATTTATTGAAATCAATAAAGGAAACTTCTATGCTAGTTGCCTGGCAGCTGTTCATATCTGGTGGCTTTACTATGTAGAGTCACTGGCCTGGAGCTAGTATGCAGCCAATAAAGTCAGAATTCTAATCTGTTGTATGTTTAGAATCAGGTATTCAACTTCTGAAGCCTATTGATCAGTATGACACCTAGTATTTTCAGGAAAGGTCTGCAATGGCAGCCAGCATGATTCTCTCAAATTCACATTTGCTTCAAATATATTTTTATATACTAGAATAAGGACCAGTAATGATTCTTCTTTTCTTTTTTTTTTTTTCTTTTTTTTTTTTTAATATGTGAACATTTAATAAAGTAAGTTCAAAAATGCATTTCTCCTCAGCTCGCATAATTTCGGACACCTACAAAAATTAAATGTTACTGGGAGGTGGTGTTAATAAGGGGTTAAGCCTCTTTCATTATACGGTACAATTAATGAATGTAGCCTGATCTTCCCATGTCAGGAAATTGTAAGTGTGTGCACATTGAGTGAATACATCATGTATCAAACATGATACTGCAAGGTTCTAGGTCTCCTCAGAAAAAGTGTTTGATAAATAATCCTTTTCTTCCACATTGAATGAGGGCGATTTAGTAATCTGGCTTTATTTTAGCTTTTGTAATCCACACAGCAGGGCTGAGAAAGGGAAGAATAACCGTGCCTGCTAATCTGGCTCTACGGCATTGCACAAGTGTTGTCATTCTAACACTGGTGGCTTACTGACCGGTAGAAAGCACGTTGAGGCCTTATCGGTTTGCTGCTTGTCCAGTCAGGATGGAAAACGGTGGGGAAAAAGCTGTACGCCTAAAGTGCAATGGAGAGAAGCGAGGTCACTGTATGTAGAATTAGTCCTGGCTGTGCAGCATGGAAGAGGTGAATCAGAAAAATGACTGAATTCCAGCTGTGTATTTTTGCTTTTTGCCTGAAGTTCAGCTTTAATAAAACAATACAGAAATGGGTGGCGTACATACCGATTGTGTGTACTGTATATTCTTTTTCATTATTTAATTACTTGAATTTTTATGCATCAAGGTAACAAACTGCACCACACCTAGTGATGAATCAAAGCAAACAAAAACATTTTTGTGTACAGGATAATTGGTGAAGCATCAGGAATTTAAATACTGTATGCCATATGAAAAGAAAAGGTATATAAGAACACTACAGAATAAGCAACGCTATTGAATCAATGACCAGAATCGATGCCTCTAGTAGTTTATGTATGTATTAATGTATTGGATCTCCATTGACAGCTGTGTATCCGTGTTTGTCACTGCTGACTCTGGGCAGAATCATATGTACTCTTGTATATTTGTAAAGGAAATGGTTCTTTTTTTTTTTTTTTTTTTTTTTTTTATACCAAACTTTTATATTGCATTCGCTCAAATTGTAAACCATGAAATGTAAAGGGATATGGCTTATATTAGGTTCATTTTAAAGCATTCATGTCATGGATTTGTTTGTTTTTACCTAAGGGATCGAGATCTTTTTGGACCACATATTAAAGTATTCTGTTGAGCAAAGTATTGCCAGTTTTTGTGATTCTATACAGTTTGGAAAAATTACAGAATAGTGTGTGTTTTTTGTTTGTTTTTGTGTGGTTTTTTTTAAAGCGTAGCTCCACTTTTGTTAAAAAAAAAAAAAAAACATTCTCTCTGGGTGATCTATGTACATTGCAAGGATTATGACATCCTTTGTTGCAGATTCCTACCTTTTGTTGTTCTGAGGTAATCCATGTGTGTTTGTTTCTGCCTCTGTACAGAGTGGGTCTAATGGGAGTGGTTTCATAATTAACTGTCAGGTGTGCAGCTGCAGGGCACTAATGAGGAAATCTGCTAGGCCTGCATGCCAAAAAATGACTTTTTTGTTGCAGGGGATGCCTGAAATCTGACTCATTAGGCAGACTTCTGGGGAAATTGGTGAGCCAATCGCACAAGCAGGAAATGTTTCTGGGGAGTGGTCAGTACACACTCTGTGTACAGAACAACTCTAGGTAGCCATATTGCAATGCATTCTCAGAAAATTAAAGTGGCTGAAGATTGAAACGGAAAGGTATCTTTTATAATATAATTAGTGTCGCAATTATGTGCTATATTATTTTTTTCTTTTATTTGCTATTTTTTTTGCCCAAGAAAGTGGAAGTTACCCTTTTAAGTGTATGCAAAATAATGTACTACTATAGAGTAGGGAAGGGTAAAAACCTCCTACCTTTTTTATTTTTTTTATTGCGTCCTATTCTACCCTGATGACATTGGTCGCTGGGAAAGAAGGATAACTTTCCAGCAAGGTCCCAAATCAACAAGAATTTCCGTACAGTGGTGTGGGTTAGGACCTTCATTTGGCTGCCCCCCCCCCCCCCCCGTTTCACTGTTGGAGATATCCCCTCGCTAGCTGTCCCTTTTAGCAGTGTTTTACAGGGTTGCGGGGGGGGGGGACCCCCAAACGAGCTTGCTTTGAGAATTACCTAGCACCCCAAAACATTTTATATTCTTATAATGTACTATTATGTATATTGTATAAGTAGAGACCCTATAATGGTGGTAGTTGCAATTTGTTTACACGATTTGTGCACAGCAGTTTATCAAACGCAAATTTTTAGGAAAATATGCACCAATTAATTGTAGCGAACACAATCACAATATGATACTCAATATTTTAGTAAAATCTAAAAGATGATGCTACGCTGAGTGAAGAGATACCAAACATGTCACACTTTAAAATTGCACATGCCCGCGGAATGAAGACAGACTATGGTACATCAAATTATTCATAGGCAACTCTTTTAAAGCATTTACAGGTTACCAGTTTAGAGTTCCACAAGAGGTCTGGTGCTAGAATTATTGCTCTCACTCTGACATTTGTGGCAATACCTCACATGCGATCACCATTTCATATATGCGCGCACATTCATGTTTGTGTGTGAGCATTGAGAGGGGGTTGGTATTTAAAAAAAAACTTTTTTTATTTACTCTAATTTATCTTATTGATTTTTATTTTTACACTGTACCTTTTTTTTTTTTTTTTTTTTTTAACTATCACAAATGATGAACAACATCCCTTGTGATGGCATGGGCCTTGATAGGATCCTCTTTTGGCGAGATCTTAAAAACAAAAGCTTTCTGCCTGGTTCACATCTATGCATTTTTTAGTGCATTTTTAGTTTTGCAGAAACACACTATAGTGCATTTAACATGGTTTCCTATGGCTGTAGTTCACATCTATGCATTTTGTGGAAAGGGCCAGGGTTTTTTTTTTTCTGGTTTTTGGTTCCATAGACTTCAGTTTGTATTGAAAAATGCAAAATGCACCTGCAATATGTAAACTGCAACCTGCACAAGTGTGAATCAGGCCTAAGGCTGGTCTCACACCTAGGCAGTTTTAGTGCTTTTTGCATTTTGCAGATTTGCACTACAGAACGTGTTCCATTTGAAACCACAATAAATGGACTGTAGTGCAAATCTGCAAAATGCAAGAAGCACTAAAACTGCATAGGTGTGAATCCAGCCTAACACCGCGTACACACGATCGATTTTCTCGACGGTGAAAACACAGTCGAGAAAATCGACGGGAAAAACGAGGGAAGGGCTTGGTTCCCTACACACGTCCGTTTTTTCCCTACATTTTTTATTCGGTCGAGAAAAACGACCGTGTGTGGGCTCCGTGGCAGTGTTTCCCTATGGGAAAACTGCCGCGGAAAAAAAACGACGGGAATCACAACGAGAAAAATTAGAGCATGTTCTAATTTTTCTCGTCGTGATTAATGCCGTTTTTCCGGTCGGGAAAAATGACAAAAAGCCCACACACGGTCGTTTTTCTTGTTAAAAAAAAAAATGTAATTTTTCCCGACGGGAAAAATGATCGTGTGTACGCGGCATTAGATGGGATTTCCATATTAAATGAAGCCCTTTTTCCCCTGAGGACAGCTGAGCTACAGCAGGTTGCCATGATCCATATCCACTCTCCCAGGAATTTTGGCACACTTCGAGCAATTCATTGCTGCTATACCAGTACTACGGGATTGGTTTGGGTTATATGTTTAAAAAGCTTGATCTGATTATGTGTTTATGAATGTTTTTATAGATTCTGTAGGTAAATAAAATTTTGTATTTTAATTATTGGGTGCCTGGAAAGTCCATGTTTTCGTGCATTTCTATTCTAGTGGACCTTGATTTTTCATTGGCACTTTAACTGCACTTTTCTGAGGCTAGGAGCACTTGTACAATTAATATCCTAGGTGTATAGCCTTTGCTAGACCTTAATATGTTTTGGATCACATCTTGATAATGCTGTAAAAAGGGTGCTTTAGGAATAATGTTTGAAGTGATCATTGGGTGTGCTTTGTAAGAACAAGACTATGCGCAATGTACCCTTTCCTTACTTTTTAGGCCCCTTTCACACTGGGGCGGTTTGCAGGCGCTATTTACTAAAAATAGCGCCTGCAAACCGAGCCTAAACAGCGGCTCCTTTCTCTCCAATGTGAAAGCCCTGAGGGCTTTCACACTGGAGCGGTGCGCTAGCAGGACGGTAAAAAAAGTCCTGCTAGCCGCATCTTTGGAGCGGTGAGAGGAGCGGTGTGTTTACCGCTCCTACACCGCTCCTTCCCATTGAAATACATGGGATACCGCGGTAATACCGCCCGCAAACCGCGTCTGTAGCCGCGGTTTGCGGGTAGTATTAACCCTTTATTGGGCGCTAGCGGGGGTTAAAACCGCACCGCTAGCGGGCGAATAGCTCAACAATACCGACGTTATAGCGGCGCTATACCGCCACCGCCCCCACCGCCCCCACCGCCCCAGTGTGAAACCAGCCTAAGGCCCCTTTCACACTGGGGCGGTTTGCAGGCGCTATTTAGCTAAAAATAGCGCCTGCAAACCGAGCCCAAACAGCGGCTCCTTTCTCTCCAATGTGAAAGCCCTGAGGGCTTTCACACTGGAGCGGTGCGCTAGCAGGACTGTAAAAAAAGTCCTGCTAGCCGCATCTTTGGAGCGGTGAGAGGAGCGGTGTGTTTACCGCTCCTCCACCGCTCCTTCCCATTGAAATGCATGGGATACCGCGGTAATACCGCCCGCAAACCGCGGCTGTAGCCGTGGTTTGCGGGTAGTATTAACCCTTTATTGGCCGCTAGCGGGGGTTAAAACCGCACCGCTAGTGGCCGAATAGCTCAACAATACCGACGTTATAGCGCCGCTAAAAATAGCGGCGCTATACCGCCACCGCCCCAGTGTGAAACCAGCCTAAGAGATGTTCTTTTCTTTACCCGTATGTTATTTCTTCTCTTTCATGGAAGCACATTTTATGGAGCACTTGTTTTGTATTTCTCAAACTTTAATAAAGAGATTGAAGTATAAATATAGCCCTTTTTTTTTCCTGGGTGCAGCCCTGTGTCCGTGAAACCTCTAACCACTTTTTTTTTTGTCCTATTGTCACAGAAGTGTCACTGAGACATACAGTAAGGGTAATCCTCCCCAGTGGGGACACAGCTATTCTGCTCTTTCCCTATTCTAATAAATACAAAAATGTAAGCTTAATTTGGGCTTTGGAACTGCCTTAAAGAAGGATTAAAGGCAAAATAAATTGTGTTGGGTAGAGTTGTATTGCAGAAAATATTCAGTATTTAGAAAAGCGTTTTCCTTCCTGTTAAAAATGTTATAGTAATTGTACACTGACTCCCGCACATGTGCAGTTCAGTGCATAATATGTAAAACGATGGGGGAAGATCCAAGTGTTGGGACAATCCAACTCCCATCTGCATGTGCAGGAATTCCCTCATCCACATCCAGATAGAAGCCTCTGATCCAGAAAAAAAATTGTGAGCCTATGGCAGCGGCTGAATGATGAGGGGGAGTGCGGACCTTTCATTGCATATTATGGCAAGAGTGCTGGGGCCCCACAGCGGCACATCTGCTTTTAGGCCGGCATTGCAGTAATGCATATGCCATTTTGTAGCAGAATGTAGGGGGCGCTATATAAGTGACACAATTGATACTGTGACCCAATACAAACTTAATCTCTATTTATGTAAATATACCAACTACTGTGAAAATAAGTGATCCAAAAAAGTCAGTGATTTTGACACTCGCACCTCAATGATCATATGCCATTTATTTTAAATGATGTCCTAATGTAGAGGTCTCCAAACATTCTAAACAAAGGGGCAGTTTACTATCCTTCAAACTTTAGAGGACTGGACTGTGGCCAGCAGGAGTTAACGGCATCTCCTATTTGGTGTCAGTGGGAGGAATAGTGACCCATCATTGGTGTCAGTGGGAGGAATAGGGCCCATTATTGGTTTCAGTGGAAGGAATAGTGCTCTCATTATTGGTGTCAGTGGCAAGAATAGTGCTCCCATTATTGATGTCGGTGGGGGGAATAGTGCTCCCATTATTGGTGTCGGTGGGGGGAATAGTGCTCCCATTATTGGTGTCGGGAGGAATAGTGCTCCCATTATTGGTGTCGGTGGGGGGAATAGTGCTCCCATTATTTGGGGTCGGTGGGGGGAATAGTGTTCCCATCATTGGTGTCGGTGGGGGGAATAGTGCTCCCATTATTGGTGTCGGTGGGAGAAATAGTACTCCCATTATTGGTGTCGGTGGGAGAAATAGTACTCCCATTATTGGTGTCGGTGGGAGAAATAGTGCTCCCATTATTGGTGTCGGTGGGAGGAATAGTGCTCCCATTATTGGTGTCAGTGGGAGGAATAGTGCTCTCATCATTGGTGTCAGTGGGAGGAATAGTGCTCCCATTATTGGTGTCAGTGGGAGGAATAGTGCTCTCATCATTGGTGTCAGTGGGAGGAATAGGGCCCATTATTGGTGTCAGTGGGAGGAATAGTGCCCCATCGATGTCAGTGGGAGGAATAGTGCTCCCATTATTGGTGTCAGTGGGGGGAATAGTGTTCCCATTATTGGTGTCAGTGAGAAGAATAGTGCTCCCATTATTGGTGTCAGTGAGAGGAATAGTGCTCCCATTATTGGTGTCGGTGGGAGGAATAGTGCCCCATCGATGTCAGTGGGAGGAATAGTGCTCCCATTATTGATGTCGGTGGGGGGAATAGTGCTCCCATTATTGGTGTCAGTGGGAGGAATAGTGCTCTCATCATTGGTGTCAGTGGGAGGAATAGGGCCCATTATTGGTGTCAGTGGGAGGAATAGGGCCCATTATTGGTGTCAGTGGGAGGAATAGTGCCCCATCTATGTCAGTGGGAGGAATAGTGCTCCCATAATTCGTATCGATGGAAGCAATAGTGCCTCATTGTCAGAGGCAGGAGCTATGCCCCACTCTTGCTGACAGTGGAGTGAATAATGTCCCAAGGGCCAGATAAAAGCAAGCAAAGTGCAGCAGTTTGGAGACAACTGTGTTGTAATGCACTAACATGCATTGTGGTGTGCTTCATCTGCAAAAAGGATGTAGGCAGTAGTGTATTTAGGTTTTGTGCTGCCCTAGGCCTGACTAATCTCGTGCACCCCCTAATTTATATATGACCCACCCCTTCCTGTCAAGGCCACACCCCTTTCTGTTTAAGACCCGCCCTGAATTTTTCAAAAGTGGGGACACTAGTTCTGAGGGGGGGGGGGGGGGGCGGGGGGAATGGATTTCCTTTTTTTTCAAAGATTTCCTCTCACTTCCTGTTTGGCTATGGGGCAGGAAGTGAAGGAAAATCTCTGCAGTGGGACAAGGATGGTAAAAAAACAAACTGAGAGGGACTATAATCCTCCCTTACTCTATCCAAAATGAAAAAAAAAAAAAAGAGTTGCCTATAGTTCTACTTTAAGCACAAATTTCTGATAATTTTATGGAGAGGACTAAGAAGATATAACCATGCCAATGATGCAGCAGAAAACATATAGCACAGTGAGGAAGGTTTGTGGTCCAGGATTATAGGACAGTCAAAATTAGAAGCAGCCCCCCCCACAGTTGCGGAATGCCGGGCGTCCGCATACCGAAAGCAGTGCGGCCGCTTTACGGGGGCGCTAAACTATTTTGCGTCTCAGCCCAGTCGGCCTCATAAGACTGGCGCTACACTAACAGTGTAGCGCAAGCCGGCGGGGACTCTTTCTGTGCTGCCCCCCTGCAAAGTGCTGCCCTAGGCATGGGCCTTGTTGGCCTAGGCCAGGATACAGCTTTGGATGTAGGTCCATTGCACTGCATTCAAACTAAGTGGGCTGCTTTAATGCAACGCACATTAATGTGCAATGTAATGGACATTAACATATTATATTGCGTTGGGCTGCACAGGTATGAAGGGGCCCTAAAAGTTAGTGTCTTTTTAGGGATCTACAGGTCCTTCTCAAAAAATTAGCATATTGTGATAAAGTTCATTATTTTCTGTAATGTACTGATAAACATTAGACTTTCATATATTTTAGATTCATTACACACAACTGAAGTAGTTCAAGCCTTTTCTTGTTTTAATATTGATGATTTTGGCATAGAGCTCATGAAAACCCCAAAATCCTATCTCAAAAAATTAGCATATTTCATCCGACCAATAAGAGAAAAGTGTTTTTAATACAAAAAAAGTCAACCTTCAAATAATTATGTTCAGTTATGCACTCAATACTTGGTCGGGAATCCTTTTGCAGAAATGACTGCTTCAATGCGGCGTGGCATGGAGGCAACCAGCCTGTGGCACTGCTGAGGTGTTATGGAGGCCCAGGATGCTTCGATAGCGGCCTTAAGCTCATCCAGAGTGTTGGGTCTTGCGTCTCTCAACTTTCTCTTCCCAATATCCCACAGATTCTCTATGGGGTTCAGGTCAGGAGAGTTGGCAGGCCAATTGAGCACAGTAATACCATGGTCAGTAAACCATTTACCAGTGGTTTTGGCACTGTGAGCAGGTGCCAGGTCGTGCTGAAAAATGAAATCTTCATCTCCATAAAGCTTTTCAGCAGATGGAAGCATGAAGTGCTCCAAAATCTCCTGATAGCTAGCTGCATTGACCCTGCCCTTGATAAAACACAGTGGACCAACACCAGCAGCTGACATGGCACCCCAGACCATCACTGACTGTGGGTACTTGACACTGGACTTCAGGCATTTTGGCATTTCCCTCTCCCCAGTCTTCCTCCAGACTCTGGCACCTTGATTTCCGAATGACATGCAAAATTTGCTTTCATCCGAAAAAAGTACTTTGGACCACTGAGCAACAGTCCAGTGCTGCTTCTCTGTAGCCCAGGTCAGGCGCTTCTGCCGCTGTTTCTGGTTCAAAAGTGGCTTGACCTGGGGAATGCGGCACCTGTAGCCCATTTCCTGCACACGCCTGTTCACGGTGGCTCTGGATGTTTCTACTCCAGACTCAGTCCACTGCTTCCGCAGGTCCTCCAAGGTCTGGAATCGGTCCTTCTCCACAATCTTCTTCAGGGTCCGGTCACCTCTTCTCGTTCTGCAGCGTTTTCTGCCACACTTTTTCCTTCCCACAGACTTCCCACTGAGGTGCCTTGATACAGCACTCTGGGAACAGCCTATTCGTTCAGAAATTTCTTTCTGTGTCTTACCCTCTTGCTTGAGGGTGTCAATGATGGCCTTCTGGACAGCAGTCAGGTCGGCAGTCTTACCCATGATTGCGGTTTTGAGTAATGAACCAGGCTGGGAGTTTTTAAAAGCCTCAGGAATCTTTTGCAGGTGTTTAGAGTTAATTAGTTGATTCAGATGATTAGGTTAATAGCTCGTTTAGAGAACCTTTTCATGATATGCTAATTTTTTGAGATAGGAATTTTGGGTTGTCATGAGCTGTATGCCAAAATCATCAATATTAAAACAAGAAAAGGCTTGAACTACTTCAGTTGTGTGTAATAAATCTAAAATATATGAAAGTCTAATGTTTATCAGTACATTACAGAAAATAATGAACTTTATCACAATATGCTAATTTTTTGAGAAGGACCTGTATATGAAAACTGCAATAATCTCCGGAGCCTTAAAGTGGAAGTTTAGTCAGAAAATTAAGTCTTGCTGGCCCCTTTTGCAGTCATAGCTATGTAAAACAATAAAAAAAAGTGCCTATACTGTTTAAGATCCAGTAATACACTGTCTCGCCCTGCTCTGCACAGGCTCAGGTACTCTCTATTTTTTGGCACTGTGCCAAAATGTAGATTTCAATCTGCTGACAGCCTAAAGATTTACTGCTGCTCGGGGGCTCTGGGCTTCAGCAAAATGGTAGCCTCCAACAAGAAGAAACAGAATAATGCTTGAAGAAATTTACAGCACAAACTAATTTTGGTAGCAAAATGGAATAGTGGAATCTATGTTTCTTGCTAAAGAACATTATTTTTTTTTATCAAGTTTTTATGGGTAAAGTTCCGCTTTAAGCTGGCCATATACTAGTACATTTTCAAACAAACATTCATACCAAAATTCTTAGTACATTGGATGAAAATGATTCGAATGCACTTTAAAAAACATTTGCCTTCAACATTCGATTTTGGAGTGAATAGAGTTTCCTGATTGAAAACCACATTTTTGTTCATTTGTTTGAGAAAACTGTTCTGGTCATTGCAAAAAACAAATGTTGATTTGACTCCTCTAAGGAATGGAAAAAAAAAAGGCTCTTAAAATTCTACTAGTGTATGGGCAGCTTTATCCAGTTAGTAAAAACATGGGAATGGCAATACTTGGCTGCCAATAACGAGTAAATGGAACAATAAAAGATGTGTTATGATTGGTTATTAAGTTTGTACATTGCATATGCAATGTGAAAGTGGCTGCATGGTTTCCTTTTACTGTAAAATCTGATATTTGAAAACCGATTAATGTTATCTTCCTCGCTATGAGCTCCTCTTATCTGCATTCTCTTTTTGTAGCAGAATAGTTGGGAGATCCTGCTACACTTCTTTACAGAATGATGCTGGCCTGTGTCTGCATATTACATTGGCAATAGGATCCTTATTTTATCCAGGAAGAACAAAGGACTTGTGTTAATTTGCATGTCATTGCACAGTGTGACCAGCAGAGGGAAGATTACAGTCATTATATCGGTGAAGGAGTGCACAGTAGCTCATGAGTGCAAAAGGCATTTATTCTCTCATTACAGTTTAAACGGTAATCTAGAACGACACTTAGCTTCATGCATTCAATAATAAGCTGCAAATGGTTACGTGAAATAAATGTGCATAATTGCACTACCAAGAGTGCATTCCTCTCCACTAAGAGAAACAATGGCAATCAGCTGGAAAAATCAGCAGAGCAGTGACTTAGGCCTGTTCACGTCGTTGGCGCACTACCACAACACGCTTTGGTGCAAATGTAGAGATATTCATTCTAAATGGCAGCCCAACGCACCTTGCTGACGTATGTGCATTGCAGCACACCACAATAAATGGTGATGCACTACCATGCATTTAAAACACTGCTGTCCTCAGAGATTCTGAGTGACATTTGGTGATGTCAGTACTGTGCTGCTCACTGTTCTCCATGCTGAAGAAGAAACTGTAACTGAGGACCTGCAGTGGCATCTCTCTGGTGTCATGCTATCCCGCTGGTATCGTGTTTCACACTGGTATCATTGTCTCACTCTGGTGTCATGGTGCTACCACGTTCTGTGCATCACTCTGGTGTCATGGTGTTACCACGATACTGTGCATCACTCTGGTGTCATGGTGCTACCACGATACTGTGCATCACTCTGGTGTCATGGTGTTACCACGATACTGTGCATCACTCTGGTGTCATGGTGCTACCACGATACTGTGCATCACTCTGGTGTCATGGTGCTACCACGATACTGTGCATCACTCTGGTGTCATGGTGTTACCACGATACTGTGCATCTCTCTGGTGTCATGGTGTTACCACGATACTGTGCATCACTCTGGTGTCATTGTGTTACCACGATACTGTGCATCTCTCTGGTGTCATGGTGTTACCACGATACTGTGCATCTCTCTGGTGTCATGGTGCTACCACGATACTGTGCATCACTCTGGTGTCATTGTGTTACCACGATACTGTGCATCTCTCTGGTGTCATGGTGTTACCACGATACTGTGCATCACTCTGGTGTCATGGTGTTACCACGATACTGTGCATCACTCTGGTGTCATGGTGTTACCACGATACTGTGCATCACTCTGGTGTCATGGTGTTACCACGATACTGTGCATCTCTCTGGTGTCATGGTGTTACCACGATACTGTGCATCACTCTGGTGTCATGGTGTTACCACGATACTGTGCATCACTCTGGTGTCATGGTGTTACCACGATACTGTGCATCTCTCTGGTGTCATGGTGTTACCACGATACTGTGCATCACTCTGGTGTCATGGTGTTACCACGATACTGTGCATCACTCTGGTGTCATGGTGCTACCACGATACTGTGCGTCACTCTGGTGTCATTGTGTTACCACGATACTGTGCATTACTCTGGTGTCATGGTGTTACCACGATACTGTGCATCACTCTGGTGTCATGGTGCTACCACGATACTGTGCATCACTCTGGTGTCATGGTGCTACCACAATACTGTGCATCACTCTGGTGTCATTATGTTACCACAATACTGTGCATCTCTCTGGTGTCATGGTGCTACCACGATACTGTGCATCACTCTGGTGTCATGGTGTTACCACGATACTGTGCATCACTCTGGTGTCATGGTGTTACCACGATACTGTGCATCACTCTGGTGTCATTGTGTTACCACGATACTGTGCATCACTCTGGTGTCATGGTGCTACCACGATACTGTGCATCACTCTGGTGTCATGGTGCTACCACGATACTGTGCGTCACTCTGGTGTCATGGTGCTACCACGATACTGTGCATCACTCTGGTGTCATGGTGTTACCACGATACTGTGCATCACTCTAGTGTCATGGTGCTACCACGATGCTGTGCATCACTCTGGTGTCATGGTGCTACCACGATACTGTGCATCACTCTGGTGTCATGGTGTTACCACGATACTGTGCATCACTCTGGTGTCATGGTGTTACCACGATACTGTGCATCACTCTGGTGTCATGGTGTTACCACGATACTGTGCATCTCTCTGGTGTCATGGTGTTACCACGATACTGTGCATCACTCTGGTGTCATTGTGTTACCACGATACTGTGCATCTCTCTGGTGTCATGGTGTTACCACGATACTGTGCATCTCTCTGGTGTCATGGTGCTACCACGATACTGTGCATCACTCTGGTGTCATTGTGTTACCACGATACTGTGCATCTCTCTGGTGTCATGGTGTTACCACGATACTGTGCATCACTCTGGTGTCATGGTGTTACCACGATACTGTGCATCACTCTGGTGTCATGGTGTTACCACGATACTGTGCATCACTCTGGTGTCATGGTGTTACCACGATACTGTGCATCTCTCTGGTGTCATGGTGTTACCACGATACTGTGCATCACTCTGGTGTCATGGTGTTACCACGATACTGTGCATCACTCTGGTGTCATGGTGCTACCACGATACTGTGCGTCACTCTGGTGTCATTGTGTTACCACGATACTGTGCATTACTCTGGTGTCATGGTGTTACCACGATACTGTGCATCACTCTGGTGTCATGGTGCTACCACGATACTGTGCATCACTCTGGTGTCATGGTGCTACCACAATACTGTGCATCACTCTGGTGTCATTATGTTACCACAATACTGTGCATCTCTCTGGTGTCATGGTGCTACCACGATACTGTGCATCACTCTGGTGTCATGGTGTTACCACGATACTGTGCATCACTCTGGTGTCATGGTGTTACCACGATACTGTGCATCACTCTGGTGTCATTGTGTTACCACGATACTGTGCATCACTCTGGTGTCATGGTGCTACCACGATACTGTGCATCACTCTGGTGTCATGGTGCTACCACGATACTGTGCGTCACTCTGGTGTCATGGTGCTACCACGATACTGTGCATCACTCTGGTGTCATGGTGTTACCACGATACTGTGCATCACTCTAGTGTCATGGTGCTACCACGATGCTGTGCATCACTCTGGTGTCATGGTGCTACCACGATACTGTGCATCACTTGGTGTCATGGTGCTACCACGATACTGTGCATCACTCTGGTGTCATGGTGTTACCACGATACTGTGCATCACTCTGGTGTCATGGTGTTACCACGATACTGTGCATCACTCTGGTGTCATGGTGTTACCACGATACTGTGCATCACTCTGGTGTCATGGTGTTACCACGATACTGTGCATCTCTCTGGTGTCATGGTGTTACCACGATACTGTGCATCACTCTGGTGTCATGGTGTTACCACGATACTGTGCATCACTCTGGTGTCATGGTGCTACCACGATACTGTGCGTCACTCTGGTGTCATTGTGTTACCACGATACTGTGCATCACTCTGGTGTCATGGTGTTACCACGATACTGTGCATCACTCTGGTGTCATGGTGCTACCACGATACTGTGCATCACTCTGGTGTCATGGTGTTACCACGATACTGTGCATCACTCTGGTGTCATGGTGCTACCACGATACTGTGCATCACTCTGGTGTTATGGTGCTACCACGATACTGTGCATCACTCTGGTGTCATGGTGCTACCACGATACTGTGCATCACTCTGGTGTCATGGTGTTACCACGATACTGTGCATCACTCTGGTGTCATGGTGCTACCATGATACTGTGCATCACTCTGGTGTCATGGTGTTACCACGATACTGTGCATCACTCTGGTGTCATGGTGCTACCACGATACTGTGCATCACTCTGGTGTCATGGTGCTACCACGATACTGTGCATCACTCTGGTGTCATGGTGCTACCACGATACTGTGCATCACTCTGGTGTCATGGTGCTACCACGATACTGTGCATCACTCTGGTGTCATGGTGTTACCACGATACTGTGCATCACTCTGGTGTCATGGTGCTACCATGATACTGTGCATCACTCTGGTGTCAAGGTATCACACTGGTTTTTGCCATTTCTCTGGTGACATAGCGTCATGATAGTGTCAGGTCATCACTCTGGTTTTGTAACGTGTCTCACTCTGGTATCATGGCATTATTCTGGTGTCATGGTGTTACTGTGGCAATGTGCCTTTCCTCTGGTGTCATGGCATTACACTGGAATCCTGGCATCACTCTGGTGACATAGAGTCCCTCTGGTAACATCTCTTACTCTGGCAATATGGCAGAGCTCTGGTGACATGATGTTACTGTGGCAATGTGTGTAACTCTAGTGTCATGGTGGGACTTTTCTATTATTCCATCACTCTGCTTTCATGGTGTCACTTTGGTTTTATGACGTCTGTGATGTCATGCTGTTCCCCATGTTACCATGGCAATGTGCATTACTCTGGTGTCATGGTTTCACTCTGGTTCTTAGTTGTCATGGCATCTTTGGTAACTTGTCTCACTCTGGCACCAGTCTGATGTCATGATGTCCCTCTAGCAACATGTCTCACTCTAGTGTTATGGCACAACTATGGTTTTATGAAATCACTCTGGCATCATTCTGCAGTCATGGTGTCACTGATTTTAGGGCATCACTCTGGTGTCATGTCCCACTGTTATTGTTTCTCACTCTGGTGTCATGGTTTTACCATTATAATATGCATCACTGGTGTCATAGTATCATTCTGGTTTCATGGCATCACTCTGGAGCCAAGGAGTCCCTCTGGCAATGTCTCTTACTCTGGTATTATGGCAGAACTCTGGTGCCATGATGTTAATGTGGAAATGTGTTCTCACACTGGTGTCATGACATAACTTTGGTTTTATGCCACCATTCTGGTGTCATGGGATCACTCTGGCATCATGGCAACAGTCTGCTGTCATGGTGTGTCTCTGGTTTTATGGCTTCTCTCTGGTGTCTTGCTGTCCCCCCTGGTATTGTGTTTTACTCTGGTGACCTGGGATCACTGTGGTAGCTTGTCTCACTCTGGTCTCATGGTGATACCATGGTAATGTGCATAGCTCTGTCTGTTTTTTTTAGCCTCACTGGTTTTATGACATCACACTACTGTCATGGATTTTACAGTATCATGCCGATTCTCTGGTATCATTGTCTCAATCTGGTGTCATGGTGTTACCATGATAATGTGCATCACTCTGGTATTATGGCAGAACTCTGGTGCCATAGTTATACTGTGGAAATGTGTCTCAAGCTGGTGTCATGGGATCACTATGGCATCAGTCTGCTGTCCCCTGGTATCATGGCATTACTCCAGTTTTATGGCATCACTCTGGTTTTATGGCATCACTTTGGTGCTGTGGCAACACAATCTGGTATCCTGGCATCATTCTGCTGTCACTCTGATTTTACTTTATCTCTGGTGTCATGACATTACTCTTACTCTGGTAATGTGTCTCGCTCTGGTGTCATAGCATTTCTCTAGTTTTATGACATCACTCTGGCATCATATCGTCACTCTGAGGTTGTGGTAACACTTACAGTGCCTTGAAAAAAGTATTCATACCCCATGATATTTTCCACATTTTGTCATGTTACAACCGAAAACGTAAATGGATTTTATATGATAGACCAACACAAAGTGGCACATAAATATGAAGTGAAAGGAAAAAGATAAATTGTTTTCAAAAATGTTTACAAATATCCGAAAATTGTGGCGTGCATTTGTATTCAGGCCCCTTTCACACTGGCGGACCGTTCAGGTCTGCCTGTCAGTTTTTTTAGGCGGACCTGAACGGACGCTCTGTGCACCTCCTATGGAGCCACGGATGTCAGCGGTGACATGCCCGCTGACATCCGACTTGTTTCGATCCGCCAAAGTGTAATGGAGGAAAACCCTATTTTCCATCCGTCTGGCGGATCGGATGACAACGGACTCTACGGTCCGTCGTCATCCGATCCTTCATAGGGGAGAGCGCCGCTCTGAAAGGTCGGTCCCTGCACAATGTGCGGAGACAGACCTGTCATCTGTCTGCTCAGCGGGGATCGGCAGAGCGATCCCCGATGAGCAAAGCGGAGCCTGCAGACGGACAGCCCCGTGTGAAAGGGCCCTTACTCTGACACCCCAAACTAAAATCTAGTGGAACCAATTGCCTTCAGAAATCACCTAATTGGTAAATAAGAGATCAACTGTGTGTAATTTAATCTCAGTATAAATACAGCTGTTTTGTGAAGCCCTCAGAGGTTTGTTAGAGTACCTTATTGAACAAACAGCATTATGAAGGCCAGAAACACACCAGACAGGTCAGGGATAAAGTTGTGGAGAAGTTTTAAGCAGAGTTAGGTTATAAAAAAAAAAAAAAAAAATCAAGCTTTGAACATCTCCCAGTGCAGGCGCTATTTTTAGCGCTAAAGCGCCTCAGTGTGAAAGCAGCCTTAATCAGAGAAGCAGCCAAGAAGCCCATGGTAACTCTGGAGAAGCTGCAGAGATCCACAGCTCAGGTGGGAGAATCTGTCCACAGGACAACTTTTAGTCGTACACTCCACAAATCTAGACTTTATAGAAGAATGGCAAGAAGAAAGCCATTGTTAAAGAAAGCCATGAGAAGTCCCATTTGCAATTTGCGAGAAGCCATGTGGGGGACACAGCAAACATGTGGAAGAAGGTGCTCTGGTCAGATGAGACCAAAATTGAACTGTTTGGCCTAAAAGCAAAATGATATGTGTGGAAGAAAACTAACACTTCACATCACCCTGAACACACCATCCCCACTGTGAAACACGGTGGTGGCAGCATCATGTTGTGGAGATGCTTTTCTTCAGCAGGGACAGGGAAGCTGATCAGAGTTGATGGGAAGATGGATTGATTCAAATACAGGTTAAACTTAGAAGAAAACCTGTTATGCCCTGTACACACGATTGGATTTTTCCATCGGAATTCCGATAAAGCTGACTTCCATCAGTCTTACCTACACACCATCAGACAAAATTCTGACCGTCCAAAACGCGGTGATGTAAAACACTCAGACGAGCCGAGAAAAATTAAGTTCAATGCTTCTGAGCATGTGTCGACTTGATTCAATGATTCTGAGCATACGTGGGTTTTTTCTCCGATGGAGTTCCACGCAGTCGATCGGAATTTCCTATAGTTTTTTTTTTCCCATCGGAAAAATTTAAAACATGTTCTATTTTTTTACACCGATAGGAAAAAAGTCCAATGGGGCCCACACACGATCGGTTTTTCTGATGAAAAAAACGATTGTGTGTACAGGGCATTAGAGTCTGCAAAAGACTTGAGACTGGGGTGGAGGTTCACCTTCTAGCAGGACAACGGCCCTAAACATACAGCCAGAGCTACAATGGAATGGTTTAGAATCACAGCATATTCATGTGTTAGAATGGCCCAGTCAAAGTTCAGACCTAAATCCAATTGAGAATCTGTGGCAAGACTTGAAAATTGCTGTTCACAGACGCTCTCCATCCAATCTGACAGAGTTTGAGCTATTTTGCAAAGAAGAATGGGCAAAATCTCACTCTCTAGATGTGCAAAGCTGGTAGAGACATCCCAAAAAGACTTGCAGCTGTAATTACAGTGAAAGGTGGTTCTACAAAGTATTGACTCAGGGGGGCTGAATACAAATGCACGCCACACTTTTCAGATATTTATTTGTAAAAAAACATTAAAACCATTTATCTTTTTTGTTCCACTTTACAATTATGTGCCACTTTGTGTTGGTCTATAACATAAAATCCCAACAACATACATTAAAGTTTTTGGTTGTAACATGAAAAAATTGGGAAAATTTCAGGGGGTATGAATACTTTTTCAAGGCACTGTACCTCCTTTATGAAAGTAGCTTGTTTGTGTAATATAGAGCAGTGCTACACTAGTTTATTTGGCCAGTAAGTGTCCTTATCTGTAAAACATGGTGTCACTCTGCTGAAATGATTTACTATCATCACATAGTAACTTTGATAGAATGGAATCGCGGGACTATAGCAATGAAATCAGCTCGGTACCCCTGTAGTACTCTAGTAACAAATCTTGCTATGCTACCTCTGTAACCTTCATGATTATTATACCACATTTCAAGCACCCACCAGGCCTCACTGGAGGTCCAAATAAAACTTTGCCTAAGAGCCTGGAGTTTAGGTGACCTTTCTTGGCTGATAATTGGCTGGGGGTAACGGCGTCTTTTCTCACACACCCTCCCTGCACAACTTTTTATAAAAGGGGCCTACTGTCACAAATCTTCAGCATGGCCTGAACTGCCTCCAGTGTAAACACCGGCCTACAGAGGCGGCCATTAGCAGAGCCACTTAGCCTGGAACCACAGTTTCTGTGGTGCCCGCAATTAGCCTTCAACCTGAGTGAGACGTGGGTCCAAACAAGGAGCTCTTGACAGGCCTTGTTAAACCAACTAAAAAAGTGCATTGTTTCAAGAGGACTGATTGCCCTGCTGACCTGAGCTTCCTAAAATAAATCCCTCTGACCTCTGGTCCAGACGGAGTAATGGAGACACAGACAGGACACAGAGGCTCATGTACAGGGCCTGGTGATGGATGTCTTCCGTGCCTTATGTTTGTTTATCGGGCTGTCCTGAGGGTTTGGGGAAGTGCTTTAGGAAATATACGTCTGTTCGGCTGCACAAACATGGGACTTGCTCCCGCAGGTGTAAAGGGGCCATCACAGACAATGACTGGCTACAAACAGGCTACGTTCTACAAATGTTTTCCAAAAATGTGTAATGAAAGCTAAACTTCTGGCAAAGCATTAAATATATATATAAGGAAGCTGCATTATATGCAAAGAGATTGGTACATCTGGTCATCCAGGCTCCAGCCATGAGATTTATACAGCTTTGCCACACAGCACAGTCCTGTCAGGCAGGAGACCTGATTTTTCTTTGCGACAGTTCAGTAACACTTACAAGTCTTGTCCCTCCCTTGCCCTGTGACCAGACAGTGAAAGGAGAATCACTCTGCTTGCTCCTTCTATCAGCATGTCCCTTGTTGACACATGAGCACTGCAGCACCCCTGATTAGCTTCTATTGCTGCTTATCTCTCTAGTCTGAGCACTGCTGCAAGGATTGCAACAGCCTGATGCCAGGTCAAATTCAGTTACATACACTGCTTACAAAATAATAAAATTATTGATATATTAAAAAATAGCTGCATTTATTTGTGTCTTTTATATCTGCCTGGAGTTCAGATTTAAGAATGAAAGAGAATTAAATTGGATGAAAACCCAAAATGAATAGTAACAATCAGGGCTTTTTTTCTCAGACAATAGGTGCAGGAACTCCCCTTTTCCGAGTCACTTGTTTTCTCCGCCCCCTACCCACCTCCGAGCAGCGTCCCTTTGTTCCATCCCCTACCCACCTCCGAACAACGTCCCTTGGTTCCATCCCCTACCCACCTCCGAGCAACGTCCCTTGGTTCCATCCCCTACCCACCTCCGAGCAGCGTCCCTTGGTTCCATCCCCTACCCACCTCCGAGCAGCGTCCCTTTGTTCCATCCCCTACCCACCTCCAAGCAACGTCCCTTGGTTCCATCCCCTACCCACCTCCAAGCAGCGTTCCTTTGTTCCACCCTCTACCCACCTCCAAGCAACGTCCCTTGGTTCCATCCCCTACCCACCTCCGAGCAGCGTCCCTTTGTTCCATCCCCTACCCACCTCCGAGCAGCGTCCCTTGGTTCCATCCCCTACCCACCTCCGAGCAACGTCCCTTGGTTCCATCCCCTACCCACCTCCAAGCAACGTCCCTTGGTTCCACCCCCTACCCACCTCCAAGCAGCGTTCCTTTGTTCCATCCCCTACCCACCTCCAAGCAATGTCCCTTGGTTCCATCCCCTACCCACCTCTGAGCAGCGTCCCTTTGTTCCATCCCCTACCCACCTCCGAGCAGCGTCCCTTTGTTCTATCCCCTACCCACCTCCGAGCAACGTCCCTTGGTTCCATCCCCTACCCACCTCCCAGTACCGCCCCTTTTAGACAATACAGAACCAAGTATCATTTTGTTGTGCTAAGTAATTTGTATGGAATTTGGTTTTCCCTTCAGCCAGCAACTATAGATCCCCCTAACAATGTACCACCCACAACAAAATCCCCCCCCCCCCCAGCAACAATAGACTCCCGGCAGCATCAACAGATCTCCGCACAGCCAGCATTAATAGACTCTCTGGCAGCCATCAACAATAGACCCTCCCCCAACAGTAGATCTCCTTCAGCAACAATAAACCCCCCTGCAAAAATAGATTCCCTCCAGCTAGAATAGATCCGCCAGCAGTGAGCATCAATACCCTGCAGCACACCCCAGAACCCCTTGCCATTACATAAGTCAGTCCAGGAGGTGCCAGAACTGCGTTCCCCCGCGTTCCAGTGGAAAAAACCTTGGTAACAATATCCTATTCAATTCAGCAACTACCACCTAGGCTGCGATCTTAAAAGTTACCCATTTTTGTATGTATTGAAACGCATTTAAATAAAGAATTTATAAATCAAAAAACCTAAATGGATTATTAATTTGCACTGTGTATCATAAATAATCATCAAAACGTTTCCCTCTTTTGTAGTTATTAAAATACATTTAACCACTTAAAGACCCTCTACCGCAGATATACTGCGGCAAGCTCTATTGTGCGAAGCAACGTACCTGCCAGAGAAGGAGCCAATTGGTGGGTCCGGCGGACGCAATGTCGGCCGGGACCCGCCGATCGTTCCTCAGAAAGGCAGAACAGCAAAATATCCCATAGTTTGTAGACGCGATAACTTTCGCGCAAACTAATCAATATATGCCTATTGGGATTTTTTTTTTTAACAAAAATATGTAGCAGAATACATACTGGCCTAAATTGATTTTTTTTATTGGATATGTTTTATAGCAGAAAGTAAAAAATATTGTTGTTTTTTTTTCAAAATTGTTGCTCTTTTTTTGTTACTAGCACGAAAAATAAAAATAACACAGAGGTGATCAAATACCACCAAAAGAAGACTCTACTTGGGAAAAAAATGACATACATTTTATTTGGGTACTGTGGCGCACTTGTCAGTTAAAGTAACGCAGTGCTGTATCGCAAAAAATGGCCTGGTCCTTAAGGGGGTAAAACCTTCCGGGGCTGAAGTGGTTAAATAAAGAATTTCTAAAATAAAAAACCCAAATGGATTAAATTAATTTGCTAAAGCACTGTCTATCATAAATAACAGCGTTTTTTTTTAAATAAAATATGTTTTTCACCTTTTTTCCATTCTTTGTTGGATTCCAGTGCTGCTCATCTTCTGCAGCTTGTTTTAGCCACTTCTTGTCAACTGCATGCCATTGCTCTAGACCAGTTTCCTGAGGGTCAGTTCACACCACATGCAGTCCAGTGCGTTTTTTTGTTCTGCATCAAAAACCCATGGAAAAGTAGGTTATATGGTTTTCAATGGCATAGTTGACACCGGTGTTTGCAGTTTCAGTGCGTTCCAGTTTAGAGACAAAAGTAGAACATGCTGCATTTTTCCTGCACTGGAACATTGTAAAACACATCTGGAACGCACCAAAAAGGCACTGGAACCCACATGACCTTATTTAAGGTTAAGAAAAAAGAGGGGAAAATGCACCGGACTGCTTCAAAAACGCACTGGAACGCATCCAAAAACGTGTCAAAAACGCGCATGTAGAAAAGCATCTGGAACGCATCCGGACTGCGTTTCTATGATGTGAACTGGCCCTTAAGGTTAAGAAAAAAAGTGGGGGAAATTGCACTGGACTGCATTAAAAACGCACCAAAAGTGCATCAAAAACGCACTGGACTGCATCAAAAATTAGTCGAAAAAGCGCATGCAGAAAAAGCATCTGGAACGCATCCGCACTGTGTTTTCTATGGTGTGCACTGGACCTGTTAATGATAACAGTGGATAAAGCCTGCATGTTGTGTCTCGGGTAGGGCTGCTTGTAGTTTTCACCGGGGGCGCATGTGTCAGGGTGACAACGCAGGAGTACAACTGGGAGACAGTTGTCACCCTATAACAGGAAGTGCCTGAACAAGAACCTTCATGGGAGGATCTCCAAGTATTATTTTAATGAAAGCTGGCGCTGCAGATTTATACTGATTGAAAACAAGTAAATGAAATGATGCTAATACTTTTCATGTTGAATAGATTTAAATCTACTTCAATGTGAAAAAAATTAACAACATTTCCCTCAACATCAGTTATCTGGTTTTTACCAAACTCTATTGCAGATCTTTACCTGCGCCTGTCCTGTAAGTGTGGAGATGGGCTATTGCAACCATTTCTTCAAGCTGACTGCTCAGTGAGAGATTCTTCCTGCTATGATCACATAATCAGTTTCACAACTGTATTATTACCAGAAGCAGTGACTGGTCCTAATGCTAACATAATGGCATTTGCTAAAGCACGCACCGTGTTTTACAAACAGTTGCTATTTGTAAAAATACTTGTGTAGCGCCCTGCTCCCAATGACTGGGCGCTGTGTTAAATTTAGTGGGTGTCTGAGCCCATAGTTGGGATCAGATGCTAAATTGGCCTCTGTTCAGCTGTGGCTGTGCCTGACAGGATTTCCCACTGTTGCCTGTATGTGGCGATACCACCACAGGCCAGCGATGGAACATGGGCAGGTCATGGTGTATTAAGTGTCCTTTCCCAGGAACAGTCCAGTGGGAGTGGTGTCCCCGTTGGGCATGCTGGTAAGGGGTACTTAAGGGGCAGACGCCATCTTTTGGGGTCCTTCTCTCCCTCGTGGCCCTCCTGTCGCAAGGAGTGTGTTGTGTGATTTCGGCCCCGGGAACATGTTGGCCCGAGGCTGAAACTCTACAACTGCCTGGGGCCTACACTTTGAAGGTGATCCTGTGCTGTCTGTCCTGAGGGAGGAAGCCACTCACTGGAGGAAACCAGGGGAGGACCTGTCCTGGAGAAGACCGAGCGGAAGGCTGGTGTCTTGGGGAGGGCCTGGTAATTCTATTGGAGGATGCACCACAGCTAAAGTTACCTTGCAGTCTGCCGGGTCGGCTTAAGGGCTCTTTGACTGTTTGGCTGGAAGTTTGGGCGTTATGTCCTGTGGCAGAGGATCCCGGACTATCCTATTTAGTTGACAACCAGTCTGTGGCAGAGACAGGTCCTGATCATTGTCCGTGCATCATTCCGGCTGCTAGGCCAGGTGAGAGGGGCCTATCCGGGTGAGCAATACTCACTAGAGGAGGAGTGGTGAATGACTCTGTAGTTGAGAAGTTTTCCCCAGTGATCTGTACTGCGTAACCCGAACCTACCCCTTTCTCCTTCATCCCTCTACTATATTTCACAAGTTTCATGCAAAAGAAAATAAAACCTAACAGCAGAAGCTTTTACATCTTGTGTGGACATTGTTCTTACAGACTTTCTTCCCCTAGACAACGAATACTGAGGTAACGTGCAAGGCCCAAATTTAAACCAGCAGCTCCTACGGGGGTGTGCTACACTCATTTAAACCTTATTGATTCTTTGTTGCATCTTGGTGTTGTTGATCTCCTGCATGCTTTTTGAAGCCACTTCCTGTCTACATCCACTCTAGCAATGGCTGCATAGGATTTCTCAGGGTGGGTTTTCATGATGGTGACCACAGTGGACCATGCCTGTGTAATGTGTGTTGAAACAAACACTTGCAATCTTCATTGGAAGCCTTTGTGGCAAGGTGACAACACAGGAGCACAATCGGGAGACAGGGACAGAGCGTTGTCACTCTATAACAGGAAGTGCCTGTACAAGGACATTCATTGGAAGGATCACCAGAGATTATTTTCATTAAATCTGTAGATTCAATAATATTGAAAATGACATTAACAAGTAGAGTTTAAGTTTATGACATTTGAATGATTGTGTTTCCTTTTAAAAGAATTGTTACACTGAGACCTGCGGACATAGGAAGAAGGGTGCAGAGATAAGTAGCCAGAGACACCAATCCCATCTGCAGCTCTGGAAGCAGCATATTGCACGCATCACTTGGGGTAGGTGTTTAGAAGCCGCACATCAAAAAGGTCAGGCAGAGTTCAGGCATGTTTCAGCAGATGGAGCTGAGCCTCCCTAGAGAAATAATCAGTCTTACAGCAATAAGGGAAACACTGGGAGAAAAAGAGATTTTACAGGAATGCCGTACCCGGTATAACTGCTGGAAATAAAATCTTGCATAGTAATCTATATTTGTAACACCTGTATTAATATATTAAGGGTCATAAAGAGCTGTTACCCCTGAATGTGTATAATGGATAATTGTCATGGGGGTTGTGTTTTGACACCTGTGAGCAATGTGAACCCCCCGCCTGTGAGGTCACTTTTCTCCAGGCTCTGCTGTTTCTATAGGACTGTGTACATTGTTAGCTTTGGGTGGCGATTTAGGCGTACACAGGAAAAACAAAGCCTGGATAGGCGATTGGTGATCTGGGCGGCCCACCCGCCACCTGCATCCTGCACTGACCCACATAGGGCTAAGCTGACACATTCCTGCCCTCTCAGTGGCCTTTGTGCAGGTGTCTGACCTGTAAAAGGCACACCTGGGAGTAATCACACACGGGGATCCCTGGGGACGTGGGATGGTATGGAGAGAGGTGGTGGTGGCTTCTACTACAGATCAGGGAACGGACAAAGATGAACAACTGCCATGTAAATCACAGAGAATGCAAATACAGTCCTCTCACCACCTGGGTCTTTGCTAACTGATGGAGCCCAATGTAATATCCACCACTGCCGCCATGTCTGAAGCTCCTGGACAGCGATGAGCCAATAGATTTGCAGATCAAGTGCTCAGTGAATTGCAGATTTTTTGATGCTCCTAAACAAACCAAGCTATAAGGTATAGAGGGCTGCAATGACATGGGGCTGCACATTAAGTTCAGTATATATAACGTTACCGAAGACTGTCAGAGACTGCAGACATACTGATCTATATAGTTGTATAAAAATTGCGCTATTTATCTTTTTAAAAAGTGGTTTCCCCGCGTTAAACCTTTCATTTAATTTCAAAATTGCTACATTTGTAGATTTCAAAAGCCAATATAAATGAATAGTAGTGGTACAAATAAAAAAAGCAATTGAGGGTTTAACCAATATATATATATATATATATATATATGTATTTATATGTAGCACACATGACCCTTTCCTTGCCGTCCTCCGTTCGCAGTCGGGCACACCTGCTACTTGCCCGGTATCCCCCATAGTGTAGAGGGGCGAGCGGTTATTGTTTGGGCCTTGCAGCAGTTACCTCTCTCAAATGGATCCCTTGCTCCGTTGTGTAGGTAGAAGTTTCTCAGAATAAGGCCAATGTCCACACAGGAGTAAAACCTAAGCAGTAAGGTTTTATTCTTTATCTTTGCAGAAAACTTGAAGAGAAAGTAGGAAACAAGAGAAGTAGGGGAAGGTTCAGGTATAGAGTTGAGCAGACACCTGGATGTTCGGGTTCGACGGATTCGGCCGAACTTCGGAAAAAAGTTCGGGTTCGGGACCGAACTTTAACCCGAACCCGAACCCCATTGAAGTCAATGGGGACCCGGACTTCTAAGGACTAAAAAGGCTCTAAAAAAGTAATGGAAAGGGCTAGAAGGCTGCAAATGGCAGCAAAATGTTGTTAATAGCATGGCAAGTGCTCTGCAAACAAATGTGGATAGGGAAATAACTTAAAATAACAGAAAAAAAATAAAAACATTTAAAAATATGCTGGAAGCCCCCTTTTCAGCAGAAGAGGTACGGGAAGTCATTAAGAACCTCAGAAACTCAACGGCAAGATGCCACACATATGGTGGGAATGCCCCAGAATACGCCCTTTCTGGAATAAATTATTCAATTTAATGGATAAGCTATTGGGAAAATAAAATACTTTGAAATAAAAATGTAGCGGGGTGCTAAATTTAAGGGAAGTGTTTGAGTGGTAAATAGGCTCAAACACCCTAATTCTGTAGGATTCATGGACCATTTTGTCCTCGGGGGACAGTATTGGTGTGCAGTTCCCTGCGGCCTACAGGTGGCGCTGCCATGGTAGGCTAGGGTTGAACGCAGTGCTGTGCCTTTTGTGTCCCTTCTTGGCAGTAGTACAGCGGGCGGGGAACCTGCTGTGCATGCCGGGAGAGCATATAAAAGGGGCAGACCTTTGGCCTGGGGGCTGATGTCCAGTGGGGTCCACGCCCAGGTGCCTTCGGCCTGGGTGCATGTGTTCCTGTTCCATCTCGGGTACCTTTAGCCCGGGGTGAGGTACTATCCTGGAGTTCCTGCTGCCCTGGGTATGGAGGCCTAGGTGCGGGAGTAAAGCCTGGAGTCCAGAGCCTTCGTCTGGAGTCCGCTAAGGGTCGAGGAGTCTTAGGGTGCCGCCTCGTGTAGGGGACCATGTTCCAGGGAAGGGAGGATCATTCTGATGGACCGATGCGGGAGTCACGGTGAAGGAAGGGTCTGTTGACTCCCTGGAGAGATGTCTTCCCCTTGATATGGGCTAGGTTCGTAGAAGGAGAAGCTCAAGGTCATCTTGACTGTATCAGAGGCCTTATTCACCCGGCCCGTGGCAGGGGCCTTATACACCCTGGTCTGTGGCAGAGACCAAAGTTCTCCAGGTCCGTGTAGGGTTGCCACCTCATCCCTTTAAACCCGAACACATATCAATTAAACAGGTTCTGTGGCTGATTAAGTTGGTAATTAAACTCACTTGGTGCCTTATCTGCATTCAATTAGCCTCATAACCTGTGTAAGTCATATGTGTTCGGTTTTAAAGGGATGAGGTGGCAACCCTACGTCCGTGGCAGGGGCCTTGTACACCCGGTCTGTGGCAGAGACCAACCTCAAGGTCTGTGGCAGAGACCGTGCACCTAAAACTGTTTGAGAAACCTAAGCAGTGAAGTGAATGTGCTATGTTTGTGCCTGGACCTCCTCCACACCTTAAGCTGTCCTGTTTCTTTGCTCTAACCTTTTCTATCCAAGTAGAGTTTATTTTGCCATGAGAGAATAAGAGTTGTAATTTCAGCTGGTGTGGACATTGACTTTACTGGGAATTAAAGGACTTGCCTCTACCTACACTAGAGGTAAGAATCATCCTCTGGAGGAGTTTTGACTCCGGCTGTGGACACGGCCCGTCAAGTACACCGCTCAACCTCTTTATATAGGAGGGTACGGGCTGGTAGTGCGGTGTGCCTTTCTCCCTCCTGCGAGGAGCCAACAACATAAAGGCAGGTAAGGGGGAAAGGATCTGTGCGCTACAAAAAAATAAAAAATAAATTATAATCTTGACCTAGGAGGACGAGGTCCATATGGAGTAGGAGGTTGAGGTGGCGGCGGTGGAGGAGGACGAGGTAGCCAACACTGGTTCAAAAATACAACAATGGCTGGGTAAGGCCGTGTCATGGATATGCATTAATGTCTGTCTGCCATCTTACCTTTCCTCCTCATGTGTTCATCTTAGAGACCAGACCTCCTTCACCTGGCTTCCTTTATAATCTCCTCCCAGCCAGACTCCACCCCAGGCCCTATCACAGAACACTATATTAACCTGTGCACTGCAAGCCTGCTTTGCTGATCAATGTGTTTGGGTTCCTGCCTGCCGTGTGCTACGTCTGTCTCTCTGTTATACATTTGGCTTGTCCCCGAATATCCCTGTCTGCTCGTGACCCTTGACCTTCGGCTTGTCCTTCGTTTTCCTTGTCTGCTTGTGGCCCTTGACCTTCAGCTTGTTATTCGTTACTCTTATATCTTGTGCTGCTGCTTCCCCTCTTTTCCCCTTATCCTACGGGGCGTGAGCTAGGAGACTCTAGGGGCCGCGACCTGGACCCAGCCTGCGGCATAACATCCTCACCACTAGAGGCTCTGGAGAAGACCTGCTGGGTCTTAGACTCTGCGCCCTGGGGAATCTTGGCTCTAGCTTCCTATAGGATCCCGGTTGTGCTCCTCTGGTCCCGCTTTCCACAACCACCCAGTTTCCTATCCGCAGCAGTCAGCCATAGGGTTCACTACCTTGCAGTGCACTCCTGTCCCCCTACGGTGTGCATCTGTCACCTGGCCATAGGTGACCTGACAGGCCGGTGATGTGTCGAATTCTGTCCCCCGTCAAATAGTGTCCACCCTGTACTGCGCTTGCTCAGTATGTAGGACAAGGGGATTTCAAAAATCTCCCAAGACGAACGGCGCCTGCGTGGTGAGTTCAGGTGAAGCCCACACCATCCGTGGTTCAAGCCGAGCCAAGTGAGGCCGTGCCCGAAGCGTGGCGATCGAACCGAGCCCGTGAGGGGCCCTGTTACTATGTGCTACCGTATGTCCACTTGGATGGTGGGGCTTGAACCTGCACTCACTGCATCTTCGGAGATTTTGTGAATCTCCTTGTCCTCTGTACTGCGCAAGCGCTGCGCCTTCGCAGTATGGGCCGGACACAATCCGATGGCCGGACAGTTTTTGTCACAACACCGGTATACATGTCTATTCTGCAGAAGGTACGGACAAGTCTTGTGGGATCCATGCCTGGTTCATTTTAATGAACGTGAGCTTGTCCACATTGGCTCTGGACAGGCGGCTGCGCTTGTCTGTGATAACGCCCCCTGCCGTGCTAAATACACGTTCAGATAATACACTGGCTGCAGGGCAGGCCAGCACCTCCAAGGCATAAAGGGCAAGCTCAGGCCATGTGCCCAATTTGGAGACCCAGAAGTTAAAGGGGGCAGACCCGTCATCCAGTACGTGTAGGCCTGTGGACACATACTGCTCAACCATGTTGGTGAAATGCTGCCTCCTGCTAAGACGTTCCATCTCAGCTGGTGGTGCTGGTTGTTGTGGCGTGCTGACAAAGCTTTTCCACATTTCAGCCATGCTAACCCTGCCTTCTGAGGTGCTGCCGGTGCCCCGGCTGCGTTGGCGACCTCTTCCTCCTCCTCTGCCTTCGCCTTGTGCTTCCACCGTACGCCCGCTGTCAGGTGGGAATGCCACCAGCAGCGCGTCTACCAGCGTGCGCTTGTACTCGCGCATCTTACGATCCCGCTCCAGTGAGGGAATTAAGTACGTAACCGCTGAATCGCACAGCTACAGAACTGCAGAAAATGCTATTAAAAAAAATATGTTTTTTTTTTAGTATAGCACAGTAGAAGAAAACTATATAGAAATTGTTTATTTCACACACCTCCAAATATGTATAACACACTGAAAAATATTTTTTGTGGCCCTAAATGGCGTTTTTTGGAAGACCACAATACACCCACAGTACGTAACCGCTGAATCGCACAGCTACAGAACTGCAGAAAATGCTATTCAAAAAAAATGTTGTTTTTTTAGTATAGCACAGTAGAAGACAAATATATAGAAATGGTTTATTTCACACACCTCCACATATGTATAACACACTGCAAAATATTTTTTGTGGCCCTAAATGGGTCTTTTTGCAAGCGTACATTAAAGTGCAAATTTTTTATTTATTTTTTGCCCTAAACGGGTCTTTTTTTGCACGAGCAAAATAAAATGCATTTTTTTTTTTTTTTGGCCCTTAATGGGTCTTTTGGAAAAGAGCACAATAAAGTGCCTTTTTTTTTTGTTGCCCTAAATGGATCTTTTTCCAAGAGCAGAATACACCCACAGTATGGAAACGGTGTATCTCTCAACGTAATATATGCAGTGCTGGTGCACTGAGCTTGCAGATAAAAGGTAGATTTTCTCTGACACTGGGCTCATGGCAGTGTAAAAAGACTGCACTGCAACACAAACAGGTAAACCTATGCAGATCGCTGAGTTATATCTCTGAATCTGGACTCCTATTCCTATATAATATATCTCTCTCCCTGAAAGCACCAACAGGAACCTGGCCCTACACTACACTGTCTCTCTATCTTTTCCCTCAGATTCCAGAATCAGGACTAACTCATGTATTTTTCAATCTCTCCCTAAAAGCAGCAGCAGCAGACAAGATCCTCTCCCTATCTATTCTGAAGCAGAGTGACGTGTGTGCTGTGTGCCTCTAGCTTATATAGAAGCTGGGTCACATGTTGCACTGACCAATCACAGCCATGCCATTAGTAGGCATGGCTATGATGGCTTCTAAGGGCACACCAGCTAATCAAAAGGTGATTGGCTGGCCCCTGAAGCATTTCTAACTGTGCCATTAGATTGCCGAACCCGAACCCGGACTTTCGCGCAAAGTTCGGGTTCGGGAAAAAGCTAAAGTTCGGTACGGACCCGAACTTTACAGTTCAGGTTCGCTCAACCCTATTCAGGTACACAACACTTAAGACACAGTGCAACTCTTTCGTCGCCACTCAAGCCTGAGTGGGTATTGCTCACCCGGATAGTCCCTTTGTGAGCGGTCCTAGCAGCCAAAATGGAGCACGGATAAATTGTGAACTTTTTAGGGGATGCGATCAGGAATCCTCTGCCACAGGATTGTTAGTCCCGAACCTCCCAGCCAAGCAATAGTAAAGAACCTTTAAACCGGATTGGCGTATTGCAGGGCTTGTAATGATGGATCCCTCCTTAGGTGAGCTCCAGGCCTCCTCCCGAGACAGCAGTACCATCGCTAGTCTCCTCTGGGACAGGTCTCCTTTCCCAAGCGTGGGCTTCCCGCAGGTGGGTAGCCTGGGATCCTTTCCTGAGGTGTAGGCCCCAGCCAGTAGAGCTGGGCTTAACAGGTAGCGATGTAGCCTCGGGCTAAAGGTGCCCCTGGCCTTGAGGGCCATGAGGTACACAAGAACCCCCCTTAATGGCGTCTGCCCCTTATGTACCCTCTCCCAGCATGCACAGCGTGTAGACCACGCCCACTGTACGGCTGATGAGAAAGGACACCCAAGGTGTTGTGATACCCCCTGTAGTTAAACCTATGCCGGTGATGACAGTGCCACCTACAGGCAAACAGGGAACACTACTGCCAGGCAGTATCACACCCAGTGCAGAAGCAAATCCAAACAATCAATTGGTCTGAGCCCAACTACTGGCTCAGATTACCCTTAAATTTACACATAGCGCCCCCAAATATTGGGGGGCGCTACATATATATATATATATTGTAGAATTCTCCTTTAAGGGGGATGGGGGGGGGCGGCAGTGGGTGTATCCTATGCCTACATACTTTTGCTAATGGGTGTCCCTCTTTCCCATCTCACAAAGTTGGGAGGTAAGCTTTAGGAGATGGTCAGCGGCTGTAGATGAACTACTGGAGATTGTCCGTAGCTGTAAACATACTCATGGAGATGGTCAGAGACTTTTGCATGTTTTCTTCTAAGATTTCCCTGTATTTTGCTCCATCCATCTTCCCATCAACTCTGACCAGCTTCCCTGTCCCTGCTGAAGAAAAGCATCCCCACAACATGATGTTGCCACCACCATGTTTCACAGTGGGGATGGTGTGTTCAGTGTTAGTTTTCCGCTAAACATAGCGTTTTGCTTGTAGGGCAAAAAGTTCAATTTTGGTCTCATCTGACCAGAGCACCTTCTTCCACATGTTTGCTGTGTCCCCCACATGGCTTCTTGCAAACTGAAATCAGGGCTTCTTATGGCTTTCTTTCAACAATGGCTTTCTTCTTTCCACTCTTCTATAACGGCCAGATTTTTGGAGTTCAGGACCAATAGTTGTCCTGTGGACAGATTCTCCCACCTGAGCTGTGGATCTCTGCAGCTCCTCCAGAGTTACCATGGGCCTCTTGGCTGCTTCTCTGAATAATGCTCTTCTTGCCTGGCCTGTCAGTTTAGGTGGACGGCCATGTCTTGGTAGGTTTGCAGTTGTGCCATACTCTTTCCATTTTTGGATGATGGATTAACAGTGCTCCGTGAGATGTTCAAAGCTTGGGATATTTTTTTTATAACCCAACCCTGCTTTAAACTTCTCCACAACTGTATCCCTGACATGTCTGGTGTGTTCCTTGGCCTTCATCATGCTGTTTGTTCACTAAGGTTCTCTAACAAACCTCTGAGGGCTTCACAGAACAGCTGTATTAATACTGAGATTAAATTACACACAGGTGGACTCTATTTACTAATTAGGTGACTTCTGAAGGCAATTGGTTCCACTAGATTTTAGTTCGGGGTATCAGAGTAAAGGAGGCTGAATACAAATGCACGCCACACTTTTCACATATTTATTTCAAAAATATTTTGAAGACCATTTATCATTTTCCTTCCACTTCACAATTATGTGTCACTTTGTGTTGTTCTATCACATAAAATCCCAATAAAATACATTTACGTTTATGGTTGTAACATGACAAAATGTGGAACATTTCAAGGGGTATACATTTTTCAACTTTTTCAAGGCACTATATTGCAAGAGATGGTCAGAGAGTAGTGTTATACTACAAAAGTTGGTCAAAGACTGCAAACATTCTACAGTAGATGGTCAGAGACTGCCAGTGCCAGGACAAAGTCATCCAGAGTCCAGGTAGAACATGCCAAACTGCAAATCCCCCCCAAGATGTATGAGCATGTATGTGTCAGCGAAAATCCCCCCACAAAAACACTGAGTACGAATTTGCATGCTTACCCTCTAAGCATAAATTCCCCCTCCTCCAAGTACAAATCCTCTACCCTGCTGAAATCCCCCCTTTCAGCTAAAATCTTTGCCCCCCCTCCCCCAAATCCCCCCAGCTCAAATACCCCTCCCCCAAAAAATTCACCCCTCCTAGTATATATTTTTTATCCCTAAAATTTCCCCTCCTAGTACACATCTTCAAATTCCCACCAAATCCCCCCTCCTATCATAAATCTTCTTCCCCCATCCCCCCTCTCAACACAAATTCCCCTAATTCACCACTCTTAGCACCCCCCTAGAATAATACTTACCCCCTGCCACCCCCCAAATGCCCCCTTCCAACACAAATCTCCTCCCCCATAACCTTGTGGTGCCCCAACCCCCTCGACCCCCCTTCCCACACTTCACATGATACCACAGTGCCCAGGTTAGCCGTCCCTCCTGCCCACCCTTTGTCCTGGCCCTGGAGAATGCAGATCTACTAGAGAAGATAGTTGGAGACTGCAGACATACTACAAGAAATAGTCAGAGTAAGAACATGCTACAGGAGATGGTCAGAGGTTGGGGACAGTGTAAGAAACTGGAGACATGTAATATGAGACTGCTTGAGATCACAGCCATTGCAGTCCCTTTACAAATCAATGCTTCCACTTCCACTACTGACAGATAAGATCTGAGTACAACACAAAAAGTACAAAAGGGCCCCCATGCCACCGGATGAGCACCAGGGCTTTACCACAATTTTCTATTGTTGCTCCTCTAAAAAGTGATGACCCTAGGGTTGCCACCTTTTCTTCAAGTCAAACCAGAACACTTTAGCGGCGGACCGCAATCTTTTTCTATAGTATAAACTTCACATATATTTTGCAATTAAATAACATTTCTAATCAAATGAAGTTAATCACAAGAGTCCCCCTTTACATCAGAGTCCACAGAGTTCCCTTACACTGTAAGGGGAGGACTGCAGACTCTGATGTAAGGCTGCATTCACACCTGAGCGTTTTGTAGCCTGAAGCCTGAAGCTACAAAACGCTAGAGGGGGGAAAAAACATTATTCTCTATGGAGATGGTTCACATCTCCACTCCAAAACGCCTGAAGCCGAACGCCTGAAGCTCAAACAAGTTCCGGACCCTTTTTTGTTGCGCGAATCGGGCAGATTTGGGCGTTTTAGGAGTCATAGAGTGTAATGGAAACGCTCAATTCAAGCATTTAGCGCGACAACGAGCGTTTAGACGGGTGCAAATTCGCGCGACAAAACGCCGGTAAAAACGTCGGTAAAAACGCTCGAAGCGCTACGCTCAGGTGTGAATGCAGTCTAAGGGAGAACTCTGGGGACTCTAACATAAAGGATGCTCTGGCAACCCTGATCTAAGGGGGAACACTGACAACTCTGATGTACGGAGAGGACTCTGATGTAAGGGGGAACACTGTGGCCTCTGGTGTAAAGGGGAACTCTGAGAACCCTGATTTACCTTAGTGTACTCAGTCAGAGGCAGGAGAGAGAAGGGGGAGACTTGAGACTTCACAGACAGCGATGGATGGTGAGCTCACTCACCCCTTGGCAGTCAGCACCTCTTATCCAGATGTAGCTGAGGCTGCTGGAGTGTGTGCAGACACAGAGTTGTAGGGACAAGAGAAAGAGGAGCAGATCAAGCCCTTTCTCCTCTCCCGTCTGTGTGGGGGAGGGGTAATTGTTAGTGCTGGCATTGGTTAGTGTGAGGCTGGGTTCACACCTATGCAAATTGGATGCGGAGAACGCATAGCAGGAGAACGCATAGCAGGAGAATGTGACTGGCTCTCTATGGCACCGGTTCACATATCTCTGCAGCAGGTCCAGTGCGAATTGCTGGAAAAACGTGTGCCTTTTTTCGTGCGCTTCAGGTCCAAATTCAGCCCATAATTCGGGCTGAAATCAGACCTGAAACGGTGAACCAGCACGCACCGGACACCTGCTGTGCGATGGATGCGGCGATAGTGTGAACCGAGCCTGAAAGAGAGTGTAACAGACACTCTCCGCTTACACAACTTCAGCCAGCAACCCTGCTGCTGGGAAGTCATAGTCTGGTCTGGATAATGTGTCCAGGTTTTGGGCGGTCTGAATCCCGAATGCATGATTCCAAATCCGAACTGTCCGGGTGAATCCCAGACAGGTGACAACCATAGATGACCCCCCCCCCCCTCTTGTGGTGTCTGATATTTGGCTGACCCTTCTCCACTCATAGAACCAGAGTGTCCTGCAATGTTCCTGTGATGACCGCTTTTCCTATAACTTTGTCCCGATCATGTTAATCACATGATAAAACGTTCTCTCTAATAATCTCAGCAAAAGGCAGTCAAGGGTCTAATGGAACTTTATGGCTTACATAATGGCTGGATTTTAGTTAATCGCAAAGCCGAATTACAGTCAACAGATAATTCAGATGAATCAATTCAGCTGAAATGAACATCCTACAGGCCAGGCATAGCACAAATAAAGTTGGCCAAAGATCAACCGATTCTTTTCATTCAGCCTATGGGCTGAATCAAAAAAATTTACAAGATTCCAGTATAAATGCTAAATGGCACGGCTGGGTGAATCTCCCAATGAGGCGATTGTATTCTGACAGCCTGCACCAGCAGCTGTCTGAATTCAGTGCGCACTGCCAAACTGGTGGCAGACACTGTTTAGCCGAGAATTATTTGCCCAACTCCGTCGATTTGGGTTCAAATCCTTTGGATCAAAGGATGTCAAGCAACAGAGTACCAACAGGTCTACACACTGTGTTCAGCCGGTTCAATTGTAATCGATCCAAAATTCGATCAGTGTATGGCCATCTTTAGCTGCTAATGACAGGGATAGAGAAGACACTGAAACCAATGGACGTTAATTCATTTCATTGGCCAGAATAATAATTGATTCTGGCCATTAAAATTAATTAGTGCACAAGCACTTGACACACCTAGCGTTAACACATGTTTACATGCACCAAAGTGTTTTTGGGAGCAGTGCCATGTCAAGCTGACCAAGATTTCCCATAGATGCCAATGAGCACTGAAAGCTGAAAATTGGTCTGGGCATGAAGGGGATGAAAGTCCCCTGTATTAAAGTTGTTAGGGGAACCCAATGACAGAATTAAGAAAAAAAAATGGCGTGGGGTCCCCCCCAACATTCATACCAGCCCCTTTAGTATGGATTTTAAGAGGAATTCCATGCCAAAATTTAAAAAAAGAAATAGGCGTGGGGTCCCCTCCAAAATCCATGCCAGACCCTTATCCGAGCATGCAGCCTGGCAGGCCAGTAAAGGGGGGGGGCGAGCACCCCCCACCCCTCCTGAACCATACCAGGGCGCTTGCCCTCAACATGGGGAGGGTGCTTTGGGGTGCCCCCCAAAGCACCTTGTCCCCATTTTGATGGGGACAAGGGCCTCATCCTGACAACCTTGGGCTGCGGTTATTGGGGTCTGTAGGCAGAGGGCTTATCAGAACCTGGAAGCCCCCTTTAACAAGGGAGCCCCCCAGATACCATCCCCCCTATGTGAATGGGTATCGGGTACATTGAGGATTTTTATTGCGCCCCGTCCCGACGAGCTCGCGCACAGAAGCAAACACATACGTGAGTAGCACCCACATATGTAAACTGTGTTCAAACCACACATAAGTGGTATCACCACGATCGTTAGAGCGAGAGCAATAATTCTAGCCCAAGACCTCCTCTGTAACTCAAAATATGCAACCTGTAGAATTTTTTAAACATCGCCTATGGAGATTTTTAAGGGTAAAAGTTTGTCGCCATGCCACAAGCGGGCGCAATTTTGAAGCGTGACATGTTGGGTATCAATTTACTCGGTGTAACATCATCTTTCACAATATAAAAAAAATTGGGCTAACTTTACTGTTGTCTTATTTTTTAATTCAAAAAAGTGTATTTTTTCCCAAAAAAGTGCGCTTGTAAGACCGCTGCGCAAATACGGTGTGACATAAAGTATTGGAATGAGCACTATTTTATTCTCTAGGGTGTTAAAAATATATATATATATATAATGTTGGGGGTTCAAAGTAATTTTCTAGCAAAAAAAACTGTTTTAAACCAGTAAACACTCCTTAAGTGGTTAAAAATTATTGTTTTAAAAACGTTTTTTTTCATTGATACATGTCTCCCAGGGCAGTCCTCGGGGGCCCCATACACTTCTTTATGGCAATAACTGGCATGTAAGCCTTTAAAATGAGGACTTTTGATTATTCATGTTCGTGTCCCATAGACTTTAATAGGGTTTGCATGTTCAGTAGAACTTTTTTCCTGTTCGAGATATTCTGGTGTGAACCGAACAGGGGGGTGTTCGGTCCATTCCTAACTACAACTAGGAAAATCAATTATACGGCTACGGCACACTGATACCGCTTGTCTAATGACTGTAAATTGACACTTACAGCAGAACAAAAGCCAAAGCTGTTTTTTTAGATTTGGAAAGACTGGAGAGGGATTAGAACACCTGTCAGGGGGTTTTAATGCTGTCTGGGTCTCCATTAAGGAAAAATCACCCTCTCTATTTGTCCTGATGAGCAATGTCACTGAGAGTGAAAGTGATAAAGAATCTCAAATATTGAACTGTCACCAGAACAGCATGAGGGTGAAATCTTACAATGGGGATGCTAGTTCTGGTGACTATGGTGACAACTAGGGATTCCCTCACTACGGAGGGATTTGCTCTAAGCCTGGATTCACACTTATGCATTTTTCAGATTTGCACTACAGTCCATTGAACATGGTTTCCAATGGAACACGTTCTGTAGTGCAAATCTGAAAAAAGCACTAAAAATGCATAGGTGTGAATCAGGCCTAACTTCCGGTTAAGGCTGTAGGAGAGGAAGTGAAGGGATTTCTCCAGTGGCGGCTGGTGCTCAAAATTTTTGGGGGGGCGCAAACAAACTGAAAAAAAAAAAACAGCAATTGCCGCCACTGTGCCCATTGAACACAGCCACTGTGCCCAAACGCCACTAGTTTGCCCCCTCAAATGCAGCCAGTTTGTCCTCAAATGCAGCCAGTTTGCCCCTAAATACAGCCAGTTTCCCCCCAAATGCAGCCAGTTTCCCCCCAAATGCAGCCAGTTTGTCCCCAAATGCAGCCAGTTTGTGTCCAAGTACAGCCAGTTTGTCCCCAAATGCAGCCAGTTTGTGTCCAAATACAGCCAGTTTGTCCCCAGCCCGGCACTTACCTTCCTCTGGTCAGCGCCGTCCTCCTACACGCTCCCTCATGTCTTCTTCCGTCCTCAATGTCTTCTCCCGCCCTCGATGTCGCTTCAGCCAATCAGGTTACCGGTAACCAGACCCGGTAACCCTGATTGGCTGAGATGCGTGTCAGTGTTAACCAGGGAATGCACAGCCCGTGCGTCCCCTGGTTAACTATTTGGAAGCCGATTACAGCCCACAGGCTGTAATCGGGAAGCCTATCAGAGCCGCCGGCTCTAAAAGACACTTCCAAAAACCAACCAACTGCTGTTATTCAGATGGCCGGCGCTCGCCGGGGGGCCGGCCATCTGAATAGTGGGCGGCAGCGGCACCGGCGACAATATATACATTCATGCAATGCATGAATGTATGTATTGTTGACTTGAGTGACGGTGCAGGGGAGAGAGGGGGCGGGGGTCCTGCGCCCACTATGGACGCACCGCCACTGGATTTCTCCCCAATGGGACGCAGATGGCAAAAAAAATAAACTGACAGGGGTTATAACCCTCCCTTACTCTACTCAAAATAACAAAAATGTTTTGGTCTTAGCTCTACTTTAATTTGGAAAAGGTTGCTGACCCCCGGCTCATACTTTCAGCCTTATTCACTTTCTCTTATTTGTAAAAGAAACATGTAATTAGAGAAGCTAAGGGAGCTGCTATTGCTGACCTACTTCTCAAAAATGCTAGTTACCTGGCTGACATGCTGATAACCCAATTTTAGTACTTGAGGAAAACAGCAGCTTAATGGCTCTGTCTTAAAGGGGTTGTAAACCCTCATGTTTTTTCACCTTAATCCATCCTATGCAATAAAGGGGTTGTAAAGGAAAAAGTTTTTTCACCTTAATGCATCCTATGCATTAAGGTGAAAAAACATCTGTCAATACCGGCCCCCCCGAGCCCCCGTTTTACTTACCTGAGCCCTCGAAAGTCCCACGCTCGGCCCCGACATCCTCCTCGCCGTTCAGCCTGGCCGTTTATTGGCTACAGTGGATGGATTGAAAGCAGCGCAGCCATTGGCTGGCGCTGCTGTCAATCACATTCAATGACGCGGCGCGCCGGTGGGCGGGGCTGAGTGATACAGTGAGCGGCAATAGCCGCTGGCTGTATCACTGGAGCTGGCCCGCAATCACTCACCACCGAGCTCGCATATAGGTGGTAAGTTATTGCGGGGAGGAGCCGAGACAGCCGCCAAGGGACCCCAGAAGACGTGGATTGGGGCCACTCTGTGCAAAACGAGCTGCACAGTGGAGGTAAGTATAACATGTTTGTTATTTAAAAAAAAATTAAAAAAAATTATTTACGAACCCTTTAAGGTGAAAAAACTTTTGCCAGTCACCGGCCCCCCAGATCCCCCGTTTTACTTATCCAAGCCATGGAATTCACGCGGTAGTGACACGCTGTCCCTCTCTCCACAGGGTTCCAGCTCTTGATTGGATAGATTGATAGCAGCGCAGCCATTGGCTCCCGTTGCTGTCAATCAAATCCAATGATGCGGGTACCGGGGGGCGGGGCCGAGTTATACATTCGGCGACTTTGGACAGCGAATGAATGACTCAGGAGCATGCCCCCAAGGCAACCCCCCATGAGAGAACTTCTGCAAGGGGGTTATCTAATGTGGGGAAGAACCGCGAGAGCCGTTGGGAGTAGAAATGATCCTGGAACCAGTGGGAGTAAACAATGCATCTTTGGTATTAGGGGGAGGAATAGTGCCCCATCAGTGGTGTCAGTGGGAGGAATAGTGCCCCATCATTGGTGTCAGTGGGAGGAATAGTGCCCCATCATTTCTATCAGTGGGAGGAATAGTGCCCCATCATTGGTGTCAGTGGGAGAAATAGTGCCCCATCGTTGGTTTCAGTGGTGATAATAGTGCCACATTGTTGGTGTCAGTTTGGGGAATAGTGCCCCGTCATTGGTGTCAATGGGAGAAGGAGAAGGTGTTAAGACAACTTACATGAAGGGGAGGGCACAGGACATGCATTGATAACTCAGGCTATGTGTGAAATGCACAAAAAATGCATGTCACCATTGGGGTGCCATTCATTGTTGATGGCACCCCAAATGTGGCAAGCAGGCGTACTGTTTTTTGTTTTTGCAAAAAAATGTGAAACAAACGCAGCTAAACATGTAGCTCGTAGGGCAAACAAGTGCGTGAGCTACTTTTCCCTATTTGTCACATATAGGTAAACCTATTGTAGCGGGCTCACCCCTCTCACCCCTTCTTCTTCTCGGCTTGCTGTCTTGTCTAGGGGAACCTGGGAGAAGGGATGAGATCCACCACGGCCCATGTCCTCTTCTGGATAGAGGTGAAGGCCCAATGTATTTTACCATTGGGTCGTGTGTATAACCCGGGGTCAAGTCTTTCCTCTAACTGACCCCCCTTTTTGCTCCCAGTAACCAGAGTTCCACACCACTGAAAAGGTCCAACTTTTATTTATTCTTTAACAGCAATAAATCGTCACTTAGCACAGACAGGTTGTGACCAACGAACAGTTCAGTATAGGTGGGGAGTAGGTCAAGGCACAATTCTTAATCAAACTAAACCATTGAGATATCACCAACGGTTATGGCGCACAGTGGTTGTGAATGTACTTCTTTCCTTTTCTGAGTCTCTACCAGCAACTCTGACGAACATGAAACAGGAGTTACCTTCTTTAAGCTGTGGCCCAAGTCAGAGGGAAGACATCCTTCCGAGAGAGTTACCGGAGGCCCCACTGTCACCGGCAAATGCTGCACCGGGCTGTTCGGAAGGGTTACACTCCCCGGCCTCCTCGTCTCAGATTCGGGCGCCCAACACCTTAGGGCCCCTCGGACTCCTCCACCCTTGCGGAACCCAGTCGAAGGTACTGGGTCCCAGGCCTCCTCAATAGTACCTCACCCCAGGGCTAAAGGTGCCTGGGATGGACTCCATCTCCCGCTCCGGCCAGGTGAAGGGCCACTGTGCCCGGAACTCCGGAACGCCTGCACCCAGGCCGAAGGTGCCTGGGCGCAGCGGTGTCCTCCGACTCTGAACCCCGTGCTCAGGGCGTCCACCCCCTTTATCTCCTCTCCCCAGCCTCACAGCAGGTTCCCCGCCCCGCTGTACAACCGCCGGAAAGGGACAAAAAGAGTACAGTCTTGCAGTGAGGGTTCAACAGCGCCACCCTCGGACCCCAGGGAACCTCACACCACCAGAGTCCTCCATAAACAATAATCAGTGCATCTGGGTTACACTACCACCCAGATGCTTCCCTTAAATTTAAATACCCGCTACACTATTAAACGGCTGCCCAAAACAGGTAGCGCAACAATGTGCAAAATATCACGCATATACGCGACACCTGTGTAAACGGGGCTTCATACTTTAGTGAGAAGGTTGAAGATGGCGAGGAGACATCAGAAGCTGCAGGCTGTAAAGAGTGGTGTTACTATCTGTATGGCCATGTCAATAACAGGACTGGCTGAGCAGAACAACTGATATTTTGGAAAGCAAACCGAACACATCTATTTATTACATGTGTGGTAGTCTGTTCAGTTCAGAGTCCTGCTTTAGGCTGGAAGACTTTTGTGGGATTTTTGGCATTCCATATTTTGTGCCTCTTGCACACAATACATCACACAGGAACGTAGCAGGCATCCATCACTGAGGGGGCTCATTTCAAAGCATGGCTGGCAGCCTGCTCTCACCGGGGCCTCCTCTCGCTCCCGTCAGATGTATGATTAATGAGACTACAGCACGGAACTGTCTCGCAGGCGACATGACATCTTTAATGTAGATGAGTCTCGGGGCTTCGATTGTCACTTGCATGTCTAAATGAGGCGAGAGTCAGCTCTGAACACATCACCTCCGTATTTTGTCAGCAATAATTATCTGTGGGGATAACTGGGACGCGGGAAAGTAAGCGCCATTCTTGATTTCAATTTGCCAGCTTGGAACGGTGCCCGAGCCCCATCAGTCCCCCCCACCTTCTTTGTCTCGCTGCCTTTGCAGGCAGGTGAGTCGGTCTTTGCACGCTTGTTAGACAGCTGCAGAATTGTTGGGGCAATAACATTATACCAAGCCTTGCCTGTCACCGGGCCTGGCTGGTTATCGAATTCTGTGCCTCCGGCATTTAACCCCTCGCTTACCCAAATGTCACAAGATGCCGAGGTCTCCAGCATCTGAGAACTGAGCGCTACCCAGTTCTAACCTAATGTCACATAAATACAGAAAAAGAAATAAAACTGGAAGGTTTCCGTTTCATGGCCCTGGGTTCCGTATCAGAAAGCTGAGGTTTAAATCTGCTTATATTTGGCATTCCCTGGTCCAACCTTTCACCCCTCATCAACATGCTAATAACATTCTTAAATAATGTACAACCTTTCAGTTTTCAGTGCATACCTTATATTAGGCCATTACTGGGTATTTGTGCTTCTCTATGCAATGCAGGCAGATAATTTCTGTGGGAGGGGCTGTACATAGCTTCCTGAAAACAGCAGACCATCCTAGGCAACAAACGTGTTGCTGGGCCCCCATGATTGAAAGAACTGAAATCCATTGAATTAAATTGGCAGGCCTGAGAGAGTCAGGCTATGGAGGTAGGAATTAGATGATGTTGGACGACCTCCAGCCAGGAAATGAGGCGGGCTCTACTTGACTTGCTGCAGCTTCTAATGTACACTGTGAGAAGCTCAGAGCGTGCAATGAAAACAGAGTAAGCAATTTCAATACAGGAGAGGAGCCTGTACAACTGTGCAAGACCAAAAGGAAAGTCAGAGTTAAGCTTTAAAATGTATCACCAGACAAAACTTTCTTGTTAGTTTTGTATAGTGTGGGGACAGTTAAAAATCCTTCCCTTTTTCCATACTATCTGTATCCCATTGGGGGAGATTTCCCGTCACTTCCAAACCTGGTGACTATATTAGGAAGTGAGAGAAAATCTGGACAATGGCAGTAAGAAAATGGTAAATAGATAAATAAATATATATATATATATATATATATATATATATATATATATATATATTTAAAAATATATATCTTTCCAACATTACTGTCACTTTAACTAATTAATTAGGGCCAAGCTGGCCCAAATGAACTATTTTGTACATTAACAGGTGTGCCCGCTGTTGCCACAGCTACATACAGTATACAGCCTTGTGTCCCTGGAAAAAAATAGAAAGGGACTGAGCGGCGCTCAGCCATTCATAGGCAGCTTTGTATTCTATCAATCAATGCAAAGCTTCCTCTGATTGGCTGAGGCAGAGATTGTGACATCATCCACCCTTTTCTCTGCCCCAGACAGTCAGAGGAAGCTTTGTATTCATTCAGAGAATACAAAGCTGACTATGAACTATGACTATTTTATTCCAGATGTGAGACTATATGACATGTCCTATTTCCACAACTAAAAGAATAAAATATATTTATTCTCGTCCATTGAGGGACACAGGAAGTCTTTCAACTTTGGGTTATACTCATGCCTACAGGAGCATTGGAGACCGGCCAACAAAAAACTTTAGGTCAGCCCAAGATAACCCCTCCTACTACTAGCATGTCTCAGTTTTCTGCTAGTGTCCTAGAAGGATGAATGTCTTTTTCAGCCCTGCTGGGAAAAGTCTAATCTAATTTTACTTTTTTTTCAACATTTTTTTCTTCAATTAAGATGCTCACTACATCGCTGCTTAGAGCTGGTCTCTTTGATTGCAGCTATGTGCCATGGTCATCCTCTCAGTCTGGTGTTTGGAGTGCCATGTCTGGATCCCCATTTGTCCAGATATTGCAGGGCTAGCCTGGAAGTGACCTTTGAAGTCCCACATAGGGTGCTTTCCAGGCCCCATTCTGGAAACAAGTTAGCTGCAAAGCTCTTTTCAGGTCTAGAGCCATTGGTATTGCCCTTTCTCCAGAGACTCACTTTGTGAGTAGACTGATCAGGCTGAACACTGCTACCTCACTGCTAGGATCGCTAAGCACCTTTAAAATTCCTCCTTCCTACGACTTCTTACTATTAGAGAAGTTAAGGCAGAGGGACTGAGAACTGACATCATCCATATAGGAAGTGTCTCATATGAGCACTCTGTACTCTCTTTCTCACCATTCAGGATTAGGGAAGCATCTCTCAAGTGCTTGTTCTGCATTGCAAAGAGTCACATGGAACTCCGATTCTCTGGCCATCTGACTCTCACTTGCTATCAGCTGTTTCATGAGTAACTGAGGTCTTGCCTCATACCCTGAGCTGAGTCACTGGGTACCCCCAGGCTAACACTCTACTTACAATGGTGCTGCTGGCACCCACCGATTCAACCAATGTCTGCAGCCTGGAACCATTTTGACCTCTTGTTTTAGATTACTTCCCATCTTTAGAGTCTTCAGGGCAGCTCCTGTACTCTTCAACTGAGGTCTTTACTACAGTCATATACAACCTTATTGCCAAAATCGCCCAGTTAATTTCTGACTCTGATCACAAAGGCCACAAGTACACTCCTGTTCCTTCTTCTACAGATTCCTCATCTGATCTGCATGTGGCCTTTGCAGCCACTGAGCCATCAGCCACTGGAACTCCCCATTACTTACTCAAAGAGCTTGTCTCTGGTGAGTTGCAGTCATTACTCCCAAATTTAAAGAGACCATTTCAGCTGTCATTGATACACCACTCTAAAGCCCTGTACACACGATCGGTTTGACTGATGAAAACCGTCCGATGGATGGTTTTCATCAGACCAACCGATTGTGTATGGTACCCATTGGTCTTTTTTCCATCGGTTGTAAAAAATAGAACTTGTTTTAAAATTTTCCGATGGATAAAAAACCGATGGGAATTTCCGATCGTCTATGGGCAAGTCCATCGGTTAAAAAACCCATGCATGCTTAGAATCAAGTCGACGCATGCTCAGAAGCATTAAACTTCATTTTTCTCGGCTCATCGGAGTGTTTTACGTCACCGCGTTTGGAACGGTCGGTTTTTTGACTGATGGTGTGTGGCCAAGACTGATGAAAAACTGTTTCATCGGATTTCCTATGGACAAATCCATCGGACGAAAATCCATAGGTTATCCGATCGTGTGTACGGGGCTTAACACTAGGTATCGGAATGTTGCTTTTACCAGTGCTGTTCCCTGTCTTCTCTTGTCTTGTCCCTTCAGAGCCCCTAAGACCGCATCCACTGTTAAAAGTCTTCCTGTGCAGAAACTGGAAACACCCCGACACAATCTTTGCTCCCGCAAGCCCTTATTAGCCTTATACCTCTTTGAGAAGGATTTTGTTAGGAAGTGGTTTGCCCCCTATGGATCCAGGAGTCTCCTACCCTAACAAAGCAACCATCATACTGGTGGAGTATGCATCTGTTTTTAATGCCCAATCAATAAGTGGTTGGAAGGTGTCTCGAGAGCTTTCCTCATACTGGCATGTTCTGCTCTTCATCCCTTCTTAGCTGTGATTTTGCTTTGCCAAACTCTGCCTGACTGGCCTTTATGCCGCGTACACACGATCAGATTTTCCGTCTGATAAAACTTGGATGGTTTTTCCGACGGAATTACGCTCAAGCTTGGCTTGCATACACACGGTCACACAAAAGTTCTCTGAACTTTTGACCGTCAAGAACACAGTGACGCACAACACTATGACGAGCCGAGAAAATTAAGTTCAATGCTTCCGAGCATGCGTCGAATTGTTTCCGAGCATAAGTCAGAATTTTGCGTGTCGGAATTGCTACAGACAATCGTAATTTTCAATTGGATTTTTTTCCGTCGGAAAATTCAGACAGGAAAAGTCCGATGGAGCCTACACACGGTCGGAATTTCCGACCAAATGCTCACATCGGACTTTTCTTGTCGGAATTTCTGATCGTGTGTACGCGATCAGAAGGGATCCTGTAACTGCTACTGCAGACTTCCTCAGCAGATAGCTTATGGACCTGGGAGATTGGTCTCTACATCCAGAGGTGTTCCAGGACCTATGTCACAGGTGGATGATGCCGGATATGGACCTTCTTACCTTTAGTTTCAACCACAAACTGGACAGGCTTGTCTCCAGGTACAGGGATGCTCTAGTGAATCGGTGGAATCAGCACACCCTGATTTATACCCTCCTGCCCTAAATCTTGTTCCGCATCCATGGATTCTGTCAGATCATCCAGATCTTGTGTCTCAAAGACAGATTTGCATTTTGCTTCACAATCACTGGCTCTTTAAAGCCCAGGTTCTGAGAGACAGAGACATCACTGAACCCCACAATTTGAAAAGCTAGATAGTCTACTTCCTGCAAGGTCTAAAGAACCTTTTTTGTTTTTTAGGGACAAGGTGATGTTGGGGCACAGGCCTTCCTCCTTTCACCTCAGCCTGGACATTGTTTTTCATCCCGCTGTCTGGCTTCAGTTTGACCCAAGGAAATTTCACTCCACTGTCTGGATGTGGTTAGAGCTTTAAAAATGTATCTTTCAACCACTGTTTCTTTCAGGATGATTGATTCCCTTTTCTTAATTTCAGATGGCCCTCTTAAGGTTTTACTGGGTTCTTATTCCACTATTTCTCTGTGGCACATACAAACCTTCATCCAAGTGTATGGTTTTAGGGATTGGGTTCTCCTCTTTCATGGAAAGATGCACTCTACTTGGTTGGTCGGTGTGTCTTGAGTTTATGGGCATCAAGCTACTGTTTCTCAGATTTGCTAGGCTGCCATCTGGTCTTCTGTTCACAAGTTCTCTAAGTTCTACCAGGTGGATTATGAGACCTCATTTAATGCCAGCTTCGGGCATAAGGTCCTCCTGATGGCTCTTTGAGCTGCAGGCATTCCCTGGTTTTCAGTTGTTTTAATGGGTCTGTTAGCATTTGTTTGCCAAGTTGCCCACCCATCAGTTGGACTGCTTTTGGACATCCCTAAAGTCAAACACTTCTTGTACTCACCATAAAATCTATCTACACTGTATCAAAACAAGGTTTTACAGCTAAATGTGGTCAAATGTCTCAGATAACAGGTGTATCAATGTTGAACAAAACCCAATATCGTTTGTATAGGAATAGGGATTGAAGGATAAGATTCCCCTGACAATATTGACCATACCATTAGAATAAGGTTTTTCTTAGACGTTTCAGTATCAGTTTACTGAGATATTACCAACATAAACAGGGGATAAGGATTCATTTAAATGGATTATGAAATTGCAGAAGTGAGGGCAGGTATAAGAAGTGGGTGAGGGTGAAAAAAAATGGAGGGGGAAGGGGGACAAGAGGAGTTGTGAGTCTGAGGCAGTGGTCTCTCCTCATCCCTGTCACAGCCTGATATTAATAATGACTATATTAGTTGGTAAGTAATTCTCAGAAATCTTGGGAAACACCATCCACATGGCCTAGGTAAATATGTGCCAATCTAATTTATCGTATTCTTTGGCAATTAGATGTTTGAGATGTGTAGCGGTCTCCCCGAGTTCCAAGGGCCTGATCGTGACCCCCAGAGCCATGGAGAACTGACATTCCTCCTCAGGGTGCAGGTTACTAGGCAAAGTGGGTGTGGTGCAAGGTGGAAAGATTGGGCGCCATTCACGTTTTGTAAAAATGGGCAAAGAGATTTTATTTCTCTTAACAGGAACGGTGGGAGAGAGGATTAGGGCACAGGACACACTTAGGCAAATGCAATAGCAATTAGGCAAAATCTGCAGACAAAAATAGAACTAGGCAGACAGCAATACCAATAAAGGCCTTTAAGCTGAATGCAGCAATCTGTAGCAACTGCTGTCTCCTAGAGCAACAACTTCTCTTACAGTATCCTACTGTAGATCTTCCAGTTTAACTCACAGTATCCCCTTGTAGATCTTCCAGTTTAACTCACAGTATCCCCCTGTAGATCTTCCAGCTTAACTCACAGTATCCCACTGTAGATCCTCAAGCTCAGCTCACCGTCTCTCACTAGACTTCTTGGACTCTCAGCTACCTGCTAGATCCCTCGAGCTGCACCCACAGCTACCTGCTGTACTCCTTCAAGCTTTACTCACAGCTACCCATTGTCTTCCAGGATGAATCTCCACTGAAGCTTTCCCACTTACTTCACTGTCCCCAGCTAGTGAAGCGTCTGCTCTGGTACTCCTTCAGAACTTCATCCCTTCCAAACTTGCCTCTGGTAACAGAAGTGGTTGTCCCTCTGGCAACTGCTTCTCATTTACCTCCGGCAACGAACAGGCTCCCCTTGGGTTGAGCCTCTAACACACGTGGTTTTGCCCCAGGCCTCAGGCTTAACCTTTGCTGCTCCTCTTTTGCGGAACTTTGAATTACTGGATAGGCCTCACATAGATCTAGCAGCCAGTAGGACTCCTGGATAGGCCTCAGGCTTCAGGCCTAGCAGCCAGAAGCTGTTTGACACACATCCACCCAGGCCGCAGCCCCGGGTGGGAAGAACCCCCGATCACCTGATTCCTCCTGGATAAATAGCCTATCTCAGCATGCACAGCGGCCAAAGAAACGCCTGCTTATTGGCTGAGACAACTTATTTACCCATCACCTAAATTCACTGTAATCCATCATCCTAATGCCAAAGGCAACAGTGCCACCTATTGACAGAAGAGAGAGACTTCAAATTAAACTCAGACTAAGGACAGAAATCAGTGGATTAGAGACTACCGATTAGCCAGGCCAGTTACCACCTAGCACAACTAGATTTATTAGCAGCCCTGTTTAGGACCAGGGTGCTACAGATGCATGATGGAATCCAACTTTGTAACCCATTCTGCTAGATATAGTATCTATGGTGTTCACCAGTGTCTAGGGATAACTGTTCTTGCAACAGTAAGGTAATGATGCAAGATATCCATCTTAATAGCTTTAATTGTACCAGGAATGATTGACAGCAAAGTGGTTGTTGTGGTATTTGGTATCTTAGTATCTGTCACCCTAGCATAGATCTGTAGGATACCACCCCAAAATTGTTTAATAGGCGCACATTGCCACCAAATATTGGTAATTTTTTCAACTGCGGCATGGCATCACTAACATATGTCTGGAAGAGGACAGCTGGGCATCTATACCAAAGATGCCAATGGTCTGCCACACTTGTTACCGAATTTGTAATTATTTACTTTGAGCTAGTTTGCCCGAGAATTTTTGTGCAGACGAAAAAAAAACTCCTACTTTTTAACAATGTAGTATATACAAATCCAATTCACATTCCCTTTAACGTAAATTTACAGGCATTGTTTTTCCAGCAAAAGTATTGACAGTTGTTTTCTCATTGGTTGCTTGATATTTAAAAAAAAAAAAAAAGCCTTTTTTTCCCTTTTTCTTCATTCCTTATCTGCCCAGATTCACCCTCACTAGATGCCACCAGCTGTGTGACTGTTGAGTTAGCGTCGTCTCGTTACTCTGAATTCCACATCACCTCAGCCTTGACTTTAATTAGAAGGGAAATGTCAAAAAGGGACGATCGTTAAGCTCCGTATTACAATTCAGAAGGGAGCCAGCATCTGGCTGTCTGCAGAAAAACAAAGCTCAAGAAGGTCTGGAGACAGAAGAATATTAAGAGGCAGTAGAGGGGACTGACTATCTGATCCATCTTGACAGTGTTCTTACCCATGTGGAGTGTCAGAGTCCCTGTGCAATCTTTCCCAGAATGCTTTGCAAGTTTGACACAACTCCAAGGCTCTCCATTGGCTTGTGAGTGATATGTCATGAATCCAGCATGTGTGCTGCCAGTTTCTGTGAAGTTCTGGGCTAATCCTGACATGTGGAAAGGTTATACAACTTTATCCTGTGTTGACATGTGCTCTGTAGAATGTAAAATGGGTGCCGCGCTGCCATGGCTTGTTGGCAAACAAAAAGTTGTATTTATAGTTTGCGTTGCCCAAGGCTGCTGTAATTAAACATGTCATCGTTTGCCAGTTGCTACCTGCGTTTGGTATGCTTTCTTTCATTTCCAAAGGCCTCCTCTATAAAGAGTGCCTGATATACCAGGCGGGCTCTAAGGGCAAATTTTCAAACGACCTGACCAAGATTCCAAACAAAATTGCAGCTGTCAGGGTCACCTGTGGCCAGGTGACAGATGCACACCGTAGGGGGACAGGAGTGCACCGCGAGGTAGTGAACCCTATGGCTGGCTTCTGTTGATAGGAAACTGGGTGGTTGTGGAAAGCGGGACCAGAGGAGCACAACCGGGATCCCAACGGAAGCGAGAGCCAAGATTCCCCAGGGCGCGGAGTCTAAGACCCAGCTGGTCTTCTCCAGGGCCTCTAGTGGTGAGGATGTTACGCTGCAGGCTGGGACCAGGTCGCGGCCCCTGGAGTTTCCTAGCTCACGCCCCGTAGGATAAGGGGAAGCAGCAGCACACGATAGAGAGAACCGAATAACAAGCCGAAGGTCAGGGGCCACAAGCAGACAAGGATAACGAAGAACGAGCCGAAGGTCAAGGGTCACGAGCAGACAGGGATGGTCGGGGACAAGCCAATAACGTAACAGAGAGACAGACGTAGCACACGGCAGGCAGGAACCCAAACACACAATGCCTAACAAACACGTTGATCAGCCAAGCAGGCTTGCAGTGCACAGGTTAATATAGTGTTCTGTGATAGGGCCTGGGGTGGAGTCTGGCTGGGAGGAGATTATAAAGGAAGCCAGGTGAAAGGGCTCAGGCCTCTAAGATGAACACATGGGAAGGAAGGTAAGCTGACAGACAAACACTACTGCATATCCATGACAGTACCCTCCCTCTTATGGGCCCTCCCCCGCCTGGACCCAGGCTTAAAGGGAAATCTCTGATAAAACCTTCTCAACAGATGAGGTGCAGCGACATCAGATGCAGCGATCCAAGACGCCTCCTCAGGACCAAAACCTCTCCAATGCACAAGGTGCTGAAGAATGCCTCTGCAGAGCCGAGAATCCAGAACTTGTCTAACCTCGTACTTAAGATTATCCTCAGAGACCGAAAACGAGGTAGGGAGATGACAAGAAGATCTATTGAGGACCAAAGGCTCTCTAGGAATAAGCAAGGGCATGAGAGGATCAACAGGAATCTGAGGAGGGTCCCCTAGACCCTTAAAGGGGAACTGGTCATCTTGCACAGGACCATCAGACTGGGCAGATGTCAGTGGAACCCTGAAGTCAGGTTGGTTAGAAGGTGACATGTCGCCGGAGTCAAGCTGAATAGCTGAAGGACAAGCAGAATGTCCCAAACAAGAAAAAGTAGGAGGCTCACTGGGCATGGGCTGGACTGGCATAACTAGTACAGAGGCAGAGTGAATAGCTGAGTCAGGTGTAGCGACTACCTGAATCGCATCGCAAGACGTAGCGACTGCAGGACTTGTAGACAAGCTAGCCTGGCTGTGCGTCCAAGGGTGGTTAGGGACAGAGAAATGTAAATGGTTATGCAACCTGGAATGAATGACCGGCTCAGATTCACAGGGGGCAACCTTGGGTAGGCAGGACGAGGAACAGGAGGGACCCCAAGCCAGGATCTGTCCAGTAGTCCAGTCCACATGAGGAGAATGGAGCTGTAACCATGGGAGACCCAAAATGATAGGCGTTGAGGCCTTGGGTAAGATAAGGAAGGATATCCACTCCTGGTGGAGTGTCCCTACCGACATCTTAACAGGGAGGGTCTGGAAGCGGATAGGTCCCCCTGGGAGAACAGTACCATCAATCGCCAAGACCACCAATGGCGTGGTGAGGGGCAAAAGAGTAAGTCTCATGGACGATGCGATTTCCCAGTCCATGAAATTACCAGCGGCTCCGGAATCCAGATATGCTGAGACCGAATGAGAAGAAGCACCAACATGAAGGAACACAGAAAGCATAAGACGAGAAGGGGAAGGTGATATTTCTGGGTCCAATACTCCACTTTCCAGATGAAGTGGACCCGAACGTTTTTCTGGACAAAGAGAGCAAGTGTCACGAAAATGACCTTTGCCCCCACAGTAAAGACACAGACCAAGAGTTCTGCGCCTAGCACGTTCCTCGGGGGATAACCTGGTCCGACCCAGCTGCATGGGTTCCTCAGCTGGTAGGAGATGCTCTACGGGTCGAAGAGAGGGGAGCTCAGGCTGACTAAGAACCAAGGAGTGCTGGCGTTGCTTTTCTAAGGTCCTCTCCTGAAAGCGAATATCGATCTGGTTACACAAGGAGATAACGCCGGCCAGATCAGTGGGGATGGTTCTTCCTGCTAATTCATCCTTCACTCTATCAGACAGGCCATGCAAAAAGGTTGCGACTAAGGCCTCATTGTTCCAGCTCAACTCAGCCGACAGTATGCGGAAATGAAGGGCATACTGTCCCACAGAAGCAGACTCTTGGCGGAGACGTAAAAGGGCGCTGGCCGCTGAAGAGACACGAGCCGGTTCTTCGAAGATATTCCGAAAAAGTTTCAAGAAGCCAGACAGGCTAGAAACCACTGGATCATTCAGTTCCCACAGAGGGGCTGCCCAGGCTAAAGCTTCACCAGAGAGGAGGGAAATGATATAGGCTACCTTAGCCCGATCAGACAGGAAGTTTTGGGGCTGGAGCTCAAAATGAATCGTGCATTGGCTAAGGAACCCCCTGCAAGCCTTGGAGTCCCCAGAGAAACGGGACGGAGCTGGCAGTTGTAGTGAGTGTGTGGCTGCGACTGGTGCAATAGGTGCAGCCGCTGATTGTATTTGAGGTTGTGGATTCAGGGTTCCCAAGGAGGCCTGAAGCTGCTCGAAGCGAGAAGCCAGATCCTGGAGGAATCGCATCACCTGAGTCTGATTCGATTCCTGGGTTTCAAGTCTGCAAACTATGCCCTGCAATGGATCATCCGCGGGTAGCGGGATGTCAGCCGGGTTCATGGCTGATCAAACTGTCAGGGTCACCTGTGGCCAGGTGACAGATGCACACCGTAGGGGGACAGGAGTGCACCGCGAGGTAGTGAACCCTATGGCTGGCTTCTGTTGATAGGAAACTGGGTGGTTGTGGAAAGCGGGACCAGAGGAGCACAACCGGGATCCCAACGGAAGCGAGAGCCAAGATTCCCCAGGGCGCGGAGTCTAAGACCCAGCTGGTCTTCTCCAGGGCCTCTAGTGGTGAGGATGTTACGCTGCAGGCTGGGACCAGGTCGCGGCCCCTGGAGTTTCCTAGCTCACGCCCCGTAGGATAAGGGGAAGCAGCAGCACACGATAGAGAGAACCGAATAACAAGCCGAAGGTCAGGGGCCACAAGCAGACAAGGATAACGAAGAACGAGCCGAAGGTCAAGGGTCACGAGCAGACAGGGATGGTCGGGGACAAGCCAATAACGTAACAGAGAGACAGACGTAGCACACGGCAGGCAGGAACCCAAACACACAATGCCTAGCAAACACGTTGATCAGCCAAGCAGGCTTGCAGTGCACAGGTTAATATAGTGTTCTGTGATAGGGCCTGGGGTGGAGTCTGGCTGGGAGGAGATTATAAAGGAAGCCAGGTGAAAGGGCTCAGGCCTCTAAGATGAACACATGGGAAGGAAGGTAAGCTGACAGACAAACACTACTGCATATCCATGACAGCAGCATTCTGCTTACAAGATTGGCTACTACCAATGGCAAATAAGGATACCACAAATCACATCATAACGTTTTTTTCAATTCTGCAGGTGGTTGTTTTAAACAAAGGTTATCAGTACAGACCCCTGATTCCCAACCTGTGGCCCTTTGGTATTTTCACCTTACCTTCATTTTTTCGCTGCTGTACATCCCTTTTCTCTTTTTATTGTAGCGGCCTCACTCCCTCCTCTTGTGAATCGGTTTTCCGATAGCTCTCTTCTAGGGGTATCTTGTCTGTGAGAGTGAGATGCGCTACGGCCCATGTCCTCCCCATTGCAGCAGGTGAGGTGAAGGCCAGTACCAGTTATTCTTCTCTGGCCTGTGTGTTTCTATTAAAAACCAAGTCTTTCTGTGCTGACACTCCCCTTCACTCCCATTAACCAGAGTTCCACACACCGATAAGGATCCAACACTTGTTTTATTGTAGCATACAATTAAAACAGTTCTTTATCAGCCGATAGGTTGAGACCCATAAACAGTTCAATACGGTGGGGTGAGCAGGTCGAGGCACTGTCCTAACAATAAACTAAACCACTGTGGTTTCACCAGCGGTTGCTATAGCCATTGGCTAGAGAGAGAAACTTGAAACTTGTGAGTCTCTACCAGCAACTCTGAAGAATATGAATTGGAGTACCTTTGCTGCATTGTGGCCCCTGTCAGGGGGAAGATGTCCCTCCAAGGGAGTTACCAGAGGCCCCTCCGTCACCGGCTTGATACTGCTCCGGACTCTTCAGACGGGGAACCTCTCCGGTCTCCTCACCTCAGACATGGGCCCCATCCACCTCAGGGTCCCTCGGACTCATCCGCCCTTGCGGAGCCCAGTCGAAGTCACTGGGCCCCAGGCCTCCGGTGTAGTACCTCACCCCAGGCTTAAGGTGCCTGGGATGGACGCCAACTCCGCTCCGACCAGGCCTAGGGCGCCTGGGCTGGAACTCCGGACCGCCCGCACCCAGGCCTCAGGTGCCTGGGCGCGCGCTCGACAAGCCCCCATGGCGAGGGCGTCTCTCCCCTTTATCCCCTCCCGTGACGCCACAGCAGGTTCTCCACCCCTGCTGTACCACCGCCGGAACGGGACAAAAAGGACAGCACTGCGGCAGTGATTTTACCCTGACCCGTGGGAACACCGCCACCCACAGGCCAAGGAGAATAGTACACCACCAAGTCCTCCACGATTTAAATGGTCTAAATCCTCTTATGATTTATACACACCTGGGTCATACTACCACCCAGGTGTATCCCCCTAAATTTAAACCCCCGCTACACTATGTTTTTATAATGGATCTTATTGAAAGGAATATCAGATGTTGAACCAGTAATTTTTAAGGGGGCTGTAAGAAGCACAAATGAGAAATCGCAATTACGACCTGGCCCTATGCTGCAGGGGGCCTGGGCGCCCTCCCCGTACACCTGGATAGGAGGAGCGGCATTTTCCTCCTGCAGCTGCTGAATTCCGGAGGGAGGGAGAGGAGCAGAAGTGGGCATTCAGTGGCTGCAGGAGGAAATTGGAGAGATCGGTTTCACTATATGCAGCCGCCCCTGTTGCTCCTCCTATCCAGCTTCTCTCTTTGATTTTTCAGCTCTGAAAAGTTAAAACTGATTTTCTATTTGTGCCCATTAACTGGACGAAAAATGAATGAATGGTCTAAATGACAGATTTTTCGGCTAGTGTATGGCCAGCATAACTCATCAAACTGTATCATCTTGAGGCTTTTGAAAAGCCAGTAGGCACAGAGCATTTCATTTTGTATGGGTTGCCGTGGTTCTCAGATAATTCTTTATCAGTGCCAATTTGCTGAATGACCTTTCTCCCAAACAATTAGTGACCATCATACTCAAATATATTCTAAGCCCTGGTTCACACTGTCGCGACTTGTCATGCGACTTGAGAGTTCAAAGTCGCATGACAAGTCGCGCCCCATTAGCGGCAATAGAACCGTTCTATTAGGAGCGACTTAGAAAAAGGTTCCTGTACTACTTTTGGTCTGACTTCAATACGACTTGCATTGACTTCTGTTAAATAAGTCGTATGCAAGTCACGATGAAATCGCACCGGCGTGTCGGATTCAAAGTCGCGGCAATGTGAACAGGGCCTAAGAGCTACATTAACACCTGGAGAGGTATCAGCAAGCCCTTCATCATGTAACAAAACTGCCTGTTGAGATGGAGTGAGGCATGACCGGACAACGAACACATTACTGAAGTCTGGGGGGAAAGCACTAATAAGTTTCTTAGTTTTTATCTTTGCATCAGGTAGACTACATAAGTTGACTATTACTTTGAACCTCTCATACACTCATTGGTATGCTACCCTGCGCTCTTGTATTATTATAAAACAGGATTTATATAGCGCCAACAGTTTGCGCAGCGCTTTACAAAATAAAGGGAGACAATACAGCAATAATACAATTCAATGCAAGAGGGTTAGGAGGGTCCTGCAAGCTTACAATCTAATAGGGAGGGACTGGTGAAACAAAAAGTAGTAACTTTGAGGGATGAACTGATGAGGGAAGTAGAAGATTCAGCTGTTAGCTGAAGGCAGGATAGACCTCCCTAAAGAGATGAGTTTTCAGGGATCGCCTAAAAGTGGATAGAGTAGGAGATAATCGGACAAATTGGGGTAGTGAGTTCCAGAGGATGGAAGAGGTTCTGAAGAAATCCTGGAGACAAGCATGGGAGGAGGAGACAAGGGAGCTAGAGAGCTGGAGGTCATGGGAGGAGCGGAGAGAACGTTTTGGGTGATATTTGGAGATAAGATTGGTGATGTAGCTCGGGGCATTAAATGGCTTTGAATGTTATTGTTAGTGTTTTGCATTTTACTTGTTGGGCAATGGGAAGTTAGTGTAGGGATTGGCAGAGAATGGTGGCGGACACTGACCGGTTGGTTAGATGGATGAGTCTGGCAGCGATATTTGTGATAGACTGAAGTGGGGATAGCTTGCGGAGAGGTAGGTCAATGAGGAGAGAGTGCACTAAGGTAAATTGGGGTTCTCAGAGCACCCCTTACATCAGAGCTCCTCTTTACACAAGAGGCAGCAATGTTCCCCCTCACATCACAGTCCTCTCCATACATCAGAGTTCTCAGTGTTCCCCCTTTAAATCAGGGGTTCCAGAGCATCCCTTATGTCAGAGTCCCCAGAGTTCTCCTTTACATCAGAATCTACATTGTAAGGGAAATCTGCAAGTTCAGATGTAAAGGGGGACTTTGTGGATTCAGATGTAAAAGAGGGACTCTGTGGATTCAGATGTAAAAGGGGGAACTCTGTGGCTTCAGAAGTAAAGGGGGACTCTGTGGACTCTGATGTAAAGGGGAACTCTTGTGACTGATTTCATATGATTAGAAATGGTATTTAATCACAAAGTATATATATAGTTTATACTATAAAAAAATTGCTGTGCGCCACTAAAGTGTTCGGGTTTGACTCGAAGAAAAGGTGGCAACCCTAAGGTGAAGTCTACAAAATTTGGACAGAGATTGGATTTGGGGCTGAAAGGACAGGTCAGAGTCCAGGATTACTCCTAGCACCCTGGGATGAGGGGAGGAACTGATAATTGTATTATTGATCTTGATGGAGAAGTAAGAAAACCGACAACTGATCTAAATGAACATTGAAAGTTTCACATCTGATTTTTTTCTCTGGGAAAACAAATCTTGGGTTTACATCATATCGCTTGTTTCTCTTTGTTGACCTACCGGTAGTTGATTTGTAGTCTGCATTGCTACAGAAGTTCCTGGCATCCAGTTCCAGCTCTTCGAAGTGACTTTTCCAGAGAGTCAGTTAGATCATCACCTTTTTCAGGTCAACATCAATGCCTTGGAAAGCTTTAATAGTACTGTTGAACCGTACAAGAATTACAGTACTGTGCTAAAGTTTTAGGCAGGTGTGAAGAAATGCTGTAAAGTAAGAATGCTTTCAAAAATATATATTTTAATTGTTTATTTTTATCAATTTACAAAATGCAAAGTGAGTGAATAGAAGAAAAATCAAATCAATATTTGGTGTGACTACCCTTTGGCTTTAAACCAGCATCAATTCTTCTAGGAACACAGTACTTGTGCACATAGTTTTTGAAGGAACTCAGCAGGCAGGTTGTTCCCAACATCTTAGCAAACTAACCACGGGTCTTCTGTGGATGTAGGCTGCCTCAAATCCTTCTGTCTCTTCACGTAATCCCAGAGAGACCCGTAATAAGAGAAGCTCAGTATGTATGGGAACCAGAAGGCTATTATATGCACATGTGCATGCTCAGAATTTTGAGCAAAGGCTCACTGCAAAAAGGGAATTGGCACGCACAAACGCAAATGTATTAGCATATGCGTACCTAACGTGCACATTTAGGTACGCAAACCTGGTATTGGCACTGGCGGCAAATGGCCCATTTATGCTGTACTATGACAGGAAGGAACATATTGCTGAGTGGTCTTTATTATTATTATTATTTTTATTATTATTAATGTTATACAGGATTTATATAGCGCCAACAGTTTACGCAGCGCCTTACAATATAAAAGGGAGATAATACAGTTACAATACAATACAAGAGGGCCCTGCTCAGAAGAGCTTACAATCTAATAGAGTGGGGCAGGTGGTACAAAAGGTCCTAACTGTGTGGAATGAGCTGATGGAAGTGGTAAAAGATTAGCTGGAGACGTGATAGGCTTCCGTGAAGAGATGAGTTTTCAGGAATCGCCTGAAGGCAGCTAAAGTAGGAGATAGCCGGAAAGGTTGAGGTAGAGAGTTCCAGAGAATGGCAGAGGCTCTGGAGAAATCCTGGAGACGAGCATGGGAGGAGGAGACAAGGGAGCTTGAGAGTAGGAGGTCTTGAGCGGAGCGGAGAGGACAGTTTGGGTGATATTTGGAGACAAGATTGATGGTGTAGCTCGGGGCAGAGTTGTGGATGGCTTTGTATGTTGTGGTTAGTATTTTGAATTTAATTTGCTGGGCGATCAGGAGTCAGTGTAGGGATTGTCAGAGAGGGGTGGTAGACACTGATTGGTTGGTAAGGTAGATGAGTCCGGCAGCAGCATTCATGATAGACTGAAGAGGGGATAGCCTATGGAGAGGCAGGCCAATGAGAAGGGAGTTGCAATAGTCAGGGCGAGAGATAACAAGGAAGTGAATAAGTAGCTTGGTGGTTTAATTTGTTAAAAAGAGGCGTATTTTAGAGATGTTACGGAGGTGAAGTCTAGATGCTTCTGGCAACATTTGTATTTGGGGCTGAAAGGACAGGTCAGAGTCTAAGATTACACCTAGTACCCTGGCATGAGGGGAGAGATTGAGGCCAGGTTTACACTATTGCGAATTGGATGCAGGTTCTCCGCATCCAATATGCAATAGCAGGAGAATGGCTCTCTATGGAGCCAGTTCACATATCTCCGATGTGGCTCCGGTGCCAATTTGCACAGGAGTCCTGTGCATCTTTTGGTCCGTTTTAGGTCCGAATTCAGCCAAAAATTTGGGCTGAAATTGGACCTGAAACGATGAACCAGGATACACTGGACCCCTGCTGGGAGCCGCATAGGCATTAGGTGTAAACGGAGCCTGATGGTTGCATTATTGATTTTGATGGAAAAGTCATGCAGGGGGGCACAGGCGAGGGGGAAAATTACCAGCTTGGTTTTAGAGAGATTTAGTTTAAGGAAGTGGTGCGACATCATGCTGATAAGTCTTAGTAATAGACAGATAGATTTGGGTGTCATCGGCATATAGATGGTGTTGGAAGTCGCGGGCAGTTATCAAGTGACCAAAAGAGGGGATGTAGATAGAGAAGAGAAGGGGTCCAAGAACAGAGCCTTGGGGGACCCCCCCAGAAAGGGGCAATGGAGAGGAGGAGACAGAGTTGTAGGTAACACTGAAGAAGTGCTGTGATAGGCTGTGGTAGGAGGAGAACCAGGATAGAGCAGAATCTTGGAGGCCAAGAGAACGGAGTTTACTGAGAAGGAGCAGGTAGTCAACAGTATCAAAGGCCGCAGAGAGGTTAAGTAGTAGGAGTATGGGGTAGTGGCCATTGGTTTTAACCCGTTAGTAAATCATTTGTGAGTTTTAGTAAGGCAGTTTCTGTGGAGTGCTGCGAGCGAAAGCCAGACTGTTATGCCGTGTACACACGATCGGTTTTACAGATGAAAACAGTCCGATGGACTTTTCTCATCGGACAAACCGATCGTGTATGGGCCCCATCGGTCTTTTTTCCATCGGTGAGAAAAAATAGAACATGTTTTAAATTTATCCGATGGGAAAAAAAACGATAGCAAATTCCGATTGTCTGTGTGGAACTCCATCGGACAAAAAACCCACGCATGCTCAGAATCAAGTCGACGCATGCTCAGAAGCATTGAACTTCATTTTTCCCGGCTTGTCAGAGGGGTTTACGTCACGGCGTTTGGGGCGGTCGGATTTTTGACTGATGGTGTGTAGACAAGACTGATGGAAGTCAGCTTCATCGGATTTCCGATGGAAAAATCCATCGGATTAGAATCCATAGGAAATCCGATCGTGTGTACAGGGCTTAAGGGGTCAAGAAGGTTATTTTCACTGAGGTAGGAGCTAAGACAGTTGTAAACTGAACCTTCTAAAAGTTTAGAGGTGAATGGGAGCAATGAGATGGGTCTTAAGTTGTTCAGGTTGGTGGGGTCCAGTAAGAGCTTTTTTAGTATGGGAGCGACCTGCACATGTTTTGGAGGGGAGGGGGAGATGCCACTAGAAAGGGAGAGATTGAAGATGTGAGTGAGGGAGCATAGGATAGAATAAGAGGGTGAGCATAGAAGTTGTAAGGCAACAGGATCAAGGGGACAATTGGTTAGGTGGGCATCTGAGAAAAGTTTTTTAACCTCTTCAGTAGTAGCCAGTTCAAAAGAAGAGTGTTGACTGTGCTGTTAGGCAAGGTATGTTGAGTGGAGAAGATGTATGCACAGTGGAGGTGTCCTCACGTAATGCATCAATCTTGTCTTTGAAGTGATTGGCAATCTCTTGGGCAGTAAGTGAGTTAGTGGGTAGAGGGGGTGGGGGACGAAGCAGAGAGTTAAAGGTATTCAGCTAGTTCCTGCTTACCTGCACCTTGACCTGCTGTACTTGCCTAGCCCTGTATGACCCGGCTTGCCCCTGACCTGTCTCTGGAATTCTGCCTGCCTGCTGTGACCTCAGCTTGTACTCAGACTCTGCTCCTGTCTTGGGCTCCTGTACCTCACTGCCTGGCTGTGTACTGATCCCAGCTTGTATCTTGACTGTGCCTCTGCCTGATACTCTTGCAGGGCTGGACTGGGCCACCGGAATAGCGGGAAATTTCCCGGTAGGCCAACTGCCCTCAGTGCCCTGGGGCTGCTTTGGGCTAGGCGCTTGCTGCTGCCACCTGAAAAGAAGCAGCCACAATGCGATTCTCCTCCTTCCGATCACAGTGCCGCCCACTGAACGGGTTCCTGCAGCTGCCGGGTGATATGCCTAGGGGCAGCGGGCAAACGGCCACTGGATTCCTCTTTCGATCCAGCATGGCGCCGCCCACTAAACTTCTGCCTGCGCCCAGTGCGGAGTGACATGTAGAGGGAGAACGGCAGAAGAATTAAGGTGATGGATTTTTTTCTCTCACGGATGGGCACTGGTCAGGCTGCATAGATGTACACTGGTGAGGCTGCACTGGTCAGGCTGCATAGATGTACACTGTTGAGGCTGCACTGGTCAGGCTGCATAGATGTACACTTGGTAAGGCTGCACTGGTCAGGCTGCATAGATGCACACTGGTATGGCTGCACTGGTCAGGCTGCATAGATGTACACTGGTGAGGCTGCATAGATGCGCTGTGGTGAGGCTGCACTGGTCAGGCTGCATAGATGCGCTGTGGTGAGGCTGCACTGGTCAGGCTGCATAGATGTGCTCTGGTGAGGCTGCACTGGTCAGGCTGCATAGATACGCACTGGTGAGGCTGCGCTGGTCAGGCTGCATAGATGCACACTGGTGAGGCTGCACTGGTCAGGCTGCAAAGATGTGCACTGGTGAGGCTGCACTGGTCAGGCTGCATAGATGCACACTGGTGAGGCTGCACTGGTCAGGCTGCATAGATGCACACTGGTGAGGCTGCACTGGTCAGGCTGCAAAGATGTGCACTGGTGAGGCTGCACTGGTCAGGCTGCACAGATGCGCACTGGTGAGGCTGCACTGGTCAGGCTGCATAGATGTGCACTGTTGAGGCTGCACTGGTCATGCTGCATAGATGCAGACTAGTGAGGCTGCATTGGTCAGGCTGCATAGCTGCACACTGGTGAGGCTGGATTGGTCAGGCTGCATAGATGGGCACTGGTGAGGCTACATTGGTCAGTCTGCATAGATGCACACTGGTGAGGCTGCACCGGTCAGGCTGCATAGATGGGCACTGGTGAGAATGCACTGATGAGGCTGCATAGATGCGCACTGGTGAGGCTTCATAGATGGGCACTGGTGAGGCTGCATTGATGGGCACTGGTGAGGCTGCATTGATGGGCACTGGTGAGGCTGCATTGATGGGCACTGATCAGACTGCATTGATGGACACAGTGAGACTGCATTCATGGGCACTGATCAGACTGCATTAAAGGGCACTGGTGAGGCTGCATCAATAGGCACTGGTGAGGCTGAGTTGATGGGCACGGATCAGGCTGCATTGATGGACACTGGTGAGGCTGCATTGATGGGCACTGGTGAGGCTGCATTGATGGGAAATGATCAGGCTGCATTGATGGGCAATGATCAGGCTGCATTGATTGGCACTGGTGAGGCTGCACTGGTGAGGCTGTATTGATGGGCACTGATCAGGCTGCATTGATGGGCACTGGGAGGCTGCATTGATGGGCACTGGGGAGGCTGAGCTAATGGCCATTGATCAGGCTGCATTGGACACTGGTGAAGCTGAACTGATGGGCATTGGTGAGGCTGCATTGATGGGCACTGGTGAGGCTGCATTGATGGGCACTGGTGAGGCTGCATTAATGGGCACTAGTAAGGCTGAGCTGATGGGCACTGATGGACACCGGTGAGGCTGCACTGATTGGCACTGGGGAGGCTGCACTGATTGGCACTGGGGAGGCTGCATTGATAGCCACTGGTGAGGCTGCATTGGTGAGGCTGCATTGGTGAGGCTGCATTGATAGCCACTGGTGAGGCTGCATTGATGGGTACTGATCAGGCTCACCACACTCTTCAAATATGCTTTAAAATGCATGGTTTTCCCGTTTATTACAGAAAATAATGATGTAATGCTGTTGGGCTGGTATAATAATGCTATGGGGCTGGTATGAAATTATTTCCAGGGCTGGTTTTTATTCCCAGTCTGGCCCTGTACTCTTGTATCTTGCTGCACCGGTGTTGATGACATTTTGGCTTTGTACTGGCTATGCTCCTGTCTGCTGATCAAGTGTCACCATGTTCCAGCTCTTGGTTCCTGCCTGGTGATCTACGTTCATTTGCTTCCTGCAAAAAACAGCTGTTGCTGCCTGGTACACCAGCCCTCATGCCACTCTATGTCCTCACGCCTCCTGTCATCACTACTAGAGGTGTTGGACAAGTGGTGCAAGAGAAGCCCCCTCTCCAGCTCAATTACTTCCACTTCCACTTGTTCTTCTTTATGCCGAAGACAGTTCTTAATGACATTGGCTATATGTTTGGGGTCGTTGTCCTGCTGCATAATACATTTGGGGCCAGTCACACACCCTACTTATGGTATTATATGATGAATAAGTATCTGCCTGTATTTCTCCACATTGAGGACACCATTGATCGAGCAACTTTGAGGACAGTAGATGTAGTGGTCAGCCAAGGAAACTTAATGCAGCATATGTAAGACACACAATTCTTACTACCCTTCAACATCGGAAGATGGCCAGCAGTGCCATGAGCACAGAACTGGTGGAAACCAGTGAGACCCAGGTACACCCAGCTACCGTCCAGAGAAGTCTGACCAGAAGTGGTCCAATAGCATTCATGATGTATCCTTTTCACTGTAATGCCACGTACACATGATCGGAAGGAATTTCCGACAACAAATGTGAGCTTTTTGTCGGAAATTTCTTGTAGGCTCTTTTTTGTGTGTAGGCTCCATCGGACATTTGCTGTTGGAATTTCCGACAACAAAAATTTGAGAGCTGGTTCTCAAATTTTCCGACAAGAAAATCTCTTGTCGGAAATTCCGATCGTCTGTTTGCAATTCCGCGTATGCTCAGAATCAAGCAGAAGAGCCTAACTGCCTATTGAACTTCATTGATCTCGGCTCGTCGTACGTGTTGTACGTCACCGCGTTCTTGACGTTCGGAAATTCCGACAAGATTTGTGTGACCGTGTGTATGCAACACAAGTTTGAGCCAGCAATCCGTCTGAAAAAAATCCACACGATCGTGTGTACGCGGCATTAAGCTGTGAAGTTGCTATGGATATTAATAAAATTCTTTGTAAAAGAAGTGGTCCTCATGGAAAAATTGCAGCTAAAAAGCCATACCTCAGTTGATGACATATACTTTGAACCTCTTTGTTGTGCTTTTCTTTTTCTGCTTGGCAATTGTAAAATGACTTGCACATTGTTATACCTGAATAAAATATTTGAACAAGGAAAAGCCATACCTCCGACATGGAAACAAGGCTAAGTGACTCAACTATGCATGACAACATAGGAACTGGGGTGCAGAAAAATAGCAACAGGTGCTCTGGACTGAATGAGTCAAAAATGTGAAATATTTGACTGCAGCAGGACTCGGAGGCAGTTTGTTCACCGAAGAGCAGAAGAGCGGTACAATAATAAGTGTCTGCAGGAAGCAGGGAAGCATGGTGGAGGCTCCTTGCAAGTTTGGTGCTGCATTTCTGCAAATAAATTTGGGGATTTGGTCAGAATCACTGGCGTCCTCAATGCTAAGAAATACAGATACTCATCTACCATGCCATATCATAAGGGAGGCAGATGATTAGCCCCAAATGTATTCTGCATAGGACAATGACTCCAAACATACAGCAAATGTCATTAAGAACCATCTTCAGTGTATAGAAGAGCAAGGAGTCCTGCAAGTGATGGTTTGGCATCCACACAGCCCTGATCTCAAAACCATCGAGTCTGTCTGGGATTACATGAAGAGACAGAAGAATTTGAGGCAGCCTACATCCACAGAAGATCTGTTGTCAGTTCTCCAAGATGTTTGGAACAACCTACCCGCTGAGTTCCTTAACCACTTGACGACCGCCGCACGCCGATGTACGTCGGCAGAATGGCACGGGCAGGCAGATGGGCGTACAGGTACGTCCCTTTAAATTTGCCTCCCAGCGCGCGCGCGCCCACCGCGTGTCTCGCAAGTCCGGCCCGCGTGTCCCGGGGTTTCGATGTTCCTGGGCGGCCCGCAATTGTGGTCGGCAAGAGCAGAACAGCGAAATGCCTTTGTAAACAAGGCATTCCCTTATTCTGCCTAGTGACACTGTCACTGATGACCGTTCCCCATGATCGGGAACGGTCATCAGTGACGTGTCACGTGTAGCCACGCCCCCTAACAGTAAGAATCACTCCCTAGGAAACACTTAACCCCTGCAGCGCCACCTAGTGGTTAACCCCTTCACTGCCAGTGTCATTTTAACAGTAATCAGTGCATTTTTATAGCACTGATCGCTGTAAAAATTACAATGGTCCCAAAATGGTGTCAAAAGTGTCTGATATGTCCGACATAATGTCGCAGTCACCATAAAAATCGCTGATCGCCGCCATAATTAGTAAAAAAAAAAAAATATTAATAAAAATGCCATAAAACAGTCCCCTATTTTGTAGAAGCTATAACTTTTGCGTAAACCAATCTATAAATGCTTATTTACCAAAAATATGTAGAAGAATAAGTATCGGACTAAACTGTGGAAAAAAAAAATGTTATATGTTTTTTGGGGATATTTATTATAGCAAAAAGTAAAAAATATTGCATTTTTTTCAAAATTGTCGCTCTATTTTTGTTTATAGCACAAAAAATAAAAAATGCAGAGGTGATCAAATACCACCAAAAGAAAGGTCTATTTGTGGGGGAAAAAAGGACGTCAATTTTTTTTGGGAGCCATGTCGCACGACCGCTTAATTGTCAGTTAAAGCGACGCAGGGCGAATTGCAAAAAGTGGCCTGGTCTTTGACCACCAAAATGGTCCGGGGCTAAAGCGGTTAAAAAACTGTGTGCAGGTGTGCCTAGAAGAATTGATGCCATTTTGAAGGCAAAGGGCGGTCACACCAAATATCGATTTGATTTGGATTTCTCTTCCGTTCATTTACTTTCCATTTTGTTAATTGATAAAAATAAACTATTAACACTTCTATTTTTGAATGCATTCTTAATTTACAGTATTTTTCACAGCTGTCTAAAACATTTGCACAATACTGTATGTATGTGTATATATATATATATATATATATATATATATATATATATGGGGAAAAAAAGTATAAACAAAAATATTGTAAACTTTAATATCTTCAGCTAATTTTACCCCAATACATGACATTGTGTAGAGATAGGACGACAATTTCATATTTATGAATACATTTAGGTAAGCCCACAAGAAATCAGAAAACTGATTAGCTGTCATGTGTTGTTGCATATTTCAGCTATTTATCTGCACACACTGTACAAAAACAATGGCAGCCCTTTTCTCCATAATCCCGCAATGATGCTAATGCACCTCTATAATCCTTGCAAATCGCGCTCGCTGGCTGTACTTCTGACGCCTTTATTCTCACATAAATCCTTATATTAACATATTTATTAATAATTATTGTCCTACATGCTGATGCCAGGCTAGAGACACAGGCTGAGAAATAAAAACACAAGCTTGCTCTTTACAAAGGACAGGGCCCGCCTGCACGTACCTGGCCAGGCCTATCTTTGTATACACCAGCGCGTCTGTGTTTAGTCTCCGAGACTTTTGTCGTCCAGCCTGCCCTTATCTGTGGCCGAACAATAGGCAGTCTGCTGCCGCTTTATTTGTAAATTCGCTTGAGTAGAAAGATTATGATTATTGTGAAAAATAGATGGAAGACATCATTTTAATGTGCGGGAGAGAAAATCAGCCTACATAACATTGGCGGCTAGGCAACTGCCTCTTTAGCAGTTATTGTATGGCAACAATGTACACCGTGTGTAGGGTCTGCAAAACACCTTTCAAGCTGAATTCAAGCCAAACAGATTAAATACATTTATAGAAACTTTTATCTGGATTTGTATTTTCTATCTATGCGGTCTGAGAATCAAACAGCCCTGCCACACTGCACAGCCCTGTCTGGCAGAGGAGGGAGACCTGTTTTCTCTCTGCTGCAGTTCAGGAGCAGCAGTAACAGTAGCATAGGTGTGCGCAGTCTATTGCATTAGGGTGTGCACCCCAAAGCAATAGGGCAATGGACAGTGTCGGTGGAGCATTGGACGATGTCAAAAGGGCAGAGACTGGCGTCAGTTTATTTTTTATATTTTTTTATTATTACTTTTTTACAATTTTATTATTTTTTACAATATATTCAGTTTTTTTTTACAATATTATTATTTATTTATTTTTGGAGCCCTATGGGTGCCTAGGTGAAATATCAGGGGTCTAAACAGACCCCTGATGTCTCGCTTTTGAGACAGAGAAAGGGACTGAGGACAGAGATTCCCCAGTTCCTTTCTCTGCAGGCAAGTAGCAGGGGGAATCTGCCCAGCACAGGGTCATTAGGGTGTGCCCAGGCACACCTGGCACACCCTGTGCGCACACCTATGAGTAGCATGCTTCCTCTGTTTGGCTTCTTGTGCTACATTTCCCACCCCCCAGTCTGAGCTCTGCTATACAGAGTACAAGGCTGATACAATGCTGATACCATGTCAAATTCAGGTACAGTGGAACCTTGGATTACGAGCATAATCCGTTCCAGGAGAATGCTCGTAATCCAAAGTACTCGCATATCAAAGCGAGTTTCCCCATTGAAGTCAATGGAAACTAAAATAATTTGACTTCAATGGCATGCAAAACCGCATGTGGCCAGAGGCGGGGGGCGCCGGAGAACCTCAGAAACAGCCGGAAAGGCCCGAAGACAATTCGTCTGACCTCGGCAAACCTCGGAAAGACTCCGTTCACAAGCCTTTCCGAGGTTTGCTGAGGTCAGCCGAACTGTCCTCTGGCCTTTCCGTGCATTTCCGAATGGCGCCGATCGGCACAGTTTGGCTCTGGCGCCCCCCCTCATCTCAGGCAAACGTGGTACTGCACACCGCTTTGGCCTGAAACCTGCTCGTTTTGCGAGACAACAGGATTTTAGGAAATACAGTGCTTGTATTATGAAACGCTCGTTAACCGCGTTACTCGCAATCCGAGGTTCCACTGTACTGGCATTGGTTCCATGTAAAAATACATATACAGTGCATCTGGAAAGTATTCACAGCGCTTCACTTTTTCCACATTTTGTTATGTTACATTAGGGTTGCCACCTGTATGGGATTCACCCAGACACATTATTGAATTCAGACCAGGCTGTGGCTCTCCAAGTAACTAAGATAGTCACACACAAATCTGTTGCTGTCCGAGAGCTGCAGCGGCCGTCTGGTAGCAGGTTTGGCATCACTGGAGGGCAGGGTGATGATGTCAGGAAGAGTAATCTGGCCACACCCACCATTCGCTGCGGCACGCTATGTGCACTGAATTACTACTCTCCTTGGGGCACCCAAAGGTGTGCCAGACAGCTAAAGTGTTTGGGTTTGGCTTGAAGAAAAGGCTGCAACCCTATGTTACAGCCTTATTCCAAAATAGATAGAATTAATTAATTTCCTCAAAATTCTACAAACAATACCCCATATTGACAACCTGAAAGAAGTTTATTTGAAATCTGTGCAAATTTATTAAAAATAAAAAAAACTAAAAAAATCCCCCACATTTACATAAGTGAACTGAGCTCAGGTGCATCCCGTTTCCACTGATCATCCTTGAGATGTTTCTACAACTTGATTGGAGTCCACCTCTGGTAAATTCAGTTGATTGGACATGATTTGAAAAGGCACACACCTCTCTATATAAAGGTCCCACAGTTAACAGTGCATGTCAGAGCACAAACCAAGCAGTGAAGTCCAAGAAATTGTCTGTAGACCTCCGAGACAGGATTGTATTGAGGCACAGATCTGGGGAAGGGTACAGAAAAATATCTGCAGCATTGAAGGTCCCAATGAGCACAGTGGCCTCCATCATCTGTAAATGGAAGAAGTTTGGAACCACAAGGACTCTTCCTAGAGCAGGCCGCCCAGCCAAACCGAGCGATTGGGGGAGAAGGGCCTTGATTGGAGTCCACCTTTGGTAAATTCAGTTGATTGGACATGATTTGGAAAGGCACACATCTGTCTATATAAGGTCCCACAGTTAACAGTGCATGTCAGAGCACAAACTAAGCCATGAAGTCCAAGGAATTGTCTGTAGACCTCTGAGACAGGATTGTATCAAGGCACAGATCTGGGGGAAGGGTACAGAAAATGTTCTGCAGCATTGAAGGTCCCAATGAGCACAGTGGTCTCCATCGTCCATAAAATGGAAGAAATTTGGAACCACCAGGACTATTCCTAGAGCAGGTAGCCCAGCCAAACTGAGCGATTGGGAGAGAAGAGCCTTAGTCAGGGAGGTGACCAAGAACCTGATGGTCACTCTGACAGAGCTCCAGCATTTCTCTGTGGAGAGAGGAGAACCTTCCAGAAGAACAAGCCCTCCACCAATCAGGCCTGTATGGTAGAGTGGCCAGACAGAAGCCACTCCTCAGTAAAAGGCACATGACAGCCGCCTGGAGTTTGCCAAAAGGCACCTGAAGGACTCTCAGACCATGAGAAAGAAAATTCTCTGGTCTGATAAAACAAAGATTGAACTCTTTGGCCTGAATGGCAAACGTCATGTCTGGAGGGAACCAGGCACCGCTCATCACCTGGACAATACCATCCCTACAGTGAAGCATGGTGGTGGCAGCAGCATGCTGTGGGGATGTTTTTCAGCGGCAGGAACTGGGAGACTAGTCAGGATCGAGGGAAAAATTAATGCAATGTACAGAGACATCCTTGATGAAAACCTACTCCAGAGCGCTCTGGACCTCAGACTGGGGCAAAGGTTCATCTTCCAACAGGACAACAACCCTAAGCACACAGCCAAGATAACAAAGGAGTGGCTACAGGTCAACTATGTTATTGTCCTCGAGTGGCCCAGCCAGAGCCCAGACTTGAACCCCATTGAACATCTCTGGAGAGATCTGAAAATGGCTGTGCACCGACGCTCCCCATCCAACCTGATGGAGCTTAATGCCTTGTACACACGAGCTGAATTTCCCACGGAAAAAGTCAGACGGAATCTTTTCATCGGATATTCCATCCGTGTGTATGCCCCATCGGATTTTTTCCATCGGAAATTCCGACGGAATTAGATACATGTTCTCAATTTTTCCAATGAAAAAAAAAATTATCGGACGTTCCATTCGTCTGGATGCAATTCCGACGGAGTAAAAACCACGCATGCTCAGAAACAATTTGATGCATGCTCGGAAGCATAGAACTTCATTTTCTCGGCTAGTCGTAGTGTTTACCGTCACCGCGTTCTTGACGGTCGGATGTTAGTGTGACCGTGTGTATGCAAGACAGCTTGAGCGGAATTCCGTCGGAAAAACTGTCAGAGTTTATTCAGACGGGAAAACCGGTCGTGTTTACAGGGCATAAGAGGTCCTGCAAAGAAGAATGGGAATAGAATAGGCAGTCACAGTGATCACTTGTTTTGGAACCCTCCCCTTTATCCCTTTCTCCTCTGTGAGAAAGTCTGTTAAAAGCAACAAAAAAAAGATACAATAGTTAAAGTGGAAATAAATCTGTCGATTTAACAGTTTCAAAAAACAGTTACATTCGGCGAATGCTGAGAATATAACTGTCCCATTTGATTTTGGGCTCAGCCAAACTGTCAGGCCATCAAATGGCTGGAGTCATAACTGATGACATGTGCAGCACCATGGCAGGTGAAGATCAAACAGAGGCCAAGATGGCAGCTTCCTTGGCTGAAAACGATAGGAGAGTTTAGTTCCACTTTAAGCTGTCCAGCAGGCTGAGCAAAGACAAAAACAAACAGATTTTTCCACTCACACGAACGAGGTGGATGGAGGAATCTTCCCTGATGGAACATTGCTCAAACAATCGACTTTTGTTGCGTAGGGACGTCCACATACTGATTGAAATTCAGCTGCTCCCTGCTGAACCAGATGCATTTTGATCAGTGTATGGCCAGCTTTTAGTGTACTCTTTGGACCAAGAGATACAATATATCAATACTAGGGAATACTAACCAATGGTTACTTTTAATTGCTAATTTTCTGTGGCATCCTCTAGAATTGTTACATTTTATCTCTTGTTACAAAAAGATACATATTTCCTATACTCCTCTGCTTCATCTAGTGGGCAAAATGTGGTATTCTACTACTGCAAATAGTAAAAGAACATTCGCTCAGAAGAGAAAATAGTCTAAAGAACATTTGTTTTTGCCCAATTCGCAAAGAAGAAATGTACATTGTTCACTGGATTAATTGCTAAGCAAATATTTTAGAAAATGACCAGAAAGGAAAAGAAAAGAACGACGATAAGAAAAAAAAAATTACGATAAAATTGAGAGATTCAGGGTACGTACAGGATTACGGAGAAATTAAAATGGATGTGGATGAATTTTATTATTTTTGTGAGTTTACATATTTGTATCCTGTTTTATCACAGTTTTTTTTTTTTTTTTCAAATATTTTATTGTAGATAATAATACATATTTTATACATACATTTTTTGTATAATAGTGATATATCGTATATTACGTTTTTAATTCTGGAATAAAATAAGATGAACATAAGTTTATCATAGTTTTTATAAAATGTTTGCTTTAAAAAAGGAACATATCACACCAGCAGCCGTATTAAACTGTGGCTGCTTGTGTATGCTGTGAAGAGAGCCCTGCCAAAAGGGTTATAATTTAAACATCTCACTGTTTACATTTTCATTTATTTTTTTTTCAACTTTGCTGAAAAGTCACAAAGGGCTCCTTAATGTATGTAACCCCAAATGGTGTCTACTGGGAGTACTTGAGGATGTATATTTACCAGCTAGGATCAAACGTTTTCGTAGACTATTGCTCTTTTATGCTAGGAAAACAATTGTTCTGCATTGGATAAAGGTTGATGGTCTCCACCACCCGGGCCTATGAAAAAAAATGATGTGTTATATGTAGTTACGTACCCTGTAAGTTTATGGGTAATTGTGTTGGTTTTGTTCGCTTTTACTCCTCCTGTATTACTGTAACATACTGTTGATTATTACTATGTGGATAGATCTATTGCCAATACTATACAACTTATGATATTGCTACATTTCCATGTTTATTGTACGATTAATATACACAATTTTTTTTAATAAAGACGAGTTAAGATAAAAATTCTATCCTATCCTATTTTTTGCCACATACAATTGCAGTACAGTGCGAACTGAGCTTAAAAAACTCAAATGGCCTTGCCTATGCCTTAGGCAGGGCAGCCATCAGGAATTTTGGGGCCCCTTACACAGCTTCAGGCATGGGCCGGGGGGGGGGGGGCAAGTGCCACCACGAATTGAGCAGCGGGGGGTGCTGCCGCTGCGAATTGTTGAGGTCAGGGGAGCTTTGGGTGCTGACGAACAAACAAAAAAAACCAAAAGAACAAAAAAAAGGGGGGGTTTCCATCCGGGGCCCTGGGGACCTCCGGGCCTCTGGGGACATCTGGGCCTCTTACAAAAAATGTAAAAAATTAAAAATTTATATAAAAAAAAGGGGGGTTGCCATCCGGGGCCCTGGAGACCTCTGGGTCCCTTACAAAAAAAAAAGGGGGGTTGCCATCTGGACCCCTGGGGACCTCCGCGCCCCTTACAGGTGTACTGCCTGTACCCCCCTGATGGTGGCCCTGGCCTTAGGACATCCTTTTTCAATCAGGGTGTCCAGTCCCTGGGACTGGGGTGCCCTTGGCAAAATGCTTAAACATTGTCCAAAATGTATACAAGCCAGCGAGTGAATCAAGCCTGCCTTTTAGTTACACAAAGCCACAGATTTTTATTGAGCACCATTTCAACCAGCCACTGCCATCCTAACAGCCAGTGATGTCATCAGTGTTGATAAAAAAGGGTGTTGATCACCTGCACAGCATCCTTGTTTGACCCTCCTGTGCCCCTCTCCATCAACACTGGGGTCACATTAGCTAAGTGATGGAGAGAAACTGAGGGAGAAGAGAAACATTGGAATACTAGTCAGTACCAGTGTGCAAAGGTGTATTTGCTTTGGAAGAATAAATCACCTCTAACTTTGGGCTTCCTACGTGGGTCAATGCTACTGCATTGTGTAAAGCTATTATAATAAGTTTGTAGAATGGGGTGCCTTGACATTGTCCATAATTTTAAAGGGTGCCTTGACTGAAAAAAGGTTGAGAAACACTGCCTTAGGACTGTGTTGGGCGAGCCCAACTCATATGGTGTGAATGGTCCCTTAGGCCTCGTTTCAAAGGCGGTCAGGGAGGGGGGTTTGGTAAAAAGTGGCAGCTCAGTCACACTTTTACTGTACCCCTCTATGACTGCCCAGCCACAAGTTAATATGGCCAGATGGTCACGCGATGACCACAGCACATGGTAAAACACTACTGTTTGCTGCATTGCCAAAAATGGTATGTCTTTTTTTTAGATGTTTGGTTGTGTTCTCACTCAGTTCATGTCAGTGAGCTGCCTTCATGTTTGCGGAAGAAACACTTGTTGACACACATATGTTAATGCACCAGGACCCAAGGTGTGAATGGGCCTTTAGGGTTGTCATCTAACTTGAGGTGAAGGGGACATCTTCCGATGGGGACAGTTGTTCTGGTGAGAGCTGCCTAAGAGAAGACTTCACTAGGTTTTAAGAAAAACTTTCTCACTTCCAGTTGTGTATCTAAGACAGGAAACAAAGGGAGCTCTCCTCAATCAGACATGGACAATAAAAACTGACAGATCCTCACCCTTCCCTAATTAACCCAAAAACTAAAAAAAAGACTGTTCTGGCCAGTAGAGTTCCCTTATAATATATGTAGACATTCCCTATAAAGTATGATGTCTGTAGAGTTCCCCCATAATGTATGGTATCTGTAGAGCTTCCCCTAATGTATGGTATCTGTAGAGTTCCCCCATAATGTATGGTATCTGTAGAGCTTCCCCTAATGTATGGTATCTGTAGAGTTCCCCCATAATGTATGGTATCTGTAGAGTTCCCCCATAATGTATGGTATCTGTAGAGGTTCCTCTACAATGTATGGTATCTGTAGAGCTTCCCCTAATGTATGGTAGCTGTAGAGGTTCCTCTACAATGTATGGTATCTGTAGAGTTCTGTCATAATGTATGGTATACAGTTGCAAAAAAAAGTATGTGGACCCTTTTGGAATGATATGGATTTCTGCACAAATTGGTCATAAAATGTGGTCTGATCTTCATCTAAGTCACAACAATAGACAATCACAGTCTGCTTAAACTAATAACACACAAAGAATTGAATGTTACCATGTTTTTATTGAACACACCATGTGCAGGTGGAAAAAGTATGTGAACCCTTGGATTTAATAACTGGTTGAACCTCCTTTGGCAGCAATAACTTCAACCAAACGTTTCCTGTAGTTGCAGATCAGACGTGCACAACGGTCAGGAGTAATTCTTGACCATTCCTCTTTACAGAACTGTTTCAGTTCAGCAATATTCTTCGGATGTCTGGTGAGAATCGCTTTCTTGAGGTCATGCTACAGCATCTCAGTCAGGTTGAGATCAGGACTCTGACTGGGCCACTCCAGAAGGCGTATTTTCTTCTGTTTAAGCCATTCTGTTGTTGATTTACTTCTATACTTTGGGTCGTTGTCCTGTTGCAACACCCATCTTCTGTTGAGCTTCAGCTGGTGGACAGATGGCCTTAAGTTCTCCTGCAAAATGTCTTGATAAACTTGGGAATTCATTTTTCCTTCGATGATAGCAATCCGTCCAGGCCCTGACGCAGCAAAGCAGCCCCAAACCATGATGCCCCCACCACCATACTTCACAGTTGGGATGAGGTTTTGATGTTGGTGTGCTGTGCCCCTTTTTTCTCCACACATAGTGTTGTGTGTTTCTTCCAAACAACTCAAATTTGGTTTCATCTGTCCACAGAATATTTTGCAGGTACTGCTGTGGAACATCCAGGTGCTCTTGTGCAAACTGTAAACGTGCAGCAATGTTTTTTTTGGACAGCAGTGGCTTCCTCTGTGGTATCCTCCCATGAAATCCATTCTTGTTTAGTGTTTTACATATCGTAGATTCGCTAACAGGGATGTTAGCATATGCCAGAGACTTTTGTAAGTCTTTAGCTGACACTCTAGGATTCTTCTTCACCTCATTGAGCAGTCTGCGCTGTGCTCTTGCAGTCATCTTTACAGGACGCCCACTCCTAGGGAGAGTAGCAGCAGTGCTGAACTTTCTCCATTTATAGACAATTTGTCTTACCGTGGCCTGAGGAACAGCAAGGCTTTTGGAGATACTTTTATAACCCTTTCCAGCTTTATGCAAGTAAACAATTCTTAATCGTAGGTCTTCTGAGAGCTCTTTTGTGCGAGGCATCATTCACATCAGGCAATGCTTCTTGTGAAAAGCAAACCCTGAACTGGTGTGTGTTTTTTATAGGGCAGGGCAGCTGTAACCAACACCTCCAATCTCATCTCATTGATTGGACTCCAGTTGGCTGACACCTCACTCCAATTAGCTCTTGGAGATCTCATTAGTCTAGGGGTTCACATACTTTTTCCACCTGCACTGTGAATGTTTACATGGTGTGATCAATAAAAACATGGTAACATTTAATTTTTTTTGTGTTATTAGTTTAAGCAGACTGTGATTGACTATTGTTGTGACTTAGATGAAGATCAGATCACATTTTATGACCAATTTGTGCAGAAATCCATATCATTCCAAAAGGGTTCACATACTTTTTTTTGCAACTGTATGTAGAGATTCCCATAATGTGTGGTATATTTAGAGATTCCTCCTAATGTATGTTATTTGTAGATTCCATATATGTATGATATCTGTAGAGGTTCCCTAAAATGTATGATATATGTAGAGATTCCTCATAATGTATGGTATCTGTAGAGCAGGGGTGCCCAACTTTTTGAAGAGCAAGGGCCACTTAAGTGACTTGGTAACCGGTCACGGGCCACAATGAGTGGAGTGGGTGGATGGCAGCCCACTCGACTCTATAGAGCCCACTCTACTCTCAGCACACCAAACTCGCAGGTAATAGAAGTCTATGGCTCAGTGCAGGTAACCCACAGGTGCACTTCTCTGTACATGTGGATCAGTTTGAAAGCAGCCCAGTAACCACTGCAGAACAGATATGCCTATATATACACTGTGATTTTAGTAATAAAAACGTACCTTTAATAACAGTATTCTATTCTATTTTATTCCATCCCAGATCAGGAGGTCGTGGGCCACATCAGAGGGCTCCGCGGGCCACATGTGGCCCCCGGGCCACTGGTTGGGCACACCTGCTGTAGAGATTCCCTATAATGTATGGTATCTGTAGAGATTCCCTATAATGTATGGTATCTGTAGAGATTCCCCATAATGTATGGTATCTGTAGAGATTCCCTATAATGTATGGTATCTGTAGAGATTCCCCATAATGTATGGTATCTGTAGAGATTCCCTATAATGTATGGTATCTGTAGAGATTCCCTATAATGTATGCTATCTGTAGAGATTTCCCATAATGTATGGTATCTGTAGAGATTCCCCATAATGTATGGTATCTGTAGAGATTCCCCATAATGTATGGTATCTGTAGAGATTCCCCATAATGTATGGTATCTGTAGAGATTCCCCATAATGTATGGTATCTGTAGAGATTCTCTATAATGTATGGTATCTGTAGAGATTCTCTATAATGTATGGTATCTGTAGAGATTCCCTATAATGTATGGTATCTGTAGAGATTCCCTATAATGTATGGTATCTGTAGAGATTCTCTATAATGTATGCTATCTGTAGAGATTCTCTATAATGTATGCTATCTGTAGAGATTCTCTATAATGTATGGTATCTGTAGAGATTCTCTATAATGTATTGTATCTGTAGAGATTCTCTATAATGTATGGTATCTGTAGAGATTCCCTATAATGCATGGTATCTGTAGAGATTCCCCATAATGTATGGTATCTGTAGAGATTCCCCATAATGTATGGTATCTGTAGAGATTCCCCATAATGTATGGTATCTGTAGAGATTCCCCATAATGTATGGTATCTGTAGAGATTCCCCATAATGTATGGTATCTGTAGAGATTCCCTATAATGTATGATCTGTAGAGATTCCCCATAATGTATGGTATCTGTAGAGATTCCCCCATAATGTATGGTATCTGTAGAGATTCCCTATAATGTATGGTATCTGTAGAGATTCCCTATAATGTATGGTATCTGTAGAGATTCCCTATAATGTATGGTATCTGTAGAGATTCCCTATAATGTATGGTATCTGTAGAGATTCCCTATAATGTATGATCTGTAGAGATTCCCCCATAATGTATTGTTTGCTGCACACCCCTCCCCATAGATCTCTCCTCCCCTCCTTGTTCCGCTGGCTCCTCCCTCTTTTAACGCAGCCAGTCCCCGTGTCCTTACGTCCCCCCTGCCCCGGCGTCCTCCTCTCTATGGTAACCACGAGCTGGGGGCCAATCAGTGCCGACCGCACGTTCGGCACGTCCCCTGGCTGGCAGCAGAGTCTGCCCTCCAGTGTGTGAGGCGGGAGGGGGAGCGGGTCAAACCATTCCTTCCTGAGGGTAAGCCGGTTATAAAACAAAAACTTCCCTTTCCTCTATTTACTATTATTTGTTCCTTTTTCTATTACACACATTTGGAACAATATTTTAGCAATAACAGAAAACCACAAAACACTCACACCTATAAAAACGACTTCCCAAGAGCCAGATTTGCATTGCTCGGTTGTAGTTGGTACGCTCCAGCGGGAGGTCCGCTCTAATGTGTTCATTTTTATTAATGTGTGCTATTTTTATATATTGTGAGGACTTCTATTTATGAGGCTGTTAGAGTTTTCTTGTTTTGCATTTGGTTTGCTGTGCTGATGCCTCATACATCAGAAATGCCACTCTGGGGAAGGCAGAAATAAGCAGAAACCTGACATTTTCTCAATAAAGGTTTCTGCTTTACCTCCAGTTAATATATGAGAGAGCCTGGAGACTAACAATTACCACAAAGGGATAGATATGTCTGCCCAGCAAGGATCTGCCTGTTCCCAGGGGGAAGAGGGGAAATCTCATCATCTACACCTCCTTTATAATAATAATAATAATAAAACATAACATAATAATTGAAATATATATAAAATTATATAAACATAATAGTAATATTCAACATAGCATAACATTAATAAAATAATAGTATTAATAAATATAATATAATATAAATAATAATTAAAAAATAAAATAATAATGAACAAAAAAATGATTATAACTAATTAAAAATCTATACACTGAGGCAATTGTTGGTGAAACTCCAGAAAAATTGTGAAATGAACGGTTATCATCCCCCTACTTACACCTGTATTTTGGCATAATTATGTGGTCTTTGGTTGGCGTGGTGGCAGTGGGTTAGCTTTTGAGAATGATGTATTTTGTTTCTTTCAAATACATCTTCTGAAGTATGAAGGCAACAAAGACTGCCCACAATTCTTAACCGCGCTACATTATGCACTAATAGAATAACGTGGCGTTGGAATACTTTACTGTTTTTGGTAATTAGCAAATGTTAATATATGTTTATAAACTACACCCAGTTAAAGCAGAGGTCTTCCCTAAAAAAAAAAAAAAAAAAAAAATTAACATTAAAAGACTCCTTTAAATTTTTTTAAAAACATAAAAAAAAAAAAAAAAAATTTACTTACCAGAAATGGCTGTTGCTAGGCAGTTTTCCTAATCTGCCACTTCTCGTCCTTGTCCTCGCGTTGCCTCCTGGGAAATGGGGTGCGCTGTCTTCTGGGACCTGTGTGTGTCCCAGAAGACAGTCGCCCATTCACAAAGCGCTGCGCGACTCGCGCATGCGCAGTAGGAAACGGGCAGTGAAGCCGCAAGGCTCCACTGCCTGTTTCCCTTCGTTAGGATGGCGGCGCCGGCACCCGATCCGATGGACGGATCGGCCCCGGGGGGGCCGACATCGTGGGCTCCCAGGACAGGTAAGTGTCCTTATTAAAAGTCAGCAGCTACAGTGTTTGTAGCTGCTGACTTTTTAAAAAACATATCGTGACTGGAACACCGCTTTAAGTTCAAAAAGGGGACATCATATTTTGAGTGCAACCATGAGGAGAACAAATCAGAAGTAGGTCTAGATCACATGGGCGTCCGCTCCATAGGGCAAGCGCGGTCAATTGCCCCCCCCTGGAATCGGAAGTCAGAGTGAAGACACTTGCCCCCTTTGTTGCAATGGCCGCCTCTGCGGCTGCCGTGGACTTTTTTTTTTTAAGTCTGCTGCTGGCCTGGGGGCTGGGGCTGCTCTGTCTTTTCCGCCTACACATCCGACCCTCTCTCCTCAACCCCTGCCCAAGCATCGGATTGGCTCTGCCGCTCGGGCCTCTGCTTAACATCACTGTCCGTGACCCGGCTGTTCCGTGATTGGCTGCTGCCTCAGCCTGCCTCTGCCTGTGTAAATGTATGCGCCGGCTCCTCCCATAGGTGCGTGGCGTGCAGTGGCCGAGACGAGAGAATATGCTGCCAGTGCCTGCCCTGGGCCTATCGCTGAAGAACTACAGGTGACAGCAGTGCCTGTGTCACGACACCACTGTGTACATCTTTTTGTATTGCAATACATCTGTTGTGGGCGGCCATATTTTGATCTTGATGAAAACAACCTATGGCTGGGAAACACAGACAGCAGTGGTCTGTGAGAGCAAAAAGATATGTGCCTATTGATGAAAATTGGAGGACGCTACTCTAGGAATCTTATGTGTTGTGTGCTGCGGTGATTCGTGGGAGGCACTGCCTGATTTCTGCATAAACTGACCCTCTGTTACGGGGGGTCGTGCATAGCTGGTAAGGAGAAATCCTGCTATTTGGTGGTGGAACGTCACAGATGAATGTGGACACAACAATTGATATGATTTTCACACAGAGCACTGGTGTTATTCATTTGGATTTCATTTAAGGATTTCTTTGATGGACTAATTTATATATATATTCTTTCGTATATATTTGATTACACTGATTAATTTCATTAGAATTTGTGTTTTCTTTAATTTTTTATTTATCCCATCACTGTTACAGTGTTTGGTCACGGGTTAGCGCGATTTTTCCCCCAATTTTTTCCTATCTCTACCATGTATGGTAGTCCACATTTTAAATCGCAGCTCCCAACATCCACTAAGCTATCAGATTGAACATCTGGGGTTTTCTTCTTAATTAGCTCATTTTAGCGCAGTTCTATCTCTTTTTTTCTCAGATGTATTGCAATGCATTGCAATATAGAAAGATGTACATTCTCTAGGCTATATTTATATGGACATGATGGAGTGAAACTGAATTATCCTCAAGAGCTATTTCACGCTGCCAGCTCGCCGCGTTATTGGTAAAGAGCCGCGTTATCGGTAAAGCGCCGCTAGGTAAAGCGCCGCTAGGCAAAGCGGCGCTTTACCATAGTTTTTGTGGGGCTATTAGGCTGCTAGTGGGGGTGCTTTTAACCCCAGCTAGCAGTCGAAGACAGGGTTAAATGCAACTGTGTATCGCCGCTGCCGAAGCGCTTTGCAGACGCTTCGGCAGCGGTGCCCATTTATTTCAATGGGCAGGGGCGGTGGAGGAGTGGTGTATACAGCGCTGCTCCACTGCCCCAAAAATGCATGGATGACCTTAAAATGATGCCCCCCCCCCTGAAAAAAGTTCAGCGGACTCCCATGCTAGATCAGGATTTTTCAACCCGTGGAGCCCAAGGGTTCCTCCAGAGGTTGCTAGGGGTTCCTAGAGCAATGAGCTATTTCTGCCTCCAGATAAGCTCCCACTGACATCATTGATCCTTTTAGCTATCTAAGTGGGGAATTCCTCCCATTGACCACAAGAAGCATTCTTGGCACTGACCATCAGAATAAGGTATCAGGAGTTGTAGGTATAGTCAAATTTAGCAGGGGTTCCCTGATACTGTAAAGTTATTTCAAGCGTCCCTCTGTGTTAAAAAGGTTGAGAAAGGCTGGTCTAGATGAATTGACCAGAGCAGACCATGCAGTGCCTGAAGTACATCCAGCCTTACTGTGGACACCTGCGCCCACTGTAGCATTACATCCAGTTCTATGATGGATTATCAAAACTACTTATAGTGCTCTGTAGTTGACAGCCTCCAAAGGTTGTTCATCCAATTCTGTGGTGCACACCCATCAATAGACATTCATCCATTTGTGGTAGACATCAACACTCACTGTAGATGTCCATTTCTGTGGTAGACACTTACCATAGATGTACCTCCACTTACATGATGGACACCGACTATTGATGTACATCCAGTTCAGTGGCGGGCAACCACACTAACTGTAGGCGCAAGTCTAGTTCTATTAAGGACACAATCCTTGGACGAATGTCCAGTTCTGTGATGAATACCCACAACCATCAAAGACATACATTCAGTCTTATGGTGGACACCCACTCCCACCTTAGAGGGAACACCCACAATAGACTTATGTCCATTTCCATGGAGGACACCCAGCATAGTTTTATTGATGACACCATGAAGGTATATCAGGTTTATGGCAGACCCTCCAACATGACCTACTCTAGCAGGTACGAAACACTCTGCTTCTAATCATCTTCCTTCTTCTCTGATTGCACTTACTTGACAATTAAGTACAGTGGAACCTCGGATTACGAGCATAATCCGTTCCAGGAGAATGCTCGTAATCCAAAGTACGCGCATATCAAAGTGAAGAGTTTCCCCATAGAAGTCAATGGAAACGAAAATAATTAGTTCCGCATTGACTTCAATGGCATGCAATACCGCATGTGGCCAGAGGTGGGGGGTGCTGGAGAGCCTTGGAAACACCCGGCAAGGCCCGAGGACAGCTCGGCTGAACCCGGAAAACCTCGGAAAGGCTCGGGAACTGAGTATTTCCGAGGTTTTCCGAGCATTTCCGAACGGCTCCGCCCCCCCCACCTCAGGCCAAACGCGGTACTGCACAACGCTTTGGCTTGAATCCTGCTCGTTTTGCAAGACAACGCTCAATCAAAATGATTGGTCGAACCCGTCAGGTGCTTTTTTACCACTACTACTCCTTTATACTGGCTTGTGGAATTTACAAAATGCAGCAATTTAGACTTTGGATGAAAGGTTTAGCACTGTAAACACTTTTTGAAAGATAAAAAGTGCATTTTATATGCAACTATATAGATCAGACCAAAATGAGGGACAAATGAGGAGCAAAGAGGGACAGAGGGACTTTGTTCCAAATCAGGGACAGTCCCTCGAAATCAGGAACAGTTGGGAGGGTATGTGGTTGGAGGGAAGCTTCAGAATGGCAAAGATGTTTTTATTACAAATAATGTGAGCAGACTGCAGTTCCTCTTTAAGCTTGAGTGTTTCTTCATCAGCCTCCACTCCTCTTGGACTTAATAACTGATTGTGTCCTTATTCTTGATCCCCAGAAATCAGTTTAGTATCTTACCAAAATGGAGTCTTCCCAAAGCCTGTGCCTCAATCTTAGTAGTTGGGGGTTCCTATTTTTTTTTTATACATTTTTTTATTTTAACAGAAATGGTATCACCATTCCATAAAACAAAAACAGTACACGTCCAATACAATACATGTAGTACACAGACGTGCCCCTAGGCCTACAAGTTTTTTTTTTTTTTACCTTTACCTTAGTTAAATCTTCTAACTTGGATAAATGTTTTGGTGGCAGCTGTCACTTTGGAGAGATCTCCTTTCATATTCTGTGGTCCCAGGACAGGAAGTAAAACGGAAAATTCCCTATCAAATATTTACCGTAATTTTCCTTTCCTGATGGACTCCATGGCAGCATACCTGTGGATTAGCCCTGCCACCATTACTACCCTATAGGACCCCACTCCCATAAATCTTTGCTCTGAGCCAGCAGCCGTTTTCCATAACTACTCCAGACTTTTAGGAGGGAACTCCTGCTGCCATGGAGTAATGCTATATATACCTATCTGTAATGCTGGGCTATATATACCTATTTGTAATGCTGGGCTATATACCTTATCTGTAATGCTGAGCTATATACCCTATCTGTAATGCTGAGCTATATACCCTGATCTGTGAGGCTGAGCTATGTACTCTGATCTGTGAGGCTGAGCTATATACTCTGTCCTGTGATTCTGGGGCTGTATACTCTGTCCTGTGATGCTGAGCTGTCTACTCCTGACACTATGGATGGAAGCAAGTGAAATACAGGGGACGGAGTGGGTGGATTCTATAAGGGGTGGGGCTTATGAAAAGTGGGAGGGGTCAAAAAGGAAGGGCGTGGTCTGGCGCCCCCCATCCTAAAACTTCACTAGCCACCACTGCCATCAGGAAAGGGAAATGACAGTAAGTATTTGATAGGGAATTTTCCTTTTTCCTGACAGACTCCCTGGCAGTATACGTGTGAGAAATAACTCGCCATATACACCCAGGTGGGGTAAAATCCTGAGAATTTTTTTTTTTTATTAAAACTGCCAATCAACAGTACTTGTAAACCAAAATTAATAGAAGATTGGGCGGCTGGTTCAACACAGTAATGGGACATAAACGTGTTAATAGAAGACCAGGAAGCCGCCCTGCAGAATACTTCGGGAGCAACGTAATGTGAAGCCCACGATGTCGAAACGCTCCTGGTTGAATGCGCTGTCACCGCCTCCGGAATGGCCAAGCCCATCGCTTTATAGGCCCATTGGAAAGCCTGAACGATCCATGCAACAATGGATCTGACTGAGGCCCGCATTCCTCTGTTCTTCCAATGGAAGACGAAGAAGAGATGATCTGACTGACGAAAGGGAGCCGTGGCCTCCAGATAATGTTCCACATCAAGGGGATGGACATCCAGGTTATCTGCTGATCTAAAGGTGGAGAGCATGATATCCTGATTTTCGTGAAAAACTGGTCACTTTAGGGTTCGATCCCAGCATAGGAATTATCACCACTCTATCCCAGAAGAACGTGAGAAAAGGCTCCCTTGAACACAGGTCCTTGATTTCAGATACTCTTTTCGCTGATGTGACGGCAACCAGAAGGGTAGTTTTGAGCACAAGTTCACTGATCGAGAGTGGTTTGCCGGGATCTGTTTCAAGCTGGGAGAGAGAATTCAGGACAAGAGGGAGATCCAATTTGGGGAACCGCGGCTTCCTTTGCGGCCTGAGCCTGATCGCTCCTTTGAAGAAGGGAATGCTTGGCCCAAGACACGCCTGTGAAAGCCGAGATAGCCAAATCCCGTACCGAGAGGGAGCTGACTGATAGGGCCAGGTCTAGGCCTGTTTGCAGGAAGCTTAGGATGTTCTGGACCGCAGGGGCACTACACGGGTTGGATCCAGAGGACATTTGGTTGGAGAATCTGGCCCATATCGGCTCATAGACCCTGTTGGTGCTCCTTCTCCTAGCATTCAGGTGGGTAGGGATGGCTTCTTCCAGACAGCGTAGAGCCTCAAGCCTTCCCCTCATCTTGTCTTCAAATAAGGTTGAAAAATGATCACTCAGCATAGTAATAGAGTGATTATCCCGACATGTTCAGCCGCCCAGAGCTTCCTCAGGGGATATTTATAAAAGGAAAACACAAACATGTGGCACTGCATAGAACAAAACATAGTTAGAGACATTACATTTACTCTTTATAGAACCTGATAGATTACAGTATCAGCTACCATGCCCATTCAACTGTCGCTCATCCACATGAAAGAGTCCTTCCGCCAGTGGCTGGGTGCCAAAAAGCAAGATGATCGTCACTAGATAGCACACCTATAAACGGCAACCAATACCCAATTTATAGACCTTACTTTGTGCACTGGTCCAAATCATTTGGTGGAGGGGGGATTATGGTGTGGGGTTGTTTTTCAGGGGTTAGGCTTGGCCCCTTAGTTCCAGTGAAGGGAACTCCTAAGGCGTCAGCATACCAAGACATTTTGGATGATTTTCATGCTCCCAACTTTGTGGGAACATTTTGGGGATGGCCCCTTCCTGTTCCAACATGACTGCGCACCAGTGCACAAAGCAAGGTCCATAAGGACACGGATGAGCGAGTTTGGGGTAGAGGAACTTGACGGGCCTGCACAGAGTCCTGACCTCAACCCAATAGAACACCTTTGGGATGAATTACAGTGGAGACTTGAGCCAGGCCTTCTCGTCCAACATCAGTGCCTGACCTCATAAATGAGCTTCTGAAAAAATGGTCAAACATTCCCATAGACACTCCTAAACCTTGTGGACAGTCTTCCCAGAAGAGTTGAAGCCGTTATAGCTGCAAAGGGTGGGCCAACTCAATAATGAACCCTACGGACTATGACTGGGATGCCATTAAAGTTCACGTGCGTGTAAAGGCAGGTGTCCCAATACTTTTGATACTATAGTGTGTATACATACATTTGCATTTATATAAATACCTTGAGGTTGCCTTTGAAATGCATGATGGGTAAAGTTTCAGCTTTGTCAGCACAAGATATAAAATATCAGATTCCATATAATGCATGCGAGGCATTTGAGCAATTTTGCCATCAATGTATGCAAGAAAATAAAAATAGTTACTGTATATATTTCTGTCAGTATATTAATGATCACCTCACCTTACTAAAACATTTTGTAAAAAAAAAAAATCTTATCTACAATGTAGACAAATGGAGAGAAAAACAAGCCAAGCTGGATTTTCTAGTTAGGCGCTCTTGCATATCAGAAACAAGCAATCTGTCAAGAGTCGCATACCTGGTTTCGGCGTCTAACGGCTACAGAAAATATTGACATGCCATGAGCTCAGTAAGCATATTATTCATAGAGATCTGCCAGGTGTAAATGTTCAGCTTTAGAAGATGTTGTGTTGTCCTGTAGCCACTGATAAGATTATAACTGCCATTTTTTTACAGCGCAGATTTGAAAATTGAACAGTTTGAAAGCGTATTTAAACCCAAGAACAGTCCTTAGATGCAGTGGCTGCACTAGTCTCAGTTTTTACGTTTTATTCTTTCCTCTAATTTCACCAAGCGATCCTGCCAATAACATGCTTCCTGTCCTAGTGTGACAACATTCATTTACTGTACTGTATCTGTGCAGGAGCAGTGTCGTCACTCTCAGTGGCGGCTGGTGCTCAATATTTTTGGAGGGGCGCAAACAAACTGAAAAAAAAAACACATCAATTGCAGCCACTGTGTCCATCAAATGCAGCTACTGTGCCCATCAATTGCCACCACTGTGCCATAAAATGCAGCCACTGTGCCCATCAAACGCAGCCACTGTGCCCATCAAACGCAGCCACTGTGCCCATCAAACGCAGCCACTGTGCTCATCAATTGTCGCTACTGTGCCCATCAATTGCTGACAGTGTGTCCATCAATTGCTGCCAGTGTGCCCATCAATTGCTGCCAGTGTGCCCATCAATTGCCATTGTGCCCATCAAATGCTGCCAGTGTGCATCCCCTGCCCGCCCGGCCTTGTCTCGGTGGCACAGCGGTGTCCTCCGTGCTCCTCAATGTCTTCTCCCGTCGTCTCTTCCCGTCCTCTGCGATAGGCATCCAATCACAGTGCCTGTCGTTTCAGCCAATCAAGTGACAGGTAACAGACCCGAGCACCTGATTAGCTGGGAGGCGGTTCAATGTTAGCAAAGCGAATATTAATTCGCTTTGCTAACACAACGCTGAGCGAACAGCGAGCGCCCAGCATGGTGCCCTCTGTTTACCTTTTTGGACGCCTATCAGAGCCTATGGCTCTAATCAGGTGCTTCCAAAAAATACACCGCCGCTGTAATTCAGGTGCCCGGCGCCCGACAAGGGCCAGGCACCTGAATAGGGGTTGGCAGCGGCGACCATAGATAGATTCATGCAATGCATAAATCTATCTATGGTGATAGACAGGTGGCAGGAGAGAGGGGGAGGCGCTCATGCGCCCTTTATGGACGCACCACCACTGGTCACCCTAGAACAGGACTACAGAGCACCCTTCTCCTTCCTCTTCTCTATATCACAGAAGGAGGTGTTTTGAAAGCCTCAAAGACTGCTTAAAACAATGTAACTGATAAGAATAAAGCAGAAGCACAGAGCACAGGAAGTTATCAGATCACAAAATAGTAGGATAACAGCTGTACGGACCTTCTGTTATGGGGATTGAAGCGTCTTGAAGTGAAAAACACTTTTTTATTCATTTTTAACCACTTAAATACAGGGCACTGGGGAAAGCCAATTTTCAGCTTTTAGCACTGTCACATTTTAAATGACAATTGAGAATAGCAAGGGGGCCTCTAAATAATTAACTTGGGTGAAAAAATAGGGGGTACCATCATCCGAGTAGCAATAGTGGATAATTGAGTGCAAGGAGACTGTTCCCCACAGAGGGTCTCCGAAGCAGGGAAGGGAAAAGGGGGGAAAAAATGGACTATCGCGATACCCTGAACAGATTACACATCAAGTAAAAAACATACATTTTATTGATACATAGTTAAAGTGGCTGTAAACCTATCTAAAAAAAAACAAAAAAAAAACCTGCAAGACAAAGGCATAACGAGCTAGTATGCATCACATACTAGCTCATTATGAAATACTTAGCTTAGATCGACGCTGTTGCAGCGGTCCCAGTATACCGCTGTGACCAGAGTTATTTCTGGGTTTGGGGGCTCCGGCACTGTGATTGGCTGGAGCTGCGATGACGTCACTCCCGCGCATGCGTGTGGGAGCCGCCGGTCATGGCACAGGCCTCTTAGAAACGGCACGATCGAGCCGTTTCTTCAGTGTGGATGAAATTGGCGCAAGCGTATATGGTGAATATCTCCTAAACGGTGCAAGTTTAGGAGATATTCACGGTACCTACAGGTAAGTCTTATTATAGGCTTACCTGTAGGTAAAAGTGGTAGTACAGGGTTTACAACCACTTTAAAGTGGTTGTAAACCCACTTTTTCAACTTGCACCTACAGGTAAGCCTAGATTAAGGCTTACCTGTAGGTGCAAGAAATATCTCCTAAACCTACACGGTTTAGGAGATATTTAGTTAAATGACAGGCGCCGCTGTCTACGGCGCATGCGCGCCGTAGACAACGGCACATTCATGGGGTTAATCCCATTCACAAAATCGGCTACTTCCCAGCAATCGCTGGGCGTAGCCGAATGTGACGGCTCCCGCGCGCATGCGCAGAGTGACTTCTCCGCCGCTCTGGCCAATCACAGCGCCGGAGCGGCGCTGTGATTGGCTGCTGCGGCGATACCCGGAAGTAACATTCTGGCTATCGCCGCAGCGATGGCTGCGGCTCAAGACAGGGACACGGACGGCTTCGGGGGCCCCGGTCTAAGGTAAGTGGTACATAATGAGCTAGTATGCTAGTCATACTAGCTCATTATGCCTTTCTCTTGCAGGTAGGGTAAAAAAAAAAACGATTAGTGGGTTTACAACCACTTTAAAACATAATGAAGTATCCAGATACAATTTCTAACAAAAACTACAGATGAAGATAAAACTATACAAAGTTTACATTACACTGGTACTCTGTATACTCCATGAGGAAAAACAGGAGTTATATATTTCTGTATATATTTATATAAGTGCACGAAAATGCTCTACATGCACTTTCACCTGGCAGCAAAGGGGTCACTGGTTCGAATCACGACCATGACACCTGCCTGGAGTTTGCATGTTCTCCCTGTGTCTGCGTGGGTTTCCTCCGGGTACTCCGGTTTCCTCCCACACTCCAAAGACGTGCGCCTAGACGCGCTCCCATGAGGAGCGCATTCGGCGCATTACAAATCCTATATCATATCATATATGCAAAGTGAAAAAACTAAAATTAGGGAAATTAAGACATTCAATCGCTTACCAGTGAGGGCCCATAGAGAGATCAGGCGCCAAACAGCAGTGTCACCAGAACTTCCCTGTGGTGGACATGGGGGACTGGATAGGTGATGGATTTGCTAGGGCTAAATAGCCACTAGAAAAAAATATTTTATACAAAGTTTATATTAGTACAGAGATATCCATATAGAGAATTATATATGCAGAGGAAAGGGGTACCAATGTAATACGGATAACAAACCTGTAAGGCCAAAAATTCTGAATCTATATTAAAGGGGCGAGAGGGCAACCAATAGGAGGCTGGAGGGGGTATAGATACCCCCACAGGCAGATCCCGACTTTATTGTCGCAATGACACGGTGCCTGGACTGGTTCCAGTCACGTCAGCAGAGAGCGGACTTCAGACCGCTCTCTGCTGAAAACAGGTCACAGGAGTGCAAAAGGAATTGCACTCCTGTGATCCATAGGAGAAGCCCAGCCAAACGAGCTCAGGCTGGACTTCTCCTTTAATGTACTTCTTTTGCAAAACGAAAATAGCTTTCCATTTATTCTACACAGGCTAACCTTAGTCTCTTCATAGCTGTTGAAAAACACTTATCCGTTACTTCTGCCTCACTTCCTGGACAGACTTTAGGTCATGACACAGGAAGGAGTTGACCAGCTGATCTCATTAGCACACACCCTGCCTCATCTACCCTCAGCTGGTCAACTCCTTCCTGTGTCATGACCTAAAGTCTGTCCAGGAAGTCAGGCAGAAGTAATAGAATAGATAAGTGTTTTTAAACAGCTATGAAGAGAGTGAGGTAAGCGGGCGTAGAATAAATGGAAAGCTGTTTTATTTTTACAAAAGAAGTACCTTAATGCTATATTGGTACATTGGGGTGCTGGAATTTAGAAAAAAAAAAGTGAACAAAAGGTGAACTTGGCCTTTAAAGTGGTTGTAAACCCACTTTTTCAACTTGCACCTACAGGTAAGCCTAGATTAAGGCTTACCTGTAGGTGCAAGAAATATCTCCTAAACCTACACGGTTTAGGAGATATTTACTAAAATGACAAGCGCCGCTGTCTACGGCGCATGCGCGCCTTAGACAACGGCGCATTTATGGGGTTAATCCCATTCACATACTCGGCTACTTCCCAGCAATCGCTGGGCGTAGCCGAGTGGGACGCCTCCCGCGCGCATGCGCAGAGTGACGTCTCCGCCGCTCCGGCCAATCACAGCGCCGGAGCGGCGCTGTGATTGGCTGGTGCGGCGATACCCGGAAGTAACATTCCGGCTATCGCCGCAGTGATGTCTGCGGCTGGACAGAGGGACGAGGACAGCTTCGGGGGCCCCGATCTAAGGTAAGTGGTACATAATGAGCTAGTATGCTAGTCATAATAGCTCATTATGCCTTTCTCTTGCAGGTGGGCCAAAAAATAAAAAAAATAAAAGTGGGTTTACAACCACTTTAAGATTTAGCAAAAACAAAAATATCGATCCTTTTTGTAGCCTTTGTTTGTGAGTAGCATACTCAAAGTCACTCTTTTATTTATATGTCCCAGTAATGTGAGTCGAATCACGGTCCATGAAAATGTGAATCAGTTGACTGACTCACCTGTGCTCACACAGGAACTGTTCTGTGTCTGAGACAGGAAAGGCGGTCACTGTACCATGGCGTTCTTCTACTGTTGTAACCTGTCTCAGGTAACAGATAAAGGTGTGTTGTTATTATTACCATTTACCATGTTTATATAGAACCGACATATTACACAATATTTTCTATACAGGATATGTAAGATCTAACGAGTAGGGCGCTCTGATTCCTCCTGTATTGAAACGTATTGTAACTGTACTGTCTGACCTCATGTAGTAAAGCGCTGCGCAAACTGTTGGCACTATATAAACCTTGTATAATAATAATAATAATAATAATAATAATAATATTTCTTTCCTATGACCGACCAAATAGATTGGCAATAGAGAAAAGGGAAAATGAGTTTGTGTGGCTGATGAAGAGCAATTAAAGTGAACCTGTTGCTTTGTCTTCTAGTAAATGATGGAAAGACAAACAGAAAACTTAATTGGTTAATTGGATGTTGTATACATACTTGCATTGGTCAAGCAGTCGGTGGAGCTAGAGGTAGACACAAAATTGATGGCTCCAGGAAATCTGAAGGTGAATAGCTACGGCATACATTGCACCTTTAGCACAGACCTTGTGCAGATGTACGTGGCCAAGGTGGCTCTGTATATTGTGGCCTGTGAGAGTACCAACACTAGTGATGAGCCGAACACCCCCGGGTTCGGCTCGCACCAGAACCCGCGAACGGACCGAAAGTTCGTACGAACTTTAGAACCCTATTAAATACAATGGATGCGAACGTTCGAAATCTAAAGTGCTAATTCTAACGACTATTATGCATGTTATTGTCCTAAAAAGGGTTTGGGAACCCGGGTTCTGCACCAGGGGACATGTATCAATGCAAAAATAAGTTTTAAAAACGTCCGTTTTTCGGGAGCAGTCATTTTAATGATGCATAAAGTGAAAAAAAAAAAGTCAAATATTCCTTTAACCACTTCAATACCATGCACTTATGCACCTTCCCGCCCAGACCAATTGTCAGCTTTCAGTACTCTCACACTTTGAATGACAATTACTTAGTCATGCTACACTGTATCCAAACAAAATTTTTATCATTTTCTTCTCACAAATAGAGCTTTCTTTTGGTGGTATTTAATCGCCACTGGGTTTTTTATTTTTTGCGATATAAGCAAAAAAACAGCAATTTTAAAAAAAAAAACCCCACTTTTTTTTAGTTTCTATTGTAAAATTTTGCAAATAAGTAATTTTTCTTCATAAATTTGTGCCAAAATGTATACTGCTACATATCTTTGGTAAAATGAACCCAAATTAGTGTATATTATTTGGTCTTTGTGAAAGTTATAGAGTCTACAAACTATGGTGGCAATCACTGAAAATGTATCACATCTGATCACGCCTGATGTACTGAAGGGATATCTCATTTCTTGAGACACTAACAAGCGAGGAAAGTACAAATACCCCAAAATTACCCCTTTTTGGAAAGTAGACAGTCCAAGGTATTTACTAAGAGGCGTGGTGAGTTTTTTGAAGTTGTATTTTTTTCCCACAATTCTTGGGAAAAATTTTTTTTTTTTTTTTTTTTTTTACACAAACTGGTCATATTAACAGTCTTTTTCTCTCACACAGCATATGCATAATTGCAACTACACCCCAAAATACATTCTGCTACTCCTCCTGAGTGTAGCGATACCACATGTGTGAGACTTTTACACAGCCTGGCCACATACAGAGGCCCAACATTGAAGTAGCACTTTCAGGCGTTCTACAAGCATAAATCGCACATATCCTTTCTCAACCACCTATTACACTTTTGAAGGCCCTGGAGCACCAGGACAATGGAATTTTCCACAAAATGACCCCATTTTGGAAAGCACACACCCCAACGTATAATCTATGAAGCATTATGAGTCTTTTGAACAGTTCATTTTTTTCCAGAAGGTTTTGGAAAATGTGGAGAAAAAATGAAAATGCATTTTTTTTACACAAAGTTGTCCATTTATAAGATATTTCTAACGCATAGCATATACATAGCAAAAATGACACCCCAAAATGCATTCTGCTACTCCTCCTGAGTATAGCGATACCACATGTGTGAGACTTTTACACAGCCTGGCCATATACAGAGGCCCAACATTGAAGTAGCACTTTCAGGCGTTCTACAAGCATAAATCGCACATATCCTTTCTCAACCACCTATTACAATTTTGAAGACCCTGGAGCACCAGGACAATAGAATTTTCCACAAAATGACCCCATTTTGGAAAGCACACACCCCAACGTATAATCTATGAAGCATTATGAGTCTTTTGAACGGTTCATTTTTTTCCAGAAGGTTTTGGAAAATGTGGAGAAAAAATGAAAATGCATTTTTTTTTACACAAAGTTGTCCATTTATAAGATATTTCTAACGCATAGCATATACATAGCAAAAATAACACCCCAAAATGCATTCTGCTACTCCTCCTGAGTATAGCGATACCACATGTGTGAGACTTTTACACAGCCTGGCCATATACAGAGGCCCAACATTGAAGTAGCACTTTCAGGCGTTCTACAAGCATAAATCGCACATATCCTTTCTCAACCACCTATTACAATTTTGAAGGCCCTGGAGCACCAGGACAATAGAATTTTCCACAAAATGACCCCATTTTGGAAAGCACACACCCCAACGTATAATCTATGAGGCATTATGAGTCTTTTGAACGGTTCATTTTTTTCCAGAAGGTTTTGGAAAATGTGGAGAAAAAATTAAAATGCATTTTTTTTACACAAAGTTGTCAATTTATAAGATATTTCTAACACATAATATGTACATAGCAAAAATTACACCCCAAAATGCATTCTGCTACTCCTCCCGAGTATGGCGATACCACATGTTTGAGATTTTTACACAGCCTGGCCACATACAGAGGCCCAACATCCAAGTAGCACCTCCAGGCATTCTAGCAGCATTAATTGCACATATCATTTTCTGACTACCGATCACATTTTTGAAGGCCCTTCATATATTTAACACATAGCATGTACATACCAAATAACAAAAGATTACCTGTGGTTTTAGAAGTGCAGTGGTCCACAGAGGAGAGCATCGGTCCAGGCAGCAGGCAGGGATGAGGTCAGCGACAGCAAAAGCAATCATCCAGGCAGCAGGCAGGAATACTGTCCATAGTTCGCACAGGCAGAGATACTGTCAGCACAGCCAGAGCACAGCCAAAGCACAGGTCCAGGTAGCAGGCAGAGGTGTCCCGGCAGAAATGCTGTCCAAAGTCAGTAGAGGCAGCAGGCAGATATATGGTCAACACAGCCAAAGTATTGGTCCAAGCAGCAGGAAGAAACATGGTCCATAATGTCATGGGTCATTACAGGCAGTAATATGGTCAGCACAGCCAAATTATTGGTCCAGGCAGCAGGAAGGACCATCAAGCTTAGGGCCAGGGGGACAGGGGTAGAGGCTTCTCCCACCCAAATCGCTTTGAAGCCTCCGGGCAACCAGACCCTGTTCTTGGAGCACAGAAAACGAAAAACTGTTTTTCTCTACTCAGAACGCTATTCTGAAGCCCCTCACATATGTGAGACCCCTGTGTACTAAAAGTAGATGGCCAAAAGATCAGTCCAAGTGGCAGGCAAAAACATGGTCGATTAACAGGCCAAGGTCGGTACACGTGGAAGTCAGAAACGTGGTTTAAATCGGCAGGCAGAGGCATCGTCGGTAAACAGGCTGAGGTTGGTGCACGTGGAGGTCAGAAACGTGGTTTAAATCGGCAAGCAAAGACATCGTCGGTAAACAGGCCAGGGTCAGTTAATTAACATGGAAGGTAGTTAGTAACATGGTAGCAGGCAAATAGGGAAATGGCAGTCTGTTAATAATAAGGGGAACTAATGGATGTATGATAATTTTTGAAGCAATTTCCGATGCACAGGCCAGGTTGGGAGGGACAATCGGGACAATAATAGCTGGTGTCTCTTCTTACTCCTCCTCTGCTGCATACACGGCATTTCTTTTGGCGTCTTCTTCCAGATTCTGTGGGGGGGATGCTAAAGGGATAGTGTCGCTCGTGAAGCCGACTCACACTATCAGAGCGAATGCTTCCTGGGGCGGGATCTTGTTGGTAAATGAGGGCATCGATGATATCTTCGATATATTGGAGGTAGTGGAGTCGGTGATTTTGAGTTGCTTTTTGGTAGCAGACAAACAAATTAAAAAGGGCCATGTGAAACAGGTGAAACGCAACTTTTTTGTGCCAATAATGGGACTTTCTGGTTGATAAGTAGGGCTGTAGCATCTGGTCGTTTAAATCCACCCCCCCCCATGTACAAATTGTAGTCGTGGACACATTCAGGCTTTACAATGGAGCCACGTCTTCTTGGGATCTCCACCATGGTGTCATTGTGGATCGTAGAGAGGATGTGGACATCTTTCTTGTCCCTCCACTTCATGGCCAACACCTCCTCGTTCCTCATGGATGCCGATTCTCCAGGTCGCAATTTTTTTGTCAATAAATTTTGTGGGAATCCCTTCCGGTTTTTTTTTGAAGGTACCGCAGGCCAGGGTTTGTTTACTGTAAAGGTGGCGAAAAAGGGGCAGGCTGGTATAATAATTATCAACATATAAATGGTAACCTTTTCCGAACAGGGGGTATGCCAACTCCCAGACAATTTTCCCACTGGTTCCAATATATGTGGGGCAATCACGGGGCTGGAGCTGGGAGTCTTTGCCTTCGTAGATCCTGAATTTGCAGACGTATCCAGTGGCTCGATCACATAATTTATTTAATTTTAACCCATACCTGGCTCTCTTGCTTGGTATGTACTGCTTGAACTGCAGTCGGCCGGTGAAATGTACGAGGGACTCGTCCACACAAATTTTTTGGTCTGGGATGAAAACTTCTTCAAATCGCTGGGAAAAGGCATTGATTAGGGGGCGTATCTTGTACAATTTGTCGTAGTTGGGATGATCTCGGGGAGGGCACTGTGAATTGTCATTGAAGTGGAGAAAGCGCATAATCATGTCGTATCTTTTCCTGGACATGACAGCGGAATATATGGGCATGTGTTGGATGGGGCGTTTGGACCAATATGAATGGACTTCGTTATTTTTTGTAAGCCCCATATTGAACATAAGGCCCAAAAATAATTTAAATTCCTCCAATGTTAGACGCCGCCACTGGAACATGCGGGCGTAGGAAGAATCGGGGTTGGCAGCAATAAATTGGGATGCATACAGATTCGTTTGATCCACTATATTCTGCAGCAAATCTTGTGGGAAAAATAAACAAAAATAATCAAATTTAGAAAAATTTGTAGTGTCGGGCTGCACACCTGGCTGTGCGGTGAAAGGGGGGATGATAGCGGATCCTGAGTTGGCAGGCAACCATAAGGGGTCTGCCAGGGCATCGGGAAGGTAGGATTGGGGCTGGATTCTTCGGGTTGGGCGTGCATTTCCATTGCTTGTACTGGGCTCCTCTTCCTGGGGTATGGCGCTGCTGGTGGTGGGCAGTTCTCCTGATCTTGGTGCTGATCTTGGTGCTGATCTTGGTGCCGATCGCATTCTTTTGGGAGGGACGGTTTCCTCCGGGGACTCGGACTCTGAGCCACTATCCTCCACTGGCTCGTATTCCGAACCAGAATCGGATAATGGGAGCTCCCCGCTGCTCTCATCATCCGACATGGCAAGAATGGCATATGCCTCCTCAGGTGTGTAAACCCTTTGGGACATTATGGCAGTGCTTATTGGTGGGCCTGTGTAATGGTACTGCTGGTGGTAGTGGTGGCGGTCTGTGTGGTAGTGCCGATGGAGGTATTAGTGGTGGGCCTGTGTGGTGGTACCGATGGCGGTATGGGTGGTGGTGGTACCAATGGCGGTACAGGTGGTGGTGGTACCGATGGCGGTACGGGTGGTGGTGGTGGCGGCGGTACCGATGGCGGTACAGGTGGCGGTACGGGTGGTGGTGGTAGCGATGGCGGTATGGGTGGTGGTGGTACCGATGGCAGTACAGGTGGTGGTGGTACCGATGGCGGTACGGGTGGTGATGGTACCGATGGCGGTACAGGTGGTGGTACAGGTGGTGGTGGCACTACCGACGGTGGTACGGGTGGTGGTACTGGTGGTGGTACCGATGGCGGCACTAGTGGTGATACTGGTAGCGGGCCTGTGTGGCAGTATAGATGCTGGGCCTGGTGGCGGTACTGGTGGTGGTACTGGTACCGATGGCGGTACTGGTAGCCTGTGTGGCGGTGCCAATGGCGGTACCGATGGAGGTGGGCCTGTGACAGATGATTGACAGATGGGCTGATTGATTGATTGATTGACAGATGGATTGATTGATTGACAGATGGGTTGATTGATTGACAGATGGGGTGATTGATTGACAGGTGGGGTGATTGATTGACAGATGGGCTGATTGATTGACAGATGGGCTGATTGATTGACAGATGGGCTGATTGATTGACAGATGGGCTGATTGACAGATGGGCTGATTGACAGATGGGCTGATTGGCTGGGCTGATTGATGTGCTGGGCTGTGTGACAGGTCCTCTTTATGGGGGGGGGGGGCGTGTTGTGCACTGTAAACTTATGTAGACAAACTACACTGAGCTAACTTACTGATCTCTTCTCTCTCCTCACAGATCGGTGTGTGAGGAGAGAGCAGGGATCAGGTAGTAACTCCTGTGGAGTTTGTTTACATTTGTGACCGGCTGTGATTGGACACAGCCGGTCACGTGGTAAACAGCCAATTCATTGGCTGTTTACTCTGATCGGGGACGCGCTGTGTCCAAGGGACACTCGCCTTCCCCGATCCCCGCTCTGCAAGCCTGTGGCGGCGCGCACGGAGCGCGCCGCCGAGTTTGTTTTGACAGGTGATCGGCTGTGACTTTGACACAGCCGATCACATGGTAAACAGCCAATGAAATTGGCTGTTTACCGTGATCGGGGAAGCGCTGTGTCCGAGGGACACATGCCGTCCCCGATCACCGCGCTGCGTGCCCCCGCGGGCGCGCGCAAGGCATTATCCTGCAGGACGTCATATGACGTCCAGTATCGATATTGCAACCACTTCCCGGACGTCAATTCCCTATTGACTGGGCGGGAAGTGGTTAAATATCGTACCTGGGGGGTGTCTAAAGTATGCCTGTGAAGTGCCACGTGTTTCCCGTGTTTAGAACTGTCCCTGCACAAAATTACATTTCTAAAGGAAAAAAAGCCATTTAAAACTGCTTGCGGCTTTAATGTAATGTCTGGTCCCAGTAATATGGATGAAAATCTTTAAGAAAAATGGCATAGCTACCCCATCACCTCCCCCCCTACCCCAGCCCATTACCCCCCTTTGGGTCTTGTATGGATATTAAGGGGAACCCTGCACACAAAATAAAAAAGGCCCTATATACTCTGAACAGCCATATACAGGCGGTGCATACAAGACAGGGACTGTAGGTTTGTTCTTATGTAGAATCTGTTTGTAATTTTGAACAGGTACATTGTTTAAGTGTAGCTCCAGCCAAAAAATCTATTTTTAAGCTTTTTGGAAAACATAGGGAAGGGTTATCACCCCTGTAACATTTGTTTTGCTGTCTGTGCAGTGTGCACCTGTTCAGAACAGTTCACCTCACTTTCCGTCCTAATGACAAATGTTTTTTGAAAATTTGGGGTTTTTATTGAAACAAGAATTGGTGATAAAGCATCAGTGGAGAGAAGACACTTTTTTTCCCATATTAACTCTTACAGGAGAGAATTTGCCTTCCTAGGGGTAGATTTCCTCTCACTTCCTGTTGTATCCTTCCGTTTGCAAGGAGGAGTCGTTTGTAAGTTGGATGTTTGAAAGTAGGGGCCTGCCGTATATACTCAGCTGAAATTTGCCCCTTACATGTTGGTGTTGCCACAACACTGTGAGCCCTCATAGTTACTCTTGGTGGGCGCATGAATGGGCCCTGCTGTGAATTATTAGATCAAGAATTGTAATTGCATGCCCCTGTTGAACAGGGGCTGAAAAATTGGGCCTTTGGTGGTGGTGGTGGTGGTGTTGACACAACACTGTAAGGCCTCACAGTTACTCTTGGTGGGCGCAGTAATGGGCCCTGCTGTGAATTATTAGATCAAGAATTGTAATTACATGCCCCTGTTAAACAGGGGCAGAAAAATTGGGCCTTAGGCACTGGTGCCACAACACTGCAACCCCTCACAGATACTGTACTTGGAGCACAGCAATGAGCCCTGTTGCAAAGTATTGCATCAAAAATTGTAATTACACGCCCCTGTTAAACAGGGGCTGAAAAATTGGGCCTTAGGCACTGGTGCTGGTGCCACGACACTGCAACCTCTCCCAGATACTCTAGTTGGAGTGCAGAAACGAGCCCTGCTGCAAAGCATTGCATAAAAAATTTTAATTACATGCCCCTGTTAAACAGGGGCTGAAAAATTGGGCCTTAGCCACTGGTGGCGGCACCCAGAAACAAAAATGTTCTTCCAAGCTATCATCATCAATCGGATCATTGAGGAGGAGGAGGATAGTCAGTCAACATAACAGGACAGTCTCTCAGCATCAGCATCAGTCTTGAAGGGATGTGACATTTGAAAATAAATTAGTCTGTTAAATCAGCTTCAGGTGTTTGGTAGCTGGTGGTGATCCAAGACTGGTTCATCTTTATGAAGGTCAGTCGATCAACCGAGTCGGTGGACAGGCACACCCTGTGATCCGTGACAAATCCTCCAGCAGCACTGAATGTGCGTTCTGAAAGAACGCTGGATGCAGGACAGGCCAGTAGCTCAATTGCATACTGTGCAAGCTCTGGCCAGTGATCCATCCTCAAGACCCAGTAAGCCAGAGGATTTTCGGTGGGGAAGGTGTCCAAGTCTGACCTTGCCCCTAGGTATTCCTGCACCATGTATATCAGACGCTGGCGATGGTTGCTGGAACCGATCATACCTTGGGGCTGCGGACTAAAGAATTGTCTGAACGCATCGGTCAGACGGCCACCTTGCCCACCGCTCCTTCTTTGACTGACCGAAGCCTCAGCAACTCGTTGTCCAGGACCAGGAGTTTGTAACCTCCCAGTCTCTGGGAACGCGTTGCACAGACCTTTCAGCAAGGCCTCCCGGAGTTGTCTCATCCTCTGCTCTCTCTGCGATGGTAAGATAAGGTCCGCAACCTTACCCTTGTACCGTGGATCAAGGAGAGTGGCCAGCCAGTAATGGTCCCTCTCCTTGATCCGAAGAGTACGAGGATCCTTCCGCAGACTTTGCAGGATCAGGGAGGCCATGCAGCATAGGTTAGCTGAGGCATTCGGTCCGGAGTCCTCTGGGTCACTAAGGACGACATGATCCGCAGCCACCTCCTCCCAGCCATGTACAAGTCCACTGGTTTCTTGGGACTGTAAATCATCCCTAAAAGACTGCTGCTGATGATGCTGAGTGCCAGGCTCCACCTCCATGCTGACACAATCCTCCTCCTCCTCCTCCTCTTCCTGTGCGATGAGTGGGACAGAAGGAACACTGTCTGGGTAAAGGGGGCCTTGAGAGGCAAGGAAGTCCTCCTCTTCCTGCCTCTGTTCTGCCTCAAGTGCCCTGTCCATTATTCCACGCAGCGTATGTTCCAACAGGTGGACAAGAGGTACGGTGTCACTGATGCATGCACTGTCACTGCTCACCATCCTCGTGGCCTCCTCAAATGGTGCCAGGACAGTGCATGCATCCCTGATCATGCCCCACTGGCGTGGTGAAAAAAACCCGAGCTCCCCTGACCCTGTCCTGGTGCCGTAGTCGCACAGGTACTCATTGATGGCCCTCTGCTGCGTGTGCAGCCGCTGGAGCATGGCCAACGTTGAGTTCCTGGTGGGCATGTCACATATAAGGCGGTTCTTGGGCAGGTTCAACTCCTTTTGCAGCTCAGCCAGGCGAGCACTGGCATTATAAGATCTGCGGAAATGCACACAGACTTTCCTGGCCTGCCTCAGGACATCCTGTAAGCCCGGGTACCTGCCCAAGAACCGCTGCACCACCAGCTTAAGGACGTGAGCCACACAGGGCACATGGGTCAGTTGTCCCTGTCGGAGGGCGGAGAGGAGGTTGGTGCCATTGTCGCAAACCACCATTCCTGGCTTAAGCTGGCGTGGCGTCAACCACCTCTCAGCCTGCCCCTGCAGAGCAGACAGAACCTCTGCCCCAGTGTGGCTCCTGTCCCCCAAACACACCAGCGCAAGCACGGCATGACATCTTTTTGCCTGCGTACTTGCGTAGCCCCTTGAACGCCTGGTTCCGAGGACAAAGCACAGGAAGAGGCCATGGAGGAAGAAGAAGAGGAGGGGGTGGAGGAGAGAGGTGTGTCACAACCAGTAGTAGCATTTTGGAGGCGTGGCGGCGAAACAACCTCCAACACTACTGCACCTTGTTCTGCATCCTTCCCAGCTGCCAAAAGAGTGACCCAATGGGCCGTGAAAGAAAGGTAACGTCCCTGTCCATGCCTGCTGGACCATGAGTCAGCGGTAATATGCACCTTACCGCTGACCGCCCTGTCCAGCGAGGCCAAGACATTGCCTTCCACATGCCGGTAGAGAGCCAGAATCACCTTCCGTGAGAAAAAGTGGCGTTTGGGAACCTGCCACTGAGGAACAGCACATTGCACAAACTCACGGAAGGGGGCCGAGTCTACCAACTGAAAAGGCAGCAGTTGAAGCGCTAGCAATTTAGCCAAGCTAGCATTCAACCGCTGGGCATGTGGATGGCTGGGAGTGAACTTCTTTCGACGGTCCAGCAGCTGGGGCAGGGAAATTGTCCTGCTAGAATCAGACGTCGGTGTACTGCTAGCAGAGTGCCCGCAAGTACTTGGCTGTGATACACCTAATTCTACACCTTCATTCCTCTCAGTGCAGGTTTCAGAGAGGACTGAAGGTATAGTGGGGTTGGAGATCCCAGATGATGCGGTGCAAGGAGAGGTCCGCTTTGTTCTTTGGTGTGGGTCTTTAAGGTAGGCTTGCCAACGAGCTGCATGGCAGGTCAACATATGTCTGGTCAAGCATGTGGTGCCCAAGCGGGTGATGTTTTGGCCACGCGATATACGCTTGAGACATATGTTGCAAACAGCAGCTGTGCGATCTGATGCACTCGACTCAAAAAAGGCCCACACCAAAGAACTTTTTGAATAACGGGCAGAGGCAGCGCCCTGCACAGGCGGAGCTCTGCGGTGTGATTCCGTCGGTGTGCTGCCCTTACGCTGGCCCTCCGAGGGCATCCTGCCTCGTTGGAGATGTGCCTCCTCCTCATCCTCCTCCTCTCTCCTATTAGGCACCCACGTGGAGTCAGTGACCTCATCATCCCCTCCCTCCTCATCACTGGAGCCAATCTGGCAGTATGCTGCAGCTGCTGGAACATGACTGCCAGATTGGTGTCCTTCTTGAGCATTCCCTCTCTCTGCTCTCACGCTACTGCCTTCCTCTAGCTGGGTATCATCATCAGACCCTTCGAAATGCTGGGCATCCTCCTGGAGCATGTACCCAACACTGTGCTCAAACAGTTCGGGGGACTCCTCAGGAGGACATGGTTGGTCTAGGGAAGGAGTGACTGATGATGACATTGATACCAGGGAAGAGGACGCTTTGGCAGCTGCTTTGCCAGTACCCTGAGCCTGGGTGAGAGAGGATGAGGAGGATGAGGAGGGCTTTGTCATCCACTCTACCAAGTCTTCGGCATGATGCGGCTCAACACGTCCAGCTGCCGAAAAGAAGGACAAGCGTGTCCCATGGCCACGTGCTGATGGCGATGCACCGCGTCCACGACCAGCACTGTTGTCTCTAGACACAGAGCCTGCTTGCCCTCTTTTATTGGCTCCTGACTGTCTGCCTCTCCTTGTTTGCCTTCCAGACATTCTAATGGCCTGCAGAGAGATGGGAAAACCAGCAATAAGGCCTAGCTTCAGGAGTATATTTTGCAGGAATCACACTACGCCTGCTGTAAGTGCTGCAAATGCCTGTTGGTGTAACACACCAGGAAAACACAGCAATACAGGCTAACTTCAGGTGTATAATGTGCAGGAGGCACACTCCGCCCGCTGTAAGTGCTGCAAATGCCTGTTGGTGTAACACACCAGGAAAACACAGCAATACAGGCTAACTTCAGGTGTATAATGTGCAGGAGGCACACTCTGCCCGCTGAAAGTGCTGCAAATGCCTGTTGGTGTAACACACCAGGAAAACACAGCAATACGGGCTAACTTCAGGTGTAATATGATCAGGAGGCACACTCCGCCCGCTGTAAGTGCTGCAAATGCCTGTTGGTGTAACACACCAGGAAAACACAGCAATACGGGCTAACTTCAGGTGTAATATGATCAGGAGGCACACTCCGCCCGCTGTAAGTGCTGCAAATGCCTGTTGGTGTAACACACCAGGAAAACACAGCAATACAGGCTAACTTCAGGTGTATAATGTGCAGGAGGCACACTCTGCCCGCTGTAAGTGCTGCAAATGCCTGTTGGTGTAACACACCAGGAAAACACAGCAATACGGGCTAACTTCAGGTGTAATATGATCAGGAGGCACACTCCGCCCGCTGTAAGTGCTGCAAATGCCTGTTGGTGTAACACACCAGGAAAACACAGCAATACAGGCTAACTTCAGGTGTATAATGTGCAGGAGGCACACTCCGCCCGCTGTAAGTGCTGCAAATGCCTGTTGGTGTAACACACCAGGAAAACACAGCAATACGGGCTAACTTCAGGTGTATAATGTGCAGGAGGCACACTCCGCCCACTGTAAGTGCTGCAAATGCCTGTTGGTGTAACACACCAGGAAAACACAGCAATACGGGCTAACTTCAGGTGTATAATGTGCAGGAGGCTTAGCAACAATGACACTGACACTGTCCCCTGCCTATCCTTCTCTCTCCCTGCACACAAGGTTTATCAAAGAATATGACACTGACACTCTCCCTGCCTATCCTTCTCTCTCCCTGCACACAAGGTTTAGTAAAGAATATGACACTGACACTGTCCCCTGCCTATCCTTCTCTCTCCCTGCACACAAGGTTTAGCAAAGAATATGACACTGACACTGTCCCCTGCCTATCCTTCTCTCTCCCTGCACACAAGGTTTAGCAAAGAATATGACACTGACACTCTCCCTGCCTATCCTTCTCTCTCCCTGCACACAAGAATAGCACAAAGAATATCAACACTGTCCATGCCTATCCTTCTCTTTCCCTGCGCCGGAACACACTACACAAGGCCGCTGCGCTGGCAACCTTTTATAGTGTGGGGCGTGTGCTAAACCCCCTGAGCTATAATTGGCCACAGGCAACCTGCCTGTGGCCAATTATGGCTCTCCTAGCTGCCGGCGCTGTGATTGGCCAAGCATGCGGGGTCACAGTGCATGCTTGGCCAATCACAGCGCCGGGATTGCACTGCGATGGCGCAGTGTATTGTGGGTCACTCGAATTTGGCGCGAACGGCCCAAATCGTTCGATGTTCGCCGAACGGTCGAACAGCCGATGTTCGAGTCGAACGTATGTTCGACTCGAACACCGAGCTCATCCCTAACCAACACCAGGGCATGTAGTATAGAGAATAGAAAACATTAGGAACAAACTAAAACTAAACCCATGGATTTAACCATATCTCCCAACTTTTTGAAATGGGAACGAGGGACACCTATTAGCAAAAGTATGCAGGCATAGGACACACCCCCTGTCACGCCCTCTTAACTACTCGCCTACTGGGCACTTTCTCCCCCTTCCTGCCCAGGCCAATTTCCAGCTTTCAGCGCTGTCACACTTTGAATGGCAATTGAGCGGTCATGCAACACTGTACTCATATGAAACTTTTATCATTTTTTTCCACACAAACAGAGCTTTCTTTTTAATGGTCTTTTTTTTTAAATCTTTTTATTGGTTTTCAAAAAAACAAACAGTAAAACATGCATTGGTCTTACATTGTGTCAAGTCAATCCTTGCAAGAAGCACATCAGCACAACAGCAGATTAATAAAACAAAGCATGCAGTATTGGTTGTGAAATATATTATGGCAGTGCAGCTCCTGGGGCCATGAGTGCAGTTCACAGCTGTGTAGTATAAATTATTACAGTATGTATGTATCAGCGAGCACCTAGCACCCAACGGGGAGCTATTTAACAAGCTGGATCATTGGGGGGCCCAGAGGCAGTGGATGGATCCGCCAGCCATTTGGACCAGACCTTGTCATATTTGAGTGGGTAGCCTCTGTTGGCATTTGTGTCTTTGTAGAGTGATAGGCTATTGTTAATTAGTCCTAGGGCACGCGAGAGTGGACATCATATAAAGAAGCATTATACAAAAAAAAAAGGATTAGTTAAACCCACAAGTGCTTTTTTTTACCACTACTATTCCTTCATATTGGCTTTTGAAATTTACAAATGCAGCCATTTAGAATTTGGATGAAAGGTTTAACACTGGAAAACACCTTTTGAATGATAAAAAGTGCATTTTATATACAACTATATAGATCAGACCAACATGAGGGACAAATGAGGAGGAAATGGGGGTCAGAGGGACTCTGTTCTGAATCAGGAACAGTCCCTCAAAATCAGAGACAGTTGGGAGCTATGATTTAACCGTTTCCCAAAACAGTTTCCTCCAAGGCATGCCTTGAATGATAACTGTCACGTGTGCTTGTGCTCTCAACTGAACTGTCAAGCCATCAGATGGCTGGTGTCACAACTGATCACATGCGTAGAACCATGGCAACTGCAGATCAAAAAGTTCCACTTTAAATGTATAAAGGTTGTAAACCTCAGACCTGAAATATGAACAAAGCATATCCCTCTATACTGTCACTTCTGTCTGCTGCATCCTTCCTTTGCTATTCTGACAAGTTTTCCTGACACCAAGAGAAAAAATGGTGACAAGGGAGGGACCTCCAGCAGATTGACAGCTCTGTTGCTGTGTGGAGGGGTGGGGGGGGCATGTCTCTTCCCTCCAATCAGCTTTCAGAGCTCTCCTCAGGGATGCAACTTCAGCTCTTCTCCCCCTGCTTTTCAGAGCTGAGAGATTCTGTGTAAAGTCTGCACTTTGAATGGACATAGCGGAAAGACAGCTATAGATAAACAAGTACAAATTGTATAGGAGGATTTGTTTCATCTCTGTGTATCACCTAAGGCCAAACACTTCACTGGGTGTATGTGAGGATTTACAGCCAAAGTGGTTGTAAACCCTTACAAATACCCAGTGAAGGGACAGGCCTCTGGTAATACACAGAGATTAAACAAATCCTCCTACATAAGTTGTACCAGTTTATCTGCGGTCTTCTCTTCATCTGCCCAAAGTGCAGAATTTATACAGCTGTCAGAAAATAGGGGGAAAGCTGAAATTACACACTGCAGAGCTCAGTGAGGAGAGTTCTAAGAGCTGATTGGAGGGAAGGGGCATGTTCCCCTTTACAGAGCACACAGAAACAGAGCTGAGGCCGTCAATCAGCTGGAGCTCCGCCCACTGTCACCTTTTTTTCTCTTGGTGTCAGGAAGACTTGTTAGAAGCGATTCATGCTGATAGCAGAGGAACCAGGCAGTGGATAGAAATTACACTATGGACTAAGACAAGTACACACTGTAGAGGGATATGCTTTGTACACATTTAATGTCGGAAGTTTACAACCACTATAAAGGTATTGTACTTTTCCAAATGTTTTCATTGTTTTAAAGTGGTTGTAAACCCACTTTTTAAACAAAGACCTACAGGTAAGCCTAGATTAAGGCTTACCTGTAGGTGCATGAAATATCTCCTTAACCTACACGGTTAAGGAGATATTTGTATGTAAATGCGGCGACGCTGACGTCACCCCATTCACAAATTCGGCTAGGTCGCAACATTCGACGACGTAGCCGAATTCGACAGCTCATGCGCGCATGCGCAGAGTCACGTCTTCGCCACTCCGGCCAATCACAGCGCCGGAGCGGTGCTGTGATTGGCTGCGGCGGCGATACCCGGAAGTAACATTCCGGCTATCGCCGCAGCGATGGATGCGGCTAGAGGAGGGACACGGACGACTTCGGGGGCCCCGATCGAAGGTAAGTGGTACATAATGAGCTAGTATGCTAGTCATACTAGCTCATTATAGCTTTGTCTTGCAGGTAAGTAAAAAAAAAAAAAAATTGTCTACGTGGTTTACAACCACTTTAAAGTGATAGTAACATCTTATTTTTCACTTATACCTACAGGTAAGCTTATAATAAGGCTCACTTGTAGGAACTGTGAATATCTTCTCAACCTGATGACATGTAACTGTGTTCATACACACCAAACTGAGCATGTGCAGAGTGCCCCCAAGGCTCTGTACTTTTAGGAGAAGGATTAGGGTCTATGGGAGAAGGGGAAGATCATAGAAGAAAGGATCAAACAGTCTTTTTTCATAATGCAGAGGATTAACCCCTTAGGTTCCACAGAGAGTATAACAAGCGTGCTTTACTGCATATACAGGCTGATTTTATTACTGTGGGTTTAGTGACACTTTAACATGAAAGAACACATCTGCTGCTAGGGCCAATTTGCATGTACAACAACAGTTGAGAACGCCAGACACACATAGGGCAGCTGAAGAAATCAATTATTGCCAACACAGTGGCTCAGTGGTTAGCATGTCTTCTTTGCAGCACTGGGTTCCTTGGTTCAAATCCTTGTTAGGACACTGTTTGCATGTTTTCTTTGTGCTTCTTTGGGTCCCCCCCCCCCACACTCCAAAGACATGTAGGTAGGTTAAATGCTTCCTGTCTAAATTAACCGCTTAAGCCCCAGAAGATTTTACCCCCTTCCTGACCAGAGCAGTTTTTACAATTTGGCACTGCGTCGCTTTAACTGACAATTGCGCGGTCTTGTGACATTGTACCCAAATAAAATTTGTGTCCCTTTTTTCCCAAATATAGAGCTTTCTTTTGGTGGTATTTGATGACCTCTGCGGTTTTTATTTTGTGCGCTATAAACAAAAGAACAGCATCCATTTTGAAAAAAACACAATATCTTTTACTTTTTGCTATAATAAATATCCCACATTTAAAAAAAAAAAAAATTTCTTTCTCAGTTTAGGCCGATATGTATTCTTCTACATATTTTTGGTAAAACAAATCGCAATAAGCGATAATATTGATTGGTTTGCGCAAAAGTTATAGCATCTACAAAATAGGGGATAGATTTATGGCATTTTTATTATTATTTATTTTATTACTAGTAATGGCGGCGATCTGCGATTTTTAGCGGGACTGCGACATTCTGGCAGACAGATCGGACACTTTTGACACATTTTTGGGACCATTGACAATTTTACAGCGATTAGTGCTATAAAAATGCACTGATTACTGTATAAATGTCACTGGCAGGGAAGGGGTTAACACTAGGGGGTGATCATGGGGTTAACTGTGTTCCCTCTGCATGTTCTAACTGAAGGGGGGATGGGACGTACTAGGGGAAAAACAGATTGCTGTTCAGGCCGGGTTCACACTTGTGCGACACGACAGCCGTCCTACTTTGGATCCGACTTTGCCCTGCGACTTGAAGCCGACATACGTCCGACTTTCAATGAACGGGGATCCGACTTGGAATGAATCTTGAGGGGGAACTCCACGCCAAATTTTTAATAAAAAAACCGGCATGGGTTCCCCTCCAGGAGCATACCAGGCCCTTCGGTCTGGTGTGGATTTTAAGGGGAACCCCCTAAGCCGAAAAAACGGCGTGGGGGTCCCCCTCAAAATCCAAACCAGACCCTTAATCCGAGCACGCAAACCCCCCCTCCCTCCTGAACCGTACCAGGCCACATGCCCTCAACATGAGGCGTTTGGTGCTTTGGGACAGGGGGGCGACCTGCGGCCCCCCCACCCCAAAGCACCCTGCCCCTATGCTGATGGGGACAAGGGCCTCTTCCTGACAACCCTGGCCGTTGGTTGTCGGGGTCTGCGGGCGGGGGGCTTATCGGAATCCAGGAGCCCCCTTTAATAAGGGGGCCCCCAGATCCCTGCCCCCCACCCTATGTGAATGAGTATGGGGTACATCGTACCCCTACCCATTCACCTGGTGGAAAAAAATGTCAATAAAAACACACACACAGGTTTTTAAAGTAATTTATTACACAGCTCTGGGGTCTTCTTCCGACTCCGGGGGTCTTCTTCCGACTTCGGGGGTCTCTTCTTCTGCTCTCCGGTTCTTTCTGCCTTCTGCCGGGCGCCTTCGCTATCTTCTTCCAGCTCTTTTGCTAGCGGGGGCCCGGTCTTCTTCGTTGTCTTCTTCTCTCTTCTCCTCCTCGATGTTCACTCGTCACTTCCTCCTGCTGTAATGCTGGGTGTGCGGTCCGCAACGATTTATATAGGCCTCTCATGACGTCACAGTCACATGCTCCAGGTGGCCGCATGCTCCCATGACATCACAGTCACATGCTCCGGGGCCACCCGGAGCTTGTGACTGTGACGTCATGAGAGGCCTATATAAATCGTTGCGCACCACACACCCGGCATTAGAGCGGGAGAAAGCGACGTGTCAACATCGAAGAGGAGAAGAGGGAAGAAGACGGCGACGGGAAGACCGGGCCCCTCCACTAGCAAAAGAGCTGAAGGGAAGATAGTGGAGCAGCCCGGCAGAAGGACAACGGAGAGCGGGAGGAGACGACGGGGAAGCCCGGGCCTCTCCGCTAGCAAAAGAGCTGGAAGAAGTTAGCGGAAAAGCCCGGCAGAAGGAAAAAGGCACCGGAGAGCAGAAGAAGACCCCCGATGTCGGAAGAGACCCCCTGGAGTCGGGAGAAGACCCCCGAAGTCGGAAGAAGACTCCCGGAGCTGTGTAATAAATTACTTTAAAAACCTGTGTGGTTTTTTTATTGAAATTTTTTTCCACCAGGTGAATGGGTTAGGGGTACGATGTACCCCATACTCATTCACATAGGGTGGGGGGCCGGGATCTGGGGGCCCCCTTATTAAAGGGGGCTCCTGGATTCCGATAAGCCCCTTTGCTCTCAGACCCCGACAACCAACGGCCAGGGTTGTCGGGAAGAGGCCCTTGTCCCCATCAGCATGGGGGCAGGGTGCTTTCGGGTGGGGGGGCACAGGTCGCCCCCTGCCCCAAACCCCCCATGTTGAGGGCATGCGGCCTGGTACGGTTCAGGAGGGAGGGGGGCTGCTCTCTCATCCCCCCTCTTTTCCTGCGGCCTGCCAGGTTGCGTGCTCGGATAAGGGTCTGGTTTGGATTTTGAGGGGGACCCCATGCCGTTTTTTTGGCTTAGGGGGTTCCCCTTAAAATCCATACCAGACCGAAGGGCCTGATATGCTCCTGGAGGGGAACCAATGCCGTTTTTTTTTTTATTTAAAATTTGGCGTGGAGTTCCCCCTCAAGATCAGCAGAGCACAAGTCGCATGCCAAAGTCGCGGTCTGACTTTGATCCGACTTCAATGATAGTCAATGGGCTGAAGTAGGATCAAAGTCAGACCAAAGTAGTGCAGGGAGCATTTTTAAAGTTGGACCGACATGTGTCGGATCAGTTAAGACAGCTCCCATAGGGAAAAATTGATTTTCACCCGTCATGCGACATGAGCTCCCAATGTCGGAGCTTTTGTCGGACAAGTGTGAACCCGGCCTCATACTTTGTATGAACACGCGATCAGTCATTTCTCCCCTAAGAGAACCGGGATCTGTGTTTACACACACAGATCCCGGTTCTCGCTGTGTCACGAGCGATTGTGGGTGCCCGGCGGTCATCAGGGCCACCTAGCACTCGCATCGGCTCCGGGGGGCGCGCGCCCCTAGTGGCCACAGGGTGAAGCGACGTAACATAACGTTGTTTCGCCCAGCCGAACCATGTTGCCGCAGTAAAACTGTGGCGGCTGGTCGGCAAGTGGTTAAACCCTTGTATGTGAGATAGGTACCTTAAACCCCATACACACTATTAGATGTTCTGCAAATTTTTGTCTTCAGATTTATCAAAACCATGTAGTGCAAGGGCCTGTCTGATTGCATACAAATTTAAACTCTTATGCCGCGTACACACGATCGGAATTTCCGACAATAAATGTTCGATGTCAGCTTTTGGTCGGAAATTCCGACCGTGTGTAGGCTCCATCGGACATTTGCTGTCGGAATTTCCGACAACAAATGATTGAGAGCTGGTTCTCAATTTTTCCGACAACAAAAGTTCTTGTCGGAAATTCCGATCGTGTGTATCCATTTCCGACGCACAAATATCCTACGCATGCTCCGTATCAACTCGACGCATGCTCGGAATCATTGTACTTAATTTTTCTCGGCTCATCGTAGTGTTGTACTGCGTCACCGCGTTCTTGGCAATCGGAATTTCCGAGCAACATTGGTGTGACCGTGTGTATGCAAGACAAGTTTGAGCCAACATACGTCGGAAAAAAACCCCACGGTTTTGTTGTCGGAATTTCCGATCGTGTGTACGTGGCATTAAGGTTTGACCTCATGTTATATGGTTTTGGTAAATGTGAAGACAAAAATCTGCAGAAAATCTAATAGTGTGTATAGGGTCTGAGGACAGGGACTGATGTGAATGTGCAATATGTAAAGCACTGTGTAAATTGATGGTGCTATAAAAATACCTGTAATAAATTGGCATACCTTTGAGTATGTGGCAGCTAGGGTTATACAGAACTGGCACACTGTAATGTTTTTTTCCCAAATCAGACAATAATTCAGTGAGGAATTCTGATACATATGTTAATGCTCGGTCACCAGCCTGCAAACAATACATTTTTAATATACCCTCCAGGGTTCTGAACAATCTCGGCGCATTTTCTACGCCCGCCGCCTGGCTCTGCTCTTCCCGCGAGTGTTGTGCTATGCGCACAGAGAGACTCTTGAAAGGGAACATGTGCTAAACGAGACACATAAAGGGGGACCGCCGAGATCTGCTAATACAAAACTCTTTGCACCTGCACTGAATATCCAGAGAGATTAAACCTGCCACATATTCAAAAAGAACAATTCCCTTGGGGAAAGAGAAGGAAATCTCGCCACATGCGGCCCTCATCAAATTTCCTGAGATTGAAACGCCACCGTTTCACCCTAGTAAAAAAAAAAAAATAATAATAATAATCATAGATTACATTTCCATCATTTACCTTACTATTGAAAATTACTTTAAATGTGAATATTTAAATGACTGTATCTACAATTTTGTTCTCCAAATTCTCATATAGGCCTTAAAATATTATTATTACTATTTTTGTAGTTTGAAAAGTTACTTTCTAAATCTAAGGCCCCTTTCACACTGGGGCGGGCAGGTGCGGTGGCGGTATAGCAGCGCGATTTTCAGCGCTGCTATACTGTCGTTCTTACCGCGGTATGCGGTCGCTAGGGGGGTTAATTTAACCCCCGCTAGTGGCCGAAAAAGGGTTAATACCGCCCGCAAACCGTGGCTATTGCCGCGGTTTGCGGGCGGTATTACCGCGCTGTCCCATTGATTTCAATGGGAGACCGCGGTAAAGGAGAGGTGAACACACCGCTCCTTTACCGCTGTAAAGAAGCGGCTAGCAGGACTTTTGGAGCGGTCCTGCTAGCGCACCGCTTCAGTGTGAAAGCCTTCGGGCTTTCACATTGAAGGCACAGGGCAGGATTTTTTCATGCGGTATAACAGCGCTATTATTAGCGCTAAACCGCATGAAAACCGCCCCAGTGTGAAAGGGGCCTTAATATTAAAAAAATCTGCAGCTTTTGTTTGTCTACCACGCAATGTAACCACCTGAGGAAAATATTGTTATAGGTTGGATTTCATGCCAATAAAGTCTTTTGTAAAAATAAAAAATCTGCAGCTTTTTTAAATATTATACCTGTTGATCCTGCCATGTTTTGGTACTTCCTGTTATAGGGTGACAACGTTCTGTTCCTGTCTCCCAATTGTGCTGCTGAGTTGTCACACAGGCTTCCAATAAAGATTACAAGTGACCATTTCGACACACATAATGCAGTCATGGTCCACTGTTGTCCCCATCAGGAAAATCTGCCCTGAGAAATGCCATGTAGCCACCACTAGGGAGCATGGAGACAGAAAGTGACTGCAAAGAGGCAGCAGTAGATCAGCAGCACTGAGATGCAACAAAGGATGAAACATGGTGAAAACTCTCCTTAGACAAATCAAATGTCCTTGATTTAGTATTTAAATTAAAAGGGCAGAAGTCAAAATACAGTGGAACCTTGGATTACGAGCATAATCCGTTCCAGGAGAATGCTTGTAATCCAAAGCACTCGCATATCAAAGCGAGTTTCCCCATAGAAGTCAATGGAAACAAAGATAATTCGTTCCACATTGACTTCTATGGCATGCAATACTGCATGTGACCAGAGGTAGGGGGCGCCGGAGAGCCTCGGAAATACTCAGAAAGGCTCGGGGACAGTTCGGCTGAACTCGGAAAGGCTCGGGAGCGGAGTATTTCTGCGTTTTTCCAAGTATTTCTGAACGGCTCGGCTCCGGCACCCCCGCACCTCTGGCCAAATGTGGTACTGCACGCCCCATTAGCTTGAATTCTGGTAGTTTTGTGAGACAACACTCGCAAACCGAGTCAGAATTTTTTTTTTTAAAGTTGCTCGTTATTCAAAATGCTCGTTAACCGCGTTACTCAAAACCAAGGTTCCACTGTAAAAGAGGTGCTTAGTTTTACCAAAGAGGCACAATTTTTATGGGTAAGTATGATGGATTTAACAGGAAAATATATTTTAAAATATTGTTACAATGTTAACCTAAAATTAATCTTTTATTATGACTTACTTTTTAGTGCTCACTTTGCCATATTCTTTTTTTTTTTTTTTTTAAACCATAATTTATTAATGCTTAATAATAACATTTGTACCATCATACTAGCATTTGTACATAAGTATCATATAAAAGTATAACATTGTATAATTGAGTTCAATAGTAGAGTATTTTAATAATAAAACCATTGAAGTGGCTTCGTAATTAACCGATCATTGCATCGATAGTCTATTTAGAAATACTTTGTATATTTGTAGAAAAAAATTATTATTTAATCTCAAAAAGAAAGGAACAAAAAGTAAAACTTTGTGGACCTCAGGGAGAAGCCTTCTTGTTTTTTTTTTAAAGTGGTTCTAAAGTGTTTTTATTTTTAACCTGAAAGTACTAAAACCTCACATATACCTAATGAAGTGACTGACCTCAGGTGATACACAGAGATTAAACAAATCCTCCTATATAAGTTGTACCTGTTTATTTGGAGTCGTCTGTTCTCTACTTTTGTTCAAAGTTCATAATTTATAAAACTTGTCTGAGCTGTCAGAAAAAAGGGGACAGAGAGCTGAATTTACACTCTGCAGAGCTCAGTAAGGACAGCTCTGAGAGCTGATTGAAGGGAAGGGACACAAGAACAGAGCTGAGGCTATCAATCAGCTGGAGATCCCTCCCCTGTCACCTTTTTTCTCTTGGTGTCAGGACAACTGATAGCAGAGAAAAGCAGCAGACAGAAATTACACAGTGCTCTTTATTGAGACAAGTACACACTATAGAGTGATATGCTTTATTCATACACTTTATTGTCAAAAGTATAGGGACACCTGCCTTTACACGCACTTGAACTTTAATGTCATCCAAGTCTAATGTCGCGTACACACGACCATTATTCTCGTCGGGAAAAATTACGACATTTTTTCTCTTTGACGAGAAAAACGACCGTGTGTGGGCTTCTGGTAATTTTTCCCGACGAGAAAAACGGCATTAATCACGACGAGAAAAATTAGAACATGCTCTAATTTTTCTCGTCGTGATTCACGGCATTTTTTTCCGCTGCATTTTTCCCATAGGGAAACACTGCCGGGGAGCCTACACACGGTCGTTTTTCTCGACCAACAGAAAGATTGACGGGAAAAACAGCCGTGTGTAGGGAAACAAGCCATTCCTCGTTTTTCCCATCGATTTTCTCGACGGTGTTTTCACTGTCAAGAAAATCGATCGTGTGTACGCGGCATTAGTCCATAGGGTTCAATATTGAGTTGGCGCACCCTTTGCAGCTATAACAGCTTCAACTCTTCTGGGAAGGCTGTCCACAAGGTTTAGGAGTGTGTCTATGGGAATGTTTGACCATCCTTCCAGAAGCGCATTTGTGAGTTCAGGCACTGATTTTGGACGAGAAGGCCTGGCTCACAGTCTCCGCTCTAATTCATCCCAAATGTGTTCTATTGGGTTGAGGTCAGGAGTCTGTGCAGACCAGTCAAGTTTCTCCACCCCAAACTCACTCATCCATGTCTTTATGGACCTTGTTTTGTGCACTGGTCCAAATCATTTGGTGGAGGGGGGATTATGATGTGGGGTTGTTTTTCAGGGTTTGGGTGAAGGGAACTCCTGAGGCTTCAGCATACCAAGATATTTTGGACAATTTCATGCTTCCAACTTTGTGGGAACAGTTTGGGGATGGCCCCTTCCTGTTCCAATATGACTGTGCACCAGTTCACAAAAAAGGTCCATAAAGACATGGATGAGCGAGTTTGGGGAGGTGGAACTTGACTGGCTTGCAAAGAGTCCTGACCTCAACCCGATGGAGAGTGGAGACTGCGAGCCAGGCTTTCTGGTCCAACATCAGTGCCTGACCTCACAAATGGGCTTCTGGAAGAATGGTCAAACATTCCCAAAGACACTCCTAAACCTTGTGGACGGCCTTCCCTGAAGAGTTGAAGCTGTTATAACTGCAAAGGGTGGGCCAACTCAATATTGAACCCTACAGACAAAGACTGGGATGCCAATAAAGTTCATGTGCGCGTAAAGGTAGGTGTCCCAATACTTTTGACAATATAGTGTATTTTTATGTCTGAGGTCTACAATCACTTTAATGCATTCTCTGCATTCATGTAAAAAACTCCCCACTACTTGTTCTAGGCCCCTGTCCCCAGGGCTGGACTGGCCTACCGGGATACCGGGAAATTTCCCAGTAGGCCGCCTGTCCTGGGGCCGCTTTGAGCTGTGGCTGTAGCGGCGCTCAGGGCCGATCCAAGTGCAGAGTCCTCCCCTCCCTCCTCCTCCTCTCCTTGTGTACGTCACACACCGTGGTCTTCCGCTGTGTCAATCCAGGAAGTGAACAGGCAGCAGCTTCAGCTGCCCACAGTTAAAATGGATGAATCCAGACTCAGTGGAGGGAGATTTCGGCAGCATATTTGGCAAGTACAGAATCACAGTATATATAAAATAATATGCAAAGTGGTTGGAGGGAAGCTTCAGAATGGCAAAGATGTTTTTATTACAAATTATGTCACCAGACTGCAGTTCCTCTTTAACAACTGTTCAGATAAAAGATCAGCCGCATATGGTGTGCATTGTTTTCACTGAGTCATCCAAACTCTGATGCCGCGTACACACGACCGTTTTTAATGTCATTGAAAAAAACTTAATTTTTCTCGACGTGATTCTTCTCAAGCCTGCCTTGCCTACACACTATCGTGGAAAAAAAATACTTGAGTAAAGCGCGGTGATGAACAACACGTACAACGGCACTATAAAGGGGAAGTTCCATTCGGATGGCGCCACCCTTCATGTTAGTAAAGTTTGTTGAGAGACGATTCGCGCTTTTCAGCCTCGTGCTTTTCAGTCCGTTACAGCGTGACAAATGTGCTATCTCCATTACGAACGCTAGTTTTACCAGAACGAGCGCTCCCGTCTCATACTTGATTCTGAGCATGCGCATTTTTTTCACATCGTTAAAGCCCACACACGGCCGTTTTTCATGACGAGAAAAACGACGATGTGAAAAAACGACGAGAAATTAGAGCATGTTCCAATTTTTTCATGGCCATTTTTCACGTCGTGAAAAATGCTCTGGAGCCTATTTTAAAAAATTGCATTTTTCTCGTCATTAAAAACGGTCGTGTGTACGTGGCATAAAGCCGCGTACACACGACCGGTTTTCTCGTCAAGAAAATAGCTGGCAGAGCTTTCTTGCCGAGAAAATCGGTCGTGTGTACGCGGCTTTCAGGTTTCTCGTCAAGAAAACCGGCCAGAATCTCCACGAGAAAAATAGAGAACCTGCTCTCTATTTTCTCGTCGGGATTCTCGTCGGCCTGTTTCCCGACGAGAAACCCGAGAGTGTGTACGCTTACCTGTCGCCGTGGAAACTCACGCATGCTCGAAATGACTTTGACGCATGCGCGGTAGCTTCCTAGGCATATGTAGGGTGAAGCAAGATGGCGAGCGACGGCATTGAATGTGACGAGCGCACGCTCGTCGTAGTCGATGACGTCACCGCGTTCGTTCCATTCAAAAGAACGGCGGTTCTTTTGAATGGAGCGTGTGTACACTCGGCCGGGACAAGATTCTTGTCAAGAATCTCGTCAGGGAAAAACGACGGGTTATTTCCTGACGAGATTCTGGATCGTGTGTACGAGGCTTTAGACTTGTATTGGTGAAAAGGAGCAGTAAAGCACAACCATTGTATAGAACTGCAGAGCAGGAAGCAGAGCCTGAGTATGTAATGAGCAAATATGACTATCATTACATATTGTACACACTGTACAAAGCTTTTATAACATGGTTACATATTGGAATGAATATATACATGTGGTTTGTCTCTTTTACATGTATATAAAACATCACAAATATTATAAAATTCCCCGTAAATGTACATTTCCTGTTTCAGAAGAAAATGATATTGTACTTTTTATTTTCCTTTCTCTGAGCTCCTATGTACGTTTTACTAATGCATTCTTGGAATGAAACGCTTTGTGCCAACCTTTGCATTTACCAGGCTAATGTAATTAGGGGGTTCCAGGAAAGTGTTTTTAGATTAATAGTTTCACTATTACGTGACTGATGGAACTGAATGAGCAATTAGTGCAGAGGTGCAAGCAATACCGGGTAAGCCAAAGCATTACGAAAAAGAAGTATTATTGAGAATAGTAAAACGCAGAAAGCAAACGCGGCTCGGAAGCCAGGAACGTCAGCTAAGACAAACAAATGCCATATTGTGTGTAGGAAGAAACGTGAATGGAAAAAGGGATTTTAATATTTAGTTGCTGAGCAGGCAGTGAGATTTCTCCGTCACGCTGAAACAGGTGAAAGTGCTGATCCTGCGTGTGTCTCGCTTTGAAAAAAGAGCCTGGCAACCAAATGTGTACTTTAAAAGCCATTTAAGATAAAAAGGGGGAAAAAAGAACTCTGTAGCTAGGCAACCTTTATAGTTAGTTGGAAGCTGGATCATTCTATGTGTGCATACCTTCTAACACTTTAAGGTGCACCCTTCAGTTATGCCCCGTACACACGAGCACTTTTCTCGTCGGAAAAAAAAAAAAACAATGGTTTTCCCGACGGAATTCCTCTCAAGCCTGCCTTGCATACACACGGTCGCACAAAAGTCTGATGAACTTTTCACTGCCAAAAACGCGGTGTCGTAAAAGACTACGACGAGCCGATGAAATTAAGTTCTATGCTTCCGAGCATGTGTGGTTTTTTTTCCTGGCGGAAAAGCATACAGACGAACGGTTTTCCCGCTAGGATTTTTTCCTGACGGGAAAAAGGAGATCCTGCTCTCTTTTTTTGTCCGCCAGTTTTCCCACGGAAAAACTCAGATGGAGCATACACACGGCCGGGACTCCCGGCCAAAAGCTCTCATCGCAGTTTTTCCGACGGGAAAACCGGTCATGTGTACGAGGCATAACTTGACAAATTTGCATGATTTTATTCCTGACATGTCTCAATATACAGCAATTGTATTTTATTTATTTTTTCATTACAGCTTTTATCATTAAAAAGCTGTCCTAAAGTGCCAGACCAGTGATTTTGCCTAGGCTGAGATGATGTCATCAGTCTGCCGCATGCAGGAGAAAGCATTTTCTTAGTCTCCTTGGTGATCAGACTACAACATTGTTACCTTGTAGTAAGTCACAAGGTGTGAGGTCGCAAGAGGGCCTGATCTGTGTCAGTCATTTGTGAACACAGACAGTAACTGTTAAGCCCTGTACACACGATCGGATTTCCTATGGATTCTAATCCGATGGATTTTTCCATCAGAAATCCGATGAAACTGACTTCCATCAGTCTTGCCTACACACCATCAGTCAAAAATCCGACAGTCCAAAATGCAGTAACGCAGAATCACATTGTCAGGAGGAGTACTGTGATCACTGTAGGAGGTAATAAATTCTTGCAAAGGGTACACTTACACAGTACTTAGCATGCATGTAGTTAACATAAAAAATATCAACCGCTAGGTCCACTTTAAAATAAACTTGACACAAAACTGAGCAGTTCGAACTTAGAATATGATGAAAATAAGAATATGGAACCTGCAAGTTCAAATGAAGATTCAGAGGTAGAGACAGGTGAAGGTGTCTGCAAAGCTTGAATTCTACTTTTAAAAGCTGAACTAGACCCACCCCTCGTATGTCTTCTGATTGGTCCAATAATGTGATGGTTACATTGACGACCAATAAGAAGGTTTTAGAGGTGGGAAGCGTGCCAAGTCTTTGAGGTTTACAGAAGTCACGTTTTGTGTACATCTCTGGATCTAGTGTATTAATAGAGAAAAGAGACGGTATAAGGGGTTAGCACTACACATCCAAGCACTACATGGTAACATTTAGTGAAAGACCCAAACACAAAACAAGTAGACAGGACATTGAAGGTGCAATTTAGATCACTTATAATATAAAAATGTAATAACAAATGTTTTATTGATACAGGTTACAATGTGCAGTATAAAGTTAAAAGCTCAAGCCATAGCCCATATAAAGAATAAACTTGTGATATAACATTACATATGACCCATATACAGGTGTCCTATTATCACCAGTGTTCCCTCATATTACCAAGTTTCAGATTATCCTATAGAAATACAAAAAATACACTATTCTATGGATTAACCATGTTCTACGGTGAGTAATGGAACACCTTCTCAACGCGTTTCAAACAGTTATGCTTCCTCAGGAGGGATGGAATGAATATCAGATGTAATATCTGAAAGAAGAAATATTGTAGCCACTAGGTGAAAAAATTGTCCCCATACTGGATACACTACTGGATGTACCTATGGTTTAAACCAGGAGCTTTCACTGAAGGTGTAAATGAAGCTAGGAACAGGTGGAGAACCTGCACTGCTTGGGTTGGCTCAGCTTCAGGGAGGTAAGCCGGCAGTACTGCTTGGGAGGTGGGCACACAGGAAAAACCGGACAGTAGGTGGAAGGGGGCGCAGATACAAGAACAGATCCTCCTGCAGCACAGCCAGAGGGAGAAAGCCGACAGCGCTGCAGGGGAATCTACATGGCAGTAGTCACAAGGCATTACAGCCAGCCCTCCTGCTCAGAAGGTGCCGGGCCCCACTTTTGAACTGATTGGGCCTGGGCCCAGTACAGGAGGGCCAGCTGTACTGCCGTATCAGCGGCTCTGGTTATAACCCCAGTCAATTTTTTTACCATCTGTGTGCCATTACAGAGGTTTCCCTTCACTTCCTGTCCCAAAGCCAAACAGGAAGTAAGGGGAAATCCTTGAAAATTAGGGGAATTCCTTGGGGACCCCCAGGTCACGGAACTAGTGTCCCCATTGGAAGATTTCCCTTCTATTACTTTTCTGAGGACAACCCAAAATTTGGGATTTTCTTTTAGTTTCACTTTCAATGATAATGATAAACAGGACATAGAGAGAGGATGAATGTCCCTAGCGGGTCATAGACCGCAATAAAAACTGACAGGTGTTCTATTCCCTCTCCACTCTATTCAAGACTAAAAAATTATACTTTAAGCCCCCATTCACACTGGTGCAACTTGTCATGCAATTTGACAGATCCAAATCGCATGACAAGTCGCACCCTATTGTCGGAAATGGAACTGTTCAAATTGGTGCGGTGCTGACTTTGCTGTGCCGCATCGTTTTGAGAAAGAAGTTCCTGCACTACTTTTGGCATGTCAGGTGTGACTAGGGTGACCACATTTCCAAACTACCATTCAGGGACACCCTCCCTTCCCAAAAATCAGCTTGTGCTGTAACGAATCACAGCACAGTGATTGGACACAAGAGGCGGGATTTATGATTTCTCCAATCACAAGCAGGGGGGCGGGATTGTGCTCCTCCAGGCTTTCCCGGCCAGGACAAGTACTGTCAGTGAGTAAAGCGATGATGTGGCAGCCTTTTTTGGGGGCATCAGATTGGCCCGGGGGGTGGCTGTGTCAGTTTCATTCCAGGACACTGTATTGTCCTGGAATGAATGTGCCCGGGACAGACCTGCAAAATGCGGGACTGTCCCGGGCAATCCGGGACACGTGGTCACCCTAGGTGTGACTTGCATAGACATCTGTGCATGAAGGCGGATAGATGTCAGCCCAGTCGCACCTGAAGTCACACTGACATGCGGCTTTAAACTTGTGCGATTTAAAGTGAATTTGCCCGTTTCAAAGTCGAATTCGGTGTGAATGGGGGCCTAAAGTGACTGTAAATGATTACCTTGCAAAACAATCCATTCCATTTAACTGTTTCCCATCTGACCTATGGTCGAATTACGGCGGGCCTCCATATGACGTCCTTCCAGATCACGCCCCGCAGCGGCTTGATCTGTCACCGGCTACGTCCACCGGATACAGCTAATGACTAATCACTGTACTGGCCCGCTGCTGGTACCATGTGACCGCTGTAACCAATCACAGCAGGTCACATGACAGTTGTAAAAAATAGATGACTTTCTTTCAAGCCATCCATTGTGTACATTGTGTTGCTAGCTGCTATGATTGGTCACAGTGATCACATAATACAGACTGGGCCAATCGCGCTCCATCTGAGCCATGTGATCAGCTGTGGCCAATCACAGCTAATCACAACAAAACAAACTGAATGAATTAATTTCATTCAGTAAAATGCTTGCATATAACAATGAAATTCATTGCTATGTACAAACATAATGTGAAAAAATAAATACCAATCACTTCCCTTAGAGAAGTACACGGCTACTATGGTAACATTATATTGCTCTTGTCAAAGTGTGTTAAAAAAAAGGAAAACATTTTTTTTTTTTAAATTGTTAATGTTTTTTTTTGTATTGTCTCCAGTCAGTGTCCCTCATCACCGCCACGCCTGTTATATGATGATGCTGTACTGCATTGGTGACAGTATGTAAAAATATTAGGGCTGTTACTGATTAAAATTTTCGTGTTCGATTAATCGATTATTTTTCTAATCGATTAATCAACTAATTTCGATTAATTATAACGCACATACAGATCCAACTACTTTTTGCTGATCTCCTTGCAGGCCGATTCCCAGTGCAGCTACCAACCACTGGAAAAATGATTAGCAGGATACAAAAAACACACAAAGGCAGCGTTCGATGGGAATAGCATTAAAACATTTATAGTCTTCAAGTAGGTAACAAAATAAACATTGCACTGGAGATAAAATCGATGTAGCTACATAAACTGTAAAAATGGTGCAAGTAATACCAAACGGTAGCAAAAGCAGTCATAAAAACATGTAGCTAAGTATGATACTGGTATAAAAATGTGTACAACGATACCACTGCTGAATCCAGATGAGGAGGGGTTAACATCAGTCCGTCGGCATGTAGATGTCCCGTGAAGGGAACTATCACAACTCCCAGTGGATGGCTGTAGAATCCCAGGTTGATAGAGGGAAGTGATAGAGGGAAGTGTAACAGCCCTTGCGTGTGGCAGATAGTAAGGTCCCGCCGGCATGCAGATATGAAGGCACAGCAAAGGAGCCCTTCAGATGGACACGGCAAGCCCCGCCGGTGTCTGTGGCGTCACTGGATCTCCGACGGAACTCCCCGAAGACCCGGAATTTTGATCGATCAAAAAACGTAATCGATTAATCGAGGAATTAATAGTTAATTTCCACAGCCCTAAAAAATATACTTTTTTTTTTGCTTGTTTAGCAAAAGAAAAAAAAACTGTGGTGAATAAATACCACCAAAGGAAAGCTCTATTTGTGTAAACAAAATTATAAAAATGTAGTTTGGATACAGTGTTGCATGACCGCGCAATTGTCATTCAAAGTGTGACAGGGCTGAAAGCTGAAAATTGGCTTGGGCAGGAAGGGGGTAAAAATGTCAAGTATTTAAGTGGTTAAAATAGAAATGAAAGGCAAAACATTTTTATATAATATCTGAAAAAAATTATAAATACTTTTTTCCCTTTTTGATAAGTGATCACATTTCCTCTGTTCTCAGCTGCATAAGAGCTAGGGGGAGGAGAAGCAGCAGCACACTAAACTTCCCAGTTACAAGCTGCGTAGGGGGGGGGTGTCAGGACAAGTCTGATCATTGGAGGAGAGCAGGCTGAGTTCCCAGTACAGCTAGAGAACTAACAACACTAAGCTCTCCTGCTTAGTGTGGTCAGTGTTTAATAGGAAAGCAAGGAGACTAGCAGGAGTGCCAGTGATTTCACACAAAGGCAGCAATACAAAGAACAGGATACTTTCTCATGCAATTACATGGTACAGCAGGCACATATCAGGAATATGAAATGTTGGGGTAACAAACGCTTTAAAGTGAATGTAAACCTTGTTACACCACTTGTACCTACAGGTAAGCCTATAACAAGGCTTACCTGTAGGAACTTTAAATATCTCCTAAACCTGCACGGTTTAGGAGATATTTACCATATACAATGGCGCCGACGTCATTGGCGCATGCACACTGAAGAAACTATTGTGCCATTTTTAAAGGGCTTGTGCCATGACCGGTGGCACCCGTGCGCATGCGCGGGAGTGACGTCATTGTGGCTCCGCTCAATCACAGCCATGGAACCCGCGAACCTGGAAATAACTCCAGGAGACATGTCGCCGGTCACAGTGGTGTGCGGGGACAGCTGCAACAGCTTTGATCTAAGGTAAGCATTTGATACATACAGTTGCAAAAAAAAGTATGTGAACCCTTTTGGAATGATATGGATTTCTGCACAAATTGGTCATAAAATGTGATCTGATCTTCATCTAAGTCACAACAATAGACAATCACAGTCTGCTTAAACTAATAACACACAAAGAATTAAATGTTACCATGTTTTTATTGAACACACCATGTAAACATTCACAGTGCAGGTGGAAAAAGTATGTGAACCCCTCCATTGGTTCTCAACTCCTGTCCTCAGGACCCACTAACAGGCCAGATTTTAAGCATTACCTTGGGGGAGATGCAGACTAGAATACTGCAATCCCTGAGCAGCAAATTATATCACCTGTGATGCATTTCAGTTATCTTGCAAACCTGGCCTGTTGGTGGGCCCTGAGGACTGGAGTTGAGAACCACTGCGGCCTAGACTAATGAGATCTCCAAGAGCTAATTGGAGTGAGGTGTCAGCCAACTGGAGTCCAATCAATGAGATGAGATTGGAGGTGTTGGTTACAGCTGCCCTGCCCTATAAAAAACACACCAGTTCTGGGTTTGCTTTTCACAAGAAGCATTGCCTGATGTGAATGATGCCTCACACAAAAGAGCTCTCGGAAGACCTACGATTAAGAATTGTTGACTTGCATAAAGCTGGAAAGGGTTATAAAAGTATCTCCAAAAGCCTTGCTGTTCATCAGTCCACGGTAAAACAAATTGTCTAGGAGTGGGCGTCCTGTAAAGATGACTGCAAGAGCACAGCGCAGACTGCTCAATGAGGTGAAGAAGAATCCTAGAATGTCAGCTAAAGACTTACAAAAGTCTCTGGCATATGCTAACATCCCTGTTAGCGAATCTACGATACGTAAAACACTAAAGAAGAATACATTTCATGGGAGGATACCACAGAGGAAGCCACTGCTGTCCAAAAAAAACATTGCTGCACGTTTACAGTTTGCACAAGAGCACCTGGATGTTCCACAGCAGTACTGGCAAAATATTCTGTGGACAGATGAAACCAAAGTTGAGTTGTTTTTTATCCACCTCGCGCCCGCCGTACGAGTATATACGGCCGCAAGGTGGTTGTCAAATGCCGGAAGGCCGTTATTATACGGCCTCCTCTAATTTGGCCACTGGGGGGGCGCGCGCACGTGCCCGGCGCGTCACTGCAATGCCGATGCGCGTGCCTGGCGGCCGCGATGTCCGCCATGCACCCGCGATCGGCAGTTACAGAGGCAGGACGTGGATCTCTGTGTGTAAACACAGAGATCCATGTCCTGTCAGGGAGAGAGGAGACTGATGCTGTGTCCCTTGTACATAGGGACACAGATCGGTCTCCTCCCCCAGTCACTCCCCTCCCCCCACAGTAACAATCACTCCAGGGAACACATTTAACCCCTTCCTCGCCCCTAGTGTTAACCCCTTCCCTGCCAGTCACATTTATACAGTAATCAGTGCATATTTATAGCACTGTTCGCTGTATAAATGTGAATGGTCCCAAAATAGTGTCAAAAGTGTCCGATGTGTCCGCCATAATGTCGCAGTCACAAAAAAAATCACTGATCGCCGCCATTACTAATAAAAAAAAAAAATATATAAAAATGCCATAAAACAGTCCCCTATTTTGTAAACGCTATAACTTTTGCGCAAACCAATCAATAAACGCCGATTGCGATTTATTTTTACCAAAAATATGTAGAAGAATACGTATCGGCCTAAACGGAGGAAAATTTTTTTTTTTTAAATTGGGATATTTATTATAGCAAAAATCAAAAAATATTGTTTTTTTTTCAAAATTGTCGCTCTATTTTTGTTTATAGCGCAAAAAATAAAAACCGCCGAGGTGATCAAATACCACCAAAAGAAAGCTCTATTTGTGCGAAAAAAAGGACGTCAATTTTTTTTGGGAGCCACGTTGCACGACCGCGCAATTGTCATTCAAAGCGTGACAGTGCTGAAAGCTGAAATTTCGCCTGGGCAGGAAGGGGGTATATGTGCCCAGTAAGGAAGTGGTTAAGAAACACACAACACTATGTGTGGAGAAAATGAGGCACAGCACACCAACATCAAAACCTCATCCCAACTGTGAAGTATGGTGGTGGGGGCATCATGGTTTGGGGCTGCTTTGCTACGTCAGGGCCTGGACGGATTGCTATCATTGAAGGAAAAATGAATTCCCAAGTTTATCAAGACATTTTGCAGGAGAACTTAAGGCCATCTGTCCACCAGCTGAAGCTCAACAGAAGATAGGTGTTGCAACAGGACAACGACCCAAACAATAGAAGTAAATCAACAACAGAATGGCTTAAACAGAAGAAAATACGCCTTCTGGAGTGGCCCAGTCAGAGTCCTGACCTCAACCCAATTGAGATGCTGTGGCATGACCTCCAAGAAAGCGATTCACACCAGACATCCCAAGAATATTGCTGAACTGAAACAGTTCTGTAAAGAGGAATGGTCAAGAATTACTCCTGACTGTTGTGCACGTCTGATCTGCAACTACAGGAAACGTTTGGTTGAAGTTATTGCTGCCAAAGGAGGTTCAACCAGTTATTAAATCCAAGGGTTCACATACTTTTTCCACCTGCACTGTGAATGTTTACATGGTGTGTTCAATAGAAACATGGTAACATTTAATTATTTGTGTGTTATTAGTTTCAGACCCGGTTCACACTGGGGCGGCACGACTTGTCCCGCGCCTCTGCCGGGCGATCTCCACACGACTTCAGAGGTGACTTGCAAAATTACTTCTGTATTGAAGTCAATGGAAGTCGCCCTGAAGTTGTCCCAAAGTAGTACAGGAACCTTTTTCTAAGTCGGAGCGACTTGAGTTGCTCCTATTAGAACGGTTCCATTGTACAGAGCGGAGCGCGACTTGTCAGGCGGCTGAGTCGCCTGACGAGTCGCCCCTGTGTGAACCGGCTCTAAGCAGACTGTGATTGTCTATTGTTGTGACTTAGAAGAAGATCAGATCACATTTTATGACCAATTTGTGCAAAAATCCATATCATTCCAAAAGGGTTCACATACTTTTTTTTGCAACTGTACATACATACATACATGCATACTAGCTCATTATGCCTTTGTCTTGCATGTTTTTTTTTTCTTTTTAAATGGATTTACAACTACTTTAAGGTATGAGACAAAGCCCTGTGTAACCTCCAAATGAATAGTCCCTCTCTGACCCAGCGCTGGGCTCCTGAGTGACCAGTTTCTCAGTACCAGAGCTGTAACTTGGGAGAAAGGTCATTGAATCACCTGCTCCATGGCATCTGGTAGCCAAATGGAACTGTGGGACTTTGAAGATCTAAAAGGGTTTCTAAACCTAGTAAAGGTATTTTAATTGCTACCCGTGTACCAATTGGGCAGGAAATTCCCCTTACTTCCTGTTCTGACACCTGTTCAACAGTCAGGAAATTGACAGATTTTCCCCTCACTTTCTGTTCTGTTAGCTAGACAGGAAGAAAGAAGTCTCCCAAATGGGTACAGAGAGCAATAGATGCTGACCCTTTACCAGTGCTGGGACAAGGTCATCCAGTGCCCAGGGCAAAGATGCCAAACTGCGCCCTCCTCCTTCCCTTAAGGTTAGAGTCAGGGTGCCCCCATCCCTGAAACAAACCATCGCGTCCTGCTATCCCTCCATATGACGTCCAGCAGGATAAGCCGCTAGCGTGCGTCAGGGGGGGGGGGGGAGTGCGGCGATCGGTGGTGTGGTGTGTCAGTCTGACACACCGCATCTCCGATCTAGGTAAAGAGCCTATAACGTAGGCTCTTTACCATGTAATCAGCTGTGTCCAATCACAGCTCATCACATGGTAACCAGGAAGTGACGTTTATCGGCTTTTCCTCTATTCATGCTGACAGGCGCAAGCAGAAGAGAGCCGTTTGGCGGCTCTCCTGACAGGGGAGGGGCTGCACTGATAATCAGTGCCCATCAGTGCCACCTATCAGTGCCCATCCGTGCTGCTTATTAGTGCTGCATATAAGTGCCTCATCATCAGTGCCCATCTGTGCAACCTCATCAGTGCCAATCAGTTCAGCCTCATCAGTGCCCATCAGTGCTGCTTATCAGTGCTGCCTATCAGTGCTGCATATAAGTGCCTCATCATCAGTGCCCATCAGTGCAGCATCATCAGTGCCCATCAGTGAAGGAGAAAACGTAATTATTTACAAAGTTTTGTAACAAAAACAAAGAAAAACATATTTATTTTTCAACATTTTCGGTCTTTTTTTTATTTGTAGAGCAAAAACTAAAAACCCCAGTGGTGATCAAATACCACCAAGAGAAATTTATGGGGAATTTTTTTTATAAAAATGTTGTTTGGGTACAGTGTTGTCATTAAAAATGCGACAGCGCTGAAAGCTGAAAATCGGACTGGGCAGGAAGGGGGTGAGAGTGCCCGGTATTTAAGTGGTTAAAGTTTTTTTTTATAACAAACAAACATGTTATACTGACCTGATCTGTGCAGCAGTTTTGCACAGAGCAGATCCAATCCTCCCCTCCCCGTTCCTCGCTCTCGCTCCTAGCCCCTCCCTCCTGCCTAGTGCCCCCAGAGTAAGCAGCTTGCTATGGGGGCACCCAAGGCGCCTCGCTCCCAAGCCGCTGCTCTGTGTGTCCATTCACACACGGAGCACAGCTTGGCCCCTCCCCTGCTCTCGCCTTATTGGCTCACCGGCTGTGATTGACAGTAGCGGAAGCCAATGGCTACCGCTGCTGTCTCAGCCAATGAGGAGGGAAAGACCCGGGAGAGCCAAGGCTCTCGTGCACATCACTGGATCGAGATGGGGGCTCAGGTAAGTATTGAGGGTCTGCTGCACACAGAAGTTTTTCATCTGCATGCATAGAATGCATGAAGGTAAAACACCTTGAGCCTTTACAATCACTTTAATGGCAGGGACGGATGTGATTGCATAATAACGGAAAATTTATTACCAAATACTTACCGTAATTTTCCTTTCCTGATAGACTCCATGGCAGACTACGTGTGGGTTAACCCCGCCTCCTCTCCACAGCTATAGGACCCCATACCCATAAATTTGAGCTCACCTCCACAGACAGGTGTTCCGTAACTAGCCGACTCAAATTTCAACTTTCATATTTTTAATTCATGGGTGGGAACTCCGTCTGCCATGGAGTCTATCAGGAAAGGAAAATTACGGTAAGTATTTGGTAATAAATTTTCCGTTTTCCTGACAGACTACGTGTGGGAAATAACTAGCCAATCCACACGGGAGGGTATGCTGAACAAAAAATATTTTAATCTTTCCCGTCAACTGACAGGATTTTTCGACCAAAATTAACAGAGGAAAGGGAAGCAGGCTCAATACAATGATGAGACATAAATGTATGAATAGAAGACCACGAAGCTGCCTTGCATATCACTTCAGGAGCCACGTGTCGAGCTGCTGCCCATGAGGCTGCCATGCCTCTGGTGGAATGAGCCGTCACCGCCTCTGGAGGAGCCAAGCCCTTTTCCCTGTAAGCCTGTTGAATAGATTGGACGATCCAGGCTGCTATTGTTCTGGAAGAAGCCTTCTTCCCTTTGTTGCTACCGGTGTCTAACAAGAACAGGTAGTTCGAGCTTCTAAAACATGAAGTAACTCGCAAGTATTCTTTCAGAGTCTCACCTACATCCAAGGGATGAGCATCTGCTGAATCTGGAGAATCGAAAGTAGGAAGGACTATTTCTTGGTTTTCGTGAAAAACTGATGTGACCTTTGGTTTTGACCCAAGCATGGGAATAAGGACCACTCGGTCCGGGAAGAAAGTCAAAAAGGGTTCTTGACAACCCAGGAAGCTTATTTCTGAAACCCTTTTGGCTGAAGTAATGGCCACTAGAAAGGCCAGTTTGATTGATAAGTCCTTAACAGAAAGATCCTTGTTGTTGAGTGCTGAAAGAGCATCAAGGACGAGTGGAAGATCCCATTTTGGGAATCTAGGTTTCCTCTGAGGCCTGATTCTCGATGCCCCCCGAAAGAACTGTTAAACCAGGGGATGAGTTGCCCATGACGTTCCCGAAAAAGCTGATAAGGCTGATACTTGTACCCTGAGGGAACTAATCGATAAAGGCAGGTCTAAGCCTGATTGGAGAAAACTCAAGATGTCTTGAACACTAGGGTTTCTAGATGACTTTCCTGCAGTAGTCGTGAAGCTGACAAATCTGGCCCAGATTCTATTGTAAGTTTTATTTGTGTTGGACTTTCTGGAGCTCATAAGGGTAGAGATTTCCCCTGAAGCACACCCAAGAGACTCTAGCCTCTCCCTCTCAAAAACCAGACCATCAGTCTCAGCATTGCTGGACAGGGGTGCAGGGTCGTCCCCTGAGAAAGAAGGTCCGGCCTGAGAGGAAGAGGCAGCGGGTCCCTGAAGCTCATTAGATTCAGGAGAGGAAACCAAGGTCTGCTCGGCCAGTATGATGCTATTGTTACCACCTCTACTTTCTCCAACTGAAGCCGCTGTAGGAATTTTAGCATGATCGGAAGAGGAGGGAAGGCATATGCCCTGTTGAAGTCCCATTGACTCGTTAATGCATCTATTCCGAAGGCTTGATTGTACCGAGCTCGGGTGTAGTATCTGTCGATCTTGTAATTGCAGGGGGATGCAAACAGATCCACTTCTGGATCGAAATCCAACGATAGGATCCACTTGAAGGTTTGTGGATGCAGAGACCATTCGTTGTTGTCTAGCATGCTGCGTGACAGGAAGTCCGCTTGAATGTTCTGCTCCCCTGGAATGAAGACTGCTGTTAAGTTGAGCAGATTCCTCTGAGCCCAGGTCATAATGGGCTCGACCTCTTGGAGAAGGGCAGAGCTCCGAGTGCCCCGTTGTCTCTTCACATATGCCACAGCGGTGGTATTGTCCATTTTGAGTAGGACCGACTTCCCTTTCAGAAGGTGGGAGAAGGCTTGAAGGGCGCACCATGCCGCGCGCAGTTCCAGAATGTTCGAACCTGGAGAGTGGAGACGGGCATCCCATTTGCCCTGAGCCAGTTCTGCCCCACAATGTGCCCCCCAGCCCGCATTGCTGGCATCGGATGTAACAGTCACCCAATGGATGGGGGCAAGGGAGTGGCAAGTTGACAAGTTCTTGGTTTGAAGCCACCAGAGGAGACTGTTGCTCATTGACTGTGTTATCCGGATCCGCTGATTGAGATCGTCTGTCTTCCATTGCCGGAGGAATCCGGATTGAAAAGGACGAAGCCTCCACATCGCCCACTTGACCATGGGGGATGTGGCCACCATCGTGCCGATTATCTTCAGGCACTGTGATGCCCTTAGGTGAGAGAAGTCTAGAGCTAAGGAGATTCTTTCCCGAATGATCGGTATTTTTTCTTCTGGAAGAGAGATGGTGTTCTCTATGGTGTCGAACTGGGCTCCTAGATAGACCAAGCGCTGGGTCGGATCCAGCTGACTCTTCTCCCGGTTTAGGAGCCATCCGAACTCCAACAGTGTAGAGATCACCTGATCTTTGTGGACTAGCAGCTGCTGCTTGTCTTGGGACAGTACTAGTAGATCATCCAGATAATGATACAGGCGCACACCCTGTACTCTGAGAAGGGACACAACTGCTAACAGCACCTTGGAAAAGACTCTTGGAGAAGTCGTTAGCCCGAATGGAAGACAAATAAATTGTAAGTGCTCTTGTTCGACCTGGAACCGCAGATATTTGTGAAAGTTTTCTGCCACCGGAACATGAAAGTACGCGTCTTTTAGATCTATTGAGATCAACCAGTCGCCTGGTTGAACTATTTTTTGGATGGTTGAGAGTGACTCCATTTTGAACTTCTCGTGCTTTATGTACTTGTTCAGGAAAGTGAGATCTATGACTGGACGCCAAGAGCCGTTCTTCTTTTGTACTAGGAAGAGGGGGGAGTATACCCCCTGGAATTCCTCGTCCTTTGGTACGGGCACCACTGCTCCTTGATCTTTCAGGACATTCACATATGAGAGAAGAACTTGCTGTTTTTCTTCTGACCGAGGTAGTGAGGTTTGCATTGGTCTGCATGGAGGGATCTTGGTGAAGGACCATGTGTGACCTGTTGAGACCGTCTTGATGGTCCAATAGTCCGAGATCGAGGCCACCCAGACGTGCCGGAAGAGACGTAGGCGAGCCCCTACCCGACCCGCCTGGGCGGGCCCAATCTCAAAAAGACTTGGTTGGTTCACGCCCACCGGGCGTCTGTTTCTTGCCGGACTTTTGAAAAGAAGATTGGCCTCTGTTCCAATTCCAGCTTCTCCTGAAATCCCGTGCCTCTCTCGAGTGCTCTGTACTGCGTCTCTGTTGAGGTTTTTTCAGATTAAACTGGCGCCTGTCCTGGGGAAGAAAACCCGACCTTCCGCCTGTAGCTTTTGAAATGGCGTTGTCAAGTTTGTTCCCAAACAATGAAGTCCCTTCAAAGGGAATTTTGCACCACGCCTGCTTGGAGGCTGGATCAGCAAGCCAGGGGCGTAACCACAGTGCTCGTTTGGCCATGACCGAGGACAACATCGATCTGGCCAGTAAACGGATGAGGTCAATTGAAGCTTCCCCCAAAAAGGCGACTGCCATCTTAAGTTCTTGCACTGCTGAACTTTGAGCCAGTTCTTCCGAGACACCTTTCAGAACGGAGTCTACATTTTCCACCCATGCCTCCATTGCTTTGGAGGTCACTGCAAGGGCTAAAGCTGGTTTGCATGCCGTTCCAGCCAGGCTATATATTTTTTTGAGGTCCTGGTCGATCTTCCGATCCAGACCATCTTTAAATGATACGGTGTCATCTAGCGGGAGAGTGACATGCTTCGCTAGGCGCATTACTGCTGCATCTACGAGGGGAGCATTCTCCAGATGCTTGACATCCTCCGATTTAAAGGGATACAGTCTAGAGGTTTTGCTTAGCATGGAAACCTTCTTTTCTCCGTTGCTCCATTCTTCCTCAAACACTCCTTTCAGCTCAGAGGGAAGTGGGAAATTGGAGCGTTCTTTCCCCAGTTGTTTAAACAGTTTTCTTTGTTTTTCTGGGGGGGCAGTGGTATCCTCCAACTTCAAAGTTTCCTTCACTGCCTTGATCAGCGGAGAGACTAAAGCGTAGTCGAATCCCACCGTAGAATCATCTCCCTCCATCTCGTCTTGCGAGGAATAATGGGAGGAATCATGGGGCTGGAATTGGCCGGGATCCTCCCGGGCCTCGTCAGCCAAGGAGCCAGACAAGGTGGTGGACTGGCTCCTTGTGTGGGGGGCAACTATTTCTTTCATAGATTGCTGTACCACACGTTTCACAAGAGACTCAAGGTTTTGATTTTCCGTCTCTTTTTCACCAACCGCTCGGGCATAACATGGGTCGCATAGCGATTTGCCCTCCGGGATTCTGGTCTTGCATCCCCAACAGGCTCTGTGGTCAGAGCGATCATCGCGGTGGTGGTGGCGGTGACTAGAGGAGGAATGGGAACATCTCCTATGTCTAGAGGGGGTATGTGAACGTCCCCTATGATGATGGGCCCTAGACGTAGTGTCGCGTCTAGACCTGGATGATGAGTGATGATGCGGCCTGGCAAGGTCCCTGTCTTCAGACTGATGAACTGAAGTAGCCGGGCTGCAAAAGATAATACAGACAGAGGGAGGGGGAAGGTGGGCAGGATGTAACCGTTAGCAACCACCAGATATGCACAAAAGACACCACCCCCTTACCCACTCCGCACATACCTTGTGCGGGAGGGCTGGCCACATGGCGGTGAAGGAGAGTCCATGATGAGGCAAGACAAACGCACAAACTCAGAGACCACCTAGGACAAGAGTAAGCAACACAAAAAAAAAATAAAAAAAACATTTTCATTTTTTTTTTTTTTTTAACTGTCTCTTTAAGAGACACTTGCATAACTACCTAAAGGATGTTGCTTACCTTGTCCCAGCAGAACCGAGCTCCGGGATGCTGCCGTCAAAGCCCACAGGTTATCCCACCTGTACAGGGCTCCACAGCGTTTAAATTCCCCGCTGTAGTGACGTCACGGCCGGTCCCGCTGCGCGCATGCGCCGAGGGGACCTGCTCACTGCACCTGTGCGGCCTCTGACCCCGCCGCCATACCGCGCATGCGCGAAAACCAAGCCTCGGTTTCACCGCGGCTCTGCACATGCGCAGACGTACGGCGGATCGGGAGGCAGGAAGTAGAGTGGCGTCCTGGAACGCAGAAGCGTTCCACACACGGCGCAAAGACACTGAGGGGGAACAGACAACAGACAAAATACATACAAAAACGGTCTGCCATGTACATAATGAAGAAATCTTCAGACCTTGCCAGCCAATCCTTCGTCAATCCTGGTACACTGGGCCACATCCCTTCCACCATAGGGGTATTAACTGCCCGAAACCACTCGCCCGCTGATAGCTGGGCCCTGGGTGCACCGCACAACTTGTACCTAACCCGACGGACATCCTGGACTGCACCTGAATTGCATGATGAAGGGTCCATGTGAGGAGGATAGAAAAGGAACACCTGTCTGTGGAGGTGAGCTCAAATTTATGGGTATGGGGTCCTATAGCTGTGGAGAGGAGGCGGGGTTAACCCACACGTAGTCTGCCATGGAGTCTGTCAGGAAATACTGTATATGTAAAGAGCTGTGTAAGGTGACCACACTATATAGATAGCTGTAATAATAATTGGTATATAGTGAGGTATATAGATAGATAAATAATTGAATATAGCTGGATGATGAGAGACAGATAAAGCACACTTGATGATAGTTATTAAGTGATACAGAGAGACAGATGGATGAACTTAAGGAAGGAAGGATGGATGAAGATAGAAAGATAAAGTGATAAACAAATAATTGATAGATGGATGAAGAGAGAGAGAGAGATAAAGTGGACTTGAGGATAGTTGTGAAGAGATAGAAGGATGGATGAAGGAAGACATAATGAATAGATGGATACATAGATATTATGTGGGTCATAGTGGTCCTATTACAATTTTGATATCTGTCATTACTCATAACTGGCGCTCGCTGACAACACCGCGGTCCGACGCAGTAGTAAACATTTACTATATTGCAGCTTACCAACTCTTAGAAATGATAGCTGCATTTGTTTTCTGTTTTAGGCTTTCTTTCTTCTATTTTCACCTGGTGATCCAGACAGGTAAGTCTATTGTCTTTTTTTTTTTTAAACAAGCACTCCAGCAGAATGTATCAGTTGGAGAGTTGAGACAAACCATTTAACACTGACAGGGGTGCTTACAATGATCAGCTTTTATTTATTTATGTAAAACCTTTATCCCAAAAAGATAAAAGCTTTAATTTGTTGTATCTTAAGCCTCGTACACACGAACGGATTTTCCGACGGGAATTGTGTGATGACAGGCTGTTGGCGCAAAATCCGACCGTTTGTACTGCTCCATCGGCCAATTGTTGTCGGATTTTCCGCGGACAAATGCTGGATGGCAGACTTCAAAATTTTCCGTGGACAGGCTTTAAAATTGTCCATTGTCGGATTTCACGATCGTGTGTACACAAGTCACGTCGGACAAAAGTCCAAAGTACAAACACGCATGCTCGGAATCAATGCTCACCAAACACGACATTCAGCAGAAGGTGCCCAAAGGGTGGCGCTAAGAGCTGAAAAACCGCGTAGTTTCGTGTTTGTTGGCCGACAATTGTGTGCCGTTTGTATGCAAGTCAAATTCAAGATCAATGCCCTTCAGACAAAAGTCCTACGCTTTGTCTGCGGAAAATCCGATCGTGTGTACCAGCCTTAAATCTGCTAGTACATCTAACACACCCCTCCCACAGACTGACAATGCTGCTATCCAAAGGGGCTCCCTGTGCTCCATCATCCAGAGTACGGGCACTCTAATACAAGAGGTGTGTTACTGGCCATATCACCAGGTGAAAACGTTTAAAAAAAAACAGAAAACAAATGCAGCCACCACATCTAATGCCGCGTACACACGATCGGATTTTCCGTCGGAAAAACTTTGGATGGTTTTTCTTGCGGAATTCCGCTCAAGCTTGGCTTGCATACACACGGTCACTCAAAATTTCTCTGAACTTTTGACCGTCAAGGACGCGGTGACGTACAACACTACGGCGAGCCGAGAAAATGGAGTTCAATGCTTCCGAGCATGTGCCAGAATTTTGCGCATCGGAATTGCTACAGACGATCAGAATTTCCGATCGGAATTTTTTTCCATCGGAAAATTTGAGAACCAGCTCTCAAAATTTTGTTGCCGGAAATTCCGACAGGAAAAGTCAGATGGAGCCTACACCAACGCTGTATCCTGGCTTAGGCCAACAAGGCCCAGGCCTAGGGCAGCACTTTGTAGGGGGGCAGCACGGAAAGAGTCCCCGTCGGCTTGCACTACACTGTTAGTGTAGCGCCAGTCTAATGGGGCGGACTGGGCAGAGAGGCAAATTAGTCTAGTGCCCCCATAAAGCAGCCGCACTGCTTCCTCTCCATAAAACGATCAGAAATTTGTGCTTAAAATAGAACTATAGGCAGCACTGCTTTTTTTTTTTTCATTTTGGATAGAGTAAGGGAAGGTTATAGCCCGGTCAGTTTATTTTTTACCATCCCTTTCCCATTGCAGAGATTTCCCTTCACTTCCTGCCCCATAGCCAAACAGGAAGTGAGAGGAAATCTCTGCAAATGAAGGGACTTTATTGCCCCCCAGGCCCTTTAGAACTAGTGTCCCCACTCAAAATATTCAGGGCGGGTCTTAAACAGCAAGAGGTGTGGCCTTGACAAGAAGGGGTGGGTCATATTTAAATTAGGGGTGCACGAGTTTAGTCAGGCCTAGGGGAGCACAAAACCTAAATACACTACTGGCCTACACACGGTCGGAATTTCCGACCAAAAGCTTACATCGGACTTTTCTTGTCGGAAAATCGGACCGTGTGTACGGGGCATAAGAATTAGTAAGCTGCAATATATAAAATGAGTGGTTTTGGGTTTATTACGACGTTTATCTTTATCGTACATACATAGGTGTGGATGGCGACATTGCCAACTAATATTCTATGAAAGCCCATAGAGCTACCTAGATGGATAAATAAGCGCTTGCTCTTCCTATCTTGTTCAGTGTTATAACGACACGGAGCGCGGCGATAAAACGCACAGTAGATAACACAGTCACAATGAATCCTCTGGGATTCGGCGGCTCGTTGCATCAGAGGAAGTGGCTGCGATGAGAATGGTACATTGAGGAACTTGTAGAGATGACTTAATTCACAGTCTGTTCTCTCCTGACACATTGTGTAACAGAACACTGGGGGTTTGTGTAGGAGGCCGGGGGAGGAACGCACTGCTGACATTTCTGTGTTTGTCTTCTCCACAACAAGAAAAGTGGGGGAATCCTGAATCACCAAACTGCTCTTTTTTTCCCCTTTTTTTTAAATTTTATTTTAGAAACTCCGGCGTGGGCGGTAAAGTGACTCAGTGATTTCCATTCACTTTCAACAGAGGACGGCTTGCGGCGTTTACAGACGGCACGTCAAGATCGCCCAGCTCTGAATACCTCAAAGGATTCATTCACGTTTATGATGGAGTAGAGCATAAAGGAAGATTGTATCAGTCCGTCGCCTATTGCTTGAGCAGTCATTGATGCTAATCGGCGGAAACAATAAGTCAAACTGCCGACTTACAGCTGAACTCCAGGCAGACATAAAAGACACAAATTAATTCATTTCTGTATTCATTATTATATCATTAAATGTATTTATTTTTTAATACAAAGCAGTGTATGTACCTGAATTTGACCTGGTATCAGCCTCTTACAGGCCCCTGTACAGCGGAGCTCAGACTAGGGTTGCCACCTGTCCAGGATTCACCCGGACAGTTCGGGTTTGGAATCATGTGTCCGGGTTTCAGAAAGCCTGAAACCCGGACAAATTATTTAGACTGGACTATTGCTTCCCAGCAGGGTTTCTAGCTGCAGTTGTCTAAGCTGAGAGTGTCTGTTACATTCTTTCACACTGCCCGAGAGAGGGCTTGATCTGCACGTATTCTCCCCACCCCTACCCCTCTTTGTCTGTCCACACTCCAATCCCCGGTGCTGTGCCTCAGAAAAGGAAAGTTGGGGCTAAAAATTTGAAGTCCAGCAGCCTCAGATACATCTGGATGAGAGGTGCTGACTGCTAAGGGGTGAGTGAGCTCACCATCCATCCCTGTCTGTGAATGTCTCCCCCCTCTCTCCTGCCTCTGAGTGAGTACACTAAGGTAAATCAGTGTTCTCAGAGAACCCCTTACATCAGAGTTCCCCTTTACACCAGAGGTTACAGTGTTCCCCCTTACATCAGAGTCCTTTTGTACATCGGAGTTCTCAGTGTTCCCCCTAAATCAGGGTTCCCAGAGCATCCCTTATGTTAGAGTCCCCAGAATTCTCCCTTGCATCAGAGTCTGCAGAGTCCCCCCTTACAGTGAAAGGGAACTCTGCGAGATCAGATGTAAAAGGGGAACTCTGTGGATTCAGATGTAAAAGGGGAACTCTGTGGATTCAGATGTAAAAGGGGAACTCTGTGGATTCAGATGTAAAAGGGGAACTCTGTGGATTCAGATGTAAAAGGGGAACTCTGTGGATTCAGATGTAAAAGGGGAACTCTGTGGATTCAGATGTAAAGGGGAACTCTGTGGATTCAGATGTAAAAGGGGAACTCTGTGGATTCAGATGTAAAAGGGGAACTCTGTGGATTCAGATGTAAAAGGGGAACTCTGTGGATTCAGATGTAAAGGGGAACTCTGTGGACTCTGATGTAAAGGGGAACTCTGTGGACTCTGATGTAAAGGGGAACTCTGTGGACTCTGATGTAAAGGGGAACTCTGTGGACTCTGATGTAAAGGGGAACTCTGTGGACTCTGATGTAAAGGGGAACTCTGTGGACTCTGATGTAAAGGGGAACTCTTGTTATTAACTTCATATGATTAGAAATGGTATTTAATAGCAAAATATATGTATCGTTTATACTATAAAAAATATTGCTGTGCGCCGCTAAAGTGTTCGGGTTTGACTTGAAGAAAAGGTGGCAACCCTAGCTCAGACTGGGGAGAGAGAAGCAGCACAAGTTGTGGTGCAAGAAACCTGCTGATAGGAGGAGAGAGCAGAGTGACAGAGAGATGAGCTTCAGTAGATCAGTCTGCTTCTTTTTCTTTCACTGTCCAGTCACAGACTGGGGAAGAAGGACAAGATCCGCAAGTGTAGCCTAAAGTGTTACTAAACCCAGGACCCTGCATTCACTATATCTGGTCTCCTACAGTACACAGAACATGAAAATACAATGAATATACTAAATATAAACAGTTAAATACCTTTGCTCATCAGCAGTCTTCTGACTTTTTTTTTTTTTTACAGTAAAGGAGTCTTCTGACTTTTAATACTGTTCGGTCAAGCACTAGTTAAAGCTTGTAGGAGGAGTTTTCATTCTCCTTTGACTGTCCTATGACTCTGCATGACCCCTGACCCTCTGTCTGGACAGTGCTGATTGGCCCTGTGCTAACCACATGCACGCTCCCAAAAAAAAAAAAACTCTCTAGCAATACACACCAAATTGAGCATGTGCAGAGTCAGAGCCGTCTTTAACCACTTGTCGACCAGCCGCCGTTGTTATATGGCGGCAGGTCTACTATCCTGCGCGAATCACCGTACCTGTATGCGGCTTGCGCAGTTGTGGGCGGGCGCGCGCCTCGCGCCCGCTGCACGCTTTGGGAGCATGCCCGCAGGTCGGGTGGACTCGGTGTTCGCGGGCGACCCGTGATCACCTAAAACAGAGGCAGAACGGGGATCTGCCAGTGCAAGCAAGCGGATCCCTATTTGTTTAAAGCGCAAAAAATATATACCGCAGAGGTGCTCAAATACCACCAAAAGAAAGCACTATTTGTGAGAAAAAAAGGACTTCAATCTTGTTTGGGTGCAGCGTCGCATCATGGCTTTTGTGGTTTATATTGATTGGGTCCTGGGCAAACATTTTCTTGCCCCCCCCCCCCCCCTTCCATAATGAGACATACAACAAAAATAGCAGGTAGATTCAAAATCAGTTTACTGCAGCAGATCACGCATTGAAATTGGTTGCCAGAGGTTACAGCCTATCTTTACCGCTCACTGCTGGATTAGTTGCTAGAGGTTACTACACATTATTATCGCTCACTGATTGGTTGCCAGAGATTACAGCACATCATTACCCCTCACTGATTGGTTTGCGAGAGATTACAGCACTACCGTTCACTGATTGGTTACTACAGGTTACTGCACATCATATACACATACTACAGGAGATGGTCACAGATTGCTGACATACTACAGGAGAGGGTCAGAGATTGCGGGGGGGGTGCTACACAGCGGACATGGACAACAAGTTGTTGAGCGGGGGGGGGGGGGGTTATCGTGGGGGGCTGCTTTGTTTGTCTGTCCTGTTCCGACGCCCCTGACTCTACAGGAGAGGGTCAGAGATTGCAGATATACTACAGGAGAGGGTCAGAGATTGCAGACATACTACGGGAGAGGGTCAGAGATTGCAGACATGTTACATGTTACAGGAGAGGGTCAGAGATTGCAGACATACTACAGGAGAGGGTCAGAGACTTCGGACATACTACAGGAGACAGTCAGAGACTGCGGACATACTACAGGAGACGGTCAGAGACTGCAGATATGGTACAGGAGATGGTCAGAGACTGAGGACATACTGCAGGAGGCAGTCAGAGACTGAGGACATACTACAGGAGACAGTCAGAGACTGAGGACATACTACAGGAGACCGTCAGAGACTGAGGACATACTACAGGAGACAGTCAGAGACTGAGGACATACTACAGGAGACCGTCAGAGACTGAGGACATACTACAGGAGATGGTCAGAGACTGCAGACATAAAACAGGAGACAACCAGAGACTGTGGACATACTAGAGGAGATGGCCAGAGAACTTTCAGCAATGCATACCTTTACAGTTAAATGACACAGCTCAAGGTTTTAGGATAGCAGTCAGGCATTCTATAGGTGTAAGGACATACCTGGCCAGCCGTCCAGGGGCGGGGCTCCCACTCTGATCTCTGCTCATACTACAGCTGCTCCCTTCTGAGCATACATGCTGCATGGGGCGGGGTTGAGGCATCAGTTGAGCTCCCGGCCCCGTCTCCTCTATACTGGCTCGGGAATACAGAGATTCGGGGGTGGGGCTCCCACTCCGATAACTGCTCTCACTACAGCCGCTCAGTTTAGAGCATACAGGCTGCGTGAGGCAGGGTCAGAGCGCTAGTGAAGCTCCCGGCCCCGCCCCCTCTGTTGGTTGGCTCGGGAATACAGCCTCTTGTGTCCTGGCAAGTGACACCCTCAGGGCTTCCACTGATTCGGCATTATGGTGAGTTAAACTTATATTACAAAGTAATCATGTAAATAATGCGCTTCAATCATCTTGACACCATGTCAACCATGGTGCCATGATGATTGAAGCGCCAACACCAGGTGTTTGGAGTATCTTTATCTGTTGATTGTTAAACTTCTTGAATACACATATTGCTATTGTGGTGTAGGATCTGGGCCTGCTGTCCCTCCATTCCACTTTCTTTTCTTCCTTCTCTCTCTCCTTCCCTCCCTAACTCTTTCTTTCTTTCTTTCTCTCTCCCTTTCTTTCTCCCTCCATCCCTCATTCATCTCAGACTCTAGCCACACCCCTTTAAGCCACCTCCAATATTTCGTTTAAACCACGCCCATTTTTTAATAATGCTCCGCCTACAGACAAAAAAGTGTTCCTATAACGTTTTTGATAATGTTGGCAACTATGAGCTTATCTTCTGCTATTTACTTTCAATTCCTAAGGACTATATATCCCATGGTACCTTGCTGCTTGCTAGCAGTAATTCCTATGCTGACTCCGCCTCCTGATGCTCCTCCTCCTGGCTCCTCTGTAGTTCAGAAGGCAGGCTCTGTGAAATGTGTGACACAGCAGTGCCCACCCACAGGGAATGGTAAATACGTATCACAGAATTCGAGGAAGTAAATGTGTAGGATCTTCACAAAGTAAGTTTATAAACTTCAAAATTGTTCAGATTAATAGTTGTAGGCTAGAAATAAATGAAATACAATGCGGAAAGGAATACATGATTTTACATTTTGACCACAGATATGTTTTAAGAGTTGATTAAAATTAATATATTAAAATGAGCTTCTAAGGCCCCATGCACACGAGACGCCGGTGCAAACTCTGCTGAACACACGTTTTTAAAGGCTAAAACCGGCGTTTAAAAACGCCCGTTTTGCCGCGATTTTAGCGGCGTTTTACCACGTTTTACCGCGTTTGCGTCTATAGGCGTTTAGTTAAGAAACATCATAAGACCCTCCCTAAGCTCAAAAAACATTATTATTTAACCATTTCAGCCATTTTGGGAGACCAGCAGCTGAGAGAGCAGCAGTGTACTTGTATTTAGCGTATCACTTGCCACATCATCTGCCACAAGCTGTGGATTGTCCACTTGCCACGTCACCTGATACGTCACCTGGCCACGTCACCTGCCACAAGTTGTGAATTGTCCACTTGCCACGTCACCTGCCACATCACCTGGCCACAAGTTGTGGATTGTCCACTGGCCACGTCACCTGGCCACGTCACCTGCCACAAGTTGTGCATTGTCCACTTGCCACGTCACCTGCCACGTCACCTGGCCATGTCACCTGCCACAAGTTGTGGATTGTCCACTTGCCACATCACCTGGCCACGTCACCTGGCCATGTCACCTGCCACGTCACCTGCCACAAGTTGTGGAATGTTCACTTGCCACGTCACCTGCCACGTCACCTGCCACAAGTTGTGGAATGTTCACTTGCCACGTCACCTGCCACAAGTTGTGCATTGTCCACTTGCCACGTCACCTGGCCACATCACCTGCCACGTCACCTGGCCACGTCACCTGCCACAATTTGTGGATTTCCACCTGCCACGTCACCTGGCCACAAGTTGTGGATTGTCCACTTGCCACGTCACCTGCCACATCACCTGCCATGTCACCTGGCCACGTCACATGCCACGTCACCTGGCCACGTCACCTGCCACAAGTTGTGGATTGTCCACTTGCCACGTCACCTGCAACATCACCTGCCATGTCACCTGGCCACGTCACATGCCACGTCACCTGCCACAATTTGTGGCTTTCCACCTGCCACGTCACCTGGCCAAACTTGTGGATTGTCCACTTGCCACGTCACCTGCCACATCACCTGCCATGTCACCTGGCCACGTCACATTCCACTTCACCTGGCCACGTCACCTGACCACGTCACCTGCCACACGTTTTGGATTGTCCACTTGCCACGTCACCTGCCACGTCACCTGCCACAATTTGTGGATTGTCCACCTGCCACGTCACCTGCCATGTCACCTGGCCACGTCACCTGGCCACGTTACCTGGCACAAGTTGTGGATTGTCCACTTGCCACGTCACCTGGCCACGTCACCTGCCACAATTTGTGGATTTCCACCTGCCACGTCACCTGGCAACATCACCTGCCACAAGTTGTGGATTGTCCACTTGCCACGTCACCTGCCACAAGTTGTGGATTGTCTACAGTGCAATGCAAGCAATTACAGTTTTTTTTCATATTTTTTTGATGGTTTTTCATCATTTGCCATCATTTTTGAGATTTCTAATGTAAAAAAATAGGTCACCTTTAAAAACGCTAATAAACGAAATCGCGGCAAAACGCCGGTACCGTGTTTTGCCGCGTTTAGCGGCGTTTAGCCGCGTTTTGCGTCTGAAACGTGGAAAACTTTTGCGTCTGAACCCATTTTTTTGCTTCTGGAAAAACGAGGTTAAACGCAACTGCCTAAAAACGGCAATAAACGAGAGTGTGTGCATGGACACATAGGATAACATTGAATGGGTTCAGGAGCAGTTGAAAAAAGTGTCCAACTGCCTCTGAACGCGCGTTTAACAGCAAATAACAGCGTCTCGTGTGCATGGGGCCTTAAACAACTAACAAATGGACACTTACTACAACTCTGAGATGAATTATATGGCTCTATAACCTAGCTTCTGACAGATTTAAGGCTTTCCGTTTCCGTACAATGATCATTGCCCCCTTATGGCAGCAAGCTAAAAAAAGTGCGCATTGCCGCTGTGTGCAGAAGCTGGCTGGGTGATCTATGTAAAACTGTGTATAAAAAGAATTCGGAAATGATAAGAGCTATGCTTAAGCATAAAAAGCATAATTAAAATAATATGTTATGATAAAGTTTGCACTTCCAGCAATCAGCGAGCTGTAAATCTGGCGATGTGCCCGCTGGAATGGGTGTAATGTATACGCGGCAGAAGAAGCTCCCCTGGGGGCCAAAAGATGCATGCTACAGCGAGTGCGCAGAGATGAGCGCGAGTGAGCACAGCAGGTCCTCCCTACAGGGCAACAGGCAAAATCTGAGATTCACCAACTCAAGACGGTTACTCAAAGGTAACTCAACGTGGGATTGGGACCCACAACTGTAACATTTGTTGTAATATACTAGCGCAGATGTTGAAATGTTGAAATGTTGAAATGTTTTGGTCCCCCAACTGGTTTAAAAATACTCATATTCAATCCAGAGCTGTCACCCACAGTACTTCTTCTCCCCCACAAGAGGTCCTCAGTCTTTCAGGTTGACTAAGGCTGGTCATACACTATACTATTTTCTTCAACTTTCCTTTAACCCCTTCCTTACTGGGCACATATACCCCCTTCCTGCCCAGGCGAAATTTCAGCTTTCAGCACTGTCACGCTTTGAATGACAATTGCGCGGTCGTGCGACGTGGCTCCCAAACAAAATTGACGTCCTTTTTTTCGCACAGATAGAGCTTTCTTTTGGTGGTATTTGATCACCTCGGCGGTTTTTATTTTTTGCGCTATAAACAAAGATAGAGCGACAATTTTGAAAAAAAAGCAATATTTTTAGATTTTTGCTATAATAAATATCCCAATTTTTTTTTTCCCAAAAAATTTTTTCCCTCAGTTTATGCCGATACGTATTCTACATATTTTTGGTTAAAAAAAAATCGCAATCGGCGTTTATTGATTGGTTTGCGCAAAAGTTATAGCGTTTACAAAATAGGGGGTAGTTTTATGGCATTTTTCTAAAAAAAAATTGTTATTATTAGTAATGGTGGCGATCAGTGATTTTTTTTGTGACTGCGACATTATGGCGGACACATCGGACACTTTTGACACTATTTTGGGACCATTCACATTTATACAGCGAACAGTGCTATAAATATGCACTGATTACTGTATAAATGTGACTGGCAGGGAAGGGGTTAACACTAGGGGGCGAGGAAGGGGTTAAATGTGTTCCCTGGAGTGATTGTTACTGTGTGGGGGAGGGGAGTGACTGGGGGAGGTGACCAATCTGTGTCCCTATGTACAAGGGACACAGCATCGGTCCCCTCTCCCTGACAGGACATGGATCTCTGTGTTTACACACAGAGATCCACGTCCTGCCTCTGTAACAGCCGATCGCGGGTGCCTGACGGACATCGCGGCCGCCAGGCACGCGCATCGGCATTGCAGTGACGTGCCGGGCACGTGCGCGCGCCGCCGGCGGCGCTCGCGCGCCCCCAGTGGCCAAATTAGAGGCGGCCGTATAATAACGGCCTCCCGGCAATTGACAACCACCTTGCGGCCGTATATACTCGTACGGCGGGCGCGAGGTGGTTAAATTTAAAACCATATAATATGAGGTCAAACCTAAATACTTTCAATTCGTATGCAATCAGGCAGGCCCTTGTACTACATAGATGAAGGTAATTCTAAAGGAAATTGAATAAGAATATTGTATAGTGTATGGCCAGCCTTAATCTTATGCCCTGTACACACGATCGGTTTTACCGATGAAAACCGTCCGATGGCCTTTTTTCATCGGAGAAACCAATCGTGTATGGGCCCCATCGGTCTTTTTTACATCGGTGAGAAAAAATAGAACATGTTTTAAATTTATCCGATGGAAAAAAAAACGATAGCAAATTCCGATCGTCTGTGTGGAACTCCATCGGAGAAAAAACCCACGCATGCTCAGAATCAAGTCGACGCATGCTCAGAAGCATTGAACTTCATTTTTCTCGGCTTGTCTGAGTGTTTTACGTCACAGCGTTTTGGACGATCGTTTTTTTGACTGATGGTGTGTAGGCAAGACTGATGGAAGTCAGCTTCATCGGATTACCGATGGAAAAATCCATCGGTTTAAAATCCATAGGAAATCCGATCGTGTGTACAGGGCTTTAGAGTCTTTCCAGTGGAAGACCTAAAGCGGATCTTCAGTCTCTAGAAAAAAACGTAAAGGTCAGCAGCTACAAGTTTAGTGCTGACTTTTAATAAAAGGACACTAAAGCCCTGTGCACACGATCGGATTTCCTATGGTTTTTAAACCGTTGGATTTTTCCATCGGAAATCCGATGAAGCTGACTTCCATCAGTCTTGCCCACACACCATCAGTCAAAAAACCGACCGTTCCAAACACGGTGACGTAAAACACTCCGATGAGCCGAGAAAAATTAAAGTTCAATGCTTCTGAGCATGCGTCGACTTTATTCTGAGAATGCGTGGGTTTTTTAAGCGATGGACTTGCCCATAGACGATCGGAATTTGCTATCGGTTTTTCATCCATTGGAAAAATTTAAAACATGTTCTATTTTTTGACACCGATGGGAAAAAAGACCGATGGGTTCCATACACGATAGGTTTGTCCGATGAAAAAAATCCATCGGACTGTTTTTATCTGTAAAACCGATCGTGTGTACACGGCTTAAGGTTCCATTCACACATGTGCGACTTGTCACGCAACTTTGGACATCAAAGTTGCATGACAAGTCATTCCCCATGTTTTCCAATGATAACCATTCATATATGCATGACTTGAAGTTGCAGCAACTTCAAAGTAGTTGATGCACTACTTTGGTCCCACTTTCATGCAACTTGAGGGCCATAGACTTCAATGTTAACCCTCAAAAGTTGCATGAAAGTCATACCTGAATGTTATACAATGCAACTTGTGTGCAACAGTTGTCCATTATCACTGGTCAAAGTCATAGCCAAGTTGCACCCATCCAAAGTTGGGTCAAAGTTGCACTCCAAAGTCAAATCCAGTCGTAGAAGTGTGAATGGAGCTTTACTTGTCTTGGCATCCAGCACTGTCCTCACCCAGGCTGGTTCTTCGCCGTCCTTCGGGTTCCCGGCTCAGGCATGTTTAGTGTTAGAAGACTTTATAAATGGCCCTTCAGCCTCTTGGGACCTGTGACATGTCCCTAAGAAGTTGCGGGGAGTGGGGGTGAACATCCGCTGGGAAGCAGGAGCGGGGGAGAACTTCCGGAAATGGGAATGAGCACCTGCCAAAACTAGGTACCCACTCCCCCCAAAAATATAAACCTCTAAGATTGTGGGTGGGGGTGTAGGATTTTTATAAACTTAACGTCCTGTTCAGGATGAGTCATTATTTTTCTTCAATCAGCAGGTTGAGCAAAAAAAAATGGCCGCATCCCCCCCCCCCCCATCTACACAATTGAGGTGAATGGGGAAATCCTCCCCTCTTTGTCTTATTATTCTGGCAGTGGGGAGACTTCCTCGCCATCACAATACACAGATCAGCACTGCAGGTTATAGCCTGTAGTGCTGGTTGAATGTTTTTTTTTTTTTACAAGGCAGTTGAACAGAAATTGATCAGCAGATCGATTTCTTGAACAGAAAGTGGCCCCACATGGATCGAAATTTGGCCTGGTTCCTACTGAACTTGGTCGAATTTTGATCCAGCTTTAGGGAAATACTGTGGATGCAGAACATCAAGGGACACCATGGAAAGCCTAGGTATCCAAAAGGGACACTTATGCCTTGTACACACGAGCAGAAATTCCGACAGCAAAAGTCCGATGTGAGCTTTTCATCTGAATTTCCGACCGTGTGTATGCTCCATCAGAATTTCCGCCAGCAAAAGTTTGATAGCAGGTTCTCAATTTTTGCGTTGGAAAAAATTCCTATCGGAAATTCCGCTCGTCTGTATGCATTTCCGACAGGAAAAAAAACATGCATGCTCGGAAACAATTCGACGCATGCTCGGAAGCATTGAACTTCTTTTTCTCGCCTCATCATAGTGTTGTACGTCACCGCGTTCTTAACGCTCAAAGGTTCAGAGAACTTTAGTGTGACCATGTGTATGCAAGCCAAGCTTGAGTGGAATTCCGTCGGAAAAACCATCCAACTTTTTTCAGACGGAAATTCCGCTCGTGTGTACAGGGCATTAGGCTGGCCTTTCATGGTTGAATTTTGAAAGAATTTTCTTTTGAAAATCAGAAAATGTGTGTGTTTTGTGATCCGATGGTGCCACCATTGATTTTGAAATTCGACCGACCAAGCCTTCAATTTCACCTCATGTTGCTACAGAAAAGAATTTTTGTGGCTGGGAATCTTCTTTTCTTCCTGGGAATCTTCTTTTCTTCCTGGGAATCTTCTTTTCTTTCTGGGAATTTTCTTTTCTTGCACATGCCCATTTCTTTTTCGATTACATTTATTGCATGATTCTCCCATCACTGATTAGAAAATCATTTGTTTTAAAAAAAAATTCCAACATGTCCAATTACTCAAAGTCGATGGCCGCACGAAAATCGGCTGTTGCTGCAGCCCACTAATGGTGCGAAATACGAACGAAAATTCTTAGATAAGATTTTCAAAAGAAAATTATTTGGAAAATTTGAGTGGTGTGGTTGTGGGGAAGGGGAACAGCATGTTGCCAAGCATGTACAAGCAACCAAGCAGCTGTAACTCACTTCTAGTGCATATAGGGTTGCCACCTGTCCGGGATTCACCCAGACAGTCCGGGTTTTGAATCATGTGTCCGGGTTTCAGGAGAACTGAAACCCGGACACGTTATTCATACTGGGCTGTGGCTCCCCAAGAAACCAAGATAGTCACATACAAATTTGTTGCTGTCTGGGATCTGCAGGCGGCTGTCTGGGAGCAGGTTTCGCATCACTCGGGGGGGGCAGGGAGTGAGGGAGATGTCACAAAAGACCAATTTGGCCACACCCACTGTTCGCTGCGGCACCCGATGCGCACTGCGTTACTACTGTGTTCGGGTTTGGCTTGAAGAAAAGGTGGCAACCCTAAGTGCATACCTGGCAGCCAGGAGAAAGGATGTAAACAAACTCCAGGCTGCTCTAGAAGCTGGTAGTTTGTTTACATGCTGGTACTGCCATTGTATTTAAAGTATACCTAAAGGCAAAACTTTTATTTCGCAGGGATTTCCTCTCACTTCCTGTTTGGCTATGGGACAGGAAGTTATGGGAAATCTCTGCAATGGGACAAAGATGGCAAGAAAAAAAAAACTGACAGGGGTTATAACTCTCCCTTACACATGTCAAAATTAAAAAAGTAGAACTATAGACAAATCTTTTTTTTTTCTTGGATAGAGTCAGGGAGGGTTATAACCCCTGTCAGATTTTTTTTTTCATCATCTGTGTCCCATTGGGGAGATTTCCCTTCACTTCCTGTCCCATAGCTAAACAGGAAGTGAGAGGAAATCCCTGCAAATAAGGGAATTCCTGAGGGACCCCCAGAACTAGGGTCCCCATTGGAAGATTTCCACTCTATAATTTTTTTGGGGACAACCCAAAATTTGGGATTTTCTTTTACTTTCACTTTCAATGATAATGGTATACAAGACAAATAGAGAGGGTGAATCTCCTTAACGGGGGGGGGGGGGGGAAAAGGAAAAAAAAAAAAAAAAAACAGGCGTTCTAAACCATCTCTACTTTAGCCAAAACCAAAAAAAAAAAAGCTTTTGCCTTTTGTTATAGTGTGAAACGCGTTAGCCAGATGTGATCAGTTTGCTGTGTCGTGCAGTGTGTTTTGTTTCCTGAACCTTTTGGAATAAAGGCTTTTTAATCGGAGTGCTGCTTCCAGAAGTCACTTTCTTTTCCTTTTGATTGCAATTGCATTTGCCTGCACCCTTGGCTGCTGGGAGGAGGTATTTTCAGGGATTCCCACACCTGAGCGGCTCCCTCTCTCCTGCCTTTTGTTATACTTAAAGCAAAGGCAGAGAGGTTGGGAAGTTATTAGCTCACTGGATTTCTGGCAGGATCAACAGGCGTTTAGATACGCGCAAGACTCTTCCACAAATGCCAGGCACATTCAGAAAAATTGCAGTGCACTTCTGTATTCATAAAATATTACCACTGCGAAAATGAAGCACGCCCGATGATGCAAGAGTCGTTCTTCTCCTTATGTAACAGCGAGCTGGCAGTGCCACCCTCATCTGCTGTAATGACATACTGTACTACAGTGTTTATATTATCATTCAGATATGAGCGTTTGGGGAAAAAAAGAGCTGGATGACCCCCCCCCCCCCGCTAGGAAACATAATTTTGGATAGATTTAATTTCTGCATTTTCCTCAGATTTCTAGGTATCCTATAAAGTAGATGAATCTGTAACAATGTAACACTGGGGTGGGTGTGGCCTGTTCAATGGTTGAACAAAGATGGAGAGAAAGAACAGCCTTGGCAGTTAGCACAATGGGCTAAAAAATTATATTAAAGTGTACCTGTCATCATGACAAAGCACAAGCACCATTTGTGGATACAACCAATATATGAAGACACGGTAGGACATTGAAGGGCGATGTCATGCCCATAGGCTAAATAGGCAATAGAGACCATTTTAAAAACACTGATCGTCCTTAGCTTGATGACCACCCAGCTAACATTGAGTAGATCCCCCTTTGTCACCCAAATGGCATCCTGACCCATCAAGGCATGGACGCTACTAGACCTCTGAAGGTATGCTGTGGTACCTGGAACCAAGCAGTCTGTAGCAGGTCCTTTAACCACTTCAGCCCCGGACCATTTGGCTGCCAAATGACCGGGCCACTTTTTAAGATTCGCCCTGCGTCGCTTTAACTGACAATTGCGCTGTCGTGCGACGTGGCTCCCAAACAAAATTGACGTCCTTTTTTTCCCACAAATAGAGCTTTCTTTTGGTGGTATTTGATCAACTCTGCGGTTTTTATTTTTTGCGCTATAAACAAAAATAGAGTGACAATTTTGAAAAAAAAGCAATATTTTGTACTTTTTGCTAAAATATCCCCAATTTTTTTTTTTAAAAGCTAATTTTTTCTCAGTTTAGGCCGATACGTATTCTTCTACATTTGATTGGTAAAAAAAAATCGCAATAAGCGTATATTGATTGGTTTGTGCAAAAGTTATAGCGTCTACAAAATAGGGGATAGTTTTATGGCATTTTTATTAATATTTTTTTTTTTTACTAGTAATGGCGGTGATCTGCGATTTTTATCGTGACTGCGACTTTATGGCGGACACATCGGACACTTTTGACACATTTTTGGGACCATTGTAATTTTTACAGCGATCAGTGCTATAAAAATGCACTGATTACTGTTAAAATGACACTGGCAGTGAAGGGGTTAAGTGTGTCCTAGGGAGTGATTCTAACTGTTAGGGGGAGGAGCTACCAGTGACACGTCAGCGATCACTGTTCCCGATCACAGGGAACAGTAGATCCCTGACATGTCACTAAGCAGAACACTAGGTGGCAAATTTAAAGGGACGTACAGGCAGGGCCTGTGCTACCACTAGGCAAACTAGGCAGCCTCCTAGGGCGCACTGCTGCCTAGGGGTGCTCGGCCACTGGTTTCTCTCCACGTCTGCATGCTCTGCAGGCTGCAGCGCCAGCATGTAACTAACTCAGTCTCAGGCAGCTACTCCGTCCGACCTGTAGTGTAATTAGAGGCGCAATGCAGCACTGGAGCCAGCGCTAGAGGAAGCAGAGCCGATGCTTCCTGTATAGAGCTGCCTCCTGTCATGTGGGCAGGGCAAAGGGGATGGAGTCAGGGGTGAAGCCAATGGGGGCGGCAAAATTAGGTTTCGCCTAGGGTGTCAAAAATCCTTGCACCAGCCCTGCGTACAGGTGTGCCCATTTTCCTGCCCGTGCCATTCAGTCGACGTATATCGTCGTGCGGCGGTCGGCAAGTGGTTAATAGTGAAGTATGGGGTTTGGCTTTTTTTCAGAATCATACTTACCTAGGTGGATGCAGCATCTGTCCAATGCTGAATTTGTCCCCCGCCGGCTCTAACACTGGGAACCGAGCGATCAAACGCTGCAGATCACTTGATTCTCAGGGCTCCCTGAGCAGAGAGCTTGTGACTGTTAGTCATTACTCTGCCTCCACCACCCACACTCACTGCAGCTCTGGGCCGTGGAGGGGCGGGAGCGGCCAGCTCAGACTCTCAGCGGTTTCGATGAGAGGCTGAGCCGGATCCTGGTGAAGGAATGTGGATGGATCCCGACTTCATTGTCGTGATCTTGCCCAAGCCTGGACTGGCTCTGTGATGTCAGCAGACAGCTGGCTTCAGCACACTGTCTGCTGAAAAGGGTTCATAGGAGTGTAGAACGAACTGAGCTCCTGTGAAACACAAGAGAAGTACAGACAAATGAGCTTTGGCTGTACTTCTCCTTTAAGTCTGGAAATTGGCAAGGTTTTTCTAGCACATTGCAGAGATGCTCGGTTGTATTGAGATCTGGAAAATTTGGAGGCCAAGTCAACACTTAAAACTGGTTGTTGTGTTCTTCCAACTGTAGCGCCCTGCTCCTATTGGGTAGGCGCTATTTGTAAATTTAGTTGTCTGAGCTGTAGTTTAGCTCAGAATAATTGTGTAAATTACTGTTTCAGTCCAGCTGTGCTGCGCATATTTCCACTTGACTGTGGGTGTCGCTGTCACCCCAGGTCAAGGTTGGAAATGCAGCAGGCTGGATGTATTGAGTACCTCTTGCCCAGAAACCGCTCAGTGGGATTGGTCCCCTCGCTGTGCATTAAGGGAGAGGGTACTTAAGGGACAGACACCGTCTTCCGGCTCTCTCTGACCTGATGACCCTCCTGGCCTAAGGTGTGCGTAGCAGTTTCCTGCCTCGGGGCCGGTTGGCCCGAGGCCTCGTTACTGGAAGTAGGCCCAGGCGTTTCTGGGGCCTACTGAACGGGGGTGGTCCTTTGCTGTCTTGCCTGCGGGAAGAAGCCGAGCAATTGAGGAGACCAGGGGAGGACTTTTCCCAGGAGAGGACCGAGAAAAAAAAGGCTGGGAAGAGCCTGGAGACCCAATTGGAGGACGCATCCCTGCATATCTACCTCACAGTATCGCCGGATCAGCTGAAAGAAACTGGTACTGTGTGACTGTACTTAAACTTTGCAAAAGTTGTGGATTTTTCAAGTCTGTGGCAGACTATTTGTATACTTCAAGTCTGTGGCAGAGACTATTTGTATTCTTCAAGTCTGTGGCAGAGACTATTTGTATTCTTCAAGTCTGTGGCAGACTATTTGTATACTTCAAGTCTGTGGCAGAGACTATTTGTATACTTCAAGTCTGTGGCAGAGACTATTTGTATACTTCAAGTCTGTGGCAGAGACTATTTGTATTCTTCAAGTCTGTGGCAGAGACTGTTTGTATTCTTCAAGTCTGTGGCAGAGACTATTTGTATACTTCAAGTCTGTGGCAGAGACTATTTGTATACTTCAAGTCTGTGGCAGAGACTATTTGTATTCTTCAAGTCTGTGGCAGAGACTGTTTGTATTCTTCAAGTCTGTGGCAGAGACTGTTGGCCGAGCACCTCACCGGCTGCTAGGTCAGTGAGAGAGGCCTATCCAGTGGTTGCTAGATCCAGTGTGTTTATCCTCTGGATTAGGAAGTACCCGTGATCCGCAAAGCAAGGTACCTGAATCTCTCCTAACCCTCCATCCCTCTATTGACATTTCTTTAATAAAACCATTGAAAAGAGACTATGTGTTGGTGCTGACATCTGTGAAAACTCTTCAATGGGACCCCTATGACGGATACGGTGGAACAGACAGGGAACGGCAAGACCCAAATATATAACCAGCAGCTCCTATGGGGGTAGTGCTACACAACTATTCCTGAATTCATCAGACCAGGCCACTTTCTTCCATCGCTCCGTGGTCCAGTTCTGATGATCACATGCCCATTGTAGGCACTTTTGGCTATGGACACGGGTCAGCGTGGGCACCCTGACTGGACTGCGGCTACACAGCCCCATACACAACATACTGCGATGCCCAGTTTTTCTGATTTCAACACAATAACTTCATGGACAACATATTACCTTTATAAAATCCCACTGACTAATATATCCCACCAACCTTCGGATGTCATTGTAACAAGATAATCAATGGTATTCATTTAACCTGTCAGTGGTTATAATGTTATAGATGATTGCTGTATATTCATCATATTCTTGGTGTGCACAAAATGCCCTTGCAATCCCAGATATTACCTTGTAGTAGAGACAACACTGTGTTGTACATAGCCTGTGGAGAGAGCAGAGCTTGTGGGAGGGGCCCAGCAGACTCCACCCACTACAGGCTTCCTGAAGAAAACTACAAGGGGGGCGGAGACAAGACCAGTCACCCTGAACAATGAGAGAGAGCAGCAGTGACCGGTCTTTATTACAGGAAGCTCCTGCACAGAGGGAAAGTTTCACACTGGAATACTGCACAGGTCTGGAAGAAATACACAAAGCACTCCAAGATTCAAGTAATTATACACATGACTCTTGTATTTAAATATTATTTGTTTCTTCTGGAGTTCAGGTGCGTCAATTGAAGTCATTCCACTGGTGAAAAGTACAAATTATCCGATGACATCTGAAGAGTGATAACGAAGTGACCCGTACCTCCCACCTCTCTAACTTGAGAAAGAACGCATGACTTTTGGCACAAAGTATGTCAGCAAAGGACAACCCCCCTCTCATGCCCCTTATTACATGGACTGGGACATTGACATGCACATATTAATTGGTTAAACACACAAGTGCTTTTTTTTTTTACTAATACTTTAAGGCCCCATTCATACCTGTGTGACGCAACACGTTTGCTGCCCAGCAACATAGGGCAGGCTATTCACTTGAATGGGCTGCCCTACGTGTGAGAAACACGCCAAGGTAGCTCCTGCACCTTTTGTGGCAGTTAGACTGGCGCGTTTCCTTACCTGACTGCTACCTGCGTTTGGTGCGCCATTGGGAAATCATGGAGGCACGAGCAAAATGCGTGTTTTGGCACTTTTTTTTTGTGCGTTTCCAGGAACGTGTGCAGAAATGCGCACTTCTTCACTCATTCCCAGAATGCAAAGGTGTGATTGCAGCCTTAAAGGGGTTGTAAAGAAAACATTTATTTTTTAAAATAACAAACATGTTATACTTACCTCCACTGTGCAGCTCGTTTTGCACAGAGTGGCCCCCGAACCGCGTCTTCTGGGGTCCCTCGGTGGCTGTCCCGGCTTCTCCCCGCAAGAACTGACCACCTTCATGCAAGCGAGCTTGCATGGTGATGAGTTCTTGCAGGCACGCTCCTGTGATACAGCCATAGGCTATTGCCGCTCACTGTATCACTTGGCCCCGCCCCCCGGCACGCCGTTTCATTGGATGTGATTGACAGCAGCGCGAGCCTATGGCTGCGCTACTTTCAATCCATCCAGTGTAGCCAATCAATGGCCAGGCAGAGAAAAGAGCAGGATGTCGGGGGCGAGCGCGGGACTTTCGAGGGTTCAGCTAAGTAAAACGGGGGCTCGGAGGGTGGTATTGTCAGATGTTTTTTCACCTTAATGCATAGGATGCATTAAGGTGAAAAAACGTTTTCCTTTACAACCCCTTTAAAGTGTTACTAAACCCAAGACCCTGTATTCACTATATCTGGTCTCCCACAGTACACAGAACATGGAAATGCAATTATTTTTGTAAATATAAACTGCTAATTATCTTTTCTCCTCTGACCTTTTTATTGTCTCAATAAAGGAACATTTTGATCTTTAAATACCTTTTCTCATCAGCAGTATGTAGCAGTCTTTTGCGATTTCTATCAGTGTCTGCTTAAAGCTTGTAGAAGGAGTTTTCATCCTCCCACGATTGTCCAATGAGAATGCAGGTCCCCTACACTCTGTCTGGACAGTGCTGATTGGCCCTGTGCTGATCACATGCACCCCCCACCAAAAACAAAAAAACTCTCTGATTCTCCCTTCTAGATTGTAAGCTCTAATGAGCAGGGCCCTCTGATCCCTCCTGTATTGAATTGTATTGTCACTGTACTGTCTGCCCTCATGTTGTAAAGTGATGCGCAAACTGTTGGTGCTAAATAAACCTTATGTAGCGATACCCCCTAGAGGGCTGCTGGATTAAATTTGGGTCTTGCCGTTACCCTACATTTCACTGTCCCTGAACTAAGAGTCTATGTTAGGTAGTTTGGAATAGATGTGATTGCCAGTCACTTCAGTCTTTTTCTCAATTGCTTTATTAAAGGAACTTGCAGCGGTAGAGGGATAGAGGGTTAGGGGAAGTTCAGATACCTTAATGCAGATCACAGATGAGATTCTTGTATCCAGAGGATAACAGCTTCTGTCACTGGATACTGCGACAACCGGATAGGCCTCTCACACCGACTTAGCAGCTGGTATGAAGCACAGACAAAGTCTCTGCTACAGACTAGGCCTCTCACACCGACTTATCAGCTGGTATGAAGCACGGACAAAGTCTCTGCTACAGACTTTAAGTGGAAACTCCTGGATAATCCTCTGCCACAGGATTGTTTAGCCAGTAGTCAGTTAGTTAGGTCAGCTGCACAGTACCAGAACCTTTAAGCCATCTGGCAGTACTGTGAGGTAGATTAACTTGGGTGCATCCTCCAAACGAGAAACCAGCCTTCAGCTTGGTCCTCTCCAGCAAGATCCTCCCCTGGAATATTCTCCGCTTAAGTGGCTTCTTCCCGCAGGACAGACAGCACAAGACCACCTTCAGTTAAGTAGGCCCCATACAGACTTCTGGGCCTACTTGTAGCAGCACAGCCTCGAGCCAGCAGGGCCCGAGGTAGAAGAGTCACAGCCTTAGGCCAGGAGGGCCATGAGGCAGAGAGCCAGCAAGCCCCCTGGGTAGAAGAGACCCCTGGTTAGAAGAAAAGAACCCTGAAAACATAGCGTCTGTCCCTTAAATATCCTCTCCCAGAATGCACAGCGGTAAGAACACTCCCACTGGGCTGTTTCTGGGAAAGAACAGTCAATGCACTTGGCTTGCTATATTTCTCACACTGGCCTGTGACAACAGTGGCACCTACTGGCAACAGTGGGGAAACGCGCACAACACAGCCAAAGCTGAAACAGAAACCAACACTTTACATAATCACTCTGAGCTATTTACAGCCCAGATACCCCTAAATTTACACATAGCGCCCATTCAAAAGTAAAAGGGGGCTACACTTATATAATAATAATAACTAGGGCTGTTACTGATTAAAATTTTCGTGTTCAATTAATCCATTTTTTTAATCGAATAATCATAACACACATACAGATCCAACTACTTTTAGCTGATCTCCTTGCAGGCCGATTCCCAGTGCAGCTACCAACCACTGGAAAAATGGATAGCAGGATACAAAAAACACACAAAGGCAGCGCTTGATGGGAATAGCATTAAAACTTTTATAGTCTTCAAGTAGGTAACAAAATAAATATTGCACTGGAGATAAAATCGATGTAGCTACATAAACTGTAAAAATGGTGCGAGTAATACCAAACGGTAGAAAAAGCAGTCATAAAAACATGTAGCTAAGTATGATACTGGTATAAAAATGTGTACAATGATACCACTGCTGAATCCAGATGAGGAGGGGTTAACATCAATCCATCGGCATGTAGATGTCCCGTGAAGGGAACTATCACAACTCCCAGTGGATGGCTGTAGAATCCCAGGTTGATAGAGGGAAGTGATAGAGGGAAGTGTAACAGCCCTTGCGTGTGGCAGATAGTAAGGTCCCGCCGGCATGCAGATATGAAGGCACAGCAAAGGAGCCCTTCAGATGGACACGGCAAGCCCTGCCGGTGTCCGTGACGTCACGGGATCTCCAGCAGAACTCCCTGAAGACCCGGAAGCCGGCGGAGAGGTGAGTATCGATCAAAAGAATTTTGATCGAACAAAAAAAATAATCGATTAATCGAGGAATTAATAGTTCATTTCCACAGCCCTAATAATAACAATACACACCAAACTGAGCATGTGCAGAGTGCCCCCTGGCTCTGTAAACATCGGGCTATTTTTGGAGACACTGGAAGAAGGAGAGTATCGGAGAAGACAGGATCAAACAGTCTTTTTACACAATGCAGAGGATTAACCCCTTAGATTCCACAGCGAGTACATCAAGCATGCATTACTGTACATATAGACTGATTTTACTGTTGTGGGTTTAATAACACTTTAAACTGGATTTCCAAGATAACAATTTGCAATAATTGAAAAATGAAAAGTTTCTAATTAGAGGCTGATGTTTTTTGCTTGTAGACAGGTACTCTTCCATCCGGAGCAGTGTGTATGTTGTAGTATTTGTGATGAATAGCTGATGACAGGGTCACACTTCCTCCTCTCTCCATACGCTGTCTGCAGAGAGATCAGATTAAACCACACGTTCATTCAGAATTACTACTGCGTACCCTTTAAGTGGAGATGTCAGGAGGCTCGGCTATTTCCGGAACTCTTCGGAAAAAAAAAAAAAATCTCCGAGGCGATTCGGCTATCTCTACCAGGCTCGCCGGCCGGCCACGCCCACGGGACGAGCGAGCGTCCAATCGGAAGGCAGGAGCTAGGGCAGAGTGAGTGTGTGTAATTGCACGGGGGGACGAGGTGGGCGGGGTTAGCGAGAGAAGATCCGGCACATGCGCAGTGACTCCCTCCCCCGCTCCGTGCTGTGTGTGTGATGTCTGGGCTGGAGAGTGGATTTTAAAGATGGCCGGAGCGGCTCCCGTCTACTGTGTCTGCCGGCAGCCGTACGATGTGAGCCGGTTCATGATCGAGTGCGACATCTGCAAGGACTGGTTCCACAGCAGGTGAGCGGGGGGGGCTGGGACTGCCGGTGTGCCCTGGAAGAGGGGGGGGGAGGAGAGAGCTGCCCGGAGACTGCTGGGACAGGGAGGATCATAACAATAAGGTGGTCTGGGGCAATGGAGTGAAGTCCGGGCCGCAGACACACTTCAAGGGACTGTCCGCCTTCACTCTCTGCACTCCCCTGGACATCGCTATGATTGGAACTTATCCGGGGGTCCTATAAATACTGGGGGGCCCCCCACCCCAAACTAGTCAGGTGCCAAGCAAAAACGGGGTGACCTGGACACTCACGTGTTCTGTCATTTTGGGGTCACATGTCACCCCCAAAAGTCAAGTTGTCACCTATATCACTGCCCCCCCCAAGTGACATCCTAATTGGATCATCGGGGACCCCTCAAAGTGCTGCCCCTTTACCAGCTATTTCATCACAGGGGTCCCCCAAAAGTGTCCAGGTAGGTCATGGCCCCCAAAAGTATGGCCATGTTGGGGATCACAGCTGCCCACCACCCCGATAGTTGACCTTCTGGACAGGCACACCACGCAAGGTCAGGTACCCCAATTTATTTTGACCAACTGGGGTCATAGCCCCTCAAAACATTGACTTGTTGGGTATCATTCTATCTGACAAGGTACTTCCATGCGATGGTCATAGCCCCCCAATTTTAACTGACCCCCAGAGTCTAATGAACTGCCCCCCAAGATAGGGCCTCTTAGGGGCACCCCAAACAATTGCCCAAAATTATCTAACCCCCCAAAATATTGCCCATAATACCCTTCAAATTATTAATACATCGGGTGTTGGCGTTAACTTGCCCAATTCCAACCCCAAAAAGCGTGGACATGCCAGGGTCTAACCCCCCCCCAGTATAATTGAACCCTGTCGGGGTCACCCCAAACTTCCCTGAACCTACGCAAAAAATGCTTAAACTACCCAATACTAACCCCCCAAAAAGGTCTAATCACCCCCACTTCCCCGAGATAATTGACATCAGGTGGGGGAACCCTAAATTATTGGGTCACATCCCCCAACTTCCCAAAAAATGCTCCAATTATTCTCCACCAGATTTTTGACACCACTGGAGCCCCTGAAGTGCTTAATGCCCCCACCCTATCCAAACAATGTCCCCAACACCCCTCCAGCTATGACCCCAGTCTGTAGACCCCCCCCCAACACAGTGTGTGGCAAGTAATTATCATGGAACTCCAAGTAGAGGCCAGATGTCCCCCCCAAAGTATTGGCAGGTAGTCCTCCCCCCAATAAAAGTGAGCAGCCCTTAACCAGTGCTGACCCCCCCCCCATATTTTTTTGGAATGCCAAAACTTTTAACATCCCCTCCCCCCTCCAAACAAAAACCCACGTGTCCTGGGCCGATGTGTATGTGATCGGCATGTTCCGGCTGTCAGTGCGGCTCATTGTACACACCGATCACATCTGCCGGCCGATCCGATCTGCAGGACAATGGATCTCCTCCTCCGATCACCCCATTGGCTGTCACTGACTACAAAGAGGTGACCCCGCTGTGTGCAATGGCCGGACGGTGTCACCAGACTTGTGGAAACTTTCCTGTGTCTCTGTGTTATGATGATGGGGGAGGGGAGGGGGACATTAAACAAAGGAAGTGTGATCGCACGGTGTCCCCGGTGATCGGGCCGCTCTCATTGTGTGTGGGGTCTCCGCTCTCCAGCTTTGTTTCCAGTCATCAGGCCGGGTGATGTGCTCGGACGCCGGAGGGGGAGGGGGATGTGATTGTACAAGGAGGAGGGGGGGGGTGATTGACAGCATGGCTCCGAGGACATTTAAATCCTCCCATTCAGCGGCACGCTGCGCGCTCTCTGCTGCCCCCCGCGGCCACACGCCGCAACTGCACCCCGAGGTGACAATTCTTGTTCTCAGCTCTGGACTGAGGAAAACACTTTTGTTTTGTATGGTGACCTCAATCCGGGTTCTTCTTCCTCTGCTACAAGAAAAACAAACATTACTCATTGGATGGAAAACCTTCATCTGTATTTTATCGTTTTGTGCTTTTGGGGCTTTGTTTTGTTCTGATTGTTTAGCTACTATTGTGATATTTACTTTGATCATCTTTTCTGTGCCTCTGTCCTTTCTAATTTTCTTCCTACTTTTTTGTTATATTTTTTCCTGTTTTGTTTTTATTTCTGTTTGGTATTTGTTTTTTTCTGGTTGTTTAGCTGTATCTGCTGCTGTTATAAAAAGTTTGCCTTGATTTTCCTCCCTTTTTTGTTTTGCTCAGGTTGTTTTTGTGTTGCTTTATCTGCTATTAGAAAAAAACTTACTTTGTTGATTTTCTTCACTTTGATTGCAAATTGTTCTGTATGTTTGTGCTTTTTTTATTTAAACTTTACTGTTTTTTTCCCCCCCATCCTTTTGATTGTAAATAGTCTTTTATCCATACAGCTGTATTTTTTAATTGCTTTTTTGTTTTGCATGTGTTTGGCTGTGTCTTTTTTAGTTTATCTCAAGTCCAAAACGTTTGTATTGGTTAGACTAGAAGAGCATGGGTGCTCCAGCTGCAAGTCCCCGCATGCCTCTCAGTCTTTGGGAGTCATGCTTGTAACTGTCAGCAGCGCAATGCCTCCTGGGACTTGTAGTTCTGAAACGGCTGGATGACTGCAGGTTGCGTTAGACAAAAGGGATTAGAGGGCCAGTTCTTTGTTTTTTATTTTATAAATTTTTATTGCCATCTGTGCACATTGGGGAGATTTCTCTACAGTCCTTGTTCTAGAGGCACGACAGGAAATAGAAGGAAATTGGTACAAAGTAATGAGAATTTGCCTCTTAGTTTTAACCAACACAAGTGTCCCCATTGGAAGATTCCTCTCACCTTTTTGTTCCTATGACTAGAGGTCAACCGATATGGGTTTTTCTCTGGCCAATGCCGATATTTCGAAATCGGGGCGGCCGATGCATGTTGCCGATTTTAGGCCGATTTTTTTTTTTTTTTTTTCATTCATCTCATAAAAATCTAGGGTGGAGAGGTGGGGTGCCACCTCATTGGTGCCCACCAGTGCCACCTCATTGGTGCCCACCAGTGCCACCTCATTGGTGCCCACCAGTGCCACCTCATTGGTGCCCACCAGTGCCACCTCATTGGTGCCCACCAGTGCCACCTCATTGGTGCCCACCAGTGCCACCTCATTGGTGCCCACCAGTGCCACCTCATTGGTGCCCACCAGTGCCGCTCTCATTGGTGCCCACCAGTGCCCAGGTCAACAGTGCCAACCTGTCATTCACTGCCACCTCATCAGTGCCCACCAGCGGAGCGCTCCCGGCTCCGTTCTGTCCCCTCGCATGGCCAAAGACTGCTCCATTCATCCCCTAACGTGCTGCGTGCTCTGCCTCCAGACTACAAACCCCAGAATGCAGCACGGCCGGAACAGCCAATCGGCGGCCGCCGCTGCCGACTTCCTCCACTGGGGAAAAAAGTCGTCAGGCAGCGGCCGTGATAGCAGCCGTTTAGACTGTGGGCGGACGGGGGGGGGGGGGGGGTGGGAATTCCACGCCCCTGCCTCAGATCCCAAACAATCTGCCTCTTTTTACATAATCGGCCGATGACGATTTCTTTAAAAAGGCTAAATATCAGCCGATATACCTCTACCTATGACAACTGCTGGCTTTGGAATTGAACCTCCTTTTTTTTTTTTTTTTAAGGATAATAGCGATTAAGATAGAGGGGATGAGTTTTACCAGCCGGGGTCACAGACCTCAACAAAAACGGGACACTCCCCATGCTGTCTTAAAGTGATTGTAAACCTCTGTTATTTAAAAAAAAGTCATACTTGCCTCCACTGTGCAGTTCGTTTGGCACAGTGTGGCCCCGATCATCGTTTTCTAGGGTCCCCCGGCAGCGCTCGCGGCTCCGTCTCACATCGGTAAACCCCCCTGGGAGAAGTGCTCTCCCTGGGGGGGTACCTTGGGGAGTGTGCTCCCGAGTCCAGCATTTGCGTGCATACACAGAATGCCGGGCTCGGCCCCGGCGTCCGCGACATTGGATTTGATTGACAGCAGCGGGAGCCAATGGCTGTGCTGCTATCAATCTATCCAATCAAGAGCTGAGAACCCCGGGCAGAGGGGGTGTGTGTCTCCGCCTAGGGGGCCTCTCAGTGTCAGAAGTTTTTTTTTATCTTAATAGGATGCATTAAGGTGAAAAAACATGTGGGTTTACAACCCCTTTAATTTAGAAAAGGCCTTAGGCGGGGCCATTCATGGAGCAAATTTCTTTCCTGCAACCATAGGTTGCAATACATTTGCTAGATTTCTTCCAACACAGACAATGTTGATGCCGGAATCCCTCCTGCTGGGCCATTCTCTTCTCTCGGTGGGGGCGGCCATCCCTGCTGGGAGATAATGATTATTGCTAGCGGCTATAGCAATAATCGCAGGTAAAACCCAGCATGCTGGTTGTACCAAAGTTGATCAATCGATCAACTTGGTACGTTCAGCCTGCCCATACACAGTTTACATTTCAGCCGGTTCCTACTGAACCGTTTATGGTCTGCCTTATTATAAAGGCGAATTGGGGGAGTACAACGTAAACGTCTTTCTTCCACACAATGGAAGCCCAGGTGCCACATACAGCCACTCATAGAAGTAATGGTTTGTACATGGCTGGTGGTCGCATAAATCTGCATATAGCGTGCGAATGTGTTCCTCAAATGCACGTTTGGGGTATGCTTCTGTACACTATACATGGGTGTACACAAGTGCCAGTATATACCCATGTACAAGCCATTTTTTTTTTTTATGGGCAGCTGTATGCAGCACTTGGGCTCCCCTTGCATAGAAGACGGCCAAATGTTTGTTGTACTCTCCTAATGTGCCAGTGTACATGAACCCAAAATAGGTTTGCAAAAGATGCATTTTAAAGCAGAACTAAACCCTCCAATCCTTTTCAGCCAACAAAGTTACCATCTTGGCCTCTGTTTGATCTTCAGCTACCATGGTGCTGCACATGTCATCAATTATGACACCAACCATTTGATGGCTTGACAGTTCAGTTGAGCACAAGAAATGGGAACAATGCTGAAGGCAATTTACAGCGCACACTCATTTTGGTAGCTTAATTATTAATGTGGAATGTATGTTCCTTGCTAAAGAACATTATTTTTTTATAATATGTTTATAGTTCCGCTTTAATCTTTTATAGAAATTTTTTAAAGGTGAACTAACATTGGACACTAGGGCCGAAACAGCTAATCGATTGACAACTAATCGATTATGAAATCGATTACTATTTTCATCGATTAATCGGCCAGTAACCTAATGGGGTTAAAAAAAAAAAGAGCCCTTTATAGTACAAAAAGAGCAAATCGCTACCCAAAATAATACTTTCACTGTCCCACAGTAAAAAATGAACCCCTTACAGCGATTATTTGCTCTTTTTGTACTAATTTTAGTTTTTTTAACCCCATTATGTTACTAAACATCTCAGGCCTGGGTCACACCTCTGTTTTTTTGGTGCTTTATGCAGAAACACACTACAGGTCATTCACATGGTTTCCTATGGGACACGTTCACATCCATGATTTTTTTCAGCTGCTGTGTATTTGGAAAGGCCACGTACTTTTTTTAACACAAAACTGTGCTATTTAGTTTTTTTGGTTCAATATACTTCAATGGAGAAGCTGCAGAAAAGCATGTAATGTGTTTTTGTGGCAATTGTGTTTTTTTTTTTTTTTTTTTACCTGCCCAACAACAAATTGGCCCAAAAAAATGCAAATCGCAGCAAAATTAGCTTTTTTTTTTTTTTTTTTTTTTACGGTTATTAACCGATTAATCGAAACAATAATCGGCCAACTAATCGATTATGAAAATAATCGTTAGTTGCAGCCCTATTGGACACCCTTCCCACTTCCTGGAGTGTCGATTTTTTTTCTTCTGTGTTCTTGGCAGTGCTTGATAGTTCTGTAATGACCTGCGTTCTCTGTTTCTGCAACCAGTCGGAGAACAGCAAGAAGAGTGGGGACTGGTCACCACAATGGCAAATGTCTGTAGGCCATTGATTAAAGTGGTTCTAAAGCCTAAACATTTTTTACCATAATGCAATCCCTGCATTAACCACTTATACAGTAATCAGTGCATTTTTATAGCAATAATCGCTGTATAAATGTGACTGATGCCAAAAATGTGTCAAGTGTCCAATTTGTCTGCCGCAATATTGAAGTCCTGATAAAAATCTCAGATCACTGCTATTACTAGTAAAAAAATAAATAAAATGCCATAAACTACCCCCTATTTTGTAGACGATATAACTTTTGCACAAACCAACCAATATACGCTTATTGCAATTTTTTTAATTTATTTTTTATCCAAAAATATGTAGAATACAGATTGGCCTAAACTGAGGAAAAAAATGTGAGATTTATTATAACAAAAATTGTCGCTCTTTTGTTTATAGCACAAAAAATAACAACCACAGAGATGATCAAATGGCACCAAAACAAAGATCTATATGTGGGGAGAAAAAAAGGACGCAAATGTTTTGGTACAGCGTCGCATGACCGTGCAATTGTCAGTTAAAGCAAAACCATGCCAAATTGTAAAAAGTGCTCTAGTCAGGAAGGGGGTAAAATGTTTTGGTAAGGCCGTGATTTTTTTGCCCTGATTTTGATGCGACTTTAAGCAATGCCTGTGTAAACATGAGGTCTATGGACCTCCAATCGCATCAGTCGGACTAAAGTAGTGCAGGGACTACTTTTAAAAGTCGCTGAGACTTGAAGTTGCACAGATGTGAACGGTACTCATTGGAAAACATGGAGAACGACTTGTCATACGACTTTGCAGTTCCAAGTGGCAGGGCAAGTCGCACAAGCGTGAAAGGGGCCTAATGCCCCATGCACACGAGACGCTGTTATTTGCTGTTGAACGCGCGTTCAGAGGCAGTTGGACGCTTTTTTCAACTGCTCCTGAACCCATTCAATGTTATCCTATGTGTCCATGCACACAGTCTCGTTTTTTGGCGTTTACAAGCAGTTGCGTTTAACCTCGTTTTTCCAGAAGCAAAAAAATGGGTTCAGACGCAAAAGTTTTCACGTTTCAGACGCTAAACGCGGCTAAACGCGGTACCGGCGTTTTGCCGCGTTTGCGTTTATAAGTGTTTTTTAAAGGTGACCTATTTTTTAACATTAGAAATCTCAAAAATGATGGCAAATGATGAAAAACGTAAAAAATATAAAAGAAAACTGTAATTGCTTGCATTGCATTGTGGACAATCCACAACTTGTGGCCAGGTGACGTGGCCAGGTGACGTGGCCAGGTGACGTGGCCAGGTGACGTGGCCAGGTGACGTGGCAAGTGGACAATCCACAACTTGTGGCAGGTGACGTGGCACGTGATGTGGCCAGGTGACGTGGAAAGTGGACAATCCACAACTTGTGGCAGGTGACGTGGCTAGATGACGTGGCAGGTAATGTGGGCAGGTAACATGGCCAGGTGACGTGGCAGGTAACGTGGCCAGGTGACGTGGCAAGTGGACAATCCACAACTTGTGGCAGGTGACGTGGCACGTGATGTGGCCAGGTGACGTGGAAAGTGGACAATCCACAACTTGTGGCAGGTGACGTGGCTAGATGACGTGGCAGGTAATGTGGGCATGTAACATGGCTAGGTGACGTGGCCAGTGGACAATCCACAACTTGTGGCAGGTGACATGGCCAGGTGACGTGGCAGGTGACGTGGCAAGTGGACAATCCACAACTTGTGGCAGATGATGTGGCCAGGTGACGTGGCACGTGATGTGGCCAGGTGACATGGCAAGTGGACAATCCACAACTTGTGGCAAGTGGACAATCCACAACTTGTGGCCAGGTGACGTGGCCAGGTGACGTGGCCAGGTGACGTGGCCAGGTGACGTGGCCAGGTGACGTGGCCAGGTGACGTGGCCAGGTGACAATCCACAACTTGTGGCAGATGATGTGGCAAGTGATACGCTAAATACAAGTACACTGCTGCTCTCTCAGCTGCTGCTACTCACTCTGGTCTCACAAACTGGCTGAAATGGTTAAAATTTACTGTTTTTTGAGCTTAGGGAGGGTCTATGATGAAACGCTTATAAACGCAAACGCGGTAAAACGCCGCTAAACGCGGCCGCAAACGTGGCAAAACGCGCGTTTATAAACGCCGGTTTCAGCGTTTAAAAACGTGTGTTCAGCAGAGTTTGCACCTGCGTCTCGTGTGCATGGGGCCTAACAGTATTGCCCATGCACCCCCCTTATACTTACCCAAGTCCTCAATCAATCCAGTGATGTGCACATCTCTAGTGGCTCTCCCCACTCATCACAGGCTTTGCTGAGGCAGTGGGAGCCATTGGTTGGCTTCCGCTGTTAATCAAATCCTGTGATGAGAAAGCGAGCTGGGGGGGGGGGGGGGGGAGACCATGTTGTCTGTAGTGGAGGGTGTAAACAGAGTTGTCTGTTTACACCCATCTACAGTGGGTATAGAAAATAATCGCCGCCCTTTTAAAATCAAATTTTGTTGCTTTGAAGTCCGAAATGAAGACACCGTTTTTGTTTTATCCTACTGTATTTACTCAGTGCAACTTATAACATCCAATTGAAAGATGGAACACCAACAGGTCAGAAAAACATGGAAAAAAAATTCAAAAACCGAATCCATGAGTTGGAAAAATTATTACCCCCGACCCTCCTTTAAAATGACTTGTAAACTCAATCAGGTATAGCTAATCACCTTCTCAATGGCACTCCAAGCCATTTGACTTTCAATTGTGATTAGCTGTGGTCATTTTGATTATCTCGGCATGAAAAGAGCTTTCCTGGAGCATTTCAGTTCCCGATAGTGCAAATGAAGCAAACACTCAACTATGGGTGGCAAGGCACTGTCAAAAGATCTCTGGTATAAGGTTGTGAACAGGCACAAGTCAGGCGATGGATACAAAAAAAATGTCAAATGCTTCATCAATGCCTGGAAACACAGAAGTTTATTAAGAATTGGAAGATATTTGGTACAACACAGACCATCCCTGGATCAGGACGTTGCCCCAAACTGGATGAATGAGCCAGGAGGAAACTGGTCAGTCTACCAAGAAGCCTACAGCAACTCTGAAGCCATTGCAGGAATTTATGATAGAGTGGTCATTGTGTGCATGTGATATTGTTGTCAAATTCTCAACATATGTGGCTTGTATAGGATGGTTGCCAGAAAAAAGCCACTCTAAAAAAGGCCACATGAAGTCATTATTGAGCTTTGCCAAAAAGCAGCTTGAAGATTCTGAGTGCAAACCAAGATGTGTGTGAGGCGCTCGGGCTGTATGGAAATGAAATCCTTTGAGTGCTGGCCGGGAAGGGAGCTTGCCTGTGCTCCAAGCAATGGTAGCGAGTGATGGGTGTCCCGGGAGCCGCACATCAAGTCAAAGCCTCCTGTGTCATAGTGAATGGCAGTCTCAGTCTCGACCCCCGCCAGGCCACGCCCTAAACCATTTTACTACACCCACCAGAGCGTACTCATGGAACCTTCTCACTTGGATATTATAAGTTGCGCTGAGTAAATACAGCTGGATAAAACAAAATCTGTGTAATTCATTTCAGGCTGCAAAGCAACAAAATGTTATTATTTTAAAGGAAGAGGGGATCCTAAAAACAAAGCAAAGGTGATCCGTTCTCCATATAGGCAGATCGGAGGTAGTCTGATGTAAACAGATGGCAAAGTCCATTTACCCCCAGCCGCCCATAGAGCAGAGCGGGCTGTGTCTGATCTGCAGAAACGGGAGCAGACATGGACCTGTCATCTGCCCACTCTGCCCGTGTCTGTCCTGCAGAAACTTGAGCGGACTTGGACCTGTCATCTGCCCGTGTCTGTCCTGCAGAAACTTGAGCGGACATGGACCGGTCATCTGCCCGTGTCTGTCCTGCAGAAACTTGAGCGGACATGGACCGGTCATCTGCCCGTGTCTGTCCTGCAGAAACTTGAGCGGACATGGACCTGTCATCTGCCCGTGTCTGTCCTGCAGAAACTTGAGCGGACATGGACCGGTCATCTGCCCGTGTCTGTCCTGCAGAAACTTGAGCGGACATGGACCTGTCATCTGCCCGTGTCTGTCCTGCAGAAACTTGAGCGGACATGGTCCTGTCATCTGCCCGCTCTGCTCTATGATCTACAGAAACTTGAGCAGACATGGTCCTGTCATCTGCCCGCTCTGCTCTATGATCTACAGAAACTTGAGCAGACATGGTCCTGTCATCTGCCCGCTCTGCTCTATGATCTACAGAAACTTGAGCAGACATGGTCCTGTCATCTGCCCGCTCTGCTCTATGATCTACAGAAACTTGAGCAGACATGGTCCTGTCATCTGCCCGCTCTGCTCTATGATCTACAGAAACTTGAGCGGACATGGTCCTGTCATCTGCCCGCTCTGCTCTATGATCTGCAGAAACTTGAGCGGACACGGTCCTGTCATCTGCCCGCTCTGATCGGCACACAGATCGGAATGGAGTCCACCCTGTGTGACGGTCATAGAATGCCCAGAGTTTAGGCTTCAACAAACCAATATTTTGACTAACGCATACATCTGAGCATTTGTTTTGACGCGTAGACCCAGACCATCAGTGCTGTAAACCAACTAAGCGCTTAGCTGCCGTGCTGTCCCAGCTCTTGTGAATCTTCCCCCAACACAGCCCCCCCCCCCCCCCCCCCGCCATATAGCCAGTATTGCATAGCTCTGCATTCAAATAGCCATTTAGACTGCTAATCAGAGCCCCTCATGTGCAGCGGTTGCTGTGTGTGTGCGCGCATTGATTGTCTGTGTAAACGGCACTTGGAATCAATTGCTGTGTAAATATTTAGCTAGCTTGCAAAATTACATCTTATAGGAAAAGAGCATTTACATAATGTTCCACCTGCTGAGGCTCCAACTTTTTTTTTTTTTTTTTTTTTTTTTTTACTTTTACTATTTTCTGTTTTCATCCCAAAAAACTCTCGTTACCAATTGTTGAAGCCAAAAGCAATCATCTGATTGCCGTTGATTGGTGATCTTCTTGAGGCGCAAAACGGCCTTGATGGTTAATGAGTAAGGGAAGGAAAAATATAAGCAGATATAACTTCAGATTTAAATCTGCCTGTTACGCCCGACTCCAGCCAAAAGTTTTAGATTCTTTTGGGTAGCGCTGGGAAGGCTTGGAACCTCTTGTCAAGCTTTTATTGCTTTGTGTGTTTTTTCCATTGGTGGAGATTTCTTCCCACCAGGAAATGATGAATGGCAGCGGAAGTCCATAGCAAGAGAAAAAATTTGATTCTGAGCCCACAAGAAAGGTATTAAAGCAGAACTTCACTCTCTCAATCAACTTTGATTGTTTTTAAAGAGGAAGTAAACACTGATGGGTTTTACTTCCTCTTTATTCCCCTGCAAAGTGAAAGCATAATAGGCTACTATGGAATGGAACACATACTATGCCATCATGTGGCACTAACCTGCAAATGAAGCCCACGATGTCCCCGCTGGAGGCTGCATCCATCTTCACCCCTCTTCCTTCTGGGGCTGCGGCTCAGTGACTGGCCGGAGTTGCGTGACGTCACTCCCGCGCATGGGAGCTGCCAGTCACAGCACTTGCTAGTGAAGAAACGGCACGTACAGAGTAAATATCTCCTGAACTCCGCACGTTTAGGAGATATTTACTGTACCTATAGGTAAGCAATAGGCTTACCTATAATTAAAAAATTTAAAATGGAGGTTTACAACCACTTTAATTCTTTTGCTTCTAGCATTTGCAAATACACGTTTATATATATATATATATATATATATATATATATATATATATATATATATATATATATATATATATATATATATATAATTTTTTTTATTTTTTTTATTGTGTAATCAATTTTTTTTTTTTTTTTTTCAAAAACTGTCAGTCTTTTGTTTATAGCGCAAAAAATAAAACCTGCAGAGGTGATCAAAAAGAAAGCTCTATTTGTGGGGTAAAAAAAGACGTCCATTTTGTTTGAGTACAACGTCGCACAATTGTCAGTTAAAGTGACAGTGCCGTATCGCAAAAAATGGCCTGGTCAAGGGAGTAAATCCTTCCGGGGCTAAAGTGGTTGTATGCCCAAAAAACCTGTAAGGCAAAGGCATAATGACCTAGTATGCACTGCCCCGTCACCGCTGAGGGAGCCGACATGTTCCCTCTGCATTTTTTCTAGGCCACTCTCAGCACCGGAGCTGCGATCACGTCACTCCTGCACGTTGGGAGCCCTCCGTTCTTGCAAGATGCCAGACATTCGCTGCGCATGCGCTGATGACGTCAGCGGCTGCATGCAAGGTGAATATCTCCTAAACTGTACAAGTTTAGGAGATATTTATTTTACCTACAGGTAAGCCTTATTATAGGCTTAACTGTAGGTAAAAAATGACCAAGCGGACATAAAAGCGGTCGCGCCCTTCACACCAAAAAATAAATAAAATGTGACTGCTGACCAATGAGTCTCTTCTTTCTTCTCTGAAGAAAGAAGAGACTCTTATTGGTCATTGCTGTCTCATGACCAGTGGCCAGGAGCCCTTGCAAATATTCTTCTACTCCGCTTCCAGGGCTGTGTATGGAGATGCGACTGGGCGGCGTGGCGGGCAGATGTTACACAGGACAGATGGGTGCACAGGTGATGGCAGTAGTGAAGAGGCTGTTAGGAAAGTCTTAATGGTGATGACTACATCAATCTTTGCCCATAATACCGGTTGAAGTGTTTACATGCTCAAACCCAGCCCTGCGACACCCTCACCACGCCAATCTGTGTGTAATATCACTGGCATACTTATGTCCAAACCAGCAGATCCACTCATGAACAGCTTTCTTAACATGCTCCAAACATAGAATGATCTCAGTTCATCATTAGCTACATATTGATAACCAAGAGCATTTATGACCTTTTCTCAATACCGGTAGTATATACAAGATCTTTAGCGGGGATGCATGTTTGTGATGTGTATGGTCGACTGGGTGGCCACCCCTGTTTAAAGTTCTATATTTGACTAGTCTTATTTTATATTAGGTGTTTATTATATGGTGTTTTTTTCAGTACTATTAAATTTGCTTTCTTTACTTCCATAATTGCGGTTTACTTATATTTAGTCCATATAATTAACTGAGCCTTGTTGAAGAATACTGTCTGTTGGGGACTCCCGATTCCCCAAATCTCTCTCTTTTTCACATATGCAAGAAATACCTGTCCGGTATTGAGCCATTCTTACTATAGCCAAAGCTAGACCGTTTAGAAGGTATACTTTAAAAAGGTTGAACTTAAAGGGATAGTTTTACCTTTACCACAAAACTGCCTCTGCAGATAAGGGGTATCTGTAGATAAAAAGTAACTGTGCAGCTCTGACTAAAGTTGAATAAAGCCCTTGCTATAAGTGTAGGCCATTTACATACCTTTTTATAAATCCTGAAAGAAATACTCCCAGGACATGGCTAAGTGAGGCCTAGTCATCGCTGCTCACCTCCACCATTTAGACCCCTTTCACACTGGGGCTCTTTGCAGGCGCTATAACGCTAAAAATAGCGCCCTGAAAGAGCCGTTGCTGTCTCTCCAGTGTGAAATCCCCGAGGGCTTTCACACTGGAGCGGTGCACTAGCAGGACACTAAAAAAAGTCCTGCTAGCCGCATCTGGTGAGCGGTGTGTATACCGCCGGCAAAGCACTGCTGCAGCGGCGCTTTACGGGTGGGTTTAACCCTTTTTCAGCCACTAGCGGGGGTTAAAAGCACCCGCTAGCGGCCGAATACCCCCGAAAATACGACGGTAGAGCGCTGCTAAAAATGGCAATTTGTTTTGAACTCCTGTGAACTGTTTTCAGCTCTACCTTGCCAGACACCACCAGCCACATCTCCAGCCACATCTTTTGGGCTCCAACCAAGATCCATAAGGCATGTCCAGATATCTGGCTGATGGATACAACCATCTTTAACCCATGATGTTCTGGATGATTTAATTTCTGATAGAGAATATATATCAACCTGTCCTTTATTGAGGGGAAAGTACTATTCTACCTCTCCTCTATAGCTATGGTCTATATAGAGTGAGGGCCCTTTCACACATGCGGACCGTATGTCTGTTTTTTTTCATCCATCCGTTTACGGTTGAAATGCGGACATACATGTATCCCTATGGGCTAGCGGGTGTCAGCGGATAAACATCCGCTGACACCCGATCTCATCCGTGTCCGCTATGCTCCGTTTCTGCAGACGGAGGAAAATCCTATTTTTCCATCCATCTGCAGAGCGGATCGGATGAACGCGGTCCGTGATCATCCGATTTCCCCCCCCCCCCCATTGAGGAGAGCAGAGATCTTACAGGGTGGTCCCTGCAGGGGGGACCGCCCTGTCATCTGCAGGGATGAACTGAGCGATCCCCGCTGAGCAAGTAGATATTTAAGGAACGGGTCATCCTGGGATCCGCCCGTGTGGAAGGGCCCCTTTACCACTAAGTTTACACAATAAGACCATTATACGGACCTCTGGCTGATGTCATTCACGTTTTCTTGTGCGCTGCTCTGACAGACATGGCTTTCTTTTTATTTTTGAGTTATGTTCTTCGTACTTATGGGTGGAGCATAAACGTTTGGAATATAAGCCCTCTGTCCCTGAAGATGATCTGCATTTTGTTTTTTTAAACGCGTTGGAAGGTTGGTCTGCCTGACAAAGCTTTGGGTTTTTCCTTGCAGCTGGTTTCCATTTCTGTTCCCAATATTTGTGTTTGTTGCGTATATCCCTATGTTCATGTTATATATTATAACTGTTGCACGGTTTAAAGTCCCAATCTAAGGAATTCATGTTCTGACTTCAACAGAGAGCGGGCTGAAGCCCGCTCTCCACTGACATCACTGCTATCAGACGAGGCAGCGCGTCCTCCCGACTTCCCAAGTCTGGACCCTCCAGCTGCAGTCTCAGCGAGCCTCTGAGAAGGCTGCTCTCCGCCCCTCCACAGCTCGGTGCTCCAATGAGCATGGAGGAGCAATGCTGACTGACAGGCAGCATCGCTCAGCGAGGAGTGAGAACCAAGCCATCAGCGGTGTTCGGTGGCTCAGTTCTCTGTGCAGAGATGGCGGGGGACAGAAATTGTGGTGAGAAATTTATAGTACAGGAGAGGAGCCTGTACAAACGGTAGGCTTGAATTCGGCTTTAATGTGTGTTTTGTAGGTAAAGGATAGAACACCTGTCGGGTTGTTTTCTATCCAATTGGGAGAGATTTCCCTTTATGTAATATCTTGGAAAGACAACAGGAAGTCTCTTCAAAGCAAGGGGAAATCTCCTCTTACAGTTGTCCCCAGAACAGGTGTCCCCATTGAAAGATTTCCCCTCACCTCTGCTGATGACTGTAAATCCTTGGATTTTCAATCCCTTTTTGTCTTGGTGACAATGGTCACAAGGACAAATGGGTTGAATATCCTCAGCCTGGGACACCGACAGCAATAAAACCTGACGGATACTTTTTACTTTAATGTAACGCTTCCTAGTCCTGGGTTTATGACTGTTGGAGACAAAGATGCCATAAACGGAGGGGTTTTGTTACATTTCTTTCTGGATGGCACTGGTGTTATGTTAGGTGGCCACTTGAGATGCAAAGTGTGTATAGCAGACGTCTTTCCCCACACAGGATTTATGACAGTGCTGTTATTATGGGGCTAGCAATGGTGAACCAAGTGGGGTTGACCCAAAAAATTCAACTTGGCCACTTCTACATTGCTTCTGTCGATGCCTATTTATTGTATGATCCTTAACCACTTAAGCCCCGGACCATTAGGTAGCTAAAGGACCAGAGGTGAATTCAGAATTTTGCGCTGCTTTAACTGTAAATTGTGCGGACATGCAATGTTGTACCCAAACGAAATTTGCGTCCTTTTCTTCCCACAAATAGAGCTTTCTTTTAATGGTATTTGATTGCCTCTGCGATTTTTATTTTTTGCTATATAAACGGAAAAAGACCGAAAATTTTGAAAAAAAATGATATTTTCTACTTTTTGTTATAAGAAAAATCGAATAAACTCAATTTTAGTCATACATTTAGGCCAAAATGTATTCAGCCACATGTCTTTAGTAAAAAAAATGTCAATAAGCGTATATTTATCGGTTTGCGCAAAAGTTATAGCGTTTACAAACTAGGGTACATTTTCTGGAATTTACACAGCTTTTAATTTATGACTGCCTATCATTTCTTGAGGTGCTAAAATGACAGGGCAGTACAAACCCCCCCAAATGACCCCATTTCAGAAAGTAGACACCCCAAGGAAATTGCTGAGAGGCCTGTTGAGCCCATTGAATATTTTTTTTTTTTGTCCCAAGTGATTGAATAATGACAAAAAAAAAAAAAAATTACAAAAAGTTGTCACTAAATGATATATTGCTCACACATGCCATGGTTATATGTGGAATTGCACCCCAAAATACATTCTGCTGCTTCTCCTGAGTACGGGGATACCACATGTGTGGGACTTTTTAGGAGCCTAGCCACGTACGGGACCCCGGAAACCAAGCACCGCCTCCAGGATTTCTAAGGGCGCAAATTTTTGATTTCACTCCTCACTACCTATCACAGTTTCGAAGGCCATAAAATGCCAAAATAGCACAAAACCCCCCCAAATGACCCCATTTTGGAAAGTAGACACCCCATGCTGTTTGCTGAGAGGCATGGTGAGTATTTTACAGCTCTCATTTGTTTTTGAAAATGAAGAAAACATTTTTTTTTTTTCTTTTTTTTTTTTTTCAATTTTCAAAACTTTGTGACAAAAAGCGAGATCTGCAAAATACTCACAATACCTCTCAGCAAATAGCTTGGGGTGTCTACTTTCCAAAATGGGGTCATTTGGGGGGGTTTGTGCCATCTGAGCATTCCATGGTCTCCGAAACTGTGATAGGCAGTGAGAAGTGAAATCAAAAATTGACACCCTTAGAAATCCTGAAGGCGGTGCTTGGTTTTTGGGGTCCCGTACGCGGCTAGGCTCCCAAAAAGTCTCACACGTGGTATCCCCGTACTCAGGAGAAGCAACAGAATGTATTTTGGGGTGTAATTCCACATATGCCCATGGCATGTTTGAGCAATATATCATTTAGTGACAACTTTGTGCAAAAAAAAATAAAAAAAATTAATTTTTTCCGCAACTTGTGTCAACATATAAAATATTCCATGGACTCGACATGCCTCTCAGTATATAGCTTGGGGTGTCTACTTTCCAAAATGGGATCATTTGGGGGGGTTTTGAACTGTTCTGGCATTTTATACACAACATTAGGAAGCTTACATCCACTCTTCTAACCACTTGAAGACAAAGCCCTTTTTGACACTTTTTGTTTACATGAAAACATATTTTTTTTTGCAAGAAAATTATGTTGAACCCCCAAACATTATATATATATATATATATTTTAAAGCAAAGGCCCTACAGAATAAAATGGTGGGTGTTGCATTTTTTTTTTCTACACAGTATTTGCGCAGCGATTTTTCAAACGCATTTTTTTGGGAAAAAATACACTTTTTAATTTTAATGCACTAAAACACACTATATTGCCCAAATGTTTGATGAAATAAAAAAGATGATCTTAGGCCAAGTACATAGATACCAAACACGACATGCTTTAAAATTTCGCACAAACGCGCATTGGCGACAAACTACATACATTTTTAAAAGCCTTTAAAAGCATTTACAGGTTACCCCGTTAGATTTACAGAGGAGGTCTACTGCTAAAATTACTGCCCTCGATCTGACCTTCGCGGTGATACCTCACATGCATGGTGCAATTGCTGTTTACATATGACGCCAGACCGACGCTTGCGTTCGCCATTGGGCAAGAGCAGGGCAGGACAGGGGTGCTTTTTTTTTTTATTTTTTATTATTAATTTTGCTTTTTTATTTTATTTTTAAACTGTTGCTTCCATATTTATTTATTTTTATCACTTTTATTATCTCAGGGAATGTAAATATCCCCTATGATAGCAATAGGTAATGACAGGTACTCTTTTTTTGAAAAAACTGGGGTCTATTGGACCCTAGATCTTTCCTCTGCCCTCAAAGCATCTGACCACACCAAGATCGGTGTGATAAAATGCTTTCCCAATTTCCCAATGGCGCTTTTTATATCCGGGGGGGGGGGGACATTCCCTCCCACTGCTTGTAAAAGCAGTCCAGAGGCTAATTAGCCACTAGGATTGCTTTTACATGAAAGCCGGCCGCTGGCTGAAAAGAATGATACCAAGATGATACCTAAACCCGCAGGCATCATTCTGGTATAAACATTCAAAGTCCAGCAACATACCAGTACGTTGCTGGTCCTTGTTGGACATGTATTGTAATCTTTTTTTTCATGCAGCCTGTTGGCTGAACGAAAAAAAGATTGATCGGTGGGTATGCCCACCATTAGAATACCGCCCTTCATCCACCCACTTCTAATGATGGGCATACATGCACCATTTATATATGCCGAAGCATGGGGGCATCTTCTCGCAAAAGTTATGCCGCGTACACATGGTCAGACTTTTCCACGGGCAAGCCTCCGTCGGAATTTCGACCGTATATACGCGGCATTAGGAGCAAAATCGCTCCTCCGCCCCTGCTGCCCCAATGCTTCGGCATATATGCTTTTTTTTTTTTTTAACTGTGGTGGTGAAATCACCTCCTACAGCACTGGAGTCGCAGGGATCAGGCCTGTCTCTGCGAACGCTGCAGTTATGTGTGTTGTGTTTTGCAAGTGACAGTGATCGATCGATACTGCACTTCGGTGGCCTGGGCTGGACGGAGGGGCAAAACGCAGGTGCTAGCAGGTATCTGGGCTGATCCCGCTAACACTGCGTTTTTGGGAACCCTAAACTGCTGGGGACGCTAGTATAGATCTGATCTGATCAGATATTGAGCTAATCAGATACTATACCACTAAGGGGGGTGTATGCTTCACGTGTGGGTGTTAGCGCTACTGGCACTAACCTGACGCTGCCTGGGGTGTGACGCAGACCCTCTCTGATGCTAAAACCTAACTGATATCACCCGCCGGGCGATCAGGGGGTTAAACCTTTATTGGGTTATATACGGCGGGTGCCCTGACACTATAAAAAGCAAACTAACTAACCAGCGTCACCCGTAACACTTATATGATGATCACTGGTGAAAGGGTTAACTAGGGGCAATTAGGGGGTTAAAACCTTTATTAGGTAATATATGGGGGTACCTGACACTATATAAAAACCTGACGGCGAACCTAAAAAAAAATTACTGGCTACCTATCGGCATCACCGACACTAAGACAACGATCATAAAAACGATTGCTTAGCGACAGTGGTGATAGGGGGTGAAAGGGTTACCTGGGGGGCGATCAAGGGGGTTAAACCTTCATTAGGTAATATATGGGGGTACCCGACGCTATAAAAACCTGCGGCGAACCTAAAAAAAAATACTGGCTACCGATCAGCATCACCGACGCTAAGACATCGATCAGAAAAATGATTGCTTAGTGACGGCGGTGCTAGGGGGTGAAAGGGTTATCTGGGGGGTGATCAGGGGGTTAAACCTTTATTAGGGGGGGGTTAGGGGGCTACACTGGACCTAAAACTAAATGTAGTGACACTTTTACAGTCACAAATGTCACTGATTGCAGTGATCACTAAATAAATGGTCACTGCAATCAGTGACACTGTGACTGGGGGCTGGGGGGGGGCCTGGGGGGGCGATTTGTGCCTATGTGTCCTGGTGTCAGTGTGCTGTTTTGTGTACTAACCTGCATCTTCTCCTGTACGGCGCTCGGTATATGTGAGCGCCGCAGGAGAGATGACATCACTTCCTCCTTCCTGGCAGGCAGGGGAAGCTCTCTCATTCGCCGGGAGCGATCGAGAGGGGGTGGCCGGAATCGAACGGCCGTCCCCTCATGCCGGATCGCTCCCGAAGGTAAAACGACCACCCACTGTAAAGAAGCGGGGTCCGATCGGACCCCCCAACTATACAAAGGCAATCACGTATATGTACGTGATTCTGCCTGTCGGTGCCATTCTGCCGACGTATATTTACAGTGGGCGGTCGTTAAGTGGTTAAAGTATAACTAAAGGCAAAAGTTCCTTCCCCCTCCCCCTTCTTTTTTTTTGCTTTGGATAGAGTGGAAAGGGTTTAGAACACCTGTCTGTGCCTGACTTAAGGAGATTCACCCTTTCTCTATTTGTCCTGTTTGCTGTGATCGTTGAAAGTAAAAGAAAATCACAAATTTTGGGTTGTCCCCAGAAAAGTACAAGGTAACATCTCGTTTTGGGTCCCCAAGCAATTCCCTTAATTTGCAGGGATTTCCTCTCACTTCCTGTTTAGCTATGGAACAGGAAGTGGAGAGAAATCTCCACAATGGGATATTTACCCTCCCTTACTCCAACATGGGGGGGGGTTTGCCTATAGTTCTACTTTACCCACTTGCCAAACGCAATATGTATTTAGATGTTGCAGTTTGCAAAGTGGTTTATTTAGATTATGGCTGAAGCTATCAGCCCCAACCCTGGTATTTGTTTTTGTTTTTTTTCAGCTGGCGGCTGGTTTTCCAAGTGGCGAGGGGAAGCCGCTCGCCTGTGTTTCTTGGGCTTACCGTTTCCACTGGCTCGCCCAAGAAACGATCTGATGGTGCAGCCGGCTGGTCAAAGGCGATAAAAGACCAGATGGTCTTTGATCACCTATATGGCCTTGGAGGACCGGCAAGACGTCACCCTGTCCATGGTGGAAGTAAACCATTTTATTTTTTTAAAGCGAAAGATCTATTTTTTTTTCTTTACTTTTAAAAGCAAAAAAAAAAAGTAAAGGAGAGATTTAGGGGTCTTATTGTCATCCTTATTCTAGTACAATGGATGTTTACTTTCCTTGTAATAGGAATAAAAGTGATTTATAAATAATAAAGGAGCATTGTAATGTAGTGTGCAATGTGAATCTGCATGGGAGTGACATTTACATTATTAGTCAGCTGATGCACTTACAGCGTTCTAAAAAGGAAAGTTGCAGGATCTGCATCCCTTTAGAAGTGTTTAACCATTAGGTAGTATCACCAAAAATGACATTTCTACTGCAGGGGTTGCCTAAAATCTGAACTGTATCTTAGTGTAGGCTTTTGGGGAAATCAGTGAGCCAATTGCACAAGCAGAAAATGATATATATCTGGGGAAGTCCTGTATACCAACTGTGCATAGAAGGCGCATAGAACACGTGTGCGCGCGTTTGTGTGTGTTTGTGTTTCATGAAATATGGTCACAGTCCCCCCCCCCCCCCTCCAGGGGCTCTTCTCAATGCAGGCTTTAGTTATATACTGTGTATGTATGAGATGGATATCTAATTTTATATGTTTCTTTTTGGGAATTGGAGAAACAAGTCCCTTCGTCCTTTGGCAAAGGGACTTGTAGTTCTTAATGGAGCATAAATGCGGTGGCCTGACTTGTCCATTGATACTTCCTCCAGCCCAATAACTAAAGGTCCGTATCTTGGTACAGACATGTGGCTGGAGAAATAGTTTGTAGGAGCCAGAGTATCACATCCACAGTCCAGTGGTTGCAGTGCTTTGCAGACTTCAATGCAAATCCTTAAAGTGGATGTAAACCCACTCTAATCTTTTCTAAACTACTGCCATAGTGCTGATCTATAAGGATATAGATGCCTCCTGCATGTATCCTTATCTGTCAAATGTCTCCCCTCTGTCTGTTATAAGACCTGAAAAACTGCAGATTCTGTGGGTGGATCTGTTGTCTGGAGCTCGGTGGGTGGAGTCGTGATGTCAGTAGACTCCCCGCCCACCTCTACACTCCCCTTGTCAACATGCATTTTCTCCTGTGTATTCCTTCTGCTATGATCACTAACATCCAGTCAAAATCCAGAAAAGTAACGACATGACTTCAGAAAAGGAGTGGGGGTGGGAATTTAAAAAATAAAGCTAGTGTGCAAGATATGTAAATAACCTGTCACTCAAAGCAAGGGGGCGGAACAGACAGGTTTTTCTCTGTTTGTCCATTTTTATTTCACTGAACAATAAAAGAGGATTTCTCAGAGCTGGATTAACTTTGTGGCAAGACCTGGCACAAATGATAGGAAATCTTACACTACATTTTGACAACAAAAATTTTTTTTTTCGGGTTTACATCCACTTTAATATATGCATATAATTTTTTTTAAATTGGTGGGTGCAGTTTATAATTTTTTGCTAAAGGCCTAATATGCCTTTTAAGCGCAAGTCCAGTATTTCTGCCTGATTACACATAAACTGCCTACTTCAGCTCTTGGAGGCAATTAGAGCGCTCTCTGTGTCGGGGTCCCTGGTGGTAAACGATTACCTGTCAATGATGCATGTTCCAGGGAGGCAAAGCTGCGTGTACTTTGTGGATCATCAGCCCGAGTTTATCCTTCGATTGGTAACAGTTTTATGTCTCCTTCCTGCTGCCAAGTGTTGGTCAACGTATAGATTTCTTTTCTTTTCTTTTTTTTTCTTTTGGCGCAACTCCCAGGTGCGTAAAATTCTGTCCCAAATGTCTTCTCTTCCAGGCATTGTCTGTACACTACCTCGCAGGATTAGATGGGATAATTAATTTTTCAGATTGAATCCCGAGCCGTCCGTCAGACAAAAAGCTGGGAAGACGGATGGTGACAGAGGTTTGTTTGCTTGACGGATAGACCTTAAATCCGCTATTAATAGCCTGGGACCAAGAGGACTGCTGTGCTTCGGGGAAAATTTCACACCTCTGCTTGTTAGCAGAACTTCCTGCATCTGAAGAACACGGAGACTTCTGTGTCATTGGCTGGATGGCATTGAAGACTTTTGTGTAATTGGCTGGATGGCATCGGACTTATCGGTTTGAATGTTTCGGTTTTACGTGCAATTTCCTGAAAGCTTTTTTTTTTGTATTTATAAATAGTGCACATAATTAAAGCCCGTGTCAAAGAAAATATTTATTCATAATATTCTAAATCTTCCCATATAAAACAAACGGGATCTTAATCATATATGGACGATGCGGAATCACGGGCAAAATCGCGGCAATTCCAATTCATACAAAACGCAAAAAGCGATTGGCACTTCAAATGCGGTGTGATAAAATGCATGATGGTGTAAAATCGCTCAAGGCCAAAAATTTGGAACAGTTCAAGTAAATGAGCTGCCATATGTACTATATGCATTCCATGTAGGAATCGCGCTAGCAAAATGCGTATTGTTAAGGGGGTCTTCATACCCGTGTCCTATGACTCTCTTGGTACAACACCTCAAATAAGTTTTTGGCATCTCATTGCTTTCAGTGAGTCTGGTTCACAAAAATGCATTGTGTTGCATCAAGGAAAATTAGTCTTGGTACATTTTTGAGCTGTCCAAAAAAAAAAAATTGCCCGCTCTTCACTTTTTTCTAACAATGTGTTTGGTTCTATTTTGTGACCCTATTGGAAAAATGTTAAACCACTTTCTTGTTCTATCAGGCTGTGTTGTATTGCACATGTGCTGATGGCGAGTATGCAGATAAGAGTGAGCAGAGGTATGACCTTGTCAATATACTGCTGATTCTTTATTACCCAATCAGCAGATTGGGTATGTGTGTAGACGAGGGCTTTTTTTTTTTTCTATTTTGTTGCCCACTGCTCCCTCCCCCCCCCCCCCCCTCCCAGACAGCACCCTTCTGGGGGTGGTCTTTCAAGTTAGTGTTGCTTTACAGTGTATGACTTGTAGTGATCTTTCTTGCTTTGCTAAATTTTAGTCATAATAGTGACTGGGTGTACACTGAAGACTGATGGTTATATAAGAATCGTTGTGTCCGTGCAAGTAATGATTCCCAGCACTGGTGTCAGTGGGAGAAATCGTGTACCCCCCCAAGACATTGGTGTCAGTGGGAGTAATGGTAACCCCTCCCCTGCATTGGTGTCAGTGGGAGTAATAGTACCCACCCCTGCATTGGTGTCGGTGGCATTGGATTTGAACCCCCTCCTTCGTCAGTGGCAGTGAAATGTACCCTCCCAGCATTAGTGGTCAGTGGCAGTTCCTCCGGCCTTGTTTTCCTACCAGAGCATCTGCACCCAAGTTTCTGATTCTTTCCAGGGTGACATTGAGTCAGAAGTAAAGTTTTTTTTTTTTAGTCTGCCTACAATTGCCATAATCTCGGTGCTGGAATGATAGGTGTTCTAGTGCCTGGCACCCTGCTGTTACTCCACAGAGTCTAAGTGTCCTGGGTTCTGTGGGGTGGGATCCAAAATCCTTGACACCTGGCAATTATGCCAGTGCTGGTACCCATCTCCTTGTCTTGACCAATCTGTGCTGTTCCTGCCAATGAGGACCTGCCTGTGCCACCTGGTTCATAGGATTGACATATGCTTGGGCGGGCAGAACTGTTCAATTATGTGTACTTCAACTGTGCCTTTTGTTTGCCTGGAGTTGGTTCAAGTAAGGAAGATGTTTGTGTGCGTTCTGTACAATGCAGACAGGTAGAACTTTCGTTTTTTTTTTAAAGTCGCAAGTCCCAGCATGCTTTGCTATGGAGGGAGCAGATAAGGCCGCAGTCCTCCCGCAGAGCCTTCTCAAGTACCTTGCTTAATGTGTAATTTTCCTTGGCAGTAATGAACAGATCTTTCCTCGCTGGGTCGTTACAGCTCTTAACCCCATCTCCGCACTGCCAAACAGGTGGTGTGAACGAGTCGTAACTTAATCCACTCGGCGAGTGTGCAGGCCTGTCAGAGCGCTGCAAGTTCCCACAGCGTGCTGTACACAGGGATTCAAAGGGAAAATATACCTTGCTGGATATAAAATGGGTACTAGTACCTGAAGCTGGGTCAATTCTACAAACCGGGTAGTCTCTGTGCCAAAAAAGATAAAAAAAAAAAAAAATGGAACAAGTGCCTATTCTTTTAAGCCTTTGCAATAACAAATAACTAGTTACCAGTCCTTGGATATGGTGACAACATTAGTTTTTATTTTATCTGGTTTTATGTTCCCTTTTATCTTCAGATGGTGATCCTGGCAGTGACACACTTGACTTGGGCCTAGGGTGACAATGGTGCGACTTGTCATGCAATTTGACTGTTCCAAATAACATGACAAGTCGACGGAACCCGTTGAAATAGGTGGGACTCTGCGGTGCCACACCGATTTGAAAAAACTGTTTCTGCAACAATTTTTGCTATTTCAGGTGCGACTTGCATAGACATCGGTGAATGAAGTTGCACTGATGTCAGGTGAGTTGCACCTGAAATCACACTGACCTGTGGCTTTGAAATCATGATGCATCAAGTGAAGAAACACGATTTCAAAGTCGCATTCAGTGTGAACGAGGGCTCACTGTACTGCATCTGTGGAGCAGCAGTGTTAAAATGGAATTCCAGGGATTTGGTTCCTTTGTAAAATGAAGGCACACTTGGATAAGTCCAAGGGGAGGAACATTTAAACCTAGATCTCTATTATTTAGGCCTCATGCACACAGGGCGTTTAAAACATGGCAGTTTTGCTGCCAGGAAAAAGCAGCGTTAAAAACTCGCTATTGGTCACGTTTTTGAATAGCGTTTATGGGCGTTTGTTCAGTAAAAACGCTCCCTAAATGCGGTTAACAGCTTGTTACAGCGTTTAGGGACATTTTTGGGCTTTTTTTCCATTTTCACAGCTCAACAGCCTCTGCTCCTGGATGCACAGGCTGTCTGTTTCTACTGCCCCTAAACGCTTATGCCTCCAAACACCTCTGACAGTTTGTGTGCATGGGCACATAGGCAAACGAGAAAGGGACCTTTAGCCGCAGTAAAAAAAATGTCAGACACCCCTAACAGCCACTGAGAAAATTCCTGTGTGCATGAGCCCTTATTTTTGACAGATTTATAGTACTCCCAGAAGATGGCTTTTGCAATTTTTTCCTATGCTGATCCTTACAAGCTCTATATCTTCAACAGTGTTGTTGCAGCTGTTCCCCCTGCTCCTGCACAATCACAGAAGTCTTGGTATTATGTGAACACATTCACGAAATACAAAGGCTTCTGTGAATGGACAGCAGAGGTAAGGGATGTTGCAGCTGTTCTGTTTCTCTTGTCAGTTCATGGTGTGTCTCACCAGAAAAGCAATAAAGCTGTCAGATGTATATAATCCAGAGAAGTCCAGGAGATGTCATGTACCTCAACTCATAGCATGCCTTCAATTTTTACAAAGTGGCTGAATTCCTGGAATTCAGCTTTAGTCTAACCCATGGGTGCCCAACCTGTGGCCCTCCAGCTGTTGAGGACCTACAAGTCCCATGAGGCATTGCAAGACTGACAGCAATCCCATAGGCAGAGGCATGATGGGACTTGGAGTTCCACAACAGCTGGCGGGCCACAGGTTGAACAGCCATGGTCTAACCCAGTGATTCTCAACCAGGGTTCCGTGGAACCCTAGGGTTCCTTCAGCATTGGGAAATTTTGGCCTCAGATAAGTTCCCACTGACACCATTGATCTTTTTAGCCATCTGTAAGGAGGCAATTATTCCCAATGACCACATGTGTAAGGACCATCCTTCACACTGACCATCACACTAATGTATCATGAGTTGTAGATTTCTGATTTTTAGCAGGGGTTCCCTGAGACCGGAAAACTATTTCAAGGGTTCCTCTGTGTTGAAAAGGTTGAGAAAGGCTGGTCTAACCCATAACATGGGAGCAGGGGTGTGTTTTGTAGTCCAGAGATAGCTGTGAACAATGTAACTGCAGCACAGGAAGTTATCCGTGCACAAGTTTTCTGGGAGAATCAATGGGTATTTTCAGCACTTTTTTTGAACAGATCCAACAAAACTTAATTTTAGTAGTCCAAAAAGGGAGCAACTAAGATGCTAATTGTTGGGGTGTACATTTTAATGTTTTTTGAAGCGGTAGTAAACCGCTGTTTTTTTTATCCCCCCCCCCCCCCCAACCTGCAAGGTAAAGCCATAATGTGCTAGAATGCAGCACATACTCATTATGTGAAACTTGCCTGAAAACAAAGCCCTCCAGTGCTGAGCTGTCCCGGCTGAGGGCTTCCATCTTCACCCGGTCTTCATTCTGGGTTTGCGGACTCTGGCTGTAAATGGCCATAGCCGTGATGATGTCACTCACGCGCATGCCTGCGGGAGCCACAACTTACAGCACAGGACTGAAGGAATGGCTCGGTTTGCCGTTCCTTCAGGGTGCATGCGCAGGTTACGTCACTGGCTGCAGGTACAGTAAATATCTTGCAGTACCTGTAGGTAAGCCGCCTTATAGGCTTACCTATAGGTAAAAGTCAGATGGGACTTTACTGTAACCAATTTAGAAATGTTCAGGTAAAAGCACTGAAACATTAAATGCTTACTTGCAGCATATTTTCTTTCCATAAACAATTTATTTGAATGTAATGCATCTTTAAACTTTCTTGGGAATTTGACTTTGTCGGGAGGAGTCAATTCCCCTAGTACAGCCTTCTTGCACTTCATAACTCTCCCCCTCGGCGTGTCTAATTACTCTGTGCTGACCCAGCTCCTCCACGCCATCACCTCACTTCTCCATATAATCTTTTTAAATGTGGCTGACAAAATACACTCCTATTCCCTTTTTCCTCACCGCTCTGTTCTCCTTGAATGAGAAAAGCACAACTTAATTTAAAGGGACTCTGTGTGGTATACATGCATGCGTTTTCAACCTAAATAAGACCTGTGATGAAATGCTGGAGGCAAATAAACACCATTTTATCGCTGTCATGCATTCTTTAAAATTAGCTACTTTGCACGTTCAGGGCGAAATTACAGGTTCTCTTAAAAGATAAAAAAAATCCTCCTCAACCCAGTGATAACTTTGCTGCTTTATCATAGTGCTTGGGAGATACTGTACTTCCAGGTATAAGAGAGCATATGACATGGAGCTTGGACTCCTGACTTTGAGGAACAAAGTGGCATGGCAGAGCGTGTGTGTGTTTGTCCTTTGACTTGGTTGCTTTGCGTTGAATGAAATAAATAAGCATTGACCCGATCAAACAAGCAAAGCGTGTATATTAAACAGCATGAGAGAGGAATGAATTTTTTGGTGCACACTGATCTTCCTGTTCTGCGTACATCAGAGATGACTGAGGCCTTGGATATGAAGCGGATTTCTTCTTTCAGCCTGAAAAGGAGAGTTTTTTTTTTTTTTTTTTTTTCTCTCTCTCATTTCTTCCCCTTTGTTCTCCTGGGGTGGGATGGTGGAGTATCACTTAAAAGGCATTTTCACAGTTGTCCTAACAGACGCTGCCCCTGAAAGTTGCCTGATAGAGACTTTCCCTCCTGAAACAACTGGTTTTCTAGCACCGGGGGAAAATCTGAAGGGGCGACTTGAAGGAACATCAAAGGGCTGACTTGAGAGAGCAATTTAGGTCAAGGCTCCCATCCCCCGCACCTTATGTTACCGAAGGGAAAAAAGGACGCACGTCTCTTCCCTGGTCACAATAACCAGTGCAGGCGCTCTGTACTGTACTCGCTGCTGTGCATTAATCTGATATCGTGCCAGATGGGGCACTCATGAATTATTAGCACACATCAGTGCCTATTGCTTTTTTCCATAGCTGCCGTGACCTATCCTAATTGTGTGAATGGACTTCTGTAGTTTAGTATGGGCATGCCGTGTGGGGCCTGGAGGCAGCCATGTTGTGCGTGGCTGCCCCCACGCACAACATGCATATAAGGGATCTATTTTACCTCATCCAATCCTGAGAATTCTAGAGCCAGGTGGATGAGACCACTTACAGTTAAAGCAGAGCTCCACCCAAGAGGGGAAGCTTGACTTCGCACCCACATTTGCCACTTTTGGGGGAGCGGGTACCTGGTTTTGACAGGTACCTGCTCCCACTTTCTGGTAAGATCGCACGGTGATCTAAGTCAAGTCATGTCCGGCCCCTCCTCCTTCCCCTGCTGCCTCCTGGGATCTGTGCATGTCCCAGAAGACAGCAGGACCATTCGGACAGCGTACCGTGACTCGCGCATGTGCTGTAGGAACCCAGCAGTGAAGCCTGTAGGCTTTACTGCCAGGTTCCCTTACTTTCAATTAGGGTTGCACCGATAATGATACTAGCCATTTTCGCGAGTATTGGTACTCGGAAAAATGCTCTGATACCGGAAGTGACATTGCTAGGGGGTGGACCGCCGCCTATTCCCCTCCCAGACAGTGCCATCCCCACCGCCCATTAGCGTCGCTAGGTGCAGGTTGCCTGCCCGCCCGCCCGTCTTAACAGCCCACATCTCGTCGCTGCATACCCTCCCTCCTCCAGCTCTGACTCCGGGCTCTCCCTGGCTGGATGGAGGAGAAGGAGGTGCAGGCTCTCTCCCATCCTGCCAGAGATCGCGGTCACCCCAGCAGGAGATTCCGATCATACAGGACATGACACCCAGAGACGCTGTGGACTGACCCAGAAGCTTGTTATCCCTTTACATTCATGTAAGTGTCGGATTACATGTTGTCGTACATACTCATTAAATACTTGCACTCAGAGGCGCTTTTCTTTTGTGTTTTCTTGTACCATGCCTGCAGTCTCTGGCTGTCTCCTGTACCATGCCTGCAGTCTCCTCCTTCCCTCTACCAGCTGTTACCTCTGCCCCCATGTCTCCCAATAACCCTCCTATCTCCAAACTCCAGCCCCCCCCCCAGCAATTACAGCCTTTCCATCCCAACACTCCCACCCCACAATCCCTATTTCACCCCACCCTCAACTACCTTGCCCTCACGTACCCTCTACTCCCACCTTGCCGCCACCCATAACAGGTAATAGAGATAATAGGTATCGGTAATTGGTATCGGCGAGTACCTGAGGTAAAGTATCGGTACTTGGTGTTAAAAAAGTGTCATTGGTGCATCCCTATTTGCAATGCCAGTGCCTGCACCCAAAGCCGATAGATGAATCGGCTTGGGGTGCTGACATCGTGGGATTCCTGTTCAGGTAAGTGTTCTTATATTAAAAGTCGGCAGCTACAGTATATGTAGCTGCTAACTTTAAAACAAAATTCCCCAGGCTGGAACTCTGCTTCAAAGCAGTGCTCAACTCCCCTTTGTCCTAATGCAAGCTGCTGATTGGGTACAATACTTGGGTCTTGCTCTTGCATCTCAGTCCAGTGCCACTGGTTACCTCCTCCCAGATGGAGAGAGCCCGCTCTGATGTGCCACTGTGTGCCAATCCTGTAGCCTCCTGGGAGATGTGACTGCCCCCTCACCAGGACACACGGATCAGTGATCTCACCCATTGGCTGTGAGTGCTGATTGGATGACTGTTTTCCAGCATATCCCTCTGATAAAAGCAGGTTGTTAGACCGGCATCTGTTGAACCGCCTGATATTCGACTAGTGTGTACTCGGCCTTGCTGTTCCTTTTTTGGGCTGCTTTTCTATATTTTCACTTGGTGATCCTGCCAGTAACACCCTTCCTGTCCTAGGGTGACAATGCTAACTCACTGTACTGTGTATGTATGGAGGAGCAGCATTGTTGCCTTATGACAGGACTACAGAAAGCCTCCCCTCTACTCATAGTGGAGAGAGCTTCTGTAGTTTACACAGTGAATTGGATACAATGTAACAGTGCAGCATAGGCGGAGAGCACATCATCTATCAGCTCACATAATGTCTAGCAGGATCAACAGGTTATGAAACAAACTTTCAATGGTTTATTTGGCAGAACAAAAAAACAAATAAAAGAAGTTAAGTCTCGGTTCACACCAATGCTATGTGGGAAACGCACAAGATTTGCTGCGTGAAACGCAGTGTGATTGCCAGAATCGCATCGCATGGGTCCAAATGTATGGCTGTTATCGCACCTCACAGACATCGCATGTGATGTGCATAGGAATGTGGTGTGATTCCTGCGCGGATCACGTGGAGTTTCCCACACACCAGTGTGAACCTAGCCTAAGAGTATACAAACCCGAAGGAAGAGGTGTAGAATGACTACCTTCTGGATTACAGCAAAGAATTGCTGAGACAGAGGCAGGGGATGAGTGATGGATGTCATTGGTAGATGTTCAGTGATCACACCTGCTTGTTAAACACGAATTAGAAGCATCATTCTGACATCAGCAGGTCATTTAAACATCATAGGCAGGTGAAGTGTCCCTGTCACCCTTCCACAGCTGGGCAGGAGAATTTGTGCAATATCCAGCCCATCACAATGACCATACATCACCCCTGTATGTGATGTCACCAATTCACCCCATGTCTTCTGGTCAGAGACTTCTGTTCAGAACCCCAACAGCCATTTTAGACTCTGTGATCTGAGCTTAAAGCAGATGCCAGTGGGAGCTGAAGGTGCTAAATTTCAAGCGTTTTTTTATTTTTTAGGGATGAAATAGAAAGGGCTGGTAGAAAGTGAGAGGATGGCTCTGCAAAGTGAAGGCTGTGTCCTTTTTAGATGTAACTCTTTTAGGCATCCCCATTGTACAGTTAACCCTCACCTCCTGCCCACACGTTTCCTGTGAATGAATAGACTACAAGTGCCGTCGGCCATTGCAGCTGACGTCTTGTAGTTCTCCATGAACTGCGAGGGTGCTGGTGAGTTCTTGTAGTTCATTGAGCTTCCTGCTCTCAAGTGCGGTGGAAGAAATTTGCACAATTCCCCCATCAACACAGACAGTGCTGACAAGGGAATCGTCAATTGTCTTCTCTCGGTGGTTGGTGGACGGGGGAAGCCGTCCCCGCCGGGGGAAGGCAGTGGTTTATTGCTAGTGGCTATAGCGGCTGTTTGCGATAGTCAGAAGCTAATCCAGCAGGCTGGTTATACCCAAGCTGATAGATCAGATTGGTACATTCAACCTGCCCATCAACAGTTTGAATCTCAGCCGGGTTCCTGCTGAACCAGCTGAGATTCAAACTGTGTAACTGCCTGCCTGTGTCAGAGGTACAGGCAGACCGCTATCCTGAGAGTCTGCAGGCACCAGATACCTGTATTGCACCCATGATCTGCTGATTGTGGGTGCAGAGCTCTGCAAGATTCTGTGGGAATTTTTCTTTATAAGTGCATATTTTTTATTTTTTTACCTGCAAAAGATGTAGATGAGCCTCTAAATGGCAGCAGCTATGAGCATCGGGGGACTTTGAAATGATAAAACCCCTCTGTACACAGTGTAGTTCTAACTGTGCCATGTATGGCTAGTTTTCTGCTAGCTCTTTAGTTATTTCTTTTTACTGCTGTTCACTTTTTGTAGCATTTTTCAATTTTTTTTTTTTTTTTTTTTCTCTTGTTTGCTTCCACCATGTTGGATGGTTCTCCCAGTGGTGTGCAGAGATGGCTTTTGATGAAAAGCATCAAAGCTTTTACACTGTGCAAAAGATAGCACTACTGTGCCTCTGGAGGGACATGGAGAGATCTTTATCTGTACCCCTACTACCCCATAGTCTGAGCCTATGTCATGCCGTATTTACTGTATTGGCTGCCCAGCATCTAGGCCTGTGACAAGGCTGGTTAATGACACACACCTCTCCTGCTCTAAGCAGTGTTGATGGAGCAACCCTCCCTGCTAGATATTGTATGCCGACAGCCACAGCACCTGCAGTTGTCTGAATACCCAAACAGCAGTGATTGCTCCTGCGGCTGTCAGAATGCCCAAACAGGGATTGTGTCTGACTGCAGTCACGGTTTGGCTGATAATTTTCTCCTAGGCTCCTTAGTTGAGATTAAAGTTTGTTACACCACGTGGTGCTAACAGAGCCACCCATAGCTAGATTTTCAAGTGATTTGACAAGAATTGGCAGAAATGCAAGCTGTGTATGGCCAACTTTACTCTGAAAAGTAGAAGAATTACACTATTTTTCTATTCTGGCCAGTTGTACCAAACTTGGTGGGAAAAGTCAGGATTTGCTCACTATGAGTACCCCAGGTTCAGCAGCTCCTGACATTCAGAGAAGGGATTTTAGTGGGACACTTGTGTATGCCGATAAATTGTAGAGCCTTCTATCTCACCATGAGCTATAATGTACTTTTCAGTTAGTCTTGAGGGGCATTGTAGTTTTTCAGTATATATTGTGATTAGAGTAATGGGCCAGTCTACCCAAAAGTGATATTTTTGTTAAGTGGGTTCTGGTGGGCATATTCGGCCTTCTTAAAGGCCTTGAATCCTCCAACACTGAGATCTTCCTGCATGTCTTGGAGGTCGTGGTGTGCCAACCCACCTTTGTGTGTTCTAGTTTTAATGTCCAGTTCCCATAAATATATCAAGGATGGTGGAAGGCCGTCACATTGAGCACTAGGGGTGCAACGGATCAAAAAACTCACGGATCGGATCGATCCTCGGATCAGAGCCACGGATCGGATCATTTTCGGATCGGCAAAAAAAATAAAAAATTACTAATATCCACAATCTCCCCCCAGTAATATCCACAATCTCCCCCCAGTAATATCCACAATCTCCCCCCAGTAATATCCACAATCTCCCCCCAGTAATATCCACAATCTCCCCCCAGTAATATCCACAATCTCCCCCCAGTAATATCCACAATCTCCCCCCAGTAATATCCACAATCTCCCCCCGGTATGTAATATCCACAATCTCCCCCCGGTATGTAATATCCACAATCTCCCCCCGGTATGTAATATCCACAATCTCCCCCCGGTATGTAATATCCACAATCTCCCCCCGGTATGTAATATCCACAATCTCCCCCCCGGTATGTAATATCCACAATCTCCCCCCCGGTATGGAATATCCACAATCTCCCCCCCGGTATGGAATATCCACAATCTCCCCCCCGGTATGGAATATCCACAATCTCCCCCCCGGTATGGAATATCCACAATCTCCCCCCGGTATGGAATATCCACAATCTCCCCCCGGTATGGAATATCCACAATCTCCCCCCGGTATGGAATATCCACAATCTCCCCCCGGTATGGAATATCCACAATCTCCCCCCGGTATGGAATATCCACAATCTCCCCCCCGGTATGGAATATCCACAATCTCCCCCCCGGTATGGAATATCCACAATCTCCCCCCCGGTATGGAATATCCACAATCTCCCCCCCGGTATGGAATATCCACAATCTCCCCCCCGGTATGGAATATCCACAATCTCCCCCCCGGTATGGAATATCCACAATCTCCCCCCCGGTATGGAATATCCACAATCTCCCCCCCGGTATGGAATATCCACAATCTCCCCCCCGGTATGGAATATCCACAATCTCCCCCCCGGTATGGAATATCCACAATCTCCCCCCCGGTATGGAATATCCACAATCTCCCCCCCGGTATGGAATATCCACAATCTCCCCCCCGGTATGGAATATCCACAATCTCCCCCCCGGTATGGAATATCCACAATCTCCCCCCCGGTATGGAATATCCACAATCTCCCCCCCGGTATGGAATATCCACAATCTCCCCCCCGGTATGGAATATCCACAATCTCCCCCCCGGTATGGAATATCCACAATCTCCCCCCCGGTATGGAATATCCACAATCTCCCCCCCCGGTATGGAATATCCACAATCTCCCCCCCCGGTATGGAATATCCACAATCTCCCCCCCCGGTATGGAATATCCACAATCTCCCCCCCCGGTATGGAATATCCACAATCTCCCCCCCCGGTATGGAATATCCACAATCTCCCCCCCCGGTATGGAATATCCACAATCTCCCCCCCCGGTATGGAATATCCACAATCTCCCCCCCCGGTATGGAATATCCACAATCTCCCCCCCCGGTATGGAATATCCACAATCTCCCCCCCCGGTATGGAATATCCACAATCTCCCCCCCCGGTATGGAATATCCACAATCTCCCCCCCCGGTATGGAATATCCACAATCTTCCCCCCCGGTATGGAATATCCACAATCTTCCCCCCCGGTATGGAATATCCACAATCTTCCCCCCCGGTATGGAATATCCACAATCTTCCCCCCCGGTATGGAATATCCACAATCTTCCCCCCCCCCGGTATGGAATATCCACAATCTTCCCCCCCCCCGGTATGGAATATCCACAATCTCCCCCCCCCCCGGTATGGAATATCCACAATCTTCCCCCCCCCCGGTATGGAATATCCACAATCTTCCCCCCCCCCCGGTATGGAATATCCACAATCTTCCCCCCCCCCGGTATGGAATATCCACAATCTTCCCCCCCCCCCCGGTATGGAATATCCACAATCTTCCCCCCCCCCCCGGTATGGAATATCCACAATCTTCCCCCCCCCCCCGGTATGGAATATCCACAATCTTCCCCCCCCCCCCGGTATGGAATATCCACAATCTTCCCCCCCCCCCCCCGGTATGGAATATCCACAATCTTCCCCCCCCCCCGGTATGGAATATCCACAATCTTCCCCCCCCCCCAGTATGGAATATCCACAATCTTCCCCCCCCCCCCAGTATGGAATATCCACAATCTTCCCCCCCCCCCCAGTATGGAATATCCACAATCTTCCCCCCCCCCCCCCCAGTATGTAATATCCACAATCTCCCCCCCCCCCCCAGTATGTAATATCCACAATCTCCCCCGCTGGCCAGTTTAAATCCACGAGCAGCGAGGGGTGATGACGTCACAAGGCGGCCGCCGCCCCCGGGTGTACCAAGATGGCCGCGGCTCCGGAGCCAGGCCGAAGCCGCGGCCTTTCCTAAGGCCGCGGATCGCGGTGTGTGCCGATCCGAACGGGGTGACCCGTTCGGATCACGGATCGTCACCGATCCGTTGCACCACTATTGAGCACTGCAAGGTACTTGTCACCGAGATCTCACCAGTAGAGTTCCCGAGAAGTAGACTGTCATGGGGTTTAACTCTTCAGCATATCAGTTTTGCGTGGACTGGCCCTTTAATGCAAAAAAATGATGGGAGTGTGTTTTTAGGAGTTTTTCCTGTGCCTCACAAGAAGGTTTTCTCAGATCACCAGATTACTGACAAATGACAGGAGCGTGGTCTGGTTGGTGCCAATGCCTGGCTGAAGAATTGAAGCTGAAGTCTGTTCTTTGTATAGTCAAGGTTTAAAGGACTACTTCACCTTTTGATGAAGTTTTCCTTTAGTTCCCCCACCCCCCCTAATGCAGCCTACCCGTTATATTCCTGCCTTTCACCAGATCCAGCGATGTTGCCCTTGCCCGGCGACACACTCTTTGCAAAAAGAAAACGCAAAAAGAATTGCCAGACCAAAAGACATATGAAGCAGCCGAAAGTAATTCTAATTGGTAAAGAAGTCATCTAAAACGAACCAACACGTTTCGAAGGACAAACTATTACCCTTCATCAGAGCTCAACAAAGGCTAAAATGTGAACGTGTGACCACACAGATCAATATTAGGACTGCAGTTCACATCTCCTTGGCATGTAATAGTTGCTGGGTGGCAGCTATTACCATTCAACAACTAATATTTTGTTAATCTGCAAGGAGATTGTAATTCTAGTCTTAAAATAAATCTGTGGTCACCATTTAATTTTCCTTTCCATTCAAGTTTTTTTATCCTGTGTTTAGCCCTGTGAAAGTGATCCTGTTTCCAGAAACGCGTTGGTTTTCAGATAACCTATTTACTAACAATTTAGCGTTAAGCTGGTCATAGATGGGTTTTGTGTTGGTGTTTTTATTTTATTTAATTTTTTTAAATTGGGGGGGGGGAGACAGATGCCTCTATCCACACAAACGAGATGGATGGAGGAATTTCCCACCCGTTGTAGTCTGACAACAACACCCACCACTGTCAGAATACGCTCATCAGTAGCTAAAGCCGCTGATTGCCAACATTTTCCATCATATCCAGCAGATACCCACTTTTTAGAGGCACCCAGCTACCACTTTCTTCCGGGGCTCCGCAGTACCGGAAGGAAGTTCACCTATCCTTCCTCCCTGCAATTTTCTGGGACACGTCACAGGTCCCAGATGATTGTCTGGCCAATCGCAGCACGAGCCTGCGCCACAGAGGGGGAGAGGAGCGAGGCATCCTGCACCTGCATCGCTGGACCATGGGACAGAGTAGTGTCTGATTATTGAAAGTCAGCAGCTACACGTTTTGTAGCTGCTGACTTTTAAATAGGTGGAACTCTGCTTTAAGGGCATAGTTCACCTTTACCAAAAAACTGCCTATGCAAATGAGGGGTTTCTGCAGATGAAAAAAACTGTACGGCTTGGACAAAAATGAATAATGACATTGCTGTGGGTGTAGGCCATTTACGTGCCCCATGAAGCCTGCCTGGAAAACTCTCAGGACATTTCTAAGAGGCCCAGCTGTTACTGTTCTCCATCACAGAAGATGGCTTTCTCTGATTTCAAACCCCTTACATGCACTTTTCTCTCCCCCGATGCAGTAGCTTTGAGACCACTCCTGGGTTGGAGGAGGTGATAAGCAATGGGCCCTGCTTACCAACATCTTAGCAGTGTCCTAAGAGTTTTCCAGTCAGGCTTCATGCGGTATGTAAGTGGTTTACACTTGTAGCAAGAGCATTATTTAACTTTAGTCAAAGCTGCACAGCTTGTTTTTATCTACAGATGCCCTTTATCTGCATAGGCAGTTTGGTAAAAGTGAACTTACTCTTTTTTTTTAATGTGTTTTATTTGGTAAGATTTAGAAGAAATGGTGATCCTAAAGTATTACTATTGGATGGCTGTATACTTGAGACTGAGACTCCTTAGAATTTGGAGAGACCATTTTAAATTCTGTATGAGGTTATTTTTTATAGAAATTGGTATGCTCTTCGGTTTCTTTTGATTACAAGTGTTTTCAGCAACTCTATACTGTACTTTGTTGCTTTTTTGGCTTAGTTTATAACATCCTTAAAAATATGGCAACAATATATTTGTGTTTTTTAACCACTTCCCACCCGGGCAATAACAGATTGACATCCGGGAAGTGGTTCTGTTATCCTGACTGGACGTCATATGACGTCCAGCAGGATAACATGCCGGCGCGCGCCCGTGTCAGTCTGACACGCCACATCTCCGATCGGGATAAGAAGCCTCTGTCAGAGGCTTCCTAAGTGATCAGCTGTGACCAATCACAGCTGATCATCGCGTTAACCAGGAAGTAGCGGTAAACGGCATTTCTCGGTTCACGCTGACAGGGAGAGCTGATCGGAGTCGATCGGCGGCTCTCCCTGTCAGAAGGGGGGTCTGTGCTGATAATCATCACATTGATTAGCAGCACAGCCCTATTAGATGTGCCAAAAAGGTACCCAGACAGTGCCCCCTGAGGATCGCCCATCAGTGCCCAATAAAGTGCCAATTGGTGCCAGTCAGTGCCCTACAGTAACACCTGTCAAAAACTCATCAGTGCCAACTCATCGGTGCCCGTCCGTGAAGGAGAAAACAAAATTTTATAACCGAAACAAAGAAAAAAATTGTTTTTTTCCCCTCAAATTTCTGTATTTTTTAGTTTAGCAAAAAATAAAAACACCAGAGGTGATCAAATACTACCAAAAGAAAGCTTTATTTGTGGGAAAAAAATATAAAAATTTAGTTTCGGTACAGTGTGGCATGACCGCACAATTGTCATTCAAAGTGCGACGGCGCTTAAAGCAGAAAATTGTCCTGGGCAGTAAGGGGTGAAAGTGCATGGTATTGAAGTGGTTAATCTGAAGGGCGAGCCTGTATTTAACCAATTGGTGAAATGCTTGGGTTAGTTGGCCATCCGCCCACCCAGCAAGTTTGTTTGTTTTTATTGTTCTCGGGTGTTTTGTGGTAGTTTGGATATAAGACCGTCTTGTCCTAATGACTCCTACCCTACAAGTATGCTCTGTTTTGAGTGAAACGTGTAAAGCCTCGTACACATGGTCGGACTTCAAACAAACTTTTCTGTGGATTTTTGTCTGAAGGGAGTTGGCCGGGCACACCCATAGCATACACACGGCAGGACTTTTTGCCAAACTTTCCCCAAACTTTTCCAACATCACGTGGTTTTTCTGCTCTTTTCTCTTTACCGCCACCCTTTGGTCAACTTTTGCTATTATTTGATGATTTTAACATTGGTTCTGGGCATGCTTATTTGTCCTTTTTGGACAAAAGTCAGATGGACACACGGTCGGACTTTGCTCCATCGGACTTTTGTTGCCGAAAAGTGTCTGTTTGCAGACCGAACATTTGTCCGATGAAAACCAAAAAAGTTTGTCCGATGGAGCGTACACTCGGTCGGATTTTTTTGTCAAACTTGCTCATTTTGAAGTTTGTTGGCAAAAAGTCCGACCGTGTGTGCGAGGCTTTAGGGCTTGCACTTACCTGACGTAATTGTCAGTATCATGGAGAACTTGAATAAGTTAGGCTGACGGCTTTTACATGGTGAACCGCTTGCTTGTCTTGTTGGGCGTTTAAAGTGGTTGTAAACGATCACCTTGTAAAACAACCCATTCAGTTTGAAAAAGAAAACATATAAAAATACAGTGGGTACGGAAAGTATTCAGACCCCCTTGAATTTTTCACTCTTTGTTATATTGCAGCCATTTGCTAAAATCATTTAAGTTCATTTTTTTCCCTCAGTAATGTACACACAAAACCCCATATTGACAGAAAAACACAATTGTTGACATTTTTGCAGATTTATTAAAAAAGAAAAACTGAAATATCACATCCTAAGTATTCAGACCCTTTGATGTGACACTCATATATTTAACTCAAGTGATGTCCATTTCTTCTGATCAACCTTGAGATGGTTCTACACCTTCATTTGAGTCCAGCTATGTTTGATTATACTGATTGGACTTGATTAGGAAAGCCACACACCTGTCTATATAAGACCTTACAGCTCACATTGCATGTCATAGCAAATGAGAATCATGAGGTCAAAGGAACTGCCTGAAGAGCTCAGACAGAATTGTGGCAAGGCACAGATCTGGCCAGGGTTACAAAAATATTTCTGCTGCGCTTAAGGTTCCTAAGAGCACAGTGGCCTCCATAATCCTTAAATGGAAGATGTTTGGGATGACCAGAACCCTTCCTAGAGCTGACCGTCTGCCAAAACTGAGCTATCGGGGGAGAAGAGCCTTGGTGAGAGAGGTAAAGAAGAACCCAAAGATCAATGTGGCTGAGCTCCTGATATTCAGTCGGGAGATGGGAGAAAGTTTTAGAAAGTCAACCGTTCACTGCAGCCCTCCACCAGTCGAGGCTTTATGGCAGATTGGCCCGATGGAAGCCTCTCCTCAGTGTAAGACCCATGAAAGCCTGCATGGAGTTTGCTAAAAAAAACACCTGAAGGACTCCAAGATGGTGAGAAATAAGATTCTCTGGTCTGATGAGACCAAGATAGAACTTTTTGGCCCTATTTCTAAGCGGTATGTGTGGAGAAAACCAGGCACTGCTCATCACCTGTCCTATACAGGCCCAACAGTGAAGCTTGGTGGTGGCAGCATCATGCTGTGGGGGTGTTTTTCAGCTGCAGGGACAGGATGACTGGTTGTAATCGAGGGAAAGATGAATGCGGCCAAGTACAGGGATATCCTGGATGGAAACCTTCTCCAGAGTGCTCAGGACCTCAGACTGGGCCGAAGGTTTACCTTCCAACAAGACAATGACCCTAAGCACACAGCTAAAATAACAAAAGGAGTGGCTTCACAACAACTCCGTGACTGTTCTTGAATGGCCCAGCCAGAGCCCTGACTTAAACCCAATTGAGCATCTCTGGAGAGTCCTAAAAATGGCTGTCCCACCAACGTTTACCATCCAACCTGACAGAACTGGAGAGGATCTGCAAGGAGGAATGGCAGAGGATCCCCAAATCCAGGTGTGAAAAACTTGTTGCATCTTTCCCAAAGACTCATGGCTGTATTAGATCAAAAGGGTGCAAATGCTAAATACTGAGCAAAGGGTCTGAATACTTAGGACCATGTGATATTTCAGTTTTTATTTTTTAATCTGCAAAAATGTCAACAATTCTGTGTTTTTCTGTCAATATGGGGTGCTGTGTGTACATTACTGAGGGAAAAAAATGAACTTAAATGATTTTAGCAAATGGCTGCAATATAACAGAGTGAAAAATTTAAGGGGGTCTGAATACTTTCCGTACCCACTGTACATTATAATTACACTTTTTTTTTTTTTCCCCCTCTTTTCTCAGCTGTTGAATAGCTGGAGGGAAGAGAAGCAGCAGAACACTGGGTTTCCCAGTGAATGGCTGTGCAGTGTGGTTGTCAGGACAAGTCTGATCATTAGAGGAGAGCAGGCTGAGTTCCCAGCATAGCTAGAGAACTGACCACGGTGTGTTCTCATGCTTGGTGTGGTCAGTTTTTAATAGTAAGGCAGAGGGACTGGCAGGAAAACCAGGGATTTCACATAAAGGAAGTAATCCAAAGAAAACAGGATACTGTCTCATACAGGTACATGGTACAGCAGGCACATATCAGTAATATGAAAGGAAGTAGCAAACACTTTAATATCGGCGGGTTCAACAGCAATCGGCCAACATTCGGCCGGTGTGAACAGTAGACTGTCCAACAGAAGCCGGTTTAATGACTGGATTCTATCAAACAGGCAGTCCAGTCCCCCTCACAGAAAACAAAAAAGAGGGGGCTGTGCATGCGCACAGGTGGGACTTTGAATGAGGCACATAACTATGTGCCTCCATCCCTGGTACACAATGTGAAAAGGAGGGAGTTTGGGACTTTGAATGAAGTTCAAGACATGGTAGGGGTATGTTAAAGGAAACGCATGTTTTCATAGCTGCCACAACCCATGGAGGTCAGCTATCAGGTGGGCGGTGTGTACCGCCCGGCCAGAGCCCCTCCTCTCATGTGATAAGCCGGCGTGACGTTGGTGGGAGCCAACGTGCAGCGGCGTGCGTAGGGGGTATATTATGCTGCCTGCACACAGTGTTCACTGTGCTAACGTGGAGCATGCCATACTGCACATGGATCTTCTATCTGTTGTATAAACTTCCAGGTAAATTTTCCATTATTCGATCATGCCACTAGACTGGTGTTACCTGTATACCATATACTCATCCTATCTATGCAATACAGATCCTATGGCGTAATCCTCACTCCACCATCATTATGGCGCAGTACCAAGATTGGTCATCTTCTCCCTTGGGAAACCATATGCTCACGTCCCAGCCGCACCTGGTTCCTTTGCCTCAGCTTCCGGGATGGACACCCTTCTTTGGCCCTGGTCCAACACTTCATACATCCCCCATCATTCACTCCAGGCATGTACGTTTTCAGGACTGGCATACGTCCCTTCCTGTTATGTCTAGTGTCATTTTAGACTAAATATTTTTAATCATCTCCTGTTTGGGAGCATTAGCCCCTGGTGAGTGTATCAACATGAAACGCGTCGGGCAATATAGGATGCTACTACACTCCCATATCAGCAACTGATTGATTTATTGTCTTACCAGCATCATGTTTACAACTTTTTACATCATGCCATTTCATTGCACTGTGCCGCCCAAAGGATTCATGTATATGTATGTGTTATTCATGGGAGCTGCCCATCCATTTTCCACACTGTCGTGTAATTTCAGTTGATATTATTTTGTATCCTTGATGTCCATGTTTTATATGTATTGCCATATTGTCATGGAGTTTCCAAGTTGATAAGAACCTGTGTCCTCAGTGTCCCCGACAGGTGTGTATTTTTGTGTGCAACTCCCACTATCCAGATACTGTACCATTTCCAATTACATGTCAATAAAACATGTTTCCTTTAACATACCCCTACCATGTCTTGAACTTCATTCAAAGTCCCAAACTCCCTCCTTTTCACCCTCACAGAAAACAAGCGCCGCAGGGAGATTAACTCACTAATGTCAGGCAATTTTTCTTTTTTCTTTCAGCCCGCTGGGTTGAACGGATAAAAAAATAAAATATTCGTGTGAACCCAACAGGCTCCCTTCACACCACACGTGAGATTGAGCGTTTGTAGCAGCCTGTTCATTTCAGTAGGTGGCCTTCATATGTGCTAGAAATGCCTAAAATGCTAAATTTTACTGTACAAGACCACATGAAATTAATGAAAACCAAGAAAATGTGCGTTTTTTTTTTTTTAAATTTTTTTTTTTAGCTTTTTACAATGTTCCAATACAGTCCAGGAAAAATGCAGCATGTTGTACTTTTATTTATTTTTTTCCTGGAACTGCAAGCACTGGTGGGAACTATGGCATTTAAAACCAAATGACCTACTTTCCATGCGTTTTTGATGTAGAAAAAGCCAAATTAGACTTCATGTGGTGTGAACAGCCCCTAAATATGTTTCTACAAAAGCAAACGTTGGCAAATTCATTGCTATTGATTGTGACTGGATGTAGATTCCATTACCATTTGTGCCCATTTATACAAATCAGCCTACTCCGGTTAGGAGCGGAGCGTTTTTGTCTATGTTGGGGGTCTTTACAGCTTAAACAGCGAGGGGATTTGGAGGGGAGTTTGGAAGCTGGTGGGTGCAGAAAACCTGGCAGTAAGCGATTACAGGCTTATATGGCAGCGGAGATAGCACAGCTGTGAGTGACCTTTCTCGCCAGCGCAAATGCTATATCGCAGCCAGCATGTGCGGATTGGCCCAGGGAAGAGCCTGCTGGATTTGTCTGTAGCGTAAACACATCAACTGTCAGCAATGCTGATAATGAGCTTCACATCTCCTTGTGTTTCTGATGTGTATGTGGATGCAACCTTACCTACCAAAGAAGAAAACGCTATGAATGCAGGTATGTGTATACCGTATTTATCGGCGTATAACACGCACTTTTTTCCCCTTAAAATCAGGGGAAAATCGTGGGTGCGTGTTATACGCCGATACCCACATATCCCGGGCGGTCTCCGCTGACTGTGAGCGGAGCCGAGATACACATAGCCGAGTGTACTCGGCTATACTCGGCTATACTCTGCTCTGCTCACAGTCACGCCCAGTCCCGCCATTGGACCTGTGTTATGTCCATCATAGGGCGGGACTCGGCGTGACTCGGCGTGACTGAGTGGAGCCGAGAAAAGCCGAGTACACACGGCTATGTGTATCTCGGCTCCGCCCAGTCCCAGTCCCAGGCTGCAATGGACTCTGTGGCAAGGCTGCAATGGACTCTGTGGCAAGGCTGCAATGGACTCTGTGGCAAGGCTGCAATGGACTCTGTGGCAAGGCTGCAATGGACTCTGTGGCAAGGCTGCAATGGACTCTGTGGCAAGGCTGCAATGGACTCTGTGGCAAGGCTGCAATGGACTCTGTGGCAAGGCTGCAATGGACTCTGTGGGGGTTGTCCCGATACCACTTTTTTAAGACCGAGTACAAGTACCGATACTTTTTTTCAAGTACTCGCCGATACCGAATACCGATACTTTTTTTAATCTCATGTGTCAGTTTTTTTTTTTTTTTTTTTTTTTACAATTTTATTTTATTTATTTATTTTTTACAATGCTTTGTTTTTTTAAGGGGGGGGGGGGTCAGTGTCAGTGTGTTTTTTTTATTTTTTACAATAAATTTTTATTTTATTAATTTTTTTTTATCAGCCTTGTTGTGGGGGGCTTTGGTGAGATATCAGGGGTCTTAACAGACCTCTGACATCTCCCCTTTGAGACAGGGAAAGGGTCTAGGGACACAGATTCCCCAGTCCCTCTCTCAGCAGCCTCAGCTGCGCTGAAAATGAATGGAGAGAAGACAGCGGCTCCTCTCCATTCATAAACTGAAACATTGTAAACACAGTTTACGATGTTTCAGTTCTGTGAATGGACAGTCAGTGATGACTCTGTACATTCCGACAAGTAAGGAGCCGGATTTACCGGCTCCTACCTCCGCTCTCCATCCTGAGATACCGAGGGGGCGCGGCGGCGAAGGCGGCGCGGAGGTGAAGGGGGCACAGCTCCGGGAGCATTTGAGCAGCAGACAGGCAATTGGATCAGATTCAGTTTACTTACCTGCCTGAAGACTCGCTCTTGTCTCTGCCACGCTCTCCGCCTTGGTCTCCGCCCCCCGCCGCACACTTTCCGTCCTGCTCTCGGCCCTGGTCTCCGCCCCGCCACGCTCTCCGCCCTGGTATCCGCCCCCCGCCGCACACTCTCCATCCCACTCTCCGCCCCCCGCTCTGAGAAAAAAAAAAGTATCGGACTGGGCATCGGGAGCATTTGCGCGAGTACAAATACTCGCGCAAATGCTTTGTATCGGTACCGATACTAGTATCGGTATCGGGACAACCCTAGACTCTCTGGCAAGGCTGCAATGGACTCTCTGGCAAGGCTGCAATGGACTCTCTGGCAAGGCTGCAATGGACTCTCTGGCAAGGCTGCAATGGACTCTCTGGCAAGGCTGCAATGGACTCTGTGGCAAGGCTGCACTGTGGCAAGGCTGCAATGGACTCTGTGGCAAGGCTGCACTGTGACAAGGCTGCAATGGACATTGGGGCAAGGCTGCATTTAAATGCAAGTTATTTTTCCCTAAAATTCCCTCCTAAACTTGGGGTGCGTGTTATACGCCGATAAATACGGTATTCAAAAATGATTAAGGCTACTTTCACACTGAGGTGGTGGGGGCGTTGGCGGTAATGCGCTGCTATTTTTAGTCCTAGATCAAGGCTTACCTGTAGGTGCTCGAAATATCTCCTAAACGTCCACGGTTTAGGAGATATTTACAAAAGACGGGCGCCGACATCTGTGGCGCATGCGCCGTAGACAACTGCGCAGGCACACTTTAGAAGCGGCAATCGTGCCATTTCTAAAGGAGTGTGCGCCGTGGCTGGCGGCTCCTGCGTGCATCACAGCGCCATAGCCGCGATACCCGGAAGGAAGATGGACGCTTTGTTGAACAGGGGACAGCGGTGACATTCGCAGGCTTCGGTTTCAGGTAAGTTACACATAATGGGCTACTATGCGATGCATAGTAGCCCATTATGCATTACCTTTGCAGGGAAACAAAGAGGAAGTAAAACCCATCAGGGTTTACTTCCTCTTTAACTTTTTACATAAAAAAATATCGTGCAAAAGTTTGTTTATTTCACTAATGCAACTTTAAAGGTGAAACTAATATACGAGATAGACTCATTACATGCAAAGCAAGATAGTTCAAGCCGTGATTTGTCATTGTGATGATTATGGCTTACCGCTCATGAAAACCCCAAATCCACAATCTCAGAAAATTAGAATATTGCATGCAATCAATAAAACAAGGATTGTACATAGAACAATATCGGACCTCTGAAAAGTATAAGCATGCATATGTACTCAGTACTTGGTTTGGGCCCCTTTTGCAGCAATTACTGTCTCAATGTGGTGTGACATGGAAGCCATCAGCCTGTGGCACTGCTGAGGTGTTATGGAAGACCGGGTTGCTTCAATAGCGGCCTTCAGCTCTTCTGCATTGTTCGGTCTCATGTCTCTCATCTTTCTCCTGGCAATGCCCCATAGATTCTCTATGGGGTTCAGGTCAGGCGAGTTGGCTGGCCAATCAAGCACAGTAATAACACGGTCATTGAACCAGGTTTTGGTGCTTTTGGCAGTGTGGGCAGGTGCCAAGTCCTGCTGGAAAATGAAGTCGCATCCCCATAGAGCTCGTGTGCCGAAAGAAGCATGAAGTGCTCCAAAATCTCCTGGTAGACGGCTGTGTTGACCCTGGACAGATGAAGCACAGTGGACCAGCAGATGACATGGCTCCCCAAATCCATACAGACTGTGGAAACTTCACATTGGACTTCAAGCATCTTGCAGTGTGTGCCTCTCCATTCTTCCTCCATACTCTGGCTCTTTGGTTTCCAAATGAGATTCAAAATTTGCTCATCAGAAAAGAGGACTTCGGACCACTGAGCAGCAGACCAGGTCTGTTTTTCTTTAGCCCAGGTAAGACTCTTCTGATTGTTGTTCAGGAGTGGCTTGACAAGAGGAATACGACATTTGAAGCCCATGTTCAGGATCTGTCTGTGTGGTGGCTCTTGATGCCCTGACTCCAGCCTCAGTCCACTCCTTGTGAAAGTCCCCAACACTTTTGAATGGCCTTTTCCTGACAATCCTCTCCAGGCTGCGGTCATCCCTGCTGCTTGTGCACCTTTTTCTTCCACACTTTTCCCTTCCACATAACTTTCTATTAATGTGCTTTGATACAGCTCTTTGGGAACATCCAACTTCTTTTGCAATTACCTTTTTTTTGAGGCTTTCCCTCCTTATAGAGGGTGTCAATGGTTTTCTGCACAACTGTCAGGACAGCAGTCTTTCCCATGAGTCTCAGGAACCCTTTGCAGGTGTTATGGCTTGATTAGCTGATTATTCTAATTTTCTGAGATTGTGTATTTGTGGTTTTTATGAGCTGTAAGCCATAATCATCACAATTATGACAAATCACGGCTTGAATCATCTTGCTTTGCATGTAATGAGTATCTCATATATTAGTTTCACCTTTAGGCCTCATGCCCACTGGCGTTTTTACAGCTGCGTTTTTGAGCGTTTTTTACAGCTTAAAAACGCCTGTCCATGTTATTGTAAATATTTTTTTTTTTTTTTTGAAAAAAAAAAAAAAAAAAAAAAAAAAAACGTCGGAGCTAAAAACGCGACCGCGCGTTAGTGCGCGTTTTTGCGCGTTTTTTGACGCTCGCGTTTTTTCCTGCCTAGTTCTGACGCTGAGGAACGCACTGGCCCTGGGTTTTTTTTACAGCTTACAAACGCCTATGCTCTTTACAGCTCAAAAACGCCTAGGTGGGCATGAAGCTATAGACTAACATGGACAGGCGTTTTTAAGCTGTAAAAAACGCTCAAACGCGGCTGAAAAAACGCCCGTGGGCATGAGGCCTTAAAGTTGCATTAGTGAAATGAACTTTTGCACGATATTCTAATATTTTGAGTATCACCTAGATCAGTGGTTCTCAACTCCAGTCCTCAGGACCCACTAACAGGCCAGGTTTGCAAGATAACTGAAATGCATCACAGGTGATATAATTTGCTGCTCAGTGATTGCAGGATTTTAGTCTGCATCTCCCCAAGGTAATACTTAAAATCTGGCCTGTTAGTGGGTCCTGAGGACAGGAGTTGAGAACCACTGACCTAGATAGAGAATATGTATCATTTATACATGCATCTATCTCGCCTTTTTTTTCTACTTTTTTTTTTTCTTGTGGCGAGTATGAGCTGTTGGGGAGCCTATTTGACCTGCGTATACTTTTGGGGGTCACAACGGTCAGTGAGGACAGTTTGGATTGGCGATGGATCATGTGTTGACCAACCTGGCTTATATTAATGAAAATGTGCACTTGGGATCATTTATCCTATAATATAATTGATCTTTGTTGCTTATTTTTTTTCACATATATGGACTTGGGATAATTATCTCTATATAATTAACACTGTTGTGTTATAGTATATGTTGCGTGTGACCACTCATCATACCACTATTATGGTGGTAATTTGAGCCATGTTCTTTTTGGTGAATTAATATTACACATTACCTGTTTTCAGTGATTCACCAAACCCCAATGACATCCGCTACTTTTAAGCAAAAATGTCGGCATCTCTCATTTTGTACTTTAGTGAATGATGGTAGATTTCACAATGATCCATTCACGCCGTACTTCATTCCTGGTGAACGCAGAGCATCATGGTAGTGCACACATGTGTAACAAACGCTTAACATTTGATGGAAACCTATTTTCTCTTTCGTCCATGGACGGTACAGCTCCTTATAATTCTTGACTTGTGGGTTCCGTCTATTAGGAGAGGACTAGGCAGACATGTTAGACATTTAAAACCTGTAACTTTAGCAAAGCTAAACAGCCCGGCCCAGGGGGCGGTCCCTCTGGTCATAACCCCTCACACTGCACTGAGCAGCTCAGTTTTTTTCTGCCTAGTAGAGGAGTAGGACCTGGCTCCCTTTTGGGCCCAGGGTCCTGAGGATTTTTTTTTACTTTTTATTTATTTTTTTGCAAATCTACTATCAACTGCCGACTGGCTGGATAATATAGATCCTTGTAGCACCCCCAGTCCGGCCATCGAGCGTGAGCAGACCTTAGCCATGTGCGGGGTCGGCCACGACATTCCTCATGGCTCCAGGGGTGGCCAGTGTGCTATATGCTCCGGGGTACACATATGACTGGGCTGCTTGCTGTCTCAGTCACAGTGAACCGAGCCGACAGCTACTCCGTACTGCTCGGAAGTCTGTCAGGAACGCACCAGCAAGTCCTTGCATGGACGGGTAAGTAAGGTTCCCCCTGTTTTGGCAGGATGGAACATTTGGGCTTTCCTGGGGAGGTCGACTAGGGTCTCTCTCACCCTTCCTTTCTTCTCTTCCTGTCTTTTCCCTCCTCCCCATGTGCTGTGGTGCCTGGGCCTTGCTGTGGACTGGCCGGGGGGTCCGCCGGGTGAGTCGTTCCGCGTTCTGACTGAGGGCTGCATGGTGAGGGTCCGCTCTGTGTGGGGTGTGCTGCCATGTGTGGGGGGCCTCTGTTGGGAGCCCTGTGTGTTCGCTGCCATTTCTGTGTATTTTTTACCTCAGACTTCGCCCTTCGCCCGGCGCCCATTTTGGCGGTGACTAGAGCCATTTCTCTGGGTATACAGCAGCGGCCATTTTCTTGTAGTCCGCATTTTTCTTTAGACACGTATGGTGGCCATTTTCTTGTAGCCTGCGCGTACAGCGCCGGCTGGCGGCCATTTTCTCGTGGTTTTCAACTAGGTTTTTGCCCCTAGCTGTGAAAACAGCTCTCGGAACGGCGCGAACTGCAAAAAATCACCTCGGAGTGACACAGGCGGCAATATAGGAACACCTCAGTCATGGAGCTGTGCAGTGCCTGGGTCGGGATGGTGAGTCCTCTGGGGGGGCCCCTCGGTTTTCTGTGGCAGCTAGGACGGTGGACTTGTGTACCTTGCCTTAGACCCTAGGGTGTCATAAGCTGCCGTTATTTTCCCCAGACATACCTGTATTGACAACCGGTGCCCTGCACCTGCTATGCCTATGGACGCTTGGTTGGTGGTCCTGGCATCTTTTTGTTGCCCGGGTGGGAGCGGTGTGTGGGCGCAAGGGGGTAAAGACGCCCCCTCATCTTCTTGGGAAGGCTCTGATCCAGACTCGGACCTGGTTGCGACTCACGGCCCCTGTTCTGACACGTCAGGATGCGGACCAGGACCTTTCGGACAGAAGGATGATTCCATGTTTGGGTCAGCGCAGGATAGGCGATTGTTGGAGCACTTATCACAGTGTACGGGATCCCCAATAATATGGAGGTTACGGCGAGGGCATCTAGTAAGGTGTCGGTCCCACAAGCCGGCCCGCACCTCTAGGATGTTTGCCTACCTAGCTTATTTGATAAGTTTACATACTAAGAATGGGAACGGCCGCAGCGTTCTAAAAAATTGCACGGCTGTCCGTTATCCCTTTTTTTTTTTTTTTTGAAGAGTGTTTTCTGAAAAAGGGACATTTCCCTTGATGGGGGCCCGTCGGTATCCTGGGAATTACCACGATCCAGGGGAAGGGACCCCTGTTTTTAAGGATCCTGCAGACAGGAGGACCGAGGCAGTGGCCTGATCCTTGTTCATGGTATTGGGGTCAGCATTGCGGCCACGACCCTGGTGTCACTGACCGCAGGTGGTCGTCACTGCGCTAATGTATTCGAGTCCTGAGTCTCATGGTAGCCTCCTTCGAGGCGGTACCGTATGTTCAATTCCACGCTCGAGTCTTGCAGAAGGAGATCCTGTCCAAATGGGACAAGTCTCCGTTGTCCCTGGATTGTCAGATCCAGGTGAGCCAACTGGTCAGGTGGCTGAAATCTCCGTCCCTTCAGTCCGGAAAGTAGTTCCTTCCCTTTCACTAGACGTTGTTCAGTCGACACAAGGTCGCTGGCCACAGGAAGAATCCCGCCTGCCGATCAATGTCCTTGAACTTCACATGGTCACAGAGGCTACGGGGGCGTTCAGTCTGAATCCAGTCGGACAACGCCAAGGCGGTGGCATATGTCAACCATCAGGGGGGAACAAGAATCTCTGCTGCAGCATCGGAGGTCACTCGCATCCTGCGGTGGGCAGAAAGGAGCGTGCCGTCTCTATTGGCCGTATACACTCCAGGCGTAGAAAACTGGCAAGCGGACTACCTAAGTCGCCAGATGCCCGGACCAAGGAAAATGGTCGCTATACCCGGATGTGTTTCAACTCCTTGCCTGAGTTGGGGCACGCTAGCCATGGATTTCCTGGTTTATCGACTCAATTGCAGGTATTGAAGTTTGTGGCCAGGTCCAGAGATCCCTGGGCAGACGCGACAGACGCGTTAGTGGCTCCGTGAGGTCGGTATGGGCTAACTTTACGCTTTTTCCCCCAATAAAACTTCTTCCTCTGCAAAGTAGAGGCCGAGGGGATTCCGGTGATTCTGTTTGCCCCAGATTGGCCTTGGCGTCTCTGGTACGCCGACCTAGTGCGCCTGGTGGCGGATGACCCTTGGCGACTGCTGATGCGGGAGGACCTTCTGTCTGCAAGGTCCCATACTTCATCCTGCTTTACAGTTGCTGGCTTTAACGACATGGCTATTGAAAGCCAGGTACTAAGGGACGAGGCCTGTCGTTTTTGGTAATTTCTACCATGCTAAGAGAACGGATGTCATCTTCTTGGAGGGTTTGCCATCGCGTGTGGAAGGCCTGCATCTCTATGTGAGGAGATGGAGTGGTGTCCACGGGCATATTCAGTTTCCAGGACCCTGCTGTTTTTTACAGCATGAAATGGATAAAGAACTTGCCTTAAGTAACATTAAGGGGCAGATTTCAGCCTTGGCTGTTTTCTTTGTGTGTCTGTCTGTCTGTCTGTCTGTCTGTCTGTCTGTCTGTGTGTTCCCCCCGGTTCAACCACTACTTCCATGGGATTAGAACCTGGTGCTTCAGACACCTCCCTTTGGGAACATCAGAGATTCTTCTTTTGACATTCTCTCAAGTTGCCTTCTGGTGGCCACTACATATGTCAGAAGGGTTTCTAAGTGGCGACCTTGTCTTGTAAGTCCCCATGCTTGATCCTACGTAAGGATACTGCGGTGCTACAACCACAACCTTCGTTTCTTCTGAAGGTGGTTTCGGCCTTTCATCTGAATGAGGACATTGTGCTTCCATCCTTGTGTCCTCAGCCATCGCATCTCTGAGGTTGCGTTACATTCCCTTAGACGTGGTCCGTGCTCTGCGGGTGTATCTGTCTAATACGGCTCAGTTTTGGAGGTCAGACTCACTGTTTCTGCCGATGACTGACTGCACCTAAGAAGGGCCTGGCAGTCTCTTTAGCCACTATTTCTCGGTGGACCTGCCAGACGATAATTTAGGCCTATGCCCTTTCCTGTTTCGGCACATTCGACCAGGGCAATTGGTGTCTCCTGGGCTTTCCGACTTCAAGCGTATGTTTCAGACGTGTAAGACTTGGTCGCCCGTTCATCCCTGCACTAAGTTTTACAGGGTTGATGTGTATGCATCTTCGGATGCTTGCTTCGCCCGCTAGGTTTTGCAAGCTACATCTCCTCTGAGCTCTGTTTTTTTTTTTTTTTTGGGGTGAAGTTGTTTAATTGCTGTTCCCACCCCTCGTTTTTTTTGACACTGCTTGGGGATGTCCCACAAGTCAAGAATTATAAGGAAGCTGTGTTCGTCCATGGACAAAAGAGAAAATCGGATTTTTGTACTCACCGTAAAATCCTTTTCTCTGAAGTCCATGGACGGACACAGCACCCACCCCTCCTTTAAGTTTGTACTGCTTTTTTGACTAACTGAGCTGCTGAGTGCAGGGTGAGGGGTTATGACCAGAGGGACGGCCCCCTGGGGGGGCTGTTCAGCTTTGCTAAAGTTACATGTTTTAAATGTCGAACATGTCTGCCTAGTCCTCCTAATAGATGGAACATAACCCACAAGTCAAGAATTATAAGGAGCTGTGCCCGTCCATGGACTTCAGAGAAAAGGATTTTACAGTGAGTACACAAATCCTATTTTCCTTTCTCACTTTGTGGAGTAAAACGTAACCTGTCTCGCGACCCCAACATCTTCTGTTTCCATGGCGACAGCTGTTTACCTGTTACCTTGGTGGTGACTGATATAGAGATGGAATTACAGATCTTTGTTCAATATTCCTTTTTTATTTCCTTATGAAAAGGACTTAAAAGGTGTGTGTGTGTGTGTGTGTGTGTGTGTGTGTGTGTGTTACAAAAATCCAGCTGATTGCATATATAATAGAATAAACTTTATATCAGACTTAAAACCTTATAGTAGTAAAATCAAATATACGTTACATAACATACATTAAATTTGTGTTTTTATTTTTTTTGCCACTGCAGGGGAAAGTACCCCGTTCACTTAGGCCTCATGCCCACGGACGTTTTTTACAGCTTAAAAACGCCTGTCCATGTTAGTCTATAGCTTCATGCCCACCTAGACGTTTTTAAGCTGTAAAAAAAACCCAGGACCAGTGCGTTCCTCAGCGTCGGAGTTAGGCAGAAAAAACCGCGAGCGTAAAACGCGCGGTCGTTTTTTTTTTTTTTTCAAAAAAAATTAAAAATTTACAATAACATAAACAGGCGTTTTTAAGCTGTAAAAAACACAGCTGTAAAAACGTCCGAGGGCATGAAGCCTAACATGCAAGATACCTTATTTGCTTTCTTTTGGGCTGTTCAATATACATTATTGTGTATTTCAATTATTGCCCAAAAATAAATAAATAAAAAAACCTTTCAGAAATGATCATGTCAGATATTCAGAGCTGTCTATTGCCCTGTGTGCACTTTTTTTCCAGAAGCAAAAAAAAAAAAAAAGAGGTTAAACGCAACTGCCTAAAAACGGCAATAAACTAGACTCTGTGCATGGACATAGTATAACATTGAATGTGTTCAAGGGCAGTTGAAAAAAGTGTCCAACTGCCTCTGAACGCGCGTTTAACAGCGTCCCGTGTACATGGGGCCTAAGATGTCCTATTTTTTGTTTTTTGTGTTTTTTAAAGTACTGGCTGAACAAAAAATACAACCCATTTATGGTCAGCTTTGGGAGCTGAGTGCATTTCTAACATATCAGCAGGTATTTTTTCTTTTCTTGTGAGGTCTTTAAATGGTATAAAATCTGGGGAAATGTGCATGTATTGCAGAGATGTAGTGCATATGTTTTTAGAATTTGTATGATAAATACCTTGCCTTGTTTTCACAATTTTTAGCAGCTCTGTTCTACTGATCTCCTGCAACCGCTTTGCAGCTGCGTGTCATTACTCAGGGTGTCCTGATGGTGGCAATGGTGGAACGTAATGAGCATCAACATGGCCACTTATGCTTCCATAAGTCTGTGTGACAGTACAGGAACTGGGAGACAGGCACAGAGCACCGTCACCCTACCACAGGAAGTGCCTTCACAATTTATTTTTTTGTAATTCTAGTAAAGTTCTAACTAAGCTTAAACCTACACTGGGACCTTATCACGTGACCGGACCCAAGCGCCCTCAGTATAGGTGAGTATAGACTTCTTTTCCCCTTTTTACAAGGTAGATGGAATGGGAGTAGGTTTAGGCTTGGTTAGAATTTAGCTTGATTTTCACTTTAATGTAATGGATCTCCAAGTAGTATTTTAATGCAAAATAAAAAATAAAATACATTTTAAAGTGCCAAGGATTCTATAAGAGTTTAGTGATGGGATTTACATCCACTTCAAGCATGTGAGACTGTGGCAGGGCCATTTGTTGTAAGCTCCATTAGCAACCAGGACCAATGTGAATGGCTGATCGTTTATTTTTAAAGGGCTGTAGAGTATCCCAGCTTTGTATGAATGAGTGGAATAAAATCTCCCATGCTGTTAGCAGCGAGCGCTGTAATTGTGCTCCAGTTCCCCAGCAGTATAGCACAATGCCGATCTCATTGTCCTCCTCCCTCAGTCTGTAGTGCTTGAAATGCTTCAGTGATAGTGTACCGTCTGCATGGCTTTTTCTTTTCTTTAATGAGAATTGCCCTAATTACATTGTGAAGACTGCTTCCTGTAATTAAGATCAAAGACAAAATGGAGCTGTCCCAGCCATTTCTCGCCTATACAGGCATCGGCTTTCCCCTGGCTACATCTCCCTTTCTGATGCTCTTGTGACGGCATAAATGTCCTCCACCTTTGTTGTGCAGGAGACGGCGTGCTATTTTTGTAGCTGGACCAAGTTCTGCTCATTTAACCACTTGCTTACTGGGCACTTAAACCCCCTTCCTGCCCAGGCCAATTTTCAGCTTTCAGCGCTGCCACGCTTTGAATGACAATTGCGCGGTCGTGCGACGTTGGTCCCAAACAAAATTTACGTCCTTTTTTTCCCCCCCCATAAATAGAGCTTTCTTTTGGTGGTATTTGATCATCTCTGCGTTTTTTTTATTTTTTGTGCTATAAACAAAAAAGAGCGATTTTGAAAAAAACACTTTTTTACTTTTTGCTATAATAAATATCCCAATTTAAAAAAAATATACTTTTTTTTTTCCGTTTAGGCCGATATGTAGAAGAATACGTATTTTTGGTACAAAAAAATCGCAATAAGCGTTTGATTGGTTTGTGCAAAAGTTATAGCGTCTACAAAATAGGGCATAGTTTTATAGCATTTTTATAAAAAATTTTTTTTTTTACTAGTAATGGCGGCGATCAGCGTTTTTTTTTTTTTTACTGCGACATTATGGCCGTCACATCGGACACTTTTGGGACCATTGTCCTTTTTACAGCGACCAGTGCTATAAAAATGCACTGGTTACTGTAAAAATGACACTGGCAGTGAAGGGGTTAACCACAAAGGGCACTGAAGGGGTTAAGTGTACCTAAGGGAGTGATTCTTACTGTAGGGGGAGGGGACTGACTGGGGGAGGTGACCGATAGTGTGTCCCTTGTACATAGGGACAACCATCGGTCACCTCTCCCTGACAGGACATGGATCTGTGTGTTTACACACAGATCCACGTCCCTGTTAATGCCAATCGCGGGTACCTGGTGGACATCACGGCTGCCATGCACGCGCATCGGCACCCGCGTGATGCGGAGGGCACAGAAGTTCCCTGATGCTTGCTTCGGCAGCGCGCGCGGGGAACGAGGACGTCAATAGACGTCCTCCCGGCATTCTAGGTCCGTGTTGTAGCCGTCATTCGGCTATAGCGCGGGCCTCTACTGGTTAAAGCAGAACTCGGTCAAAAATGATGAAAAATTAAATGGTCTAATAAAGGCAAAATAAAAAAGCTTTTACTGCAATACTCTTCTTCAATCTGGAGCTTTCCCCAGCAAAACTTCTTTGTTGCAGTGTCATTTATCACTTCCCCTGAGCCTGGGTCATCCTGGACACACCCCACGACTGGACAGTGAAAGAACAAGCAACGCATTCATTTTATCTCTTGGCACTTTGCTCTCTACCGTTCAGCATGCCATTTGTCAATACATCAACTGATTGGCTTCTCCTGCTGCTTCTTTCTCTTAGGTCCCATTCACACCTCAGTGTTTTGTAGCCTGATGCTCCAAAATGTTGGAGGGGAAAAATCTTCTCTATGGAGACAGTTCACATCTTCACTCCAAATTGCCTGGAGCTCAAAGTTCTGGATCTTCATTTTTTTTTTTTGTAGCTCAATTCGGGCAGATTTGGGCGTTTTTTTTATTTATTTATTTTTGCTTTTTTACATTGGTGACCTTTTTGACCTGTACAATATCGCATGACTTTCTGCCTTAAAACGATACTCAGGTGTGAATGCAGCCTTATACTCCAGCACTGCTGTACAGGGAAAGCCAGTGCCAGGTTTAATTCTGATACTTACTGCTTGTACTAAACAACAAAAAAATATGAATACTAATGTACAAATCCAATACTTTTATGTGCTTCTTTTATTACTGGCTAGAGATCCGCTTTAAAGTGGTTGTTCACCTTAATACATTCTATGCATTGAGGTGAAAAACCACCTGTGCTGCGGCCTGAGCCTGATCTGATCCAGTGATGTGCCCGAGCGCAGTGGCTCCAGCTGCTGTCGCTCTACTCATTGGACATATTGATATCACCAAGAGATATTGGCTCCCACTGCTGTCAATTTAAAAGCTGCGACGTAGGAGGCGGGGCAAGGCCGAGTCCCACTGTCTATGTCAATGAACGCAGCAGCGGGACTCTGGAGCGAGCACGCATTGGGTGCCTCCATTGAAAGTGGCTTTTTGTGGGGGCACCTGGTGAAGGGGAGGGGCCTGAAGCGCCAGTGGGTGACCCCAGAAGAGGATAGGGGCTGCTCTGTGCAAAACTATTGCATAAAGCAGGTAAGTATAGGCATGTTTCTTTTTTTATCAAACGTTTACAACCACTTTTAAGACTGCATTTACACATGGGCATTTTGAATTGCCGTGATTCTGACCTCAATTTCAAAACGCTCTACTAAAATGATAAATCGCACAACGCAAATTTCAATTGCCAATCAATTTAATGACACCTAAAAACAGGATTCTGCCACCATTGTTGTGCAACAAGTTGCATCACGTGAAGCTTGTCGCCCATAAAGGGATCAGGGGCTTCTTTTGGACAAGCTTGGTGTGATGCAGTTATCCGCACGGTTTACTGCGCGACAATCACGGCAGAACTTCACCACATTTTTAGGTGTCATGAAAATGACCCATGCGCAATTTTAGTAATTTTAACGGAAGGTTTTAAAATTGTAGGCAGAATGGCAGCGACGAATAATGTCACGAATAAGGGCTCTTGTTCCTACAATTTACTGTATTCACGTCTGTGATTTTATATGGATCAGAAGGCAGCAGTACGTTTTTATTCTATGGGTCATGCACACTGCTCCGCTTTGGTCCATAGCAGTTTACTGCGTAAACCAAAACTAGAGAAATCTGAGTTCAGTCCTACGTTATGGACTGTATTTTATGCTGTATGCATGTGAATATTTGCACTAACCCTTACATGCTTGGAGCAAAAATCTAGTGTGTAACCAAAAGTCACCATATTTGTAGAATAAACTTGGCCTAAAGTCATCATACCTGAAGGCCAAGGTCATTCTGCCCATGTGCCAGTGCTTCATGAATGACCCATTCAGGGCTGTCGCCGCTGCCCTTGATTACACACTATTGTTTACATGTCTGTCCACTGCTGCCTAGTGTTTGCCTCATTTAAATCATTTACTAGGCAGGGGAGATGTAAAAGGCCTTTACAAGCTGCATGTATGCATCATGCCTCATATGAGGCAATTGTTCAAAAGCAGCATCAGTGTGATTTTTACCTTTGTAATCATGGTCTCACATGTTGCTGCAGTTTGTAGTTTTATGGCTAATTGATTCCCCTATGTCCATGTATTCGCATAGCTTGTCCGTATTCACCAAAAGTATATGCAGCATCCTGTTATGGGTCTTGCAGTGTCCATTCCATGCTCTTCCAGTCCCTGCTCTTCTAATTCCTCTGTGTTGGATCACAAATGTTGACATTCTGATGCAATGAAAACACATTTCTTCCAGCATGGTGATCTGTTAATTGCTCTTTGTGTCAGATCTATTTACTGTTTAGCTCTCAACTGCAGAACACTAGACTGAAATAACTGAGAATTGTGGGATATGTAGTTTCTTCACAGTAAGTGTCAGCTCTCAGACTACAGAGGCAGTGCTTTAACCATGTAGCATGCTCATGTTTTAAACGCAAAACAAAAATTTTTTAAGCTGATAACTTCCTGTGGTTCCTGGATGTGCTGTACTTTTATTGTTCCTAGCTGTCTTTGTGAACTACAGAACACCTCCAAATGGCTGGGGAGGGGGAGGCATTCTGTAATCGCAAAACTTTTGTCCCTGTTACCCTGAGGCAGAAAGTGTGTTACTGGCAGGACCACCAGATGAAAGGGCGAGAAGCCTGAAAAAAAGACAAAAAAACTATGTAGCCACCACATCTATGGACTGCTAAGCTGCATTATTTATTTTTAGTTCTGGGGTTTGGATGCACTTTAATTATGTTGGGTTGTCCGTTTTATATGCATTACTACTTGTGCTCCAGTGAACGCCTGGATATAGTCTAACAAAAGTATATATTTTATTGACCACCTTTCATGTAGCTTTGTATTTATTGGGTCACTAATGGTTTCCATTTTTCCCCTCCGCAGCTGCGTAAAAGTTGAGGAACACCAGGCAGCCGATATAGATCTCTATCACTGTCCGAACTGTGAAGTGCTTCACGGACCCTCACTGTGTAAGTACATCCTGACTGTGTGTGTTTTTTTTTTTTTTTTGCAAACTTTTAGTTTTCTCAGCTCCTCCTACATAAAGGTTTTGCAATTTTTTATAAAAAAAAAAAATGGTATACTAAAATGTGGACCTGATTCTGGCCATATCATTTGTTTGATCAACCATTCAATTCAATAAAAAGTTCAGCTGGTAAACATGCATCAATCCAATCACGCTCATTGTACACAGCCTATTGGAAAGAGTCAAAAGTAAGTTGGCTCTTTCCAAATCTATCGTTGTGCGGTTAGCTTGGGAACAAATGTAATGTTCCAGCCCATCTCACCGTTTTGTACTTTGGTTCAATCATGCAAAAACTTCATGGAAGGGTTATTAAACAATTATTGATTAAATAATTCAATCTTAATATTAAAATGATTGCTTTTATTGAGCCTAACTGGATATAAATTGACTGAGTTTTTTCAGAAGACCATAACACTACATACATATGACCAAAAGTTCATGGAGACCTGACCATCATGCATATAAGCACTTGTTTACATCTCTTTCCAAAGCATTGCTATGAAGTTGGCCTTCCTTGCAGCTGTAACAGACTCCACTCTCCTGGGAAGGGTTGCAACAAGATTTTGGAGTGTGTCTGTGGGAATTTGTGCCCATTTGTGAGGTCAGATACTGATGTTGGATGAGAAGACGTGGCCCACAATTGGCATTTCAGTTCATTCCAAATGTGTTCAGTAGGGTTAGGGTCAGGACTCTGTACAGGTGACTTGAGTTGCCCCACACCAAATTGGCCAAACAAGTTGGTGATTGTAAAGTCTCCCCCCTTTTATTTTTTCCTACAAAATAACAAACATGTTATACTTGCCTGTTCTGTTGCAGTGGATTTGCACAGAGCAGCCCCCGATCCTCCTCCTCGGGTGCCTTTTCTGTGATCTTGGTCCCTCCCTCCTGTTCAGTGCCCCCACAGCAAGTAGCTTTCCTGAACGTAAACCATATACACTGTTCAATTTTGTTGGAATTTTTTTTCTCCATCCTGTTCCTTCCAATTTTCTAGTCACTAATCGAAAACTAACATCCACCTGACCCCACTAATAGGAAAATTTAATAAACAGTCCTACAACTAAAAATTTTGAACAAAATTCTACTGGTGTATGGCCAGCTGTAGAACTACTGGAAGCCACCCAAAGAATTTGGTATTTGTCTACTTTTTAGCCAGTAGGAGATTGTACAGGGGTGTGGTAGGGACATTGGATTGTCTTTTTCTGTTGTGACTGATTCTTCTTTCTTTCTTTTTTTATTTATTTCTTTTTTTAAATGGGACTTCACTGCATAAATACATTGCATTAAATGCCATAATCTGGTTTATTGGTTCTTTTTTGTACTCATTATTTTTCCAATGCACAGATGTGGTTTTCTTAACTCCCATCCTTATTCCCTCTCCATGTAAAGAAAACCGTCTAATCTGTGTTATATGCATGTTTTATGCAGTCTGGGGTTAGTTATACTGTTTATTTTTTTTCTGTGACGTTAATTGCGTTGACCTGACCCAGAGTTTATCTGGCGTTTTGCCTTGTGGCAGATGAAGGCATGTAAGGACAATGTAGGGTTTATGATTACAAAGCGCTCTGGTATTTCAATCCCAGACGCACATGCTCAGTTGGGGTTCCCGTGCCGAGCTGTAAGCCACTGTCCGTGGCGAATGGATTTCCAAACTGGGGCGAGCTGATAAAATATCCCCTGGGAAACGGGAGGAGATGCGGGGGAAAAAGGGAGAGAAAGGGATCTATGCACAGAAGACTCTGTGTATTCAAATAAGCCTCTCCAAAGGGAGGAAAGCCTTCTGGGTAAATGCCATATTTACATAAGGGAGTCCAAGTGAACGTTTCGCCCTCTGGTGTTTTTAAAGGAAACCTGTACTGAGAATTTTCTAGTTGGCCATTGCTGGGTTTAAAAAGGCTAGTTGTCAGGACGATCCAAAGGCTTCATTAATTATACTGTCACTGATTTAGAACATCTGTGTGTTAAAGGCCATGTCACTTGCCTATTCGGGGGCAAAGTGATGGGTCCTCTTATAAAAACAATTGCCCATCTTCATTCCATCGGGGTCCTTGGTAAATGACCAGGGCTTTCATGTGTGTGTGACCACCTCTCAGAAAGCAAAGTTTTTAAAAAAAAAAAGTAGATGTTAACCGAAAACTGATGTATAGTTTGCTAAAGCACGATGTATTGTACAAAAAAAACTCCTTTTCTCCCTTGGTTGAAAAACCAATACTACCGTATATACTCGAGTATAAGCCGAGTTTTTAAGCACTATTTTTTGTGCTGAAAATGCCCCCCTTGGCTTATACCCGAGTCACCTTTTTGTGCCTGATCTCCCGAAATTTGGGGAGCCGGTACCGGCTGGCTGTAGGTCCCCTGAACCCCAAACTTGGCACACATATAGCCCCACACTTGCTCTACAAGTGTGCAAAGTTTCTTGTCCAGGGGACTTTGGGGACCCGGTACAGGCCGGTCATAGGTCCTCTGGACCCCAAACATGGCACATATGTCGCCCCACTCTTCCTCAAGTTTGCAAAGTTTATTGTCCGGAGAACCTACGGCCGGGGAGCACAGATTTTTCAAAGCCGGGCACCCCTTCCATAGACTCCTATGTTAAACGTCAGTCTAGGCATGGACACAGTGAGGCACACCCTAGGCTTATACTCGAGTCAAGAAGTTTTCCCAGTTTTTGTGGTAAAATTAGGTGCCTCGGCTTATATTCGGGTCGGCTTATACTCGAGTATATACGGTAAGTCTTTTAAGAGGGAAAAGGCTTTTAAATCGTGTGGATTACTAAAGAAAATTAGATTTCAAAGGCACGGTCTGCTCGTTATGTCATGGCGCTCCCCTTATGCCCAATTGCCATATGATGACAATTTATAAAATACACCTGCAGGAAAGGTAGATGGAGAGGTTAGAAAATATGCTTTACAGCCACCTTACACCCACAGCATCTGGGTGAAGGTTGAAGATCCTGCTGGAAAATTCCTGGGAACAGTTCGAATCTAAAATCTCACAAGGACCTCCTGCACTTTGCTGGGACGTCCTTTCGCTGGGTTTGGGATAACGGTGTTCTCGGGATTTCACCAGAAGGCTGGTGAGGTTGCCCTCTTATTTAATATTTTATCTTTTTCTCTGCATGTGCTTTTATTTTTACTGCCAACATAGTGATTTGATATGCTGGAGGCCATAAAAATTAGTATACCTTGTCTTCAAAGTTTAATTTGCTTATTTTCCCTTTTTTTTTTTTTAAATCCCCTTTTAGAACTTACAGTACCTTCTTTTTTTTTATTTTTATTATTATTATAAAGGTCATTACTGGTTCGCTGTGCTTCTCTGTGCAAGGCAGATCATGTGTGTTGTGGGAAAGGCCAGGGGTGCTTTACATAGCCTCCTGAAACATCACCTTTCTCTCAAGAACCCTACTCCAGATGCAAGCAGTGAGGTGGCTCTTGGGTATATGAAAATACCTTGATGGTGTAGAGCTCAGTCTGGAGTGGTGGGCATTCCCATGCAGATGTAGGCAACTTTTGAAAGATGGAGATCTATATGGACAACATTGGAGAGATCAAAAATTCACGGGGGTGCAGCGTTTCCGGCAATCCTGTCTCCTTTTCACCTACAGGCCTCTTAGAAAGGGGAGGAGGGTAAGTGGGGATGAGCACAGAGGAGGAAGAGGTCAGGCATGTACGCAGAAGAGCACAAACCCACCTGAGCTATTCCGGAGGCTTTCACTGCCCCACAGTCACACTTATGCAAGGGGCTGAATCCCCAGCCTAAGATTGGATTAGCACGCCTGCGCCGCTCTGGAGCTCTCGGTAGAAGACCGGGTGGGCAACACTGGAATGTGCTCACGAGCTACCTGTCAGCGGTCGAGGGGTTGCCAACCCCGGCCCTAGATAATGCCTACATGTGATGCTGAACCACCATGTTTGAAAGAATTAAAATAAAATGAATGTAAGAGGAAGACCAGGGTTATGCTGGGTAGACACGGGACGAAAATCGTCCGGGAAAACTTTCGGCCTGTGTGTATAGCGCACATATAGTAAAGTCCGTAGCATCTTTGGCTACCTCTTGGCGTCCTTAGTTGCAGGGATGCATGTGGCTTCTGCCGCTTAGGTGTCCTTTGTTGCTAGGAAGCAGATGGCTCCAGCTTCCTTGCATCCTTTGGTTGCTAGGACGCAGGCGGCTCCAGATGCTTGGGCTTCCTTTGTTGCTAGCATACAGGTTGCTCCTGCTTCCTTGGTTGCTAGGATGCATGTGGCCATTCAGGACTGACATGTAACATTAATAGTGTGTAATAAGCAGGCCCATAGAATGCAATACAGCTGCATTCAGATCCGTGCAAAAAAAAAAAAATATATATATATATGGCGCTTTATGCATCTGAATGCAGCATATTTTTTACCCATGTTCATAGGCTCTTTATATGATTGCAGTCTAGAATGTGACCACGCTGCACTATGTAATCTGATGACATATCCCCTCTCCAACTCTACAGGTCTGTGTGAGCACACTTGTGGTGGGTGTGGCTGGTACTCGGCTCTGCCACCACAGAGCGCTAGTGTGAAACACCAGGGACCACTTTTAGAGCATATTCAGGCAAAAATGTGCAAGGATTCAATTGGTCTTTCAATTTTTGCTCAAAGTACGCTCGCTGTAGTTCCTCTTTGAAACCCAGCATGTCAGTCACTTGCTAGACGGCCACGTATTAATGCCATTTACCCACCTCTCTCCTGTTGCAGTGGCTTATTTGCCAGCACTTCCCAGGGAATGTCCCATAAGTCCCCTTGATTGTTAGTGCTCCGCTGACGTATCGCGTAACCTAAGCTCTTAATAGGCGCACTCCGCTAATGCGTGTACCCTTTGGAGAGCCAGACGGCATAATTTCCATTTTTTTCCCTTTCGAAGTAAAATTTGATTTTGGGGGGTGGAAAGGGGGGAGCCCTCTGCGCTCTAACGAAGATCCGTGGTAATGGAGAGATAACTGCATCATTGATCGGGCACCATGTGGCTCCACTGACAGGCCAGTGATGTGGTTGGATACGAGTACCATGCCTCTCAGCGGTATTGCTCTTAGTAATTATATCCGTGCAAGACAGGCGTTTGCCTTTTTTATTTTATTTTTTTGCAACTGGTTATAGATGTATCAATACGATGGTACAGCAGCAGAGCTCTTTGCATGCCTGCCTTGCAGCACTGTGGTCTTGGGTTCAGTTCCCTGTGGAGACTGCCTGTTAAGTTTTGGATTGTCACTACTTGTTTGCATTGGGTTCTCCTTGGTTTACAGTAAAAAAAAAAAAAAAAAAAAAAAAGATACAAGTGTATGTAGGTCAGTTTAGTGTTTCCTGTTTGAGCAGAAATTTTCAAAACTTTATGAATAAGTGGCATTAAAGCGGAGCTCCGACCGAAAAAAAATAAATTAAAAGCCAGCAGCTACAAATACTGTAGCTGCGGACTTTTAATATTAGCACACTTACCTGTCCTGGAGTCCAGCGACGTTGGCAGCAGAAGACGAGCAATCGCTCGTCACTCTGCTGCCCTCATCGCCATCCTCTGTGAGGGAAATAGGCAGTGAAGCCTTGCGGCTTCACTGCCCGGTTCCCTACGGCACATGCGCGAGTCGCACTGCGCCATTCTCACTGGTCCCTGTTGTGTTCTGGGAGCCGAGTGTTCCCAGAACACAACGGGTATTCTGCGGAAAGTGACGTACTACCCGCAGAGAGGAATCCCCGTAGTGGGTGCGAATAATTGTCTCGGACAGGTATCTGCACCCCCCTGAAAGGTGCCAAATGCGACACCGGAGGGGGGAGGGTTCCGATGAGCGGAAGTTCCACTTTAGGGTGGAGCTCCGCTTTTAAGGATGCCCTATCATTTTGATTTAAAGAAAAGCATCAGGCTTTTTTGTAAGAACCTCCCACTTGCTGATGCGTCCAATCAATTTCTATGCATCCTCTTCCTCCTCATGTTAGATGCTAGAAGATTTGGGCCATGTGAGCATATGGTGGCGCCACCATATGCTCACCTGGCCCAAATCTTCTACATTCTACCATGGATGATGGTACTTGTCTACTTAACTATTAGGTTTAAGTGAGGCTATACTCAAATTTTGTCATGTTAGATGCTGGTTATTTGGTGCTCGGGCCCAATCGCTTCCTTCTGGGCGGGAACTACATGCTTCCTTTTACCCAGAAGGCCTATGGATTTACTTGGAGCATGGCAAGTATCTGCAGATGGGGGGTATTTTCCCTGAATAGGCAATGCGAAGATTCTCGGGGAGGAAAAGCTAAATATAAAGTCCAGGAACAAGTATGTGGCCTGTTGGTGTGTGTGGGATTCTGTTAGCCAGCCAGGTGACGCATAAATCCCTACTGTAGCAGATAGCATTGTCGGGTCCTTGGCTTCCAGTACAAAAAACTTGGTCATGGATCCACTGCATCACTTGCAGATTGGGCTGTTGAAATCATGACACAGAGCCATATACACATTGTGAAAAAAAAAAAAAAAAACGTAATATTCGCAGTAGATAATATTAATATACCACAGAAATGTGTATTAATATAAAATGAACTGTCTTATAAGCAACTTTTTCTGATACACCTGGGTAAGGGTGCCCCCAGCCTGATTGGACAGTGAGAAGCAATATCAATACAGCGATAGTTTTATCAATTCTGCTTATTTTAACCACTTAAGCCCCGGACCATTTGGTAGCTAGAGGACCAGAGGTGAATTCAGAATTTTGCACTGCGCTGCTTTAACTGTAAATTGTGCGGACATGCAATGTTGTACCCAAACGAAATTTGCGTCCTTTTCTTCCCACAAATAGAGCTTTCTTTTAATGGTATTTGATTGCCTCTGCGATTTTTATTTTTTGCGATTATAAACGGAAAAAGACCGAAAATTTTGAAAAAAAAATTATATTTTCTACTTTTTGTTATAAGAAAAATCGAATAAACTCAATTGTAGTCATACATTTAGGCCAAAATGTATTCAGCCACATGTTTTTAGTAAAAAAAAATGTCAATAAGCGTATATTGGTTTGTGCAAAAGTTATAGAGTTTACAAACTAGGGTACATTTTCTGAAATTTACACAGCTTTAAATTTATGACTGCCTATCTCATTTCTTGAGGTGCTAAAATGACAGGGCAGTACAAACCCCCCCAAATGACCCCATTTTGGAAAGTAGACACCCCAAGGAAATTGCTGAGAGGCATGTTGAGCCCATTGAATATAATTTTTTTTGTCCCAAGTGATTGAATAATGACAAAAAAAAAAAAAAAAAAAATTACAAAAAGTTGTCACTAAATGATATATTGCTCACACATGCCATGGTTATATGTGGAATTACACCCCAAAATACATTTTTCTGCTTCTCCTGAGTACGGGGATACCACATGTGTGGGACTTTTTAGGAGCCTAGCCGCGTACGGGACCCCGAAAACCAAGCACCGCCTTCAGGATTTCTAGGCACAAATTTTTGATTTCACTCCTCACTACCTATCACAGTTTCGTAGGCCATAAAATGCCAAAATCGCACAAAACCCCCCCCCAAATGACCCCATTTTGGAATATAGACACCCCAAGCTATTTGCTGAGAGGAATAGCGAGTATTTTACAGCTCTCGTTTGTTTTTGAAAATGAAGAAAGAAAATAAATATATATATATATATATATATATATATATATATATATATATATATATATATATATATATATATATATATATAATTTTTCAATTTTCAAAACTTTGTGACAAAAAGCGAGATCTGCAAAATACTCACAATACCTCTCAGCAAATAGCTTGGGGTGTCTACGTTCCAAAATGGGGTCATTTGGGGGGGTTTTGTGCCATCTGGGCATTCCATGGCCTCCAAAACTGTGATAGGCAGTGAGAAGTGAAATCAAAAATTTACACCCTTAGAAAGCCTGAAGGCGGTGCTTGGTTTTTGGGGTCCCGTACATGGCTAGGCTCCCAAAAAGTCTCACACATGTGGTATCCCCGTACTCAGGAGAAGCAACAGAATGTATTTTGGGGTGTAATTCCACATATGCCCATGGCATGTTTGAGCAATATATCATTTAGTGACAACTTTGTGCAAAAAAAAAAAAAAATTGTCGTTTTTCCGCAACTTGTGTCAACATATAAAATATTCCATGGACTCGACATGCCTCTCAGTATATAGCTTGGGGTGTATACGTTCCAAAATGGGGTCATTTGGGGGGGTTTTGAACTGTTCTGGCATTTTATACACATTAGGAAGCTTACATCCACTCTTCTAACCACTTGAAGACAAAGCCCTTTTTGACACTTTTTGTTTACATGAAAACATTTTTTTTTTGCAAGAAAATTATGTTGAACCCCCAAACATTATATATATTTTTAAAGCAAAGGCCCTACAGAATAAAATGGTGGGTGTTGCATTTTTTTTTTCTACACAGTATTTGCGCAGCGATTTTTCAAACGCATTTTTTGGGTTAAAAAATACACTTTTTTTTAATTTTAATGCACTAAAACACACTATATTGCCCAAATGTTTGATGAAATAAAAAAGATGATCTTAGGCCGAGTACATAGATACCAAACACGACATGCTTTAAAATTTCGCACAAACGCGCATTGGCGACAAACTACATACATTTTTAAAAGCCTTTAAAAGCCTTTACAGGTTACCCCAGTAGATTTACAGAGGAGGTCTACTGCTAAAATGATTGCCCTCGATCTGACCTTCGCGGTGATACCTCACATGCATGGTGCAATTGCTGTTTACATATGACGCCAGACCGACGCTTGCGTTCGCCATTGGGCAAGAGCAGGGCAGGACAGGGGTGCTTTTTTTTTTTTTTTTTTATTATTCATTTTGCTTTTTTATTTTATTTTTAAATTGTTCCTTCCAAGTATTTTTTTTTTTTTTGTTATCTCAGGGAATGTAAATATCCCCTATGATAGCAATAGGTAGTGACAGGTACTCTTTTTTTTGAAAAAACTGGGGTCTTCTAGACCCTAGATTTTTCCTCTGCCCTCAAAGCATCTGACCACACCAAGATCGGTGTGATAAAATGCTTTCCCAATTTCCCAATGGCGCTTTTTATATCCGGGGTGGGGGGGGGCAATCCCTCCCACTGCTTGTAAAAGCAGTCCAGAGGCTAATTAGCCGCTAGGATTGCTTTTACATGAAAGCCGGCCGCAGGCTGAAAAGAATGATACCAAGATGATCCCTAAACCCGCAGGCATCATTCTGGTAAAAACATTCAAAGTCCAGCAACATACCAGTACGTTGCTGGTCCTTGTTGGACATGTATTGTAATCTTTTTATTTCATGCAGCCAGTTGGCTGAACGAAAAAAGAGATTGATCGGTGGGTATGCCCACCATTAGAATACCGCCCTTCATCCACCCACTTCCAATGATGGGCATACACGCACCATTTATATATGCCGAAGCATGGGGGCATCCTCCCGCAAAAAAGGTATGCCGCACACACATGGTCGGACTTTTCCACGGGCAAGCCTCCGTCGGAATTTCGACCGTATGTACGCGGCATTAGGAGCAAAATCGCTCCCCTGCCCCTGCTGCCCCAATGCTTCGGCATATTTGCTTTTTTTTTTTTTTTTTTTAACTGTGGTGGTGAAATCACCTCCTACAGCACTGGAGTCGCAGGGATCAGGCCTGTCTCTGCGAACGCTGCAGTTATGTGTGTTTTTGTTTTGTAAGTGACAGTGATCGATCGATACTGCACTTGGGTGGCCTGGGCTGGACGGAGGGGCAAAACGCAGGTGCCAGCAGGTATCTGGGCTGATCCCGCTAACACTGCGTTTTTGGGAACCCTAAACTGCTGGGGACGCTAGTATAGATCTGATCAGATATTGATCTGTTCAGATACTATACCACTAAGGGGGGTGTATGCTTCACGCGTGGGTGTTAGCGTTACTGGCACTAACCTGACGCTGACTGGGGTGTGACTCAGACCCTCTCTGACGCTAAAACCTAATTGATATCACCCGCCGGGCGATCAGGGGGTTAAACCTTTATTGGGTTATATACACGGCGGGTGCCCTGACACTATAAAAAGCAAACTAACTAACCAGCGTCACCCGTAACACTTATATGGTGATCACTGGTGAAAGGGTTAACTAGGGGCAATCAGGGGGTTAAACCTTTATTAGATAATATATTGGGGTACCTGACGCTATAAAAACCTGTGGCGAACCTAAAAAAAATTACCGGCTACCGATCTGCATCACAGACACTAAGACAGCGTTTAGAAAAACAATTGCTTAGCGACAGTGGTGGTAGGGGGTGAAAGGGTTACCTGGGGGGCGATCAAGGGGGTTAAACCTTTATTAGATAATATATTGGGGTACCTGATGCTATAAAAACCTGCGGCGAACCTAAAAAAATTACTGGCTGCCGATCGGCATCACTGACGCTAAGACAGCGATCAGAAAAATGATCGCTAAGCGACAGTGGTGATAGGGGGTGAAAGGGTTATCTGGGGGGTGATCAGGGGGTTAAACCTTTATTAGGGGGGGTTAGGGGGCTACACTGGACCTAAGACTAAACTTTGGTGACACTTTTACAGTCACAAATGTCACTGATTGCAGTGATCACTAAATAAATGGTCACTGCAATCAGTGACACTGGCTGGGGGGGGGGGCCTGGGGGGGCGATTTATGTCCCTATGTGTCCTGGTGTCAGTGTAGTGTTGTGTGCACTGACCTGATATCTTCTCTTGTACGGCGCTCGGTATATGTGAGCGCCGCACCAGAGATGCCATCACTTCCTCCTGCTCCCTCTGTCTGACACTGACAGAGGGGGCATTTCCAATCGCCGGGAGCGATCGCGAGGGGGTGGCCAGAAACGAATGGCTGCCCCCTCATCCCGGAACGCTCCCGGACACTTAGCCACCGCTCACTGTACAGAAGGGGGGTCCGATTGGACCCCCCAACTGTACAAAGTCAATCACGTACACTCTACGTGATTGTGCCTGTCGGTGCCATTCTGCCGACGTATATATACAGTGAGCGGTCGTTAAGTGGTTAAAGGAATACAAGACTGCATTAAAAAAAAAAAAAATTATGCATCTCTTTTTCTTTTTTTTTTTTTTTTTTTTTTATCTGCCTGGAGTTTGCCTCTTAAAATTCATTTTCGGTATTCCTTAAGCGATTCTAAAGGAAGTTGTATATACCTGCTCTGTGCAACGATTTTGCACAGAGCTGTTTGGTCCTGCATTGTCTGGGCCTTCTTTCCGAGAGTGCCCTCTCAGTAAGCCGTATGCGAAGAGGGCACCATGTGCTCCTGAGCCGGCTGCATCCGTCCATAGACTGACGCAGAGCACTGGTAAACCATCCCCAGGACTTTGACAGCAGCGGGAGAGGAGAATTACCGTATAAGCCGAGGCATCTAATTTTACCACCAAAAACTGGGAAAACGTATTGACTCGAGTATAAGCCTAGGGTGTCCATCTGCATGCCTCACTGTGCCCATGCCTAGACTGACGTTTAACATGGAAGTCTATGGAAGGGGTGCCCGGCTTTGAAAACTCTGTGCTCCCCGGCCGTAGATTTTCAGGACAACAAACTTTTCACAATTGTATAGGAAGAGTGGGGCTACATGTGTGCCAAGTTTGGGGTCCAGGGGACCTACGGCCGGTACCGGGTCCCCAAAATCCAGGAGATCAGGCACAAAAAGGTGATTCGAGTATAAGCCGGGGGGGGGGGGGCGGCGCGCATTTTCAGCACAAAAAAGTGCTTAAACTCGGCTTATACTGTTTCCCCCCCCACACCCCTCTGTTTCCTCCCCCCCCACACCCCTCTGTTTCCTCCCCCCCCACACCCCTCTGTTTCCTCCCCCCCCACACCCCTCTGTTTCCTCCCCCCCCACACCCCTCTGTTTCCTCCCCCCCCACACCCCTCTGTTTCCTCCCCCCCCACACCCCTCTGTTTCCTCCCCCCCCCCACACCCCTCTGTTTCCTCCCCCCCCCACACCCCTCTGTTTCCTCCCCCCCCCACACCCCTCTGTTTCCTCCCCCCCCCCCACACCCCTCTGTTTCCTCCCCCCCCCCACACCCCTCTGTTTCCTCCCCCCCCCCACACCCCTCTGTTTCCTCCCCCCCCCCACACCCCTCTGTTTCCTCCCCCCCCCACACCCCTCTGTTTCCTCCCCCCCCCACACCCCTCTGTTTCCTCCCCCCCCCCACACCCCTCTGTTTCCTCCCCCCCCCACACCCCTCTGTTTCCTCCCCCCCCCCCACACCCCTCTGTTTCCTCCCCCCCCCCCACACCCCTCTGTTTCCTCCCCCCCCCCCACACCCCTCTGTTTCCTCCCCCCCCCCACACCCCTCTGTTTCCTCCCCCCCCCACCCCTCTGTTTCCTCCCCCCCCCCACCCCTCTGTTTCCCCCCCCCCCCACACCCCTCTGTTCCCCCCCCCCCCCACACCCCTCTGTTTCCTCCCCCCCCCCCCACACCCCTCTGTTTCCTCCCCCCCCCACACCCCTCTGTTTCCTCCCCCCCCCCACACCCCTCTGTTTCCTCCCCCCCCCCACACCCCTCTGTTTCCTCCCCCCCCCCACACCCCTCTGTTTCCTCCCCCCCCCACACCCCTCTGTTTCCTCCCCCCCCACACCCCTCTGTTTCCTCCCCCCCCCCCACACCCCTCTGTTTCCTCCCCCCCCCCCACACCCCTCTGTTTCCTCCCCCCCCCCCACACCCCTCTGTTTCCTCCCCCCCCCCCACACCCCTCTGTTTCCTCCCCCCCCCCACACCCCTCTGTTTCCTCCCCCCCCACACCCCTCTGTTTCCTCCCCCCCCCACCCCTCTGTTCCCCCCCCCCCCCACACCCCTCTGTTCCCCCCCCCCCCCACACCCCTCTGTTTCCTCCCCCCCCCCACACCCCTCTGTTTCCTCCCCCCCACCACACCCCTCTGTTTCCTCCCCCCCACCACACCCCTCTGTTTCCTCCCCCCCACCACACCCCTCTGTTTCCTCCCCCCCCCCCCACCCCTCTGTTTCCTCCCCCCCCCCCACACCCCTCTGTTTCCTCCCCCCCCCCACACCCCTCTGTTTCCTCCCCCCCCCCCACACCCCTCTGTTTCCTCCCCCCCCCCACACCCCTCTGTTTCCTCCCCCCCCCCACACCCCTCTGTTTCCTCCCCCCCCCCACACCCCTCTGTTTCCTCCCCCCCCCACACCCCTCTGTTTCCTCCCCCCCCCACACCCCTCTGTTTCCTCCCCCCCCCCACACCCCTCTGTTTCCTCCCCCCCCCCCACACCCCTCTGTTTCCTCCCCCCCCCCCACACCCCTCTGTTTCCTCCCCCCCCACACCCCTCTGTTTCCCCCCTCCATAAGAGCTGAGGGGAGGAGAAGCGCACTGCGTTTTCCATGTTCCCGCGGCAAGCGTTCAAAGTAGACTGTACATAAAGCCTAAAACTACACCCCCCCCCCAAAAAAAAAAAATATAATCTTGGTATAAGGGAGCTAAAATATAACTGCTCATGTCAAACTTTTTTTTCTTAAGTTTCTGTTCAAAATATAAAAAGGAAGCCCAGTTATTGGTGGATTGGGAATTAAGGAATTTGGAGGCCTTGTTCTTCTATTATAATTTTTTTTTAAGTGCTGATTTGCAAAGGATTGTGATGTGTTTATATCCTTTGCAGATACACAGGAAATCGGATTACTCTTGAACTGCTTGTTACATACATCTTCTTTTTTTTTTTTTAAACTATATTTATCCTTCACATCCCGGCCAGGAAGCCACATATGGATATCACAAAGGAAGTGAGATTTGCTTTCAGAGTATTGCAGTCCTTTTTTTACAATGCCTTGTCCTTCATACATGGTGGAGACAGCATTGGGGATGTACAAGAGCTTGGAGGTCACATGAAAGGCTACCTGTTGTACGCACCCAGGTTGTGTATGGGGTACATGGGGTACTCGGTGTATCCTATATGCAAAGTTTTGTGAAGTCTGGAAAAATTATGGAAGGATTAAAACATTTTTTTTATTGTGGTCTTTGTCCATGTTTTGTTAGATTTCAGCTAACCATTCACGATTAGAATTTCATTAGAAAATGTTTCAATGAATCAATTCAAATGATCTATTTCTCTAAGTGGCGGTTCACACTTGTGCGAGTTGATACCGAATGCGATGCGTTAAACACAAACTAGATTTGCATGTCATCCAAAAAGTAATTGTTTTCAATGATGGTGGTTCACATCTATGCGTTGCGATTCCTCTCCGAATGCGATGAAAAAAAGGGTCTTGTGCGAGTTTAGAGCGTTGTGAATTTAGTCTCCATAGACATCAATGTAAATCGTTCTGGAATCGCATTTGATGGTTCACATATGTGCGAGTTCCACCACACTACTCTTCACAAAAACCAGGAAGTTGACACTTTTTTTTTTTTTTTTTTTTTTTTTTACATTATGATTCTATTGGCTAGAACATTAATCGCAGCCATGTCCCACTCCTGAAATTTGCATTTAAATTGCGGTAAATTCGCCCCTTAGAATGGACTGAAAAAACTGAACAAATTCACAGCGCAGCAGTGTGAACCGGCACTAAAACGGGACTGTTGGTACATTTTTCCTCTTTGACCTGCGCTTGCAGCCACTTTGCTGCAGCGTTGATCAGTGTATTCCGATAGTGGAGTCCCTGCTCTCAGAATACTATAGCGCAGCAGGGAGCATAACTTCATCCACCTTGCTTGTGTAAATCAATTTTGTTTATTTTGATCAGCTGTGGCAACAGATGGCGAAAAAAAAAAAAATCTGACTGTAGTTATAACCCTCCCTTGCTCTATTCAAAATGAAGAAAGTTTTGCCTAGTGTTTTTTTTTTACTTTTAAAGTGGTTGTAAACCCACTTTTAAAAAAAAAAACACCTGCAAGACAGGCATAATGAGCTAGTATGCATAGCATACTAGCTCATTATGTAACGCTCACCTCAGATCAAAGCCACTGCAGCCTTCCTTGTACACCACTCCGGCGGCCGACAACTCTCCCGGGTGTGTATCGCGGCTCCGGCGCTGTGATTGGCTGCAGCCGCAATGACATCACTCCCACGCATGCGCGTGGGAGCTGCTATTCACGGCATGACCTCCTTTTTAGAAACGTCACGATCGCTGTTTCTCAAGTGCGCCTGCACCGTTGTGTACGGCACATGCACCGTAGACATCGGCGCCTGTCATTATTGTAAATATCTCCTAAACCGTGGAGGTTTAGGAGATATTTCGAGCACCTACAGGTAAGCCTTAATATAGGCTTACCTGTAGGTAAAAGTGGTTGTAAAGGGTTTACAACCACTTGAAATGTGGCTGGTTCAGCTGGCACTGTCTGAATTTCAATCCACGTATGGGCACTGGGTTGTACAGAGGTTGCTCTAGTGTTTGGACTGCTGTACAGCTGCCCTGTGCCTGTCAGGATTTCATCACTTGAACACTGTACTCAGTATTCTGAAGGTGGGGAATTCGCTCTAATCTCAGAATACAAGAGTTTGGAGCAGAGGATTATCCCATCCACCTTTAGTGTGTGGATGGGGAAATCAAGTCTTTTTTTTATTTTTTCCAATCTGCTGGTTGAACATGCTTTAGCATGCATGCTCCCAGCATGAATAATATATCTGATGCTGGGTCCACTTTAGATGTATGGCTTTTATGCTGGCTGTATGCTGTACTAAAGTGAAAAGGAAAGGTGTGCTGGTTGACATCTTCAGGACTTCAGACATGTCAGTTCATGGTATGAAGCATGCTGTGGTGGCTTGTTTCTGCCTGCTAAGTAATCATTTGCCTGCAGCGGCAGACGGATGTGTCCTGCAGACACTTCAGACATGACTAGGGAATAGGAGCTTAGCGCCAGTTACTTGCTCAGCCATTGTTATTGGCAAGGTCATACAGTACTAAAATATCTACCACTGGCATTGCAGCCTGAGGAAAACCCAGATTGGGGAGTTTGACTTCGTTCCACTTTTTAAGTTGAGGTCAGAAGAGAGCATTTAACACAACGGAGCTTGTATAATGGAACCGGTCTATTCAAAAGTCATCTTTCAGTGATAGGTGGGATCTCTTACAAATTGTGCCTTAAAAGTCCATTTTTTTTTTTTTTTCTTTTTTGGGATCTAATGAGCGGAGTCATCTGCAATTGTGTGCTCATGTGTGTGTGTGTGTTTTTTTTTTTTCCTTTTTAATTTTTTCAAAATACAATGGTCACAGTGGTACATTTGTTTGCACTGTATAGCATGATTGGAGCAATCTGCATGGCCAGCTTTAGAGTCAGAGCCCTTAAAGGATAACTCCACCTTCAAGACTGTTAGACTCATATTTAGGGTGTAACATGGTGCCAAGCAGTCCCCCATGTGACAGCATGTAGTGGATCATCTCTCCCATGACAGCTGACACTTTACATTTTTCAGAGCTTGGCAAATTAAGAATTATTTTAGGATTTTTTTATTTTTTTTACATTTTACAATCATACTTGCCTAGGTGGATGAAGCATTGCTTCAGTGCTGCATCTGTTCCCTGCAGGCTCTAACACTGAGAGCTGAGCGATCAAACACCACCGATCGCTCAGTTCTCAGAGCTCCCTGAGCAGAGAGCTGGTGACGGTCTGTGACTTTGCTTCAGCACTGCTGAAAACAGGTCATAGGAGTACAGAACGTACTGCACTCCTGTGATCCACAGGAAAAGTACAACCAGATGAGCTTTGGCTGCACTTCTCCTCCTTTTTTTAATAAAGTCCTGTCTGTGGCACTCAATTATAAGGACGAGCACCTGGTACAAAGGCTCATCTCACTGTAAAGACTTTTTGAAACCTTTTAATGATTAAGAGCATCGGATGCAGTCAAAGCATTTCAGCAGAGGAGAACTTTTGTACACGGCCAGTCTTCCTTGCACATTCAAGCATCTACCATTTGGTGAGCGGTTCTTGGTGTCCATGTCAGAGAGGTAGCCGCTTAGGACTAGAACGTGGTTTACCTACATGACTTCAGTTACAGATTTTCTTCTGTCGAGGAATCGCTTCATGGTAGATCCATCGGAATTGATTTTTACTTTTTTTTTTTTTTATTCCAGACCAATGCAACACAAGTGCATTGACAACTGCACTCTTGGTCAATTGACAAGTCCTCCAGCTCGGTAATGGCAAGCCTGTACCTTTGGTACCTGCAGGAGTCTGGCATTGCACCTGTGGTCAAGTGATCAAGGTTGCAATGCTTTTGCAGGCTCATTTGCAGAACATTTTTAATTTTTATTTAATTGTATTTTTTTGCTGCAAATGTGTGTGCATTTTTAATATTTGTTTGCAAAATGTGGACTTTGCCTTCCATAATGGCAGCACACCTGGTGGCTTGGAAATATCACCAGTATAGTCCCCCAGAACTGCTGAAAAAGAAAAGGGACTTCCCCAAATTGTAGCTGCAATTTGGAAAACACACGTTTGGTCTAACTATCTTTGTGTGTTGGAATGATAACTGTACACTTCACTGGAAACGCCTGAACTTTTATTATTTGAAATGGCTGTCCATATATTTTTAGCCGTATATAGTGCGTAGGCGTGATGGTCAGGTGTCTACAAAATTTTGGCCATATATGGTATAAGAAACCCTTGATCCGTATCTGTACAGCACATGCAAACAAACGCACACCCCTGGGCACAGTCTGTGTCCAGGATCATATGTCTGTACACAAGTACTCCTGTACAGCTATTGATTTCCATGAGCGGTTGTACACAACATCTGTGGCCCCTGGGCACGGAAATATCAACTGAATTTTTTATCATATTGCTCCTGGTGCCCATGTGCAGGAGGCCTAATAGAAAAAAATTCTGCTGACAAAATCTGGATTTCTTATCACTGTAAATTTATCGATGGCTGGCAACCAGGTAATGCGTTAAATTGAAGTCTGAGACAAGTTGAACAGCTGGACCAGGCCTGACTTTTAGGAACAGCTGTGCCCTTTTTATCACCAGAGTTCTATGAAAATGTGTAATACGTGAGTCTGAGGTGGAAGTAATCTTTGAGCAATCCAATGAAGGGAAAAGAAGAAGAAAAAATTGTGCTATTTCTCCAATGTCAGGGTAACTGCATTCACCCCACCCAGTACTTGGCTGTGACTTTCACCTTCTCTGACAGATTTCAGAGCCGGGCCCATCACTTCACCTTGTACATTGTCCTCGCAGCCTCTCGCCTTGAAACGGGTGGATTGTTGTTGCAAGAATCTTATAGTCCAGGGATATGCAATTAGCGGACCTCCAGCTGTTGCAGAACTACAAATCCCATGAGGCATAGCAAGACTCTGACAGCTACAAGCATTACACCCAGAGGCAGAGGCATGATGGGACTTGTAGTTTTGCAACAGCTGGAGGTCCACTAATTGCATATCCCTGTTCTAGGCCATGTTCTACGCTCTGACCCCTCTGGAGAGTTGTAGGATGTGTGCTTTAGAGTGTTCAATTCAATGCTTGTTTTCTTGACCTCGGCTTTTGTATTATGTACTTAATGGCCGATGTGTATACCCTTCTGCAGAATGGAAAGATATTAAGGCTACGGGAATAAATAAATTAAAGCACAAGGCCACAGGGGCTGCATGGGCTTTTATTACCTGTCTTGGAACTTCTAAGGTGACCCTGAAATTCTATTAATGTTATATCAATCGAGTAAATTATTATGAAGTCTGGATAGATATAGATATATATAGATATATATAGATATATATCTATATATATCTATATGTGTATTAATATATATATATATTTATTTTTTTTCAAAGTGGGATGCAACCCAAACTTTCCTTTTTAAAACTTCTGATGGAGTCCTGCAGCAGGCTTTTCTAAATGATTAGAGACCCCCCTTTTTTTTTTTTTTTTTTTTTTTTATAGTGTTCCTGCAGGTTATTGCTGTTGAAAGTTGGACTTCAGAAGCAAAAACTTTTTAATCCAATCTATTTTTATATGAAATCCACTGTGTTCACACAATATCATGTAACCTAGCCATTACCTTGTAAAAGTAGCAGTGACATCGCTTTGCTGTACATAGCCTGTGGGAGAGGCCCAATAGACCTCAAATACTACAGGCTGCCTACAGGAAGGGGCGGAGACCAGACCAGTCGCCCTGCACAAGTTGAGAGCCGCAGCAGTGACCAGTCTTTATTACAGGAAGCTCCTGCACAGAGTTAACATTTCCCAAAGTACACCAAGATTAAAGTAAGAATACATAGGCTCCTTGTATTTTGACAATATTTGGTTATCCCAGAGTCCTGCTTCAACATTGCAGCCCTTTTGTTCATTGACCTCTATTTTGCCATTCAGGTCAGGCCAAATCACAGGTTGTCTGACGTGTGCACATCAATGCAAGGTGCTTTTAAATCATACGTTCTGGAGTGAAAACCCCTTCTGAGCTGCTGAAATTGACTTTTTAAACTTTTTGAACAGCTTTCCCGACACAGAATCGCATACCCCAAGCCTTTATTGTATTTTTTTTTTTACTATTTTTTTTTTTTTTCATCAAAGTAATTAACACACCGAGTCACCGTTTGATGTTTCCAGCAGCCTCCTCACTGAGGTGTGATTAAGTCCTAAAAATCCCCTTAGTAGCTTTCTGCTCTGAGGTTGCAAAGAAAGGCAGCTAGACTCGGGGCACTTGACCTCTGGCGTACCTTGACCCGAGTTTGCCTTATCGAGTAGAGCTGCTTTAACTCAAAAAATCTCTTGTTCTGAAAACTCCAGTGCAGAGTGACACAGGATTAAATTACTCTCCTTTAACTCCTAGGCGCCAGCATGTTTAAACGTTTGCAGTGGGCTGTGTGCCAAAAAAGCAGGCTGCTCAAAGAAAGGGACAAACTTTTTTTTTTTTTGTTAAATTATAAAATTACATGGTAAGTGGGCCCCCTCCCTCCCACTGCCACAGTAGTCTGTTTATAGAGATAATGTGCTACTTCTTGTATCTTGCTACTTCTTTGGCTGCTGAAATGTTGTGACGGCTCTCCGCAAACCTAATTCTTTAAATCTGTACGGTTTTATTGGAAACGGCTCTGGCTTAAAGGGAAGCCAAGTTCATGTTTTATGCATTCTTTGTTTAGTGTCGCCTTATTTTTATTTATTTTTTGAAAATGGTATTTAAATATTTTATATATGTCCCTTACAGGAAGCATATTTCAAGGTAAGGTATTACTGTTGCTGTGAGATCGGGTACAATCAAGTTGCACATGAAGTTTAATGGCTCAGAGGAGGGCCAATCTTCCCCTTATTTTACTAGTAGGGATGGGATCATCCTAAAGTGTGAGTAAACTGAGGCTTACCTATAGGTACTGTAAATATCCCCTAAATGTGCACTGTTTAAGAGATATTTACTTTAGCTATTGTCGGCCATGTCACCGGGGCATGCGCTCTAAAGTAACGGGCATACCCTTGCCATTCGTTCAGAGCCATGCCGTAAACGGCTACTCCCTTGCGGGAGTGACGGCATTGCCGGCTCGGCCAATCCGATAGCCGAAGCCCATGAACCCAGAAAGAATGCCGGGTGAAGCTGGAAGCGTCTTCAGCGGTGACAGCGCACTGCTGGAATGCTTTGTTTTCAGGGAAGTGTCATAATGTGCTAGTATGCAATGCCCAGAGACCGATTTTTTTTTTTTTTTTTTTTTGTTTATGCGGTTTGCTACTTCTTTAACCACTTCATTCAGTCCTGAGCCTCGTTTTTTGAGATTTGTTGTTTACAAGTTAAATATCTTTTCTTTGTTTGTTTTTTTGCTAGAAAATTACTTGGAACCCCCAAATGAGAGGGAGATCTCTACCCTCTGCTCTCTACCCTCTGCTCTCTACCCTCTGCTCTCTACCCTCTGCTCTCTACCCTCTGCTCTCTACCCTCTGCTCTCTACCCTCTGCTCTCTACCCTCTGCTCTCTACCCTCTGCTCTCTACCCTCTGCTCTCTACCCTCTGCTCTCTACCCTCTGCTCTCTACCCTCTGCTCTCTACCCTCTGCTCTCTACCCTCTGCTCTCTACCCTCTGCTCTCTACCCTCTGCTCTCTACCCTCTGCTCTCTACCCTCTGCTCTCTACCCTCTGCTCTCTACCCTCTGCTCTCTACCCTCTGCTCTCTGCCCTCTGCTCTCTGCCCTCTGCTCTCTGCCCTCTGCCCTCTGCCCTCTTCCCACCTTAGAGATAAAAATGGCGGTCATTGCAATACTTTCTCACACCGTATTTGCGCAACGGGCTTACAAGTGCAATTTTTGGGAGAAAATGCACTTTTTTTTTTTTAGTTAAATAACACAACAGTAAAGTTAGCCCAATTTTTTTTTCCATATTGTAAAAGATAATGTTGCGCACAGTAAATTGATACCCAACATATCACACTTTAAACTTGCATGTGTCAATTCCCAGGAAAATTTGCAGATTGTAGCCTAAGATTGTCAGATTATTGAAAATTAAGGTATAAGGTATACTGCTGTTTGTTGCACAGTAACAAGATCTATGGTCCTGGTGGCATTGGATGGTGTAAATCCTCTTGGGTCATAGAGAACTGTGAGATTAAACCATCAATAATATGTTCTCTATTCTTTCTCCTAGGTTCTTAGCGTGTTCTTAATTCTGCAGTGCAGTACTGGAAGTTGGGACAGAATAACTGCAAGCTTCCCTCATCACTGACTAGTACCTACCGGAGGGTCTTTTACTCAACTGTGGGACTGTGCTGGTGACTCCAGGCTGGTTTATCTTCACTATGAAGTGGACCAATATACACCTGACCAAGAATGCTTGGACTTCTAGCACAGTTTAAAAAAAAAAGTCAATCGGACAAGGAAAATTTTTAAGTAAAAGGGCATTTATCCTTTTGGCATTTAAAGGTAAGCTCCAGGCAAGCAGCTGAATTCCACTATGTGGGAACCAATTTCAATCTTTCAGCTAGTCTTGTGATCCAGGCACCCCTACCAGTCAGCACATGCAGGTGCTCCTTCGTCGTCTCCCTGCAAACTACCTGGAAGTGGATCATTGCAGCCAGCCACAGGTTGGAATAGGTCCCAGACCAAACTGTATCGTCGCTCTGTACTCTCCTCCTGTCAGGAAGTTTCCAGAGGTAGCTGGACAGCACTGTGCAAACCGGTACGTTGGCTCAGAGTGCTTCCCTCCCTCTCCTAGTCTTAGGCTGGCCATACATGGTCCTTGACCGGCGCTACTGCCGATTGGCTTCAGGCACTGATCAGGTGGAAGTTTTCCAACAGTCCCTTTTTGAGATAAGTTGATCATTAGATTGAATTCTCTTGAGAGGGAGAATGGTCCTGGATGGATCAAAGGCCGGCCTCTGCTGACCTGGCTGAATTTTGATCCATCTATGGCCAGCTTAAGTGCTGCTCTGCAGGGGAGACTGGTTTAAAGGTAGATTTATGTACATTTGCCAACACTGTTAAAAAAAAAAAAAAAAAAATGATCATGAATCGGTAACCTAAATTTTTGTTATTTGGATCTGCCTGGAGTTGTCTTAATGCCAGTGTAAGAAAAGATCCCCTTCACCTACACTGGAGGTCAGCCTTTGTTGGTGTGAACTGGTGATATCAGATGATGCCATGGAGAAATCTTTACTTTCTCGCAGATACTAGTTCACCCTTTAAGATCTGGCTTACCCCCATTGTTTTGGTGCTTAAAGGGGATCTTTAAATGCAAGCCTGAGACTCGTCTTAATATATTAGGGTTTCCCTTGTTGATCATTTTGTTGCTAATTAAATTGGTTTGGCTATCATTCTCTTAGTGGTAGAGGGATTCCTAAAATGTTGCATTCAATGAACATAATTTCAAGGTTGTCTAATATATTTTGGAATTTGAGATGTTAAATATATTTCAGCACTCAGTAATATTGGGTGAGCTTATTGGTCATTTTAAATGTTAAAGGCCAGGCTCCTTAAAGTACATACTGACTTGCGGACCAAGTCCTGCCTGCAGAACTGAGCCTTGCCTACTTGCTATCTGTCCAAGAATCCACTTCATTGGCTGCTGAGGCACTCTGGCTGAATTTAACATTTTGAAATGGCGCACTGGTTTTCTTTAAACTACTTTATTTAGCAAATAATTTTAATGTTCTATCTGAAAACGGAATCCGTTCTGCACTTTAATGGAAATAAATGGTTTCATCATTAAAAAAGAACTAAGAAGTGTGCAGCTATGCATCATAAAATCTATTTAAATGTACACTTCAAATAATTGCATAGACGTTTCCCAATTTGCAGCCTGCACAAATTTTGCAAGCCTTTTTAATTATGTAACTTCAAGCTCAAGCTTTTGCTGTTTTGCCTGTTGGGCCCAGTAAGCAGAGAAATATCACCGCTTTTACCTGTCTTGAGCCATCATTTGAGTATGTGTGTCATCCAAGCAGCAAAATGATCAGCACTGATGCCTGTATTAATATAATAAAACACGTCTGCTTTTCCCAGTGTTGGACAAGTCGGCTTAAATCTTTGCAGAGCAAAATGCTATTTACAGATGGAGAAACTGTGCAAGCTGTGGAAATCTAGCAAATAGACATAGCTGCTATTCATTGTAAGATTATTATTTTTTTCTTAGTACCTCCCTAGTGAAAAGCAAACAGACTCATTCTACAAATACACGTTCAAGTTTGGGTAAAATGAGGAGTACATCCCTGTAATATCTGCACATTTTCCCGTGTTTTTATTCCTAAAATTTCTGAAGGTACAAAAAAAAACTGTCGTTCTGCCAGAAATCTAGTGTGCATCTAAATTCTTGTTTGAGCTGACAACTCTGTGCCTTTGCGCAGCCTATGTAGAAAAAGCTGTTGCCAGCATGCTATGAGGAAGAACCCTTGCTCTTTGTAGAAGCAGTAGCCTCTCTGAAAAGGTCTGACACAGCCCCTGCTGAGTCAGATCTAGTGCTCCAATCAACATGGAGCATGAACTTTTCTCACAAGGACCCAAAAGGCACTTCTATCATTGAAATAGGACTGTTCTCCAGTTTAGATGTAGATTTTGCAGGATGGAGTTCGCTTTTTATTTTTTAGTATTTTTTATCTTTTTTTCCTGCAAGACTTTCTCGCTTCTACAAAGGTCCGGCCCAGTGGTGCATAGTTTACAGTCACAGTCCAGGTCAGAATTGAAGCAAACATGCTTTTGACCATGCATGGTATTCCTCTCCACAGCCATAATTTTGTCCAATTGTCTGCCAAAATGAAGCTTATTAATATTTCTGTTTGCAGCTATCAAATTTGTCTCTAGGGTTCACTTGCATCTCATCAGTGATACAATTGTTTAACAGGAAAGATCTTAGGCTGAGATCAAACCAGTTCAAATTGTGTATTCTCTGTTTCTTTGTGGTACTGAGAATACCCTTTTTCTGGACCTCCATGACCCAGACATACAATTAGGCTACATTCACACCGGTGATTCCTGCTGCGGCTCTGAGCAGCTAGATGTGGCCAGCATCCCCGTTCACAATGACAGATCGCAGGGGGCTGCCGCTATAAGCTGCTCTCTGCACACCCAGCGATTACCTTCTGTGATCGCTGCTGGGACACACTGTGTGTGTCCAGCATTGATCACCGCAGACCACTGCAAATGCCTGCGGGTGCTGGTGACCTGTCAGTGAATTGGGCCGGTGGCCACACCTAGCTGCTCAGCGGCAGCAGGAATTCAAGGATTCCTGCCACTATAGTTCACACCGGCCTAAATCACGATGTGAAATGTAGCCTTACTGTCAAAGGTGACATTTGCTTGCTTTTACTAGCTGTATTTAAAAATACATTTACGGTCCCCATTATTTGAATAAATTGGTGATCTTCTATTTATGGCCGGAGTTTATATTCAAAGAAAACCTGTTATCAAAGAAATATGAGGGGCTGTGTTGCTGACCTTGGTGCTAGTTGCCTAGGTGACCAGCTGCCTTTCAGAGCTTTGAGCCACAGATCTGGAAAGCATATGCCATCAGGAAAGTCCGAAATTAGTCTGAAGTTCTTGCATACTTGTTCCAAATCATTGATTCCAATTATTAACTCAAGAGGACCTGCGTGATGGCCATCTCTATATGTAGGTCAGCCTTTGCATGTGATGGATAGATCACACTGTGTTGCCTAAGATCTTTCATGTTATCGGTCTGGTATTCCTTCACTGTGAAGTGTTGCCTCATCTTGTTTCCAACGCCATCTTTCTTCATTGTCTGTGTCGGAAGATGCTGATTCCAGATTGTCCGTAACCGCCTTACAGATGGGGCTAATGAGCATTAGGCACAGCTGCCACCAAAATGGCTAACAAATGTGCCGAATGTTAATTCTTGGCCAAGCGCTCATCATTTTGGTGACTATCCAAGTCAGGAGTTGCTTTCTCAACATCTGTGTGGTTCTTACCATAAGGCCTGTCTCCAATTATCACTTGACCTTGTAGTTTCCAATCTCTTAACAATTGTGTTTTTATTTTAATTTTTTTTTCTCCAAGTAATGTATGTATACTAAAAAACTAGAAGCACCGCTAGGGGCCTGACAAAATGCCAAAGTGTTTTTAAGCTGAACTCCAGCCTAACAATACACAGTTGAAATACATTAACAGGACTTGTCTTACCTGCCCAAGAATCTTTTCTTCTATGATCTATCCAGTCCTAAGATTTACACAGCCCTACAACAGGCTGTAGGCAGCCTGGTGACCTGATTTTCTCTGCGTCGTGCCCCCAGCCTGTGATTTTGATATTTGAGCAGCAACAGACTAATGAAACTCAACTCGGCTAACTCCTCTTAGCACATGTGAATGCAGCACACCTGATTGGCTCCAAGTCCTCTCCCAAGTCTGAGTGCTGCTGTATAGAGAATAAGAGGCTGAAGTCCACTAAATTTAGAGATCAATACTAGTTGTAGTATTAATAATAAAAAAAAAAGAATGCACTGTAATCAATATCTGCCTGGACTGGCCTGACATGATCGTTCCACAGAATGGGGTTAGATTGAAGTCAAAACTCCTGATCCACATACTTGTTCCAGGTTAGTACCCCAGAGGCAGGTAAGGTCATTGCACCAGAGGAAAAGTTTAGTGATGACCGCCTACATTAAGTTTCTTTAGTGCTGACTGATGAGATGAAATACACTAAGGAAGTCATTTTATCTTTTAGTTATCCTTCTTTCAGTGTAATCCAGTTTATCAATTTTGCATATTTGTGGTAATTTGACACTTCTGTTAATCTGAAAGATGTTCTTGGATCTAATATGAAGTGAGATTTCGAAAATGTGAAGTATGTTCAATTTTATGGATCGGTTACACCTGTGCATCCATGTTCTTTGTATTTTTTATCTGAATGACCTCTTGGTTACTCATATCGGTTGACCTTCAGCATGAACTGTGTGTATGTTGTATTTTAAAGGGAATCTATAGTTGCAGGACTAGTCTTAACTCCCTAGTTTAAAAGAAAAAATCCTGTTGTAAGATCTCAATAGCTCAAGCTATCAATTGCACACAAGTGACTAAGTCTAGAGTGTCTCCTCTCCTCTTCTACCCTGTTCAGGAGGGGCTGTGCCAGTTTTAATTAGGAGAGTGAGACTATATGAAGACCAACTTGGGAATTGGCACTATTACATTTTTACTTGAAAAACAGATTTTATATTGTTGGTTAAAAAAAAAAGCTACACGTTTATAAAGTTTAAAATTTTGAATTGCCGCCAAAGCTTCCCTTTAAAAGGGCAACATTTCTTTTCTGTCCCCCTCCAACGGGTCATACTGTTTGTTGCATGCTTTCTTGTATATCCTGTTTAGGTTAACAGCCATTGTTTTCATTTGCCAAGTGCATCATTATGTCATGTATGCAGTATCGCCTGTTACAAGTTCTATCCTTGCTTTCCTCATTTTATGCTGCAACACCTCATCAAGTTAGGAATGGCATGCACCATTACCTAAGCAGTTGTCTTGTCTGCTCAATGAGACTGCATGTATAGAGTTTTTTTAATGCTCTGCCTTATTCCTTAACTGGATAAACCGAAGGTGAATGGAGCAATATAGAAATTAGGAGCCAGTCTATATAGGCAAGAAGACCCCCACCTTCAGTTCCTCTGTGACTACTGTGAAATTGTGTACCTTTTCTGTGTGTTTCTAAGTCTAGGTCACTAAGGGGCTAGTGACACCACAGGCATTGTGGATTCTTCATAAAAGATGGAATCAAATGTGGAGACTGCACTCGAGAGATCAGGCTTCACTCAAAAATAAGCCTCCGCTGTCATATTGGGACTGGCAAATTTGGCAGCGTTGTTCCTGCATGGTCCTGATGGCACTACAGTCCCAATTGGGGCTCCATCTGAGATCAGTGCAGTGATGTGCGGAACCTGGCGGATCATAAATTTTTTATTTTTTTTATTTTTTTTTACCTTTTTATTGAGCTGTCACACAGACTCAAACTATTTCCACGGTTCCCCAATGCAGTGGTGTGTACCAGACACATGGGAGACACTGCGTTTTGCCTTGTCCATGTGGTGGGACTGTGCTGGAATAGCCACTCAGTGCAGTCCTACTACATCTGATGTGAACCAGCCCTTAAATCCTGACTCCACTGACAAAAATATTTTGGTAACGTACTACATAATCACATTAATTGAGATTTCACTGCAGAGTGCACAGAACAGCACTGGATTTCTGTCAGGCTGAACGGGTATTTTTTCGTACTTATCAAAAAGATATAAAAAACATTTTTGATGAACTTTTGGTTTATTGAACGGACCAAAAAGGGGCAAATGAGAGATTCATTGTTGGGTTTTCCATATTTCTTTGCTCCTAAATCCCGATAGCCATGTATTGCATTGATCACTTTGAATTAAAATATAGTTAACAAAATTGTCTAAATCTAAAGGGAAGGTGCTCTCCTATTGCTAAGTATACTTTTGTTATGTTAACTATCAGCTGGTGGCTTAAATTTTTAACTTAAAGCGGAGGTCCACCTAAAAAGAAAAATATTAAAAGCCAGCAGCTACAAATACTGCAGAGAAGAGAGGGGGCGGGAGTCTATGCCCGGAAGTGGGTGCAAATACCTGTATTTTACAGGTATCTGCACCCCCTTGAAGGTACCAAATGTGACACCAGAGGGGGGGAGGGTTCCGAAAAGTGGAGGCTCCATTTTTGTGTGGAGATATACTGTAGATGCTGACTTTTACTACAGTATATGGACACTTGCCTGTCTAGGGAGCCTGCGATGTCTGCACACCAGCTGATCTTCGGATTGACTGTTGGGTGCACCTGCTGCCATTTCAGGTAAGTAAACCCGGGAGTGAAGATTGCTGCGCTTTCTGATTGGCCTGGCGGAGGAAGGAGGAGGGGGCCGACCTTTCAGGAGATCTGCCTGCGGCTCGGTCTCCTGGAAGTGGGTAAGGGGACCTGTTCCCCCCCCCCCCCCGAAAAGTGCCAAATGTGACACCGGGGGGGGGGGGTAGGGGGTTTGAGGAGGAAGCAATTAAGCAGAAGTTCCACTTTTGGGTGGAACTCCTCTTTAATGTCTCAATTTTGTATTTGTACTATATATTTTTTTTAATGTAAAGATTCTGGGGAAATGTGATACATTTCCGATAAATTTTACAAAACCTATTTGTACCTCCTAAGATTTGCTGCCCCTGTGCCAGACTGTCAGTTCACTTTGTGTCCACCTAGAAACTTTTACATCTTTTTTTGAAGAAATCTGTGACTGTACCAGTTCAATATATAGGGATAGTTGTGCTGGAAACCACTCGGGAGCAATGAGGTTGTTTTTTCTTTCCTGGTTCAGAAATGTGTGTCTTTCAGTTAACCTGAATACTTTGATTTTTCCCCACTCAAGTGGCAAGAGTATGGCGGGTCGAGTTCCTTCCGATGTTTGCCCATTTTCTACAGTCGTTAACGTTTTCTTTTTATCTCTCTTTAGTGAAGAAGAGGAGGAACTGGCATAGACACGACTATACAGAGGCCGATGATGGGACGAAGCCAGTTCAAGCCGGAACAAGAACCTTTGTACAACAGCTGCGAGCGCGGTCCTTTCCAAGGTTCGTGTCTCTCATATTGAGTGTATGTGCCATCAGATCCTTCCCGCTGGAAATCAATCTGAGAATTTGGTCATTAGGAACCACAAGTTCTTGCAGGAAGAAATTTGGTATGTCAGCATACCAATTTTTTTTTTGATTTTTTTTTTTTTCTTTTTTTTGTAGCGCCGACGAGATTATATTGCGGATGAATGGCAGCCAACTGACACAGAGGTACCTGGAGAAACATGGATTCAACCTTCCAATTATGGTGCCGCAGTTAGATGATCTGGGCCTCAGACTGCCGCCTCCAACTTTTTCTGTAATGGACGTAGAACGCTATGTTGGTAAGATGACGCTTCTGTTATTTTAGTAGAGCTTGGTATCCTTTCCCATGCTCGTATTTAATCTCTGTCTGCTACCCATGATCCATACCACTTGCTTTTTTGAGGCTAGTCATGGCCTTAAAGCCCACCCCCAAGTTAAATTGAGAGCTTTGATCATGTGGTCTTGTGATGCAGTGGTTGTCTGTCCTAAGGCCCCAGTCACACCTCCAGTGTTTTGTTGCTTGAAGTGCCAAAACCCTGGGAGAGAAAAAAAATCTATTTATTCTCTGTGGTTCACATCTCCACTCCAAGTTGCCTGAAGCCAAAACGCCTGAAGCTCATAGTTCTGGAGCATTTTTGTAGCTCTAATCGGGCAGATTTAAACGTTTTTGCCGCGTCTTTATTCTCGCAGAATGGAAACTCAACATTTGCACGTTTTTGTGAGATTTTCTACCCAAATAAAAAAATGTAAAAAAAAATTTTGGTAATATATGAATAAAAGTGTAAAATAAATACAGAAATAACAAACAATTATCATTAAATATGTAATGTATAAATAACCCCAACCTTAAAAATATAAATGATAAAATAAAAACCGGAACAAAAAAACATGTAATCTTATTTTGCATTGGGGTGTTCTCTTTTTTTTTTTTTTTTTTGCGGTTAATTACGCAGTTTTAATTTATTGAAATTATTATTCAGTTATGATTTTTTTATTTGTGTATTTTACATCAATTTATTCAGTAGTAGTAACACCTTCAAGGGGTTGTAAAGGTTCATGTTTTTTTCACCTTAATGCATCCAATGCATTAAGGTAAAACACCTGGCAATGATGGCCCCCCCGTTTACTTGCTGTGCGCGTCCCCCTGCGTCCTCTTCTCCACGGAGTCTGGCCGTTGATTGGATAGATTGATAGTAGCGCAGCCATTGGCTCACACTGCTGTCAATCGCATCCAATGACGCGGCCGCCGGGGGGGGGGCTGGACCGAGTCATACACTCTGTCTATGGACGCAGCGTGTATGACGGAGCGTGCCCGCAAGCTAACCCCCTCAGGATAGAGCTTCCCAGAGGGGGGTTAGCTATTGCGGGGAGGAGCCGAGACAGCCGTCGAGGGACCCCAGAAGACAAGGATCGGGGCCACTCTGTGCAAAACAAACTACACAGTGGAGGTAAGCATAACATGTTTAAAACAAAAATAACTAAATTAACCCATACAACCCCTTTTTAACCAAAAATAATAAAAAAAACTTTAACTGTAACCCCTTACCCAAACGAAAAAAAAATAGATAATGAATAAAAGCTAAAGATGAAAAGGCTAGCAACAAATGATGCAGCAGATTCGTTTTCTCTATTGGCTGATAAAACGCCAAAGCTCAAACGCTGTATAAAAACATAAGTTGCACATAAAATTGCGCCAAAAATCGTGAAAAAACTACACCAAAAAGACGCTCAGATGCTATGGTCAGGTGTGAATGCAGACTTGGTCCTATAGGGAATGTAATGTGTAAGCGGCGTTCAGTACAGAAGCGCGTTAAGCCCAAGGCAACACAATGGCGTGCCCACATGATGAATGGGACCTTCCAAGGAGACAGCACTAGAGAGGAGCTGAGTATTTCAGTAAAGCAAAGGTGTTTTTTTTTTTTTCCTCTACCTAATGGGGTCGTTTACTTTTTTATTTCTTCACCAAACTTTGAACGTTAAACATTTCTTGGGTAACCTGGATTGGGCTTTTAACATTTTTAAGGTAGCAGTGCTTAAGTGCAGACATGTTCTAGTGGCTACAGGTTAACCGTGCTGGTCGATCTCTGTAGAGCAGTGTTTCTCAACTCCAGTCGTCAAGGCGCCCCAACAGGTCATGTTTTCAGGCTCTCCATTGTTTTGCACTGGTTATTTGATCAGTTTAACTGCTTTAGTAATTCCCACAGCTGTTTCGTCTGAGGGAAATCCTGAAAACATGACCTGTTGGGGCGCCTTGAGGACTGGAGTTGAGAAGCACTGCTGTAGAGCACAATTGGGAACTGAACATGTGGGCCTTTACTTCTGTCCAGGTCAAGTTGTTTACAGATCACCTTTTTTAACCAGTTGGCGGGAGTGGAAGTCTCATTCCAACATAGTGAAAAGCAGGCTTACTCTTTCGTCCATGGACCGACACAGCTTCTCTATTGACAAAGTGGGTATTATCCGTTCATTAGGAGTGACTAGGCAGAATAACTTGTAAAAAGTGTTGCATCACACCTTCTACAGTACCGCCCGGGGGGCGGACCCTCTGGGTATAACCTCTCAGACTGCATCTCGCAGATCAGTTTTTTTTTCTGTCTAGCAAGGAGTAGGACATGGCTCCCTTCGGGCCCATTGGTCCGGGGGAAAAAAGAGATGGAGATCTCTCTCTCTCTCTCTCTCTCTCTCTCTCTCTCTCTCTCTCTCTCTCTCTCTCTCTCTCTCTCTCTCTCTCTCTCTCTCTCTCTCTCATCAACTGGGTGACAGGCTGGATCCTTGTAGTCTCCCCAGTTTCGGCCATCGAGCGTGTGCCGACCCTAGCTACGCGCTGGGTTTTCCACGACATGTCCGTCGCTCCACGGGTGGCCGGTGAGCCTACGCTCCAGGGCCTGCATCGGACCACTCAGCTTCGGCTGACCTTACGGCCGAGTCGCAGCAGCCTGTCCGGTGAGCGTCACGCTCCAGGGCATACATATGATCGTCCCTTTTGGGTCCAATCACAGCATGCCTGGCCAACAGTCACCTTCCGTGCGCGGACGATGATCTGTTTGGAATGTCTTCCAGCAGGATAGGTAAGTAAAACTCCCCTGCCTCGGCTGGGTGATTTAGCTGGACATTCCTGGAGAGATCAAGTAAGTGGTTGGTGGCCCCTTTCTTCCCTCTCTCCCTGCCTTTCCCTCCTCCCTGGGCTTCTAGCTAAAGGTTGCTGGGGGTCACCTAATGGGTTCCACTGGAGCGGGGCTGGCTGTAACTAACATTTAAAAGAAATGTCATTTCTGCTTACCTGTGTTTTTTTGAGGTGGTCCATGCCGAGTTCGGCCTCTTGTGACTGCCCGGCGGCCATCTTCCTGTGGTTCGGCCACACCCACTGGCCCCTATCAGCTGATCGGCGGCCATGTTTGTCCACCCTGTATGTATATATTGCCGTTCGGCAGCCATCTTTTTGTGGGCTACGGCTGCTTGACCTCTATCTTCGGTCGGCGGCCATTTTCTTAGAGCTCACATTATCTTCCATACAGACGTTTTTGGCAACCATTTTGCGAGAGCCTCCGGCCTCTAGGGTGCATTACACTGGCGCGAAAATTCACACATGAAGTGCTGATAAAAGAAGCAGACTGACACAGCAGCAGTGGGACAGCATCACAGGCGCAGCACACGGCAGCATAGCAGTACCGGTCCAGGATGGTGAGTCCTCTGGGTAACCCAGCATCTCTGCAGCGCAGGAGGGTGGCCTATTGATATCTTGCCTGGAGCCCTGTGAGTGTCAGCGTGTGGTCAGCATGGCATCTGAGCCAGGTGTCTTCTCCCCTGAAACACCAGATTTAGCAGCTGGTGCCCCTGAGGTGTCTATGAACGCTATGACGGCAATCCTAGAGGCGTTTGCTGCCAGGGTGGAAGCAGCACACGGGAATACAGGGGGTAGTAAACGCCCCGTCCCCTGCAAGCTTCTGGGGATAAATTGACGCATCAGACTGCAGACCGTGACCGGACAGTGAGGATGACTCCAAGTCCAGGTCAGTACGCAAGACGGCTTTGGTATCTGACCTTATTACTGCAGTGTGGGATACGCTAAAGTTGGAAAATGCTGCAGAAGCAGCAGAGACTCCGGTCCACTTGGGTTTCATAGACCTGCCCGCACTGCTAAGGTGTTCACTTGTGTGTCTTTTTGATAAACTCTTATACAAGGAATGGGAGAACCCACTGAGGGTCTTTACAGCCCCAAAGAGGTTTACGGAACGGTACCCCTTTGAGGAGAGTTTTCTGAAGAAATGGACCTCTCCCCCTATAGTGGACCCTCCGGTGTCCAGACATAATAGAGCCACCACAATTCCTGTAGAAGGGGCTCCTGTTTTGAAGGACCCTGTGGATAAAAGAGGCCGAGGCACTCGCTTGCTACTTATACTCAGTGGTAGGCTCGGCAGTACGCCCGGCATTGGCGGGGGCCCTAGTGTCTCACACACTTACTGAAGGGGCAAGATTGCTACTTCCGGGGGTTAAGGAGCGAGATGCTCCTCCTGATGAGATAACATTGGCCGACCTGTTGGTCCAGGGCCTTAGGTTTGTCTGCGAGTCAGACATGGATACTATTCCCCTGCTGTCTAAAGCTTCGGTTTATGCAGTAGCAATACGCCGCCTGATCTGGCTAAAAGGCTGGTCTGCGGACCAGACTTCCAAGAAAGCCCTGTTGGATCTGCCTTTTAAGGGCGACAGACTTTTTGGGGCTTCTCTGGATGACATCATCAAGGATGCCACAGGAGGTAAAAGCACTTTGCTTCCCCAAATTAGCAAGGGTAGGGGGCCACGCCAAGGGCAGGGGCCCTCCTTTACTGCACGCAAGCGTTTTTTTCGTCCCCCTAGGGCGACAGGGAAAAGACCCCAGGCCGATAAAGCGCCTGCCCAAGGACAGAAGCGTCCTTGGTCCCGCATACCCAATAAGCCTGCGGACAAATTTGCATCGCATGAAGGTCCACCCCCACCCAGCTCTTGGGTGGAGGGGACGTCTTCGCAAATTCGCGACTCAGTGGACAGCTCTAGTCTCCGACAGGTGGGTTTGCGAAGTTATCTCCTCAGGCTACAAGATAGTTTCTCTTGTCCACCGGACAGATTCAACACCTCCAATCTCCAGCTACTACCGACCCATCGGGAGGCCCTGTATGGGGCGGTCCAGGGTCTACTGGAACGCGGGGTAGTTATTCCAGTTCCAGAACTGGAACGGGGTTTTTACTCAAATCTGTTCGTTGTGCCGAAGAAGGAGGGGGTTCGTCCAAGCTTGGATCTCAGAGCCCTCAATTGCTTTGTGAAGGTACAAAGATTTCGGATGGAGTCGGTTCGATCTGTAGTCACGGCTCTCCATCCGGGGGACTTTCTGGCCTCCTTGGACATCAAGGACGCATACCTGCGTGTCCCCATATACTCCAGACACCAGAGGTTTCTGCAATTTGCTATCGGGAAGAACCACTACCAGTTTGTGGCCCTCCCGTTTGGCCTTGCCTCAGCACCCAGGACGTCCACCAAGGTGCTCGCTCCGATTCTGGCACTTCTAAGACAGCGGGGTATCGCTATCATGGGCTACTTGGACGACCTTCTACTGAAGGCCCCTTCAAGCTCAGAATTAGAGGTAAGCGTGTCTATTACCTGTCAGACTCTTCGAGACTGTGGTTGGATACTAAACACGCAAAAGTCAGTATTGGTGCCCACTCAACGCCTAGTGTACCTGGGGTTGATTCTGGATTCCTCAGAGGCAAAGGTATTCCTCCCTGTGGAGAAGTTGCAGACCCTCCGGGCTGCAGTACGGCAGCTGACTTCCAGGAATTGATCGTCACTCCGTTTTTGCATGCAAGTGTTGGGCCTCATGGTAGCCTCCTTCGAGGCGGTCCCATATGCTCAATACCACACTCGAGTGTTACAGAAGGAAGTTCTGTCCAGATGGAACAGATGCCCTTCATCTCTGGATTATCAAATCCGAGTGAGCCACCTAGTCAGGAGATCCCTGGTATGGTGGCTGACAGCACCGGCTCTAATGGCCGGGAAGTCATTTCTTCCGGTTTACTGGATAGTGATCACGACGGACGCCAGCCTTACAGGTTGGTGGGGGGGGGGGGGGGGAGTCTGGGGTGTTCAGTCAGCGCAAGGTCGCTGAACCCCAGAGGAAGCCCTCCTGCCGATCCATGCCCTGGAGATCCGGGCGATCAGGCTGTGCCTCTTCAAATGGTCTCAGAGGCTGCAAGGGCATGCAGTCAGGATCCAGTCAAACGCCACAGCGGTGGCATATGTCAATCATCAAGGAGGAACAAGAAGCTCAGCTGCAGCATCGGAGGTCGCTCGCATCCTGAAGTGGGCAGAGAGGAGCGTACCGGCACTGTCGGCCGGGTACATTCCGGGTGTGGAAAACTGGCAGGCGGACTACCTGAGCCGCCAGATGCTGGACCAGGGAGAATGGTCCTTACACCCGGAGGTGTTCCAACTCCTCTGCCAAAGATGGGGCACACCAGACGTAGATCTTCTGGCTTCCCGACTCAATCGGAAGGTATTGAGGTTTGTGGCCCGGTCAAGAGACCCATGGGCAGACGCAACGGACGCGTTGGTAGCATCGTGGGGTCAGTATCGGCTAATCTATGCCTTCCCTCCCTTAAGGCTTCTTCCTCTTCTGCTCCGCAGAGTGGAGGCAGAGGGAATTCCAATGATCCTAATCGCTCCAGATTGGCCTCAGCGTCCTTGGTACGCCGATCTAGTATGGCTGGTAGCAGACGTCCCCTGGCGCCTACCACTACGGAAGGACCTGCTATCGCAAGGTCCCATACTCTATCCTGCTTTACAGTCATTGGCTTTAACGGCATGGCTGTTGAGAACCAGGTACTGAGAGACCGGGGCCTGTCAGACTCAGTAATCTCTACTATGAGAAGTGCTTGAAAACCGTCCTCTAGGAAGGTTTATCACTGCACTTGGAAGGCCTACATCTCCATGTGTGAGGAAATGAAATGGCATCCACGTACCTATTTGGTTTCCAGAATCCTGCTGTTTTTACAGCATGGGGTGGACCCAAGGCTTGCCCTAAGTACGATTTAAGGGACAGATATCTGCCCTGGCTGTCTTTTTTTCAGCGACCCCTGGCGACTCACTCTCTCGTGAGTACATTTGTGCAGGGGGTTCGACATGTGGCCCCTCCGGTCCGTCGCCCGTTACCTCCGTGGGACTTGAACCTGGTCCTCTCGGTGCTTCAGAAGGCACCGTTTGAGAATATTAGAGATATTCCCCTGTTGACACTTTCTCAGAAAGTGGTCTTTTTGGTGGCTGTTACGTCAGACGAGTCTCTGAGCTGGCAGCCTTGTCCTGCAAGGCTCCCTATTTGGCTTTCCACAAAGATAAGGTGGTGCTGCGGCCGCAGCCTTCCTTTTTAGAAGTCGTTCCGGCTTTTCATCTCAACGAAGACATTGTACTTCCATCCTTGTGTCCTCAGCCGTCGAATCCTAAGGAGTCGGCGTTGCATTCCTTGGACGTTGTCCGAGCTTTGAGAGTATACCTATCTGCTACTTCCCTGTTCCGGAAGTCAGACTCACTGTTTGTTTCGGTGGCTGGTCCCAAGAAGGGCCAAGCAGTCTCGTCGGCCACCATCTCTAGGTGGATCCGACAGAGTAATCCAGGCTTACGCCTTAAAGGGTCAAGCGCCCCCTTTTCCGGTCACGGTGCATTCGACCAGGGCAAGAGGTGCCTCTTGGGCTTTCCGACATCAAGCGTCTGTTTCCCAAGTATGTAAAGCGGTGACTTGGTTGTCCGCTCACACTTTCACAAAATTCTACAAAGTTGATGTAGGTGCATCTTCGGATGCCTCTTTCGGCCGCAAGGTTTTGCAAGCGGCTGTTTAGAGTTGCAACTCCTCCGTTGGAGTGCTGTTTTGTGTTTTGGGGTGAAGTTTATTTTTATGCTGTTACCACCCCTCGTTTTTTCTCTGACACTGCTTTGGGACGTCCCACTTTGTCAATAGAGAAGCTGTGTCGGTCCATGGACGAAAGAGTAAATAGGATTTTTTTACTCACCGTAAAATCCTTTTCTCTGAGTCCATGGACCGACACAGCACCCACCCCTCCTTAAGTTTGTACTGTTTTTTGACGAACTGATCTGCGAGATGCAGACTGAGAGGTTATACCCAGAGGGTCCGCCCCCTGGGCGGTACTGTAGAAGGTGTGATGCAACACTTTTTTTACAAGTTTTTCTGCCTAGTCACTCCTAATTAACGGATAATACCCACTTTGTCAATAGAGAAGCTGTGTCGGTCCAGAGAAAAGGATTTTACGGTGAGTAAAAAATCCTATTTTTGCAGTGTTGAGAAGATGTACATGAAGGGACTTCTTGTAATGTTTGAGGGGCATTGGTGTCAAATGAAGGAGAGAGGCAGCAGTTTCACCCCCCCCAACCAAACACCAGTCAGTCAAAATCACAGATTTTGTCACAAAACCTTTGTATGATTCTGCAATCCCAAAATATATGTAGGAACGACCTAGAGTTGGAAGATTTGTATGAGTTGCAGTATTCCATTCCCCCCCCCCCCCAAAAGTGTCACATTCAGGGTCCCTTTCCCAAGTGGATAGGAATGATGGGAAAAAGTTGTCAGGAGGCTGTGAGAGGAACTTGAGAGACGGAATGTCCAAGTTGAACAGAAGTTTCTAGGCACAATCACTTAATGGCAGTGGGACTGGTTGAGGGAAAGAGTTTTCTAAAGGCTTGAGTAAGGAAATGTCTTGGTTGCATGGCTTGCCTCTGTGGCAAGGGGGGGTTCAGAATCTGTTGAATTTCTGATATGGATTCAAGTCCATTTGGCGTTGAAAATGTTGATGTAAAAAATGTAGTCTTTCAGGCGATTGAAAGTTTTTGTCCACCAGACCAGAGACAAATTTTGGGGTGACCAATAACTTGGATCATGCCCGAGTGGTGGTAGTTCTGAAGAATGAATTTCCTGCTTCGAAACAGCACGTCAAGAGTAACCCTGGTCAATGGATGTGAAGTTGGACCTGTGGAGGTAAATCGTTTAGAAGCCACAGGAGGCAGTAAAGTGGGGCTATTGACAAGGCTTGATCCATCTTTTAACCTAGTGGTGTGTACACCAGTCAAGGACCCGTGTCCTATGTGCTGCTTTAATGATATGTTAAGGGATCCGACAGTCCTACCCCACCGCAATTTAAGCTGTAAATTCAAGTGATGGCTTTTACAAGACCAAAGAAATTGGCTAAATTCCGCTTGCACTTGTTTGAGGAACGAAGTTGGTATATGAACGGGGAAGGGTTTGCAAATGGTAAAGCGAGTCTCGGGAGAACATCTCCCTCTGGTGTTATTGCAGTAGCATCCCCTTTAATTCCCATAGAGGTCAATGGGGGGGGGGTGAGGTTAAATCTCCCCAGTGGGGACTTGGCAGCTGTAAAAACCTGGCAGATGATCTAACCCTTCACCACTGTCTGACATTAAGACGCTGGTTTTGGTGGTCTGTTAAATGAAGGTATGACTTCATGAATTTATACTCCAGATGTCAGTGGTCCATCTAGGTCCACTATTTTACAGAACAGATGTTATTACTGCAACAGTCTTTTAGATGTTTCCTGCTTTGTCTTGTCAGGGTAACTTCTATGGAGTTTTCCTTGTGTTCAGGTAGGCCAATATGAACCAAAAGGTCCCCTTCCCTGTCTGGGCATTCAAGATCTTCAGCAAAGTGTCGAAGACAGATGTGAAGCGCATATGAGACATGATTAGACCATGATGCCTGAATCGTATATTTTGCGGAAGCCTGTCCCTGTGCGCCTATTTAATGGCATGACAGCATCTCTGTAGGAATAATCTGCAGTATGTTCTCCACTCATTCAGTGTTTTTGCCATGTTTCAGGATGCACAGAATTTTTAATCTGCTTTTGGCTGTTTTCCCATATTAATTTGGCTCACTTATTACGTCTGGAATGGGATCCCGACTCATACTTGTTTATCTGGACTTTATCGATGCAATTATTTTCAGCTTCAGCACAGGCACGGCTGTCATAAAAGCAGCAGATGGCTCAATGCCCATGGGTGAAGTGACACGCATTTTAATGTGTTCAGTCTGGGATGTGTGCAGATAGGTAAAAAGCTGCGTGGTAGGAGTGTGTAGGGGCTTCGGTGCCCCCGGAGAGCATGGAGATTATGTTGGTGTCGTTGAAACGATGCTTTGCTCTTTCCGTATCAAATGTCTTAATTTTATTTGGTAATCCCATGTTTTCAAATGTCTTACACCTGCTCTGATTTACATTTTGTTGTGCTTGAGGGGAAACTTTTTGCGTGTGGATAGATATAATATATATATATTTTTTTTTCTCTGTCCTCTTTTAGAAGTTTATCTATTGTCCTCTTTTGTAAGTTTACCAATAAAACACTTTCTTTGAATAAGTTGTAAATGTATATGTACACGAGGGCAGCCATATTGCCTAATTTATACAGCTGTGCTCATAAGTTTACATATCCTGGCAGAATTTATGACTTCTTGGCCATTTTTCAGAGAATATGAATAAACACACAAACGTTTCTTTCCCTCATGGTGGTTAGTGTTTGGCTGAAGCCATTTATCAGCCAACTGTTTTTTTTTGTTTTTTTTTAAACGGTCTTTTATTGAACAAAAAAGGGGATAATACATACATTAGGCCATTGTGACAAACGTCAATTGCATTGTACAGTATCCCTGAACAGTATCATACAGCAACATTTCTTAATGTACGTATAAGCACAAAAAAATAATAATAATTTGGTGATAGTTAGGTAACCACATACCTTGCTGCTTAAGGCCCCATCCCCACCCAGGGCGCACCTGCTTTCTGGGTCAATGGGGGTAAAAAAACCCACATGGGATAAAAAGTATACTCTAACCAGTTAGACACACGTTTCGGAGGCCTTGAGCCATCTGTCCTAAAAAAAAAAAAATTATATTTGGAGGGACATCCTCTGAGTATATAAGTTTTCTGTAAGGTAAAACGGCATTAACTTCCGCTATCCAATGTGAAACCTTTGGAGGGCTGGATCTCATCCATACTCTGGCTATGACTTTTCGTGCGGAAAAGAGTGTCTCATGTAGGAATATCTTGGTAAACTTATTAAACTCTGGGTCCGGAAAGATTCCCAGGAGACACGGCTTAGGGTTAAGTGTTATGTGCCCATTGTGTTGTGTAGGAATCTCGCCACCTGCATCCAGAACCTCTGGATATTGGGACATTTCCACAGCAGGTGTAAAAAAGTACCCACCTCCTGAGAACACATAGGGCAGAGACTGGAGTGATCGCTCTTGTATTTTGAAATTCTCAGCGACGTGAGGTATGCTCTGTGAGTTGTTCTGAATATTTGAGTTAAGCGATCAGGCAGTTTGGGAGAAATCAGTCAACTGTGTACTCCTTTTTTTTTTTTTTTTTTTTTTTAAATCCAAATGACAGCAAAAACTACCCAAATGACCCTGATCAAAAGTTTACCATCCTTACCTGTGATCTGTTTTCTTGTAATTGGGTGTGTATAAAAGGTCCAATGAGTTTCTGGACTCCCGACAGACCCTTGCAGCTTTCACCCAGTGCTGCACTGACGTTTCTGGATTCTGAGTCATGTGGAAACCCAAAGAATTGTCGAAGGATCTGTGGGAAAAGGTGAACTGTATAAAACGGGAAAGGGATATAAAACGATATCCAAGGAATTGAGAATGCCATCAGCAGTGTTCATACTCTAATCAAGAAGTGGAAAATGAGGGGTTCTGTTGAAACCAAACCACGGTCAGGTAGACCAACTAAAATTTCAGCCACAACTGCCAGGAAAATTGTTTGGGATGCAAAGAAAAACCCACAAATAAGTTCAGGTGAAATACAGGACTCTCTGAAAACATGTGGTGTGGCTGTTTCAAGATGCACAATAAGGAGGCACTTGAAGAAAGATGGGCTGCATGGTTGATTCGCCAGAAGAAAGCCATTACTATACAAATGCCACAAAGTATCCCACTTACAATACGCCAAACAGCAAAGAAACAAGCCTCAAACCTTCTGGCACAAAGTCATTTGAAGTGAGGAGACCAAATTTTAGCTTTTTGGCCACAACCATAAACACTACATTTGGAGAGGAGTTGACAAGGCCTCCATATCATTGAGCCACTCTGGGGAGATCTCAAATGGGCAGTTCATGCAAGACGGCCCAAGAATTTACAGGAACTGGATGTTTTTGCCAAGAGGAATGGGCAGCTTTACCATCCTGAGAAGATAAAGAGCCTCATCCACAAATACCACAAAAGACTTCAAGCTGTCATTGATGTTAAAGGGGCCAATACAGGGAGTCCCCGACTTCCGAATGCGCCCCACTTCCGAACAACTCCTACTTACTAATGGGATAATGCGTGACGTATCTGCCGTTCTGCGCATGTGCCGCCATTTTCGACAGCGGGCACATTCGACGGAACATCGGAAATTTTTTTTATCTCGTTCATTCGACGGAAAATGACGTAATTGTCCAGTAACTGAAGTAATGTTGCCCAATAACTGTTCCTTTCTCTCACAAAGTTAGTGCAAAGTTAACCATACTAGGATAGATTTCACTCATGCTGAAGAGTATGGATGAAGGCACCTCCACTCTGGCTTTCTGTATTAAGACCGCTGCGACACCTGCGGCTGCCTGAACAGTGACTTCATCTGATAGAATGCAGCCACTTTTCAACTGAAAATTGTGGCTACAGGCTAAAGAGAAAACATATGCCTGTAAAAGCAGGGTTTTTTCAAGCCCAGTGTGCATGAGGCCTAAAATGAAGATTAAAGCTTTTTACATGTTCTTCAAGCAGTAAATGAGTTTTAAAACAAACCACTCCTAACCTCGCTAGCTGAATATACTGTGACAGAATTCTTAAACCTCCCCAAAGTTCACAATGAAGACTCTAAAGTGGGGTTTCAAACATGCCAGACTGCCATGTTTTGGTCTTTTTTGCAGGATGCTAAATTTTTTATATGATCAATTCTTGTCATGCAGCAAAGACTGGGATTCAATTTACTCAGCTTTTTCTTTTACATGGGATTTATCATATTCTGCAGAGATTACACCAGTTGGAATGTAGGGATACTGCTTTTTGTGCACAATGTGAGACGGATACAGGCACCCTTTTATACATAGATGTCAAAATGAATTCCAGTGTTGGAACAATATTCCTAATACTATTAACACTCTATTGTATATATTTAACTCTATTATTGGTTACTGCATGGAAATTTATAGCCCAAAACCTACTTTTGATTTATAAAAAAAGTCAGTTAATATGCTTCTCCCATTTGAAAAATCAACACTGAGGGTGCCAAAATATTGGGGAAAATGGTACTACGTCCAGGCTTTGCACCTATAAAATTTTGCACAGACATGTTTTTATGTAACGGGCAGTATTTCATGCATTCTGGATATATTTCAGTTAAGCCTCGTACACACGATCGGATATCCTATGGATTCTAATCCGATGGTTTTGTCCATCGGAAATCCGATGAAGCTGACTTCCATCAGTCTTGCCTACACACCATCAGTCAAAAATCCGACCGTTCCAAAAGCGATGACGTAAAACACTCCGATGAGCCGAGAAAAATTAAGTGCAATGCTTCTGAGCATGCGTCGACTTGATTCTGAGCATGCGTGGGTTTTTTATCCGATGGACTTGCCCATAGACGATCGGAGTTTTCGATCGGTTTTTTATCCATCGTAAAAATTTAAAACCTGTTCTATTTTTTAAAACCGATGGAAAAAAGACCGATGGGTCCCATACACGATCGTTTTGTCTGAAAACAATCCATCGGACGGTTTTCATTGGTTAAACCGATCGTGTGTACAGGGCTTAAGTGTATGAACAATAGACCACAGGTGGAATTTGAAGGATTGCCATATTTTACTACTGCCAAATGTTGGCCTAGTCGTCAACCTTTTTCTGCTAGAACGTGGGTAACAACAACAATGTGCCTCTGTATGCTGTCCTTGGTGATGCAATGGTAATGTTTGTACATTTGTCTGATGTACTTTTTTGTTGCGCTTTAGATATTGATGGGACGCAAGTAATGTTGTGCGTTCTCCATGAAGGAATATGTGAACTACTTTATACTTCAGTGAGGCTGTGATTTAAAAAAAAAAAAAAAGATAAATGCACAATCTGTCTTCCTCTACAGGCGGAGAGAAGATTATTGATGTCATCGATGTGGCCAGACAAGCGGACAGCAAGATAAGGCTGAAGAACTTTGTCAAGTATTTTATGAACCCTGATCGACCCAAAGTATTAAACGTCATCAGCCTGGAGTTCTCTGACACCAAGTAAGTTAGTAGTGTCACTGGGCCTCCATGTGAACGAAACAGAAGCTACTTTTACTGGCCTATATCCTTGAGAGTCCATATTTGCTGTGGTGTGAAGAGGTTGTCCCACTTGTTCGTGGCAGACAGTAAAGTGCCTGTCGCATGTTCTAACTTTTGTTTGCTTTTGATTATTTATTTATTTTTTATTTTTATTTTTTATGCCCAACAAAAGCAACTGGTGGATACCAATTTCTTACCATGCACAATACAAATTATTTTCTGGTATACCGTTTTCACCTCAAATTGTTTTATTGTTGTCCTTAATGTTCTGCTTGACTTTTTTTTTTTTTTTTTTACCAGCAACATCCTGGTATTTGTTTTTTAGAGCCAAAGGTTGGCTCTCTTTTAAAAGCAATACTAGCACCTAACTAGCTGTTGGATTGCATTTACAAGCAGTGGCAGAGGACATCCCCCTTCCCTCCCGTGGCTTTCCTGGGATATCCCATCCCACTGGAATCTCCGATGTCATAGATACAAACCGAGACCAGATTGGCTCAGTTCGCCTCTATGATATAGGAGCCCAGAAGCAATGTGCATACTTCACTTCCGGTTTCCTCGGATGTAAATGGCGCCATTTAAAAAAAAAAATGAAAAGCCTTTGATCACACCTATCTTGGTGTGATTAAATGTTTTTAAGGGCAGATCTGGGATCTAATAGACTCCAGATCTCTTCAAAAAGAGTACCTGTCACTGCGTTTTGCTATCACAAGGGATATTTATATTCCCTGCAATAACAAAAGTGATAAAAAAAAAAGTTTGAGACTGTAAAAATCAAGAGATATGAATAATGCTCCGTGCTCTCACACATGTAAACAGCGAACGTCCCACATGTGAGGTATCGCCACGAACATCTGATCATGGGCAGTATTTTTAGCACTTACCTCCTGTGTAAATCTAAAGTTGTAACCTGTAAAAGGTTTTAAAGCGCCCCCTATGAATACCGTAGTAAAACTTGCATCATTTTGTCGCCGCTACATGGACTTGTGCAATTTTAAAGCGTGACATATTTGGTATCTACTCGACGTAACATATTTTGCATTTTACGAAACAATTGGGTATTGAGTTTTTGTGCATGAAAATCCAGTGCATTTTCTCCAGAAAAATGGAGTTTACACAACACTGCGCAAATGCCATGTGACATAAAAAAATTGCAACACCCACCAATTTATTCTCTAGGGCCTCTGCTTTAAAACAAATATATGTTTGGGCGTTCAAATTCATTTTCTTGCAAGAAATACAAATTTTTCATGTAAGCGTGGCAGAAAAAGGACTGGTCTTGAAGTGGTTAATAAATGCTTCCTTTCAGGTGTCATCCAAACTCTTCCTTGTGGTTGCTAAGCAGAATTTTTTTTTCCCGTTTTCAGGATGGCAGAACTAGTAAAAGTGCCGGACATCAGTAAAAAGCTTTCTTGGGTGGAGAACTACTGGCCTGATGACTCTGTCTTCACCAAGCCGTTCGTTCAAAAGTATTGTCTGATGGGGGTAGAGGACAGCTACACTGACTTCCACATAGACTTCGGAGGCACGTCTGTCTGGTATCACGTTTTGTGGGTAAGCATTTGACTAAGAAAAAATTTGAAGTCTTTGTTTAGACGTGGGTAATGGAGAACTCCAACCCGCTTCACTAGTAAGTCAAAACTCATGGCAGTCTTCAACCTGACGGCAAACATCTGTTCAGAAGCATCGCCCCTTTGTAGTCCTGGATATTGGTGGTGGGCTCCCAGGGCATGCGGGAAAAAATGTAAGATCTTTGCAGTGCCTGCTACTGTGCAAGTTTGTCTATCAATCAATATGATGACTGTTTACTAATTGGTATACTTTAATGACCCAAAATTATTTGTTTTGGATAACGTTAGGGGAGGGTTAAAACCCCTACTAGTTATATTTTGCCGTCTGTTCCCTGTGGTGAGATTTCCTAAAGTCAGTATAGAAAGTGAAAGATTGTTACAAAATTAGAGGAATTTTCCTTAGACAGTTGTCACGGGATTTGGTGTCACCATTGGAAGATTTACGCATACCTCTTGTTCTAGTGCAGGGGTCTCCAAACTTTCTAAACAAGGGGCCAGTTTAATGACCTTCAGACTTTAGGGGGGGCCGGACTATGACCAGTGGTAGTGGAAATTTTCTTGGCATCAGTGGGAGTAAACATCGCCAGAATTGGTATTGGGGGAGAAGCAGTGCCCCATAATTGGTATCATTGGGTGGAATAGTGCCCCGTCATTGGTTTAATTGGAAGGAACAATGCCCCTTCATTGGGAGGGGAGGAATAATACCCCATCATTGGTATCATTGGAAAGCAATAATGCCCCATCATTCGTATCAGTGGGAGGAATAGTGTCCCATTATTGGTGTCAGTGCTGATGTCAGTGCTGATGTCAGTTGGCAGAATAGTGTCTTGTATCTTTGGGAGTAGTGACCCAAGGGCTGGTTAAAGGCAGGCAAAGGGCCGCAGTTGGGAGACCACTGTTCTAGTGCATTCACACAAGTTGCATCTTGTGGCATCTAGAAAAAAATAAAACAAGCCTTTAATATTACTTTAAGGGCTGCTTCACACCACAGATCCATTCCACATGCGTTTTTGATGCACTTGGTGCGTGTTTTTTTTTTTTTTTACTAGAATAGGCTCCAGTGCATTTTTAGTGCGGTTTTAATGCATTTTTGATGCATTCCAGTACAGTCCAGTCTAGGAAAAATGCAGCATGTTCCACTTCCATTATTATAATAAAAAAAAAAAACTGAAAAGCCCTGGAACTGACTCCACTGGTGTGAACTATGCCATTGGAAACCATATAACCTACTTTTAATGCATTTTTGAAGCAGAACACAATGTACTGCATGTGGTGTGAACTGGCCCTAAGACTTTAATGCTCCAATGGTGAGATATCCCTGCCATAATTGCTGACTCTTCTCCTGTCCACCTGGACGCTTTGTGTGTTTCCATATTATAAAGTTACTATAGAGTTCAGATGGGATGGTGGAAACCCACATTATGCGTGCGGCAGGTGTGCTGAACTTGGCACAGAGATCTCACCTATATAATGTGTGTGTGTATAGCTGACATAAAGGAATATCCAGGCAAATGAAACTTATTGACCAGTTATTGATTTGATCTTTAGGGGGAAAAGGTTTTCTACTTGATAAAGCCCACCGATGAGAACCTGGAAAAGTATGAAGCATGGAGCTCGTCTGTTACCCAAAGCGAGGAGTTTTTTGGGGAGAAGGTGGACAAGTGTTACAAGTGTGTAGTAAAGCAGGGTCACACACTGTTTGTCCCAACAGGTATGTAGTGTTTTCAGCATAAAATAGACACATTTTTGTGTTTGGTACAAGCACTGTTATATCCCAGCTCTTGGTCATACAACCTAGGGACCAGTTGGTTCACTTGAGGTATGAAAACCAGGATGATGAAAAAATGGGTTAGGTGTTATGAAGAACAACCCGATTTTTTTCTTTGTTTTTCCAAATGAAGACCCGTGTTCTGATTTCAGTTAGAGATTGTTGGGTATAATATGAAAACACCTTTAGTGGATATAGAAGGGCTTATAATGATTACAGTAGTACTAGCAAATCGTAGTTTGTTGCTCTCCAAAGTGTAACTGAGGCTTAAAGTGTTACTAAACCCACAACAGTAAAATCAGTCTGTATATGCAGTAAAGCATGCTTGATGTATTCACTGTGGAACGTAAATGGTTAATCCTCTGCATTGTGTAAAAAGGCTGTTTGATCCTGTCTTCTGATTCTCCACTTTTTCCCTCGAGTCCCCAATCCATCTCCTGATAGAACTGAGCCTTGGGGGCACTCTGCACATGCTCAGTTTTGTGTATTGCTAGAGGGTTTTTTTTTTGTTTTTTTGGGAGGGTCTATGTGATTGGCTCTGTGCCAATCGGCACTGTCCAGACAGAGGGTCAGGGGTCATGCAGCCTCATAGGACAGTCAGAAGAGAATGAAAACTCCTACAAGCTTTAACCAGTGCTACGCTAGAAGTCACAAGACTGCCATATATTGCTGATGAGAAAAGGTACACTCACCAGCCACTTTATAAGGTACACCCTGCTAATACCGGTTTGGACCCCCTTTTGCCTTAAGAACTGCCTTTTAATTCTTTGTCGCATAGATTCAACAAGGTGTTGGAAACATTCCTCAGATTTTGGTCTATATCGACGTGATGGCATCACACAGTTGCACTGTACATCCCTGATGCGAATCTCCCTTTCCACCACGTCCCAATGGTGCTCTATTGGATTGATATCTGGTGACTGTGGAGGCCATTGGAGTACAGTGACCTCATTGTCATGTTCAAGAAACCAGTAGTGAGATGATTTTGAGGTTTGTAAAATGGTGCATTATTCTGCACTCTGTAGTCAACTGCACCGAAAGCTGAAATATGGCCTGGACAAGAAGGGGGTGAAAGTGCCCTGTACTGAGGTGGTTAAATGATGCTCAATTAGTACTAAGGGGCCCAAAGTGTGCCAATTAAATATCCCCCCCCCCCCCCCCACACCATTACACCACCAGCCTGAGCAGTTGATAAAAAGCAAGATGGATCCATGCTTACTCCAAATTCTGACCTTCTCTGAATGTCACAGATGAAATCTAGACTCCTCAGACCAGGCAACGTATTTCTAATCTTTTACTGTCCAATTTTGGTGAGCCACCGTGAATTGTAGCCTTGGTTTCCTGTTCTTCGCTGGCAGTAGTGGCACCCGGTGTGGTCTTCTGCTGCTTTAGCCCATCTGCTTCAAGGTTCGATGTGTTGTGCGTTCAGAGATGGTATTTTGCATACCTTGGTTTTGAGTGGTTATTTGAGTTACTGTTGCCCGTTCTCCTGACATCTACAAGGCATTTTTGTCCAAACAACTGCCGCTCGCTGGATATTTTCTCTTTTTTGGACCATTCTCTAAACTCTAGCGATGGTTGTGTGTGAAAATCCCAGTTTTAAATACTCAGACCAGCCCATCTGACACCAACAACCATGCCACGTTCAGGCGCTTAAATCCCCCTTCTTCCCGATTTCTGATGCTCTGTTTGAACTTCAGCAAGTTGTCTTTACCACATCTAGATGCCTAAGTGCACTGAGTTGCCGCCGTGTGATTGGCTAATTAGCAATTTGTGTTTCCAAGCAATTGAACAGGTGTAACTAATAAAGTGGCTGGTGAGTGTATTTGGCAGTTTTAATTTACTAAAATTGCATTTCCATGTTCTATGAGAGATCATCATATTTAGAGAATGCAGGCTCCTGGGTTTAGTAACACTTTAAGGAAAGAAGGGGGAATCAACAGATATTTATTGCCCTTCTTGTAGAGAAGTGAGTGACATAAAAACTAGCCAATGGCATGTAAGGGATGGAAAGCATTAGGTCATATATGCTGCTTAGTTCTGCATTTCACCTAATGTTGGCCATGTACATTTTATGACAATTTCAGAAGCTTTTGTAATCTTTTGGAACGGGGGGGGGGGGGGGGGAAGGGTTCTGGGGTGAAAAACATTCAGATATTTATTTATTTTCACACCAGTCTTGATGTTTTGGTCTCTGGGAAAAACTACAAGTGCGACTGTATTCCCCTTGACTATGATAGTCGAAAGCTGATGGAAAGCTTACAAAATTGCCACGTCACTACATTGGGGCAATTGTACAGCCAGGGATAAAGTTCACATACAGTGCCTTAAAGTATTCATACCCCTTGAAATTTTCCACACTTTGTGTTGGTCTAGCACATAAAATCCCAATAAAATACATTTACATTTTGGTTGTAACATGGCAAAATGTGGAAAAATTCAAGGGGTATGAATACTTTTTCAAGGCACTGTATGTTAACGGTGGTAGAAAAATGATGACGTAATTTTTTTCGTTTCTTCCAGAGCTTCATTGTTGTATGCCTTTTTTCACGCCTGCCATTACACAGACCTCATTGTGAGATAAAATCGCAAGCTTTTATTTTGTCAGACGTTGCCTATTTAAGACTTGGGCCTTTTAAAATTTAGCTGCAAAAACGGCACCGATGGCAGGAAAAAGCAGCTTCAAAAACGGGCTTCTAGATGTGTTCTGCTTTGACGTTATTGCGCCTTTAGTAGCGGGTGTTTAATTTTTTTTAAAGAACACTGCCCTCTTCTGTTTTCCACTCCTAAATCGCATAACTACAGTTTTTAAAAATGCTTCATTCGGCTTAACACTGTATACAGCGTTAACATGCGTTTAGCCGCGTCAGGCATTTTTACAGCTGTAACGCTGGTCTTAATGCGCTGGCCCTTGGTTTTTTTGCAGCTTGAAAATGTCTATGCCGCTTACAGCTCCTAAAAAGCCTGTGTGCATGGGAATAAAAATCCGGCACTTACTCAAATGACATAAATGAATATAAGTCCATAATACAGCTATATATGTTCATTCAGTGCCCCGATTACCTGTTCTGATGTCCCCCGCAAGGAGATGTCTGTGTGAGGCAATGGGAGCTGATTACCGGGACTTTTGTATTTACATGTGACTGGCTGTGATTGGACACAGCCGATCGCATGGTTAAAGTGCCGTGTTGGCGGTTCTTTAGAGAGATCGGGGTCGTGCCGTGTCCTAGCATCATATGACGTCCACCCAGAACGAGAGCTGCACCGTCCCATTTGACGCGGGCGGCAAGTGCTTAATTAAGATATCTGGTGAGTTTGCATTTCTCATACACGTGTGATGGTGGAGCACAGTAAAAACTATTTTCGGCCACTGCACGTGTTTTCTTCTACCACAGTGATTGGATTCTTCTTGAGGACCTTTTTTTTTTTTTTTTTTTTTTTTTTTACTTTTTTCGGTGTAACATTATTTTTTTAACTGAACATTTACAGCTGTATATTTACTTATATTGATGTGATTTGTTAGCGCCAGACTTTTTTTCCCATAACTATTTTTTGTAAGGTGGATTTATTTCACTCCAAAAGGGGTTTCTTTGCGTCTGTTTTTCACATTTAATTTTTTTGCGCCACTACTTGTTCTCTTATACAACATAGAATAACATGGAGAAGCGTTTTTAAGCTGTAAAAAAAAAAGTGTCAGGAAAAATGCCCTACGTGCATGAGGCCTTACACTGAAAATTTAGGTCTACTTTTGATCATTGAGTAAATGGATCTATTGAAATTAACATAAACTTGCCTGTCAGTCCTAACATAGAGATGCTTCATCAGTCCCTGTCCATGTTTTATGTTACGCTAGGACTTTCAGCTGTCTGCATGTGAATGAAGACGGCTGGTGTCTGCAATGCAGAGCTTGTAAGGGTCAAGTTGTAGGTCATTTGACTAGAGCAGAGTATCAAGGGATAGCCATGTTATTGCAGGAAGGTCATTTTTTTGCTAGCTAGCGGTTTTTGGAGCACATTTCATACATTGGAAGGATCATAAATGACCAACAACTAGTAGGTGAAGGGAACCTTTTTTTTTTATTTTATTTTTTTGTTTCTGCCATCTTGAGAATAATTTGTTTCTTGGTTGAAGAAATGCTCTGGGTCTATTAAGTACAGTTTTCTGATTGGTGGTTTCTTGATGCAGGTTGGATTCACGCTGTGTTCACGTCTCAGGATTGCATGGCCTTTGGTGGGAACTTTTTGCACAACCTAAACATTGGCATGCAGCTCAGGTGAGATCTCCTCTACTACATTTTCTAAACTTTAGAACAAACTTAATGAAAAATAAAGCTGGGTACACACTGCTCCTAAGCAGCCTGCGGGATCTCATATCCTGCTGTAAAAATCCGGGCGCCCGCCTGGTCCATAGCCAGAGGAATTCATAGAAAACTGAGAAGTGCCGGCACATCCAAGGATTAAAAACAATGACTGTATTGAAGATCCATAAAAAGATGAAAACTGATACACAAACGATCCAAAGGTACTCACCTTTGGATAGTTTGTGTATCAGGTTTCATCTTTTTATGGATCTTCAATAAAGTCATTGTTTTTAATCCTTGGGATAGTGCGGTCACTTCTCTGTTTTCTTTAGAACAAACCTGTTTGCCAATATTTGAAGACCTAATTATTTCCCCTTGACTGCATGTTTCTCAGCTCAGGTAAGTTATTGCAGGTTAGTTCTTCCTATGCAGTTTTCCAGCACAGTGCCTTATGATTGAGATAAGTTAATAGAAGTCCTAGCTTTTTGAACCACCAGCCAACACCATGTAGCTACACTCTGTTCCCAGCTACTATCAGGAAACCAACCTAACTGTTTACCAATCATGTGATCACTGTCGGCTGTAATGGTGATCCCATGCAGGATTTGGGGTTTCTTGGCTAAAATAAGCCTTTAGATTGCAGATGCCACTGCATCATGATGGTGGTCCTCTATCTGTTTAATAATGCATTCGTTAAATACAATTACAGTTTAAAATAAAAATCTATGGGGGTTATTTACGAAAGGCAAATCCATTTTGCACTACAAGTGCAAAGTGCACTTGAAATTGCAATCGCTGTAAATCTGAGGGGTAGATTTGAAACGAGGGGGAGCTTTGCTGATTTTATCATCCAATCATGTGCAAGCTAAAATGCTGTTTTTATTTTCCTTGCACATGTCCCTCTCGGATCTACAGAGACTGCACTTCCAAGTTCACATTCAGTGCAATTTCAAATGCACTTTGCACTTGTAGTGCAAAGTGGATTTGCCTTTCGTAAATAACCCCTATATCCTTTGCTCATTAAAAAAAACAAGGTTGTTCAAACAGGGGGGCACCCTGTCTGACATTGCAGTTGGGTACCTAGGGAGATGGGGCAAAGCACTGTCTTTTGTCCCATTGGGAACTCAATGTATAAAGGGCATACTGATGCTAAATTGGGAATAAGCATCTAGTCCTCAATGACCTCTAGTTGTGAAAGGGTAAACAATACTCTTCCTTTTTGGAACGTTCATTCCATGACCTCGGCATTGCAACTGCACGGTCACTGACCACTTCCAGTCACTTAGTAACAATTAGGGGCCGATAGGAGGGCCTCCTGATTACATGATCACTGTGACAGCCAATCACAGTTGTCACGTGTTTGTGAAGCCCAAGAATTCTTTAAAGTGATTGTAAGGGCAGAAGGTTTTTTATCTTAATGCATTCTATTTACTCTTTGGTCCATGGACCGACACAGCTTCTCTATTGACAAAGTGGGTATTATCCGTTAATTAGGAGTGACTAAGCAGAAAAACTTGTAAAAAGTGTTGCATCACACCTTCTACAGTACCGCCCAGGGGGCGGACCCTCTGGGTATACCCTCTCAGTCTGCATCTTTGCAGATCCGTTTTTTTCTGCCTAGCAAGATGCCCGTCGCTCCACAGGTGGCCGGTGAGCTTACGCTCCAGGGCCTGCATCGGACCGCTCAGCTTCGGCTGACCTTACGGCCGAGTCGCAGCAGCCTGACCGGTGAGCGTCATGCTCCAGGACATACATATGATCGTCCCTTCTGGGTCCAATCACAGCATGCCTGGCCAACAGTCACCTTCCGTGCGCGGACGATGATCTGTTTGGAATGTCTTCCAGCAGAATACATGCAGGATAGGTAAGTAAAACTCCCCTGCCTCGGCTGGGTGATTTGGCTGGACATTCCTGGAGAGATCAAGTAAGTGGTTGCGGCCCCTTTCTTCCCTCCCTCCCTGCCTTTCCCTCCTCCCTGGGCTTCTAGCTAAAGGTTGCTGGGGGTCACCTAGGGGGTCCCACTGGAGCGGGGCTGGCTGTAACTAACATTTAAAAGAAATGTCATTTTTTTCTTACCTGTGTTTGTGTCCTTCCTCCTCCATGCTGTCTGCGGCCATTTTGAGGTGGTCCATGCCAAGTTTGGCCTCTTGTGACTGCCCGGCGGCCATCTTCCTGTGGTTCAGCCACACCCACTGGCCCCTATCAGCTGATCGGCGGCCATGTTTGTCCACCCTGTATGCAGATATTGCCGTTCGGCGGCCATCTTTTTGTGGGCTATGGCTGCTTGACCTCTATCTTCTGTCGGCGGCCATTTTCTTAGAGCCCACATTATCTTCCATACAGACGTTTTTGGCAACCATTTTGCGAGAGCCTCCGGCCTCTAGGGTGCATTACACTGGCGCGGAAATTCACACAGGAAGTGCTGATAAAAGAAGCAGACTGACACAGCAGCAGCGGGACAGCATCACAGGCGCAGCATAGCAGTATCTATCCAGGGTGGTGAGTCCTCTGGGTGACCCAGCCTCTCTGCAGCACAGGAGGGTGGCCTATTGATATCTTGCCTGGAGCCCTGTGGGTGTCAGCGTGTGGTCAGCATGGCATCTGAGCCAGATGTCTTCTCCCCTGAAACACCAGATTTAGCAGCTGGTGTCCCTGAGGTGTCTATGGACGCTATGTCGGCAATCCTAGAGGCGTTTGCTGCCAGGGTGGAAGCAGCACACGGGAATACAGGGGTAATAAACGCCCCCGTCCCCTGCAATCTTCTGGGGATATTTCTGATGCAGAACCAGGTCCAGCTACGGCTCATGGCCCAGATTCTGATGCATCAGAGACTGCAGACCGTGACCGATCGGACAGTGAGGAGGACTCCAAGTCCAGGTCAGTACGCGAGACGGCTTTGGTATCTGACCTTATTACTGCAGTGCGGGATACGCTAAAGTTGGAAAAGACTGCAGAAGTAGTAGATACTCCAGTCCCCTTTGGGTTTCGTAAACCTGCCCGCACTGCTAAGGTGTTCCCTTGTGTGTCTTATTTTGACAAACTCTTATACAAGGAATGGGAGAACCCACTGAGGGTCTTTACAGCCCCAAAGAGGTTTGCAGTACGGTACCCCTTTGAGGAGAGTTTTCTGAAGATATGGACCTCTCCCCCTATAGTGGACCCTTCGGTGTCCAGACTTAATAGAGCCACCACTATTCCAGTAGAAGGGGCTCCTGTTTTCAAGGACCCTGTGGATAAGAAGGCTGAAGCGCTTGCTCGCTACCTATACTCAGTGGTAGGCTCGGCAGTACGCCCGGCATTGGCGGGGGCCCTAGTGTCTCAGACACTTACTGAATGGGCAAAATTGCTACTCCAGGGGTTAAAGGAGCGAGATGCTCCTCCTAATGAGATAACTTTGGCTGACCAGTTGTTCCAGGGCCTTAAGTTTGTCTGCGAGTCAGACATGGATACTATTCCCCTGCTGTCAAGAGCTTCGGTTTATGCAGTAGCAATACGCCGCCTGATCTGGCTAAAGGGCTGGTCTGCGGACCAGACTTCCAAGAAAGCCCTGTTGGATCTGCCTTTTAAGGGCGACAGACTTTTTGGGGCTTCTCTGGATGACATCATCAAGGATGCCACAGGAGGTAAAAGCACTTTTCTTCCCCAAACTAGCAAGGGTAAGGGACCACGCCAAGGGCAAGGGCCCTCCTTTACTGCACGTAAGCGTTTTTTTCGCCCCCTTAAGGCGACAGGGAAAAGACCCCAGGCCGATAAAGCGCCTGCCCAAGGACAGAAGCGTCCTTGGTCCCGCAGACCAAACAAGCCTGCGGACAAATCTGCGTCCACATGAAGGTCCGCCCCCACCCAGCTCTCGGGTGGGGGGACGTCTTCGCAAATTCGCGACTCAGTGGACTGCTCTAGTCTCCGACAGGTGGGTTTGCGAAGTAATCTCCTCAGGCTACAAGATAGAATTTCTCTCTTGTCCACCGGACAGATTCAACAACTCCAATCTCCAGCTACTACCGACCCATCGGGAGGCCCTGTATGGGGCGGTCCAGGGTCTACTGGAACGCGGGGTAGTTATTCCAGTTCCAGAACGGGGTCAGGGTTTTTACTCAAATCTGTTCATTGTGCCGAAGAAGGAGGGGGTTCGTCCAATCTTGGATCTCAGAGCCCTCAATTGCTTTGTGAAGGTACAAAGATTTTGGATGGAGTCGGTTCGATCTGTAGTCACAGCTCTCCATCCGGGGGACTTTCTGGCCTCCTTGGACATCAAGGACGCATACCTGCATGTCCCCATATACTCCAGACACCAGAGGTTTCTGCGATTTGCTATCGGGAAGAACCACTACCAGTTTGTGGCCCTCCCGTTTGGCCTTGCCTCAGCACCCAGGACGTTCACCAAGGTGCTCGCTCCGATTCTGGCACTTCTAAGACAGCGGGGTATCGCTATCACAGGTTACTTGGACGACCTTCTGCTGAAGGCCCCTTCAAGCTCAGAATTAGAGGTAAGCGTGTCCATTACCTGTCAGACTCTTCGAGACTGTGGTTGGATACTAAACACGCAAAAGTCAGTATTGGTGCCGACTCAACGCCTAGTGTACCTGGGGTTGATTCTGGATTCCTCGGAGGCAAAGGTATTCCTCCCTGTGGGGAAGTTGCAGACCCTCCGGGCTGCAGTACGGCAGCTGACTTCCAGGAATTGGTCGTCACTCCGTTTTTGCATGCGAGTGTTGGGCCTCATGGTAGCCTCCTTCGAGGCGGTCCCATATGCTCAATACCACACTCGAGTGTTACAGAAGGAAGTTCTGTCCAGATGGAACAGATGCCCTTCATCTCTGGATTATCAAATCCGAGTGAGCCACCTAGTCAGGAGATCCCTGGTATGGTGGCTGACAGCACCGGCTCTAATGGCCGGGAAGTCATTACTTCCGGTTTACTGGATAGTGATCACGACGGACGCCAGCCTTACAGGTTGGGGGGGAGTCTGGGGTGTCCAGTCGGCGCAAGGTCGCTGGACCCCAGAGGAAGCCCTCCTGCCGATCAATGTCCTGGAGATCCGGGCGATCAAGCTATGCCTCTTCAAATGGTCTCGGAGGCTGCAAGGGCGTCCAGTCAGGATCCAGTCAGACAACGCCACAGCAGTGGCATATGTCAATCATCAGGGAGGAACAAGAAGCTCAGCTGCAGCATCGGAGATCGCTCGCATCCTGAAGTGGGCAGAGAGGAGCGTACCGGCACTGTCGGCCGTGTACATTCCGGGTGTGGAAAACTGGCAGGTGGACTACCTGAGCCGCCAGATGCTGGACCAGGGAGAATGGTCCTTACACCCGGAGGTGTTCCAACTCCTCTGCCAAAGATGGGGCACGCCAGACGTAGATCTTCTGGCTTCCCGACTCAATCGGAAGGTATTGAGATTTGTGGCCCGGTCGAGACCCGTGGGCAGACGCAACGGACGCGTTGGTAGCATCGTGGGGTCAGTATCGGCTAATCTATGCCTTCCCTCCCTTAAGGCTTCTTCCTCTTCTGCTCCGCAGAGTGGAGGCAGAGGGAATTCCAATGATCCTAATCGCTCCAGATTGGCCTCAGCGTCCTTGGTACGCCGATCTAGTACGTCTGGTAGCAGACGTCCCCTGGCGCCTACCACTACGGAAGGACCTGCTATCGCAAGGTCCCATATTCCATCCTGCTTTACAGTCATTGGCTTTAACGGCATGGCTGTTGAGAACCAGGTACTGAGAGACCGGGGCCTGTCAGACTCAGTAATCTCTACTATGAGAAGTGCTCGAAAACCGTCCTCTAGGAAGGTCTATCACCGCACTTGGAGGGCCTACATCTCCATGTGTGAGGAAATGAAATGGCATCCGCATACCTATTTGGTTTCCAGAATCCTGCTGTTTTTACAGCATGGGGTGGACCAAAGGCTTGCCCTAAGTACGATTTAAGGGACAGATATCTGCCCTGGCTGTCTTTTTTTTTTTTCAGCGACCCCTGGCGACTCACTCTCTCATGAGTACATTTGTGCAGGGGGTCCGACATGTGGCCCCTCCGGTCCGTCCCCCGTTACCTCCGTGGGACTTGAACCTGGTCCTCTCGGTGCTCCAGAAGGCACCGTTTGAGAATATTACAGATATTCCCCTGTTGACCCTTTCTCAGAAAGTGGTCTTTTTGGTGGCTGTTACGTCAGTTAGACGAGTCTCTGAGCTGGCAGCCTTGTCCTGCAAGGCTCCCTATTTGATTTTCCACGAGGATAAGGTGGTGCTGCGGCCGCAGCCTTCCTTTCTTCCGAAAGTCGTTTCGGCTTTTCATCTCAACGAAGACATTGTACTTCCATCCTTGTGTCCTCAGCTGTCGAATCCTAAGGAGTCGGCGTTGCATTCCTTGGACGTTGTCCGAGCTTTGAGAGTATACCTATCTGCTACTTCCCTGTTCCGGAAGTCAGACTCACTGTTTGTTTCGGTGGCTGGTCCCAAGAAGGGCCAAGCAGTCTCATCGGCCACCATCTCTAGGTGGATCCGACAGATAGTAATCCAGGCTTACGCCTTAAAGGGTCAGGCGCCCCCCTTTCCTGTCACGGCGCATTCGACCAGGGCAATAGGTGCCTCTTGGGCTTTCCGACATCAAGCGTCTGTTTCCCAATTATGTAAAGCGGCGACTTGGTCGTCCGCTCACACTTTCACAAAATTCTACAAGGTTGATGTAGGTGCATCTTCAGATGCCTCTTTCGGCCGCAAGGTTTTGCAAGCGGCTGTTTAGAGTTGCAACTCCTCCGTTGGAGGAGTGCTGTTTTTGTGTTTTGGGGTGAAGTTTGTTTTTATGCTGTTACCACCCCTCGTTTTTCTCTGACACTGCTTTGGGACGTCCCACTTTGTCAATAGAGAAGCTGTGTCGGTCCATGGATGAAAGAGTAAATAGGATTTTTTACTCACCGTAAAATCCTTTTCTCTGAGTCCATGGACCGACACAGCACCCACCCCTCTTAAGTTTGTACTGCTTTTTGACGAACTGATCTGCGAAGATGCAGACTGAGGGTATACCCAGAGGGTCCGCCCCATGGGCGGTACTGTAGAAGGTGTGATGCAACACTTTTTACAAGTTTTTCTGCCTAGTCACTCCTAATTAACGGATAATACCCACTTTGTCAATAGAGAAGCTGTGTCGGTCCATGGACTCAGAGAAAAGGATTTTACGGTGAGTAAAAAATCCTATTTTTCAGCCCCCCTAATACTTACCTGAGGTCCTTCTAGATCCAGCGATGTTGCACAAATGTCGTGGCTGCCTGAGACTCCTCATTGGCTGAGACAGCAGCGCCGCGCCATTGGCTCCCGCTGCTGTCAGTCAGTCAGCCAATGAGGAGAAAAAGGGGATGGTGCTGGGCCACAGGGAGCTGTGACTCTGCTCAGATGCCCAAATGGCAATCTGCTTGCTGTGGGGGCAAGCAACAGGAGGGAGGGGCCAGGAGCACCGACGAGGGACCCGGGAAGAGGAGAATCTGGGCTGCTCTGCAAAACTACTACACAGAGCAGGCAAGTATGACATGTTTTGGTTTTGTTTTTTTAGTTAAAAATAACAGTGGCCAGTGATTTTTTAAAAGGTCAACTTGCTTTACTTTAAAACTTCATTTTTTTTTTTTTTTTTTTTTTTATAAATTAACTAATTTTGTTTTGAATGCATTTGATTATGGTCAGAACTATAATGGGGGTTTAAAATTGCTTCTTGTGGTATTACTTTCTCGTTTTAGTAAAGACCGATTTTTCTCCTTCAGGTGTTATGAGATGGAAAAAAGACTGAAGACCCCAGATCTCTTCAAGTTCCCGTTTTTCGAGGCGATTTGTTGGTTTGTGGCCAAAAACTTACTTGAAACTTTAAAAGGTAAAATTTCATCTAATTTAAAGAACCGGGTAGGAATGGACACTGTTTAAAATCTAAATCTCCTCTTTTCAGTTTTTTTTTATTTTTTATAATGCATACAGGTATAGCTATGTATGTGTGCTGTTACTATGGGTATTTTTCTCCCTGTCATAGCAGAAATGTCAGCCCAATGTAAGGCTGTAAAGGCCCCTATGGAGGCTGACTTATCTCCTGCCTGAGCTTGATGCTGATAACCGACACTTTATCCAGGCAGTACAAACAAATGGCAACCACCCCAACCTATATCTGAAAGAAAAGCAAGTATCTCTGCGCTCAATTGTTTATACACATGAAATGTTAGGAGAAGATAAAAAAAAAAAAAAAAAACAGCCCCATTACACCCCCGTGGCTTGTCACTCTGCCTGAAGGAGACACCACTACCACCTACAACTCCCTCTGCGGCTTCAGCAATCCGTGCATGACAGCCGGTTCTGCCAGCCACGCCAGCCACAGAAGCTTTCTCACCTGACACAGCCATCTGCTTACCTAGATGTAAGTTTTTTTTTTATCATTGTTTTAAATAAATGACTTCTGCTTCCATTGATGTTTGCGCTGCGGCTCCCCTTCTGTTTTTCCAAACTATAACTGGCCTTTTGCAGCAAGGAGCACATGGAAGGGTGACGCATGTCAAAAAAACAAAGAAAAATTTCCCAGCTCACTTACCAGCCTACAACAAACCAAATTGTCCTGTCTAACAGTTCACAATAAAGCCAGGAGTTTTAGTTTGCACACATTTGCAAATATATGCGTAAGCTGCAGGGTGACTTCACGGCACCCTAGTGTACTGCGGTCCTAACTTTTATAAGTTTAGAGTCTTTAAAGTTGGAACACATATATAATAATGGGCAGATTGCGCGCAGGTATGTCTGGAGGGAGCCCACCCCTCTTTAAAGGTATGGTAATGCACTGGACCCCCATACATGAATTGAAATCAGGCCAGTTCCTCCTGAACCGGCCATATTTTCGATCCATGTATGGCTCGGTACAATTTCTCGGACTCTCTCTTTGCTGTTAAGGTAGGATATTGGTCACACGGAGTGCATTGCTTTTAGTGCGCAAGCCAACGCATAGACATAGTTTGTAAAATTGATCAGTAAAGCAAAACCTTTTGAGTAAAGCGACATTAAGAACCTGAAATTTAATGAGACAATACCCCCATGTGTATTATTAATTACAAATTATATTGGAATGCCTAGTCTCTTTTTACATGTATATCTAAAATGCCCTGAATGGATTATTAATTCCCTTTTGAGTAGATTAGCCAGTGTTGACGTGGCACAAGCTGACTGAATTTTGCTTTCTTTACCGTAGAGCTAAGAGAAGATGGTTTCCATCCTCCAAACTATCTGAAGCAAGGTGTGAAAGCATTAATCACTGCACTGAAAAGCTGGATGAAAAAAGAAGTGAGTTTACTTTTGGAATTAGAGTTCCTGCATGAAGTCACGACTGAATAATATATGTAAAGATTCTGAAGGGTTATTATGGCGATAAAACCCAATGTACAGTAGCAGCACCATCTATGCCATTTAAACCCATCATTTTGGTTACAAATATTTATTCAGTCGGAGGCAGTGCTTGTGCGAACTGAGACCTATTGCAAAAACCTTCCACAGCCTGTCATTTCAGGAAGGTGCAAAAAATCCCCAGCACTTAATGGCCAGCTAGTCAACATGAATGCCAAATTACACGGTTTAAACCCCAGGTGCATAAAACAAAAATTGTGCAATGTCTGGTATGTTTTATTTAGAAAGTGGCCATAGCCTCATAGAAAAGCCTTTCCTGTGCCAACATGCTACATAGAAGGAGCCTTACTTTCTGGTCTCTCCGCAGAGGTCCAACTTGGTTCTGCTTAGTCAGGCTCTGCAATCGGCAAAACTAATTCTATGCAAAGGTTCCACTTCTTCCACACAGAGCAAGGGATGCTTCTCTGCTGAATGCTGGCAGGGGATATACTTTTCTACTCAGGCTGCAGCTGCTTTGTAAAGAAAATGAACTGTATTACTTTAAACTCCTTATATTTGGATGCATCTGGAATGTATTTTGGGTGGTTTTAACTTTATGATTAATTGGGCTTCAGCTTGAGGTAGACAAGGGCTGATGGATTTTTTTGTATTTTTTTTTTTTTTTTTAGTCTGTAGCAGAGCATGCGTTCGAAATCCCAGACAACATCCGACCTGGACATCTGATAAAAGAGCTGTCTAAAGTCATTCGCTCTGTAGAGGTAAGAGAACAGAACAATTATTTTTTTCCTATTGCTTAAAACCAGCATGTGTTACAATACTGTAGTAGGGCGATTCTGAAATGTAATTTTCTGCTTTTTTTTTCACACAATTTATAATTCTCCTTTCTCTGCATTTTATTTGATCTTGAAATGTCAGCTGTTTAGAAATGCTGCCCGAGAGGGGGTGTGGCCTGGATGGCAATGGGATAGGTCGCATGTGATGTGAGCTCCGTCTGCCCATACTCCTAACCTACCATCCTGCCTGCATCCTGCTCGGTTCCTGCCATCCCCTACATCCGAGGACGTGTCCTGCTCTCCCTGCGGTTCCTGAAGCCTGTTAGCCCGCTGGTTTGCCGCCACTGCCGTCGCGGCGTTTCCCGGTCCTCTGCTTCAGGAAAGGCCCCGGCTTCGGCCTAGCTCCTGGTTCGGCGGCCATCTTGGCCCTCCCGACGGCGGCCCTGGACACTTCTCCTTGCCTCCCTGGGCGCACTGGGCTCCATCCTCTTCTACATCGGCCCCCGGATTACCTGCTGTAGCTGCTGGGGTGTCTTTGCACTCTACACCTGCTGTGTGAGCGGACCACGGTCTCGGCCTGACTCCCGGAACGGCGGCCATCTTGCTCCATCCGGAGACATCTTTGGCAAGTATTACAGGCCTCCCTGACTCCCCTGAGCTCAGATTCCCCTGCATACAGCCTGTTGCCATTACAGCTGCTTGAGAGTGACCTGCTGCCTACGTTGGGCCGTCCCTGGGCAGCGGAGGGGGGGGGGGGTTGTGGAGGACCCGGCCTCCTTAACAGCGGCCATATTGGTGCACCCAGGGATCTTCCCTGTCGCCTTACAGCATGTCTCCGTCTAAAAATAATTCTGAAGCCATCGATAAACTGGCCAGATACCGCAGGCTTGAGGAGGGGGATCGGCAGGTCAGAGACGGCGCTGCTGCTATCCTGGATGCGGATCACTCTGTGGTGGCTACTAACAAATTACTGGATGCCACCGCCATGTGCCAGAGCACGCTTACCACCAAGATCGAGGAGGTAAAAATTGATGTGTCCCTTATCCGGCAGGATCTCTCTACCCTCAGGGACCGCGTGACGGAGACCCGTATTAGCAGAGCAGAGGATATCTTACACCCTTTACAACATACCACCGATGAGGTGCGCCGCCAGTTACAACAGATTAGCGCAAAACAGGATGACATGGAAAATCGCCTTCGGAGATGTAACCTCCGCTTCATCGGTCTTCCTGAGTCTGCTGAGGGCACCGATCCGGAGAGCTTCCTTGAAAACCTCCTAACCTCAACCTTCGGCAGAGACGCATTTTCGGTAATGTTTGCAGTGGAGAGAGCTCATCGAATCCCTGGCCGCCCTCCTCCCCAAGGAGCTCCACCGCGTACCCTGATAGCGAAGTTCCTTAATTTCAGGGATCGCGACAAGATCCTCCGCCTAACCAGAGAGAAGGGGAATATCCCCCATACCAACGCTCGTGTTGCCGTCTTCCCGGACTTCTCCAATGAGGTGCAACGGCAGCGGTCCAGGTTCCAGGATGTTAAGAAGCGCCTCCGCACTCTACACCTCAAATACGCCATGCTGTACCCTGCAAAGCTTCGTGTGGAGTGCGACGGTCGGACCCACTTCTTCGAGGACCCAGAGTCTGCATCCACTTGGATTGACCGGAGAGATCGGCGAGATTGAGCATACCGCGCTGTCTGGGAGCTGTGAGTACTTTTCTTTTCTCTCCCCTGCCGCCCCCTGTGCCGGTGGCACTCCCTGTTCGTGCCCTGGTGATTCGCCTCACGGTTGCTCTGTTGCTGGTGAGTGCCCTCCGCCGGGACGGGGGAGACAGACCTAAAAGCCTTTTCCGCCCCTCCTTGGATCTCACAGCGTGCTCGCCACCTTCAGGTGATCTAACTGTTAATTCCCCGTTCTCCCCACGCATGGGAGATGCTTGTAGAGGGCAGCTTACCGAACGTTGCTGGAACTTCCTATCCTACTTTACGTACCACCCTGATGGCAGGCGGGGCTCCCTTCTGCACGGCTGCAATGGTGTTGTGCTTTTGTGGCCCCTACACCCCATGCACTTCTCAGAGAAGAAGTCGTCCCCCTAGGTTCTCTATGGACTTTTTTCACTCCCCCCGTTTACCTGATTGTTTTTTCCTCTTTTTTTGTTTTCTGTTCATCACAGGTATCTATGTCTCTTTGAAATTAAGTCCCTCGCCTCCAATGCTTTTTTCACGTTGGATGTCCCCGGTTGATACCTGGTTTTGGGATACTATGTTCATGCCGAGTTGGGGTGGCACTGGACTGGGAGGGAGGGGAAATGTTTTGGCTGTTTTTTATTTGCCACTATGTTCACAATTGTTCATTTCTGCTAAAGGTACTATGTCATTGTCATACATGCACTATCAATATTGGTTGCTGATATGTTCTGTACTGTCTGATGTGTCCTTATCTGCTCTGCTGGTCCTGGTTTGGCTGCGGTCTATTATACACACCATATACCCACCATGAGTTCCCTGAAGTTCCTCACGTGGAATGTTAGAGGCTTACGCAATAAGATCAAACGCACAGCGGTCCTGACATTTCTCAAATCTCAGAGAGCTGACATTATCACACTGGTCGAGACCCACGTCACGGGCCACTTGCAATCCTCCCTTAAAAAACCTTGGGTGGGGTGGGCTTATCATGCCACTCACACCTCATATTCCAGAGGAGTATCGGTCCTGGTTGCCAAACGGGTACCTTTTGAGCTTATACTGCTCCGCACGGATCAGCAGGGCAGATATGTGTTTATGCACGCCACCATTAATGGGTCTCCTATCCTGCTACTTGCCTGCTATATTCCCCCCCCCGTACAACTCAGCTGTAATTCAGGAAGGCCTTGCCTTTATGACACAATACCCCTCCGTACCGGCAGTGTGGATGGGGGACTTTAATATGACCCTGATCCCCGCCCTGGACCGTCTGGGCACACTGGATCCCCCCCTTAACCCACCGACCCATACCAGACTGCACCGCATAATGACCGACTTTGCTCTTGTCGACACTTGGCGCCACAGACACCCGCACACTAAAGTCTTCTCATGCTTTTCAGCCAGTCATAACACAATGTCACGAATTGATTTTGTTTTTATCTCAATGTCCCTGCTGCCTAAGTTAGGAGATGTGGGCTTTGCTCCGAGAGTACTCTCGGATCACGCCCCCTACTGGGTCACGATTCAGCTCCTGAGGGCTTCCCCTGCTCCTTCTTGGCGGCTAAACCCGTTCTGGCTGACTGCCCTGCAGGACCAGGATGACATCCCCACAGAATTGCAATACTATTTTACGGCCAACAGGGACACTGCCGCGCATGATGTGGTGTGGGAAATGTTTAAACTTCACGCTCGTTCCCTACTTTCCACACGTATTAACAGGCTTAAACGGTCATCAACATTTATTGTCCAGCAGGCTGCGGAGTACCTGCAGGTGCTGGAGGAGGCGTTCCACCGGGACCCCTCGCCCAGCGCGGCCAATAATCTAAAGATTCAGGCGCGCCAGGTCTCCCAATTGCACATAGAGAAGGCTAAACAACGTATCTTCTTCTGTAGACAGAGGGTGTTTGAGTATGGAGAGAGATCAGGCAAATTGCTCGCATATCTCGCCCACTTGGATATGCGTCCCCCTGTGGTGGTGTCCTTGACCGACCCGCAGGGGAACGACATCACCGATCCGCAATTGGTGGCGGAGGAATTTGGGAGATTCTACCGTGCACTTTACGCTTCCAGGGTCGCCCACACTCCCCAAGACACCAGGGACTACCTAGCGGGAGTTCAATTCCCTAAACTGACAGACGACCAGCTTGAAATTCTGGAAGCCCCTATTACTGAGGAGGACATCTCCGAGGCCATTTCCTGTCTGGCCTCATCCAAGGCCCCAGGATTGGATGGCCTACCCTCTTGAATTCTATGCCACCTACTCCGAAATCCTAATCCCTGAACTTAAGTACCTGTATAAATCTATATTTGACTCAGGAGTTCTACCCCCATCTATGCGAGAAGCCCAAATAGTCGTAATTCCCAAACCCGGAAAGGACCCTAAATACCCGGAGTCGTATAGGCCCATTTCCCTGTTACAGGTAGATATTAAAATATTAGCTAAGATTCTAGCCTCCCGCCTTAACCAGGTTATTCTGTCATTGATACACCCTGACCAAACCGGCTTTATGCCAGGGAAGAACACGGCCATGAATATTCGCCGCCTATTTATGAATATTCAGGGGTCCCATGATGAAATTGGCTCGAGGGTTGTGGTGGCGCTGGATGCCGCCAAGGCCTTCGACTCCGTGGAGTGGAGCTACCTGTGGGAGTGTCTCTCAAGATTTGGATTTGGCCCCAGCTTCATTCGCTGGGTCCAACTCTATCAATCCCCGAGGGCCAGAGTGTTTGTGAACGGTTGGCTTTCTGACCAGTTCCCGCTGGAGAGGGGGACCCGGCAGGGCTGCCCCCTTTCCCCCATGCTTTACGCATTGGCTGTGGAGCCGTTGGCCATAATGGTCCGTGCGGACACTTGCATCCGAGGTCTCAGGATGGGGAACCTGGAAGAAAAGATTGGGATGTATGCCGACGACACACTTTTGTATCTGGCGGACTCCGGTCCTTCTCTTATAGCAGCCCTCCAGTCCATAGAACGTATGGGTGGCCATTCGGGTCTGAGTATTAATTGGGCTAAGTCCCAGATCCTTCCGATTGACCATTTCCCCTCCTCGTTCGCGTCCCCTCCTCTGGCTCTTCCAAGGGTCTCCCAGATTAAATACCTTGGCGTACAGGTCACCAGATCGCTCTCAGATTATAAACTACTGAACATTGAACCCCTGTTTGCTCTGATCAAGAACAAGACGCAGACTTGGGCCAGACTACCCCTGGGTGTTATGGGTCGCGTCAGCTTAGTTAAGATGATACTCCTTCCCAAGATACTCTATTTGGTCTGGCATGCTCCCCTCTATATACCACAAAAAATTTTCAGGACAATTGAATCCATCCTGAATTCATTTATTTGGGGTCATGGCAGACACAAATTATCCTGGAGAATCCTGAAGAACCCTGTGACGTTGGGAGGAGCTGCTCTCCCTGACTTTCAGGATTATTATTTTGCCTCCCAGCTGTCCCACTTCTATTATTTTGATAAACATGAACTAACGAGATACCAGACACTACTCTGTGAGCACCCAGATGACTCGGCCCACACCCCACTTCAATCGGTCCTGAGAGCCCCATTGACAAGACGCCCCCCCCAACACACAGCAGACATGTTGACTCACCACCGGAGGGTATGGCGGGCGGCACTGCAGAGAACTGGGACCCCAAGGGTACACTCTCATACCCCTCTCTGGTACAATACATGCTTGCCAGAATTATTGTCCATTCCGGACCCCGCGGCGTGGATACGCCATGGGATCTTATACATTCACCAGATCATGACTAATTCAGGCCTTAAATCATTCCAAATGCTGAAGGACGAATTTTCCCTCCCCAATTGCCTGTTTTTCATGTATTTGCAACTCCGCCACGCCATACAGGCCCAGTTTTCTGGCTCTTGCCCGTCCCTGGCAGTTCCCTCCATAGTGGACACAGTCACGGGTAATGTGCCTGCTAAGCTCATCTCCACTTTGTACTCCGCCATTCGTCTCCCTAGCACCACAGCATTGGCCTATACTGCTAAGACTAGATGGGAGGCGGATGTTGGACTTATAGAGGATGGGGACTGGGGCGAGATTTTGGAGGACGTGAAAAAGGTTTCCCCCAAGCTGTCGGACCGCCTCACACAGCTGTACATTATACATAGAACATATCTGACCCCTCAGAGAGTGGCACGTTTCAGGCCCACGTACAATCCGGGATGCCGCCTCTGTGACCATACCCCGGGCTCCTTTTACCACCTCATATGGTTCTGTCCCACCATTCAGGCATATTGGACACAGGTGATACGCTTCCTACACGATCAGATGGGCTACCCTTGACCCAAAGATGTGCCTACTTGGCCTGTTGCCAGACTTGGATGCCGACAAACCCCTCCGTACCTTTTTACATGAGACGCTATTCTTGGCAAGAAAAGTAGTGGCCCGTAATTGGATGCAGGCCCTGCCCCCTACAATTCAGTGCTGGAAAAAGGCGGTTAACGATGCTCTCCCATATAAAAAACTGATTTATGTACATAGAGGGTGTCCGCTAAAGTTTGAGAAGGTCTGGGACAGATGGATGGCGGATGGTGAAACGTGTACTTGACATGTCGATTTTTTATTTTTGTTGTATACCGGTTTTACTTTCACTGCTGTTATTATCTTTGTGACACACAGATGCTTCACTGTGTTCATGTATGTACTATTATATTGGCCATACTGGCTTATGTTGATTTATGTACCATGCATACTTTTCAATAAAGTTGATTTCCAATTAAAAAAAAAAAGAAATGCTGCCCGAGAGGCCAGCAATGCTTGGTTCTTCATCTTTGTTTTATATTGAGTTTCTGCTGTGGATTAGGAATACATCTGGACTGTTTATAACTTCATCGTCTGTGCAGGTCACCAGACAAACAGCTATGCATTGTACCCTTCATAGTGCGGGCTTTAGGAAAACCTTCTGCATCATTCTCCTGTACATCCACTTAAAAATGATTAGACTTTATATAACATGTTAAAATATTTCATCCCAGGCCTACACCCGAATAAAATACAGACTCTCACTGCCTTTCATTGCCTAACAGATTCAAAGGTCAACGCTCTGGATGCTTTGCAGGCGGAGTGGGACGGACCATTTCCTGGCTCCTGGTTCTATATACAATTGAAGGATTTTTTGGCAAATATAGATCATCATACTGCCTACCAATGTCTCCCCTTGAGAATCTCTGTTTTAAGAGATCTCCAGTAGGTAATGCCACTCCCCTAGCCTATTCCTGGTTAAACCATGCTCGGCATATGGATGATACAAACCATAAAGAAAAATGGGAAAGTGATTTAAAAACTAAGATATCGGTAAAACAATGGGAAAAGGCATGTATTATGACTCACAAGTGCTCTTTAAGCTCCAAAAATCAAGAGATTTCTTACAAAATTCTTACCCAGTGGTACATTACACCTCACTCTTGCTGGTGTTGTGGTAACGAAACTGGCACCTTCCTTCACATATGGTGGGAATGCTCACTAATTCTTGAGTACTGGGATGAGGTTAGAAAATTGATTAAATTCATCACAGAAACCAAATTAGAATTTACCGCAGCTGCCTGCCTGATTAACGTAAATACCCTTACCATAAGCAAATACAAGAAATCCCTTACCAGACATCTTTTATTAGCAGCTAAAACACTTATCCCCCTTCACTGGAAGACCACACATGTGCCCAAAATCAGGGATTGGTTGGATAGAGTAAACTACATTTACAAGATGAAGGAAATTGCTGCCATGAAAAAGGCGAATGGCACGAATTTTAACGAAACTTTGCAACCATGGTTGTTCTTCTCCTACAATTCCAACTACTCAATGTATAACACATTACCTGCCAAATAATGTTACACTGAACGTGTACCAAGGAAGTCAAATTGTTTCCCAACCCCACTTTAATTTACACCTATATTGTGTTAACGTTGTGCAACCTATATGATAGACTGTTATCTCACCTCTAGCTCCATCTGCTATGTTCCTACCCCCCCACTTTTCAACTCCCCTCGCTACCCTAATACCGTCCCTATACCCTATTCCTTTCTTATAATATTTCTATAGCGTATATATGCCCCATATAATGTCTACTCATTGATCTGGCTATGTGATTTGTTTATATTTTATGTAATGTGATAACTGTTGGTCATGGATGTATGATCCTGTATTACATTTGTCTTCTGTTTTGTAATGAGCTTTAATAAAACTTTTTTGATTGTGGGGGAAAAAAATAAATATATTAGCTATATGAATTCAGTAAATTTAGAAAAACAACCAATAGTTATATTGGATTTTTAATTATGATTGTGTTGTCCACGAGGCCCCAGAGTTAAGTTGACCTTTTTAGATAGAAATAGAAATTCAGAATACAATGTCCCAGTAGGGGGGCTTCTTCCTTAAGCCGACCATAGACGGAGCGATTTTCTTTACTGCAGCCACAGGTGCATAAAATCGCTCAATTCCAACACAGTATTGATGGGGAATCCTTCCTACAGAGCCATTGTGTTTTCCCGGTGGGGGAGGTGGTACCGTGATTACTGCTAGCGGCTATAATAGCAATAATCAACTTTGGTACATTCAGCCTGCCCATACATGGTTCAAATCTTGTGCGGTTCCTGCTGAACCAGCTGAGAATAAAACCTTTTATGGCTGACTTTAGTCTTTCCATTTAGCCCACTGGCTGAATAAAAAAATCTACTAAGGCATTGCACACTTTTTAAAATGTTCTTGTTTTAACCAGATTTTAGTGTAGTTATATTCCCTGTTTTTTGTTTGCCTTATAATAATGGGCTTGCACGTCTCTGTAGTATCATGACTAATTGATTCCTCTATATCCATGTGTTGCTTCAGCTAGCTGGTCCCTATGCGCCAAGGGGGTACGACAACGTCCTGTTCCGGGTCACACAGCATCCAATGCATAAATGAGTAAATGTATATCTGAGCTACTCTGGTATGGAACTGCTGCAACTCAAATCTTGGCAGGCATAAAGTAAATAAAAATTACTAATGGTGTGCTGTTTATTTTTTTAAATAGTGAACTGATGTAATGATAAACAAAATAAAGTGAATAAATCAATGATTTGACCTAGGTGTTAAAACTTAAAATTGTGTCAGTCTATGAACAAACAATGATCACAAATGGGTAATGCAAAATACCACAAGTGCATTAATCAAATATCAATATACAAAAGATTGTTAATAAAATTGAAAACTCAAGTCCATAAGCGAGTCCAAACACTTAATGAAAAGTGTGACGATTGGAAAATATATTCAACTGCATGACTACCAGTGTTCAAGAAAAATGGAAGTGTGTTCCATCCACAAGAAAAGAGTGGCCTCTTACCAGATTTGATGGATCCCTACAGAGCTCAAAGAAGCTTGTGCCAGAATGATCAGGTGTGGAGATTACACTTGCAGGGATGAGCTCCATGTGTTCAAAAGATCATGTATGAAAAGGGAGAAGCCTCATAGTGTAAATCAGACAATTTTATTTAAAAAATAGAAGAGATGCACTTGCATAGATGTTAAAAAAATTCCAGCATTAACAATATTTCTAGTGGCAGTGCCAACTAGCTCAAATGGCATTGCAAGTACCCTCTGAACTGACGAGTTTCCACACAACTGTCTTCTACTGGGAAATGGAGACTGTCTTGTCAAGGGCTAGAGATGTTCATGCTGGCATTTTTAAACCTCTATGTAAGTGTGTATATATACATTTTTTTTTTTTTATAAAATTGGCTGATTTACACTGAGGCTTCTCCCTTTTCATACATGATCTTTTGAACACATGGAGCTCATCCCTGCACGTGCATCAACATACGCTGTTTGAAATCTCCACACCTGCAATCATTCCGGCACAAGCTTCTTTGATCTCTGTAATTAGGGATCCATCAGATCTCGTATGAGGCCACTCTTTTCCTGTGGATGGAACACTTTGCCATTTTTCTTCAACACTGAGCTTGAGTTTTCAATTTTATTAACAATCCTTTGTATATTGATATTTGATTAATGTACTTGTGCCATTTTGCATCGCCTATTTGTGATCATTGTTCATACACTGACACAATTAAGTTTGAACACTTGGGTCAAATCATTGATTTATTCACTTTATTTTGTTTATCATTACATAAATAGTGAACTTAAAGGAACAGCGCACCATTAGTCCTTTTTATTTACACATCCAATGCATGCCTTATGCTCCCCTGTGTTGCATCACAAACGTGGAAGTGCTGATGTGATGAACCACGTCATCTGGTCTCATGAGTGGGCACTCTGTTTCTCTGTGAATGCTCTGCCTGCCTGGGTCTGAGATCTAATTGTGTAGCTCTTACCTGCGCAATCTCTAGACAGAGACCCAGGAATAGCGGGATGTAGTTTTTCCATAGGAAGTGTTGGGTCTAACGCACAACAGCAGTCCCCTTCAGGAGATCACAGTACGTTTTTTGCTAGCCGCTAGCAATAATCTCTAGTAATATCTAACAGGCTGGTTGATCGTTCAATCAACTTGGGTACATTCGGCCTGCCCATACATGGTTCGAATCTTGGCCAGTTCATGCTGAACCGGCAGAGATTTGAACAGTGTATGGCTGGCTTAAGCCTGATGGTCCTGAATACAATGCCTAGGTGAATCTTGCTGTGCAGTAAGGATGCCCTTTTACACAATAACAATTAGTCAAAAGTTGGATCCAAGATTATAAATTAAATGCACAAAATGATTGCCTACCAGAAGTGCACATTCGTTCCTCTTTAAATGCTCCTCAGCCCGATACAGCGGAACAAAAACCATTTCATATTGACTATTCTGCTTCCTGCATTGGTTTTTGTCAGGGGAGCTGTAAATTCAATTATCCAGCACATAGAGCATCTCAGGACCGCAGTTCCCAACAGATTATGAAATTGCTACTTCAGCCCTACAGAGAGACAGATCTATAATGAGTGTAAGACCTGCTGGTGTATTATAGATACACTTCTGGTTTTCAGTACAAGGAACATTGCCGTATTTGCGCTGTATTGTGATTTCTTTGATTGGACAGGCATAAGGAGTGCTGTGAAGATAGACAGTCGATAATGTGTGGACTTTGTCTTTTTAAATATTTTCTGATGATATTGGCCCGTATATTAGAGGGGGGGAAAAAAAACACACTTAAAGGGAAAGTACAATGTATTCACTGTTCAGTATTCAATGATACAATATTTTTTTTTTTTTATGTTAGCACCTAAGTGTAGTTATTACGGCAGATTTTACCTTAATGTGTACCTGTGGCTAGGCTGTGGACATTCAAGTATTAACCTATTATGAACAAAAGTAAATGGGCTTTGAAATTGTTAATCAGTAACCTGTGTAGCTGCAGGCACCGTGCAGCAATTCTTCCTCGAAGGTCACAGCTCTGGAATCTTTCAATTTAGCGCTATCAGCATCTCTGCTCCCCTCCACTTTCTGCATTGAGATCCTGCATCTCTGCTTCACCTTCCCACCAGTGGCTCAACAGCTTATTTTTCTTTGCTCTCCCCCATCCCCAAAGTGTTTCAGGGGCTCAGCTCTTATCCTGCTTCCCCTCCAAACACAGATGCATAGCCTAATGTGCACTCCCATCCAGCCGTGACTCAGCCATTCATCTCCCCCCTCGGAGTACCTATTTTATGTTTATATTGGATGTTAGAAGGCCACTGTTGAGAGGGGGAGCAGGCTGACCTGCTAAGAGCAAATTTGCAGCGCTCCAATGCTTCTGTTGTAAATGTTGGAGATAAATTGCTCCATAGTGGCTACAATGGTCAGTGCGGATTTGTTTTAAAGCTCATTTGTTGTGGAACATATGTAAATATCTGAATTTCCATTTGAATTACTTGACCTGCAGAAGATTTACCCCCCCCCCTTTCATGGCCAGGCCATTTTTTTTGCAATATAGCACTGCGTTACTTTAACTGACAATTGTGCAGTAATGTGTCACTGTACCCAAATTTATTGCCCGCTTTGCAGGGACACAAATTCCATCCCTTACCTCCTATCAGAATGTCGGTCTGCCTATGTAAACAAGGCAATGTCCACTGGCACCCTCCGATTGGCTTTCACTGTGTAATATCAGTGGAAGCGATCCGCTAGCAGCGTGCATGTGCGCCCCCTACCTGGAATAGTCGGATTACATATATATATATATATATATATATATATATATATATATATATATATATACATACACACGTGTGATCCGGCACACAGATGCTGCCCTGTAGCAGTAAAAATGTTATAGGACGGACCTGAAGTGGTTAAAAGTCAAGTTTCGCTTTAACAACCATTGTCGACTTTAATGGGTTGGCCAACTCCTACGCTTGCATTGCGAGCAAGTGTAGTAAAGCGCGCTATTGTAGTTGCATTACTATATATATTGTACTGATAAAAATGTAAAACTGAATTAATAATGACATTTGTTATGTTAATTAATAATGACATGGTTATGATTCGCAGGAGGAGGGGAGCAAGCCAGTCAAATCTCAGGAAATCCAGTGTCTGAGCCCGCTCTCCCGATCCTTGCAAGAGAAATCCTCCCATCATTCCAGGCAGAAAGCACGGCGGCTGCGCGACCACTCAAGCAAAGCACCCTCTAACCTCGATATTCTGGAGCATCACACAAGGGAGGTGCTGAAGAAGCTGGAGATGTCTTCATGGGAAGAGGTCAGTCTTTCCCCACAGTACCGCAACCTAAAAGACTAGAAACGGACAAGACAAATTGGATTGGGAGTGGTGCTGGGTCATAATGTCATTTAGATTATCACAGCATTGGTGTAGTAAACCACAGGTACCCACTACCTTTTTAGAGGGACCTTGGGTAGAACTTGAATTGGTAAAGTTAAGCAATGTGCTAAAGTAGAATGGATCAGTAGTAAAATAAGATGGGGTTAACATGGATCTAAAGGCAAGACTTTGTATCCAAATGTAGATGCTTTAATGTAGCCTTGTTTAAAGGAGTTTTCTTTCCTTTACTTTCAGTCCTGTTGACAGCAGTAATGGGAAATCCCAAACAGAAATAAAGGGGAAATCTTCCAATGGGGACACTTGTTTAGGTGACACCTGTCTGAGAAGAAATTTCCTTCACATTGCAGATTCTTCACAAGCTGTAAATGGGCTTTAAAAGAAGCCCTCACTGAGATCTGTAACTGCAGGCACTATGGTGTAATTCATTGTCAAATTCTTCAGCTGAAACCGATTTTAACTTTTTGCTTTTTTTTTCAGCTCACTGCTCAGGATCTTTGGCTCCCCCCTACTACATCCCCCTCACATTTCCCCGATAGTGAATTGGCAGCTCAGCTTCTCCTTCCTATCAGTAACTTTGAAGTTTAGCTACCCCTGCTCCACCTTCCCAACAGTAATTTAGCAGCTCAGGTCTCAATGCTACTCCTTCTCAGCATTGACTTTGCCATCTGCCAGCCTGAGGAAACACAAAGCAGGAGCACAGGAACAATGGAGAGAGCAGAGTAGTGAGACCTAATGTGGATCTCTTCACTGCCTCTGAAAACGTTGAGGATGAATTCCTCCACAGTACCTGCAACTACAAAAGTCATTGAGGGCTTTTTTTATTTAATTTTTTAAGCTCGTCTATGTAAATACTTGAATGTCCATCATAGGTGTGCGCCGCCTATTGCATTAGGGTGTGCACCCCAAAGCTCAAACATGCATGCCTTCCACTGCACTGGACAGTGAATGAATGGAAACTGTGCTGTGCGGCTTCAAGTTCATTCACAAACTGAAGCACAGTAAACTTGGTTTACACATGGTTGCTATGCTTCAGCTATGAATGAACACAGTGAGTGAGTTCACTTTGTTCATTTAGAAAAGAAAGGGGCAGATAAATTACATTGATTAGCCCCTTCCCCCACTCTCCATTCTGAAACATCCCCCTGCAGAAGCCGGGGGGAGAGGAGGGAAACCAGCAGCACTGTGGTGGTGGGGGGGGGGGGGCAGTAGAGGGAATTGGCATTGCACAGTGATTGGGGTGTGCCTTGGCAGACGCCTATGGTGACCATCTAGTGTAGATTTGTGCTAACGTTCTGGTAAGAGTAGGCTAATTTACTGTAATTATTTGCCTTGTTAGGATTCGGGCAGTTACAAGTTGAACCTGAAATTTAACAAGCCACTTCTGCCACTGCAGCCGTCTTCAACCGTCCCTGATCAGAAAATGAGAGATAATGACATGCGGTTGCGGCTTTCCAATGGAAGAATAATAAGGTAATTAAAAGGAAACGCAACAATCTGTCATTTTTGATGCACCACTTTAGCACTCCAGTTGTACAACACTCTGTCCCATGGTTGACCTTACAAAGAAAGATGGCTAGTTGCATGTGCTGTTGGTGAATATGATTTGCTTTGGTAAACCTGAATTTTTTTCTTCTGCTGTACAGTGCAATACGGGTGGGTGGAGACGGTAATTTTGTCTGACTGATACATTGCCTTGTAAAAGTATTCATACCCCTTGAAATTTTCCACATTTTGTCATGTTGCAACCAAAAACGCAAATGTATTTTATTGGGTTTTTATGTGATGGACCAACACACAAAGTGGCACATCATTGTGAAGTGGTAGGAAAATGATAAATGGTTTTCAATTTTTGTACAAATGTCTGAAACGTGTGGCGTGCATTTTTGTATTCTGCTCCCTTTACTCTGATACTCCTAACTATAATCTAGTGCAGGGATCTCCAGCTGTTGCGAAACTACACTTCCCATGAGGCATTATAAAACTGACATTCACAGATATGACTAGGCATGATGGAAATTGTAGTTCCTGAACGCCTGGAGGGCCAAAGTTTGGAGACACCTGATCTAGTGGAACCAATTCAGAAGTCACCTTATTAGTAAATAGAGTCCATCTGTGTGTAATTTAATCTCAGTATAAATACAGCTGTTCTGTAAAGCCCTTGTGGAGAAGTGTAAAACGGGGTTAGGTTATAAAAAAAGTATGCCAAGCATTGAACCTCTCCAGTGAGCACTGTTCAATCCATCATATGAAAATGGAAAGAGTATGGCACAGCTGCAAACCTACCAAGACATGGCTGTCCACCTAAACTGACAGGCCAGGCAAGGAGGGCAAATCATAGAAGCAGCCGAGAGGCCCATGGTAACTCTGGAGGAGCTGCAGAGATCAACAGTTCAGTTGGGAGAATCTGTCCACAAGACAACTATTAGCCCTGAACTCCACAAATCTGGCCTTTATGGAAGAGTGGCAAGAAGAAAACCATTGTTGAAAGAAAGCCATAAGAAGTCGAGTTTTCAGTTTCTGAGAAGCCATGTGGGGGACACTGCAAACGTTGAAGGTGCCCTGGTCAGATGAGGCCAAAATTTAACTTTTTGGCCTAAAAGCAAAACTCTGTGGCGGAAAACTAACACTGTACATCACCCTGAACACACCATCCTCACTGTGAAACATGGTGGTGGCGGCAGCATCATGTTGTGGGAATGCTTTTCTTCGGCAGGGATAGGGAAGCTGGTCAGTTGATGGGAAGATGGATGGAGCCAAATACAGGGCAATCTTAGAACACCTGTTAGTCTGCAATGACCCTAAACATACAGCCAGAGCTGCAATGGAATGGTTTAGGTCAAAGCATATTCATGTGTTAGAATGGCCCAGTCAAAGTCCAGACCTAAATCTAATTGAGAATCTGTGGCAAGAATACAAATGTACGCCACACTTTTCAGATATTTATTTGTAAAATATTTTGAAAACCATTTATCATTTTCCTTCCACTTTGTGTTGGTCCATCACCTAAAATCACAACAAACATTTAGGTTTTTGGTTGTCGCATGACAAAATGTGGAAAATTTCAAGGGGTATGAATACTTTTTCAAGGCACTGTATTAAAAGCTGAAATATTCTCATACTGATACTCCCTTACTACCATTGTTTGGAAATACCCAGTACTTCTGGATATGGAGGGTGCGGGCATATGACATGTTCCCCAGGATGCAATGCACAGGCCTGAAGCGACAATCACCAGGCCTGATCACTGTTGTGTTCCTTGTGCATATTACATTTTTCCAGTTTTATTTTTTAAAGTTTAGTAGCCAAGACCATAAGAGCCCTTTCACACTGACAGTGCAGCTGCGTTAGCGATAAAGCGCTGCTAGGTTTAGCGGTGCTTTACGGTCATTTAGAGACGCTTTTCGCCAGCTAGCAGGGCATTCTAACCCCCGATAGCGGCAGAATTAAAGGGTTAAAAGCGCCCACAAAGCACCGCTGCCGAGGCGTTTTTGGCGGCGCTGCCCATTGATTTCAATGGGCAGGGGTGCTTTAGGAGCGGTGTATACACTGCTCCTAAAGCGCCCCAAAGATGCTGCTTGCAGGACTTTTTTTTTTTTTAAAGTCCTGCCAGCGCAGCGCCCCAGTGTGAAAGCACGCGGGTTTTCTCACGAACTGCAGATGAGGCACTTCACAGGCGCTATTTGTAGCGCTGAAGTGCCTGAAAAACACCTCCAGTGTAAAATGGGTCTAATTGGAAGTGGTGAGTGGGTTAACCCTTGTGCACAATGAGTGTGATGTAGATCTGCTCTGTAGTTGCACAGTTTTACTTTCCAGGTTTGTTCCCATTATCGGTTTATTATGTATTATCCGTGCTCCACAACACCCTGCCTCTTCCTAAATGAGTTTTCCATGTTCTTTCGACACAGAGATGAAAGGCAGCAGTTCACGGACCGCAGTCTGTACACTGCAGACAGCGACGATGAAGATGACCGGGCCCGATTGAGAAAAGCCGAGGATATTAAAGAAGAAAAGCCTTGCTCCAGCTCGGAGGCCGAGAGCACAGGAGAAGCTCAGAAACCACTTGATAGTAGGTCTTGCAAAGCAGGGTATACTTGAGGGCTGCTGCTCATGGGCATACAATTTGCTGCATACAGATCCGTTACTTATATGGATTTAAATGCAGCAGTATTGTAAGATATGGACCCATTCGCGGTAGTCAGCAATTTTCTGCAAAGTTTAACTGTGTAAATCAAAACTAGAAATATCTGCGTTAGCAGTTAGAGTAAATACCATTATCATGTATGCAGGTTGCACTTGCATGCATACATGGACCTTATTGGCCACCACTGCTGCTCAGGGGCCTGCATCTACATATCAGCATGTGTAGCCAGTGTTGCCCTGCAATCTGTTCAGACACTCTTGATGTTTGCATCTCCCCCCCCCCCTCTGAGTGAGTCCTTTATGCGGCGCCGCTGCAAGTACAGACTGGCCTTGGCCTTCAGTCATTTTAAATCGGCGCTGCTACACATTAAAGTGGGGTATAAACTATAAGAAAATCGGGCGAGTGATCGTCTTTCCTTTTTTCACAGCAAATCGGAACCGATGAACAAAAATTCAGACAAATTCTCGTACAACAAAGGCCTTCTTTTTTTTTTTTTTTTTCTCTGATCATGCGCAGTCTTTATTTTCAGATTTTTCTTGTACGAAAATTGTGCAAATTGAACGAAAATCATTAGTTCTTCCCGAAAGAGAAACATTTTGGAGTTTGTCCCTTTTAAGAATTTTCATATGAAAAGTCAGAATCGGCTGTTGTGTACACACTCCATGAAATATGGATGAAAATGTTCGCCCGATTTTCCTATAGTTTGTACGAGCCTTAAAGGCCCGTACACACGATCCGAAAATCGTACGAAAAATAGTTTTCAACACGATCCTACGATAATCGGATCGTTAGTACATGGCTTTCGATAGCCAATCACGACAGTTCATCCAATATCTGATCGGACAAGCACAACAATTTTCCTCGTACGATATCAGATCGTACGATTTATTTTTTTAGTCCGTACAGTTGACGTCTGAAAATACAATACAAAACACATGACATCGCTTCCGATTTTTTTATTTATTTTTTCTGTTGTACAAGAATTTTTGTGACTTCAGTAACATATTAAATTTCTACTTGCAACTAGCAAGCGAAAAAAGTCAGTCAATCCGTTATCCAATTTTCGATCAGGTGTACGGGCCTTAAGACTTACTTTTGGACCCGAGCAGTGGCGATGGCCAATATTGTCTGTACGTTGTATGTATGTGTACAATGTATGGCAACCTTTTCTTCAGGATCTTGCTGGTCCCTTGTAAGCCCGTGGGCTCTAAATATTTTGTCCCCCCTACCATAGATGAACGCTGCTGATTTGGTTCCTAATCTCACAGAAGATATCATTTGATATCCTTCAGTACGTTTACAATTTTCCATTTCGTCTTGTTTTAAAATGTCTGACATACTAGTTTTTAAAAGGGAAGCACTTGGTCAGTCTTGTCTGAAACCATTTTCTTTACTTTCTGGTAGCTGGTTATGGAATTGCTGATTTATTCTTGTTTAAATTTTTTTGTCCAATTCTTTATTCTTTCCAGTGTTTTTCGAAAGTGTCAAATCGGAACTCAGGAATGGAACCTCAGAATATTCCGATATTTCTGATTCTGAAGGATCCGAAGCAAATTGCACTAACCAGGTACGCGAATAGAATAGTTGACTTTGTTTATGGAGTTTACAAATGTGTATGTAATGGTGGTCTACAGCATCACTTTTGGCTATTGGTGATTAGTTGCCAGGTCTTTAAGTGGTTGTGGATCTACCATTGCTAAAATAGCTTGTTCGCAGTTCCATGGCAGTATGCCAAGCCTGAACTGGGTACATTCGAGTGACTGAAATTAGTTTGATTCTATATTTCTAAAAACGGCTGCTTCATCCTCAGTTGCGTTGTCTTGCATTAGGTGACACAGTTAATTGAATACAAGCCAACACTGAGAAAGAAGTCTTACATTCCGAAAGGGGCAGGACCTACCTGCTTAATGTTTAATTTTTTTCACCCAGGCATTTGTACAATTCACCAGTTTTCTTCACTATTCTTTATAGTGACTTGGGAAGCCTTTTTATTTACCATAGGAATGTCTTTTGAATTACAAACACCCACTGGTGTATTCCTGACTGTTTTTAACATACAGAAATCTCAATAGTAAACTCTGGCTTATTTAAGATGCTTGTATAGCGCCGTCAATTTACACAGTGCTTTACATATACATTGTACATTCACATCGGTCCCTACCCTCAAGGAGCTTACAATCTAAGGTCCCTAACTCACATTCATACACTAGGGCCAATTTAGACAGAAGCCAATTAACCTACCAGCATGTCTTTGGAGTGTGGGAGGAAACCTACGCAGGCAGGAGGTTATGACCACCAGTGAGGTTTATTCCTGCTATAGATGTTTGAATCTGATTGTTGATAAAGCAGACTGAGTGAGAGAGAAGACAGTACGCAGTGGATTCCTCAAGAAACCGAGCTCATCGCACAAGTGAGGAGCTCTGTAAAATTTAGCTGCAGTCAGGCAGATGGCTTTGGTTGGTTCGTCATTTAGTTTTACTTGTTGCCTCTAATGACTTTTTAATAGCAAAATTTTATATCAGCCATGGACAGTTGAAAAAATACACAGCAAGTTATTGATTAAATTCTGAGCAGTTGCGACCAAATACTCTCTAGTTTAAGCATTTGTCTGCTTAGATATTCTGTTGGGGACACCAGCAGTGATTGAGAATTGAGCAGCAGAGTATCCAGCTAATCCACTTGCCACAAAGGAAACCCTACCCTCACTATTTCAGAGGTAGGCAACCTTTGAGAGGTGGAGATTTACCTAAACATGAAAGATCTCTGGGGTGCAAGGTTTTTTTTTAGGGCTGTTACTGATTAAAAATTTTGTGTTCGATTAATCGTTTTTTTTTTTTTTAATCGACTATTTTCGATTAATTATAAAGCACATACAGATCCAACTACTTTTAGCTGATCTCCTTGCAGGCTGATTCCCAGTGCAGCTACCAACAACTGGAAAAATCGATAGCAGGATACAAAAAACACACAAAGGCAGCGCTCGATGGGAATAGCATTAAAACTTTTATAGTCTTCAAGTAGGTAATCAAATATTGCACTGGAGATAAAATCGATGTAGCTACATAAACTGTAAAAATGGTGCGAGTAATACCAAACGGTAGAAAAAGCAGTCATAAAAACATGTAGCCAAGTATGATACTGGTATAAAAATGTGTACAACGATACCACTGCTGAATCCAGATGAGGGGTTAACATCAATCCGTCGGCATGTAGATGTCCCGTGAAGGGAACTATCACAACTCCCAGTGGATGGCTGTAGAATCCCAGGTTGATAGAGGGAAGTGATAGAGGGAAGTGTAACGGCCCTTGCGTGTGGCAGATAGTAAGGTCCCGCTGGCATGCAGATATGAAGGCACAGCAAAGGAGCTCTTCAGATGGACACGGCAAGCCCAAAGAATTTTGATTGATCAAAAGAATTTTGATCGTTCAAAACAATTAATCGATTAATCAAGGAATTAATAGTTCATTTCCACAGCCCTATTTTTTTGGGTAAGAAATGAACTATCAAGGCCTATCTAACTGGTAAGGAAAACTCAGAAAAAGTATTTAAAAAGTCACTGTAAAAGTATAAACTTGGCCTACCTTAAAAGTTGACAGTTGGTGAAATATCAGGGGTCTAAACAGACTTGACAGTGAAAGGAGTTTGAGGACACAGTCCTCTATCTCTGCATATTCAGCTGCACAGAATGAATGAACAGGAAGAGCTCTGCACAGTCTTCCTATTCTTTCACAAATTGAAGCATTGTAGACTCGGTTTACTATGCTTCAGTTATGAATGAGCAGAGTGACCAATCCCTCACCATGCTTGGCTGTAAAAGGAAGAGGTCTGTATATTGCGGCGGCTGAATGACGGTAACCACTCCTTCCTGGGCAGCTGAATTGTGGTGGGAGTCAAGAGGAGGGAAAGCCGGCTTTCAGCTGCTGCAGGAGGAAAATATAGGGGATTGTTGCTTTTAATTTTGGCATGAAAGGGATGTGGTCTACCTGTCACTTGCCTGCAATCTGTGTATTGCCGACCGCTGTTAGTCTATGCTTCTAGAAAAACCCTTATTTGCCAAAACGTAAGATGTTCATTTTAAGGTAAACCTATTTTAAATTAACAGTAAAGTACCGGTAGGTAGTATGATGCACCATGATGGAACTTGTGCTTCTCTAGCATCCTTTTTAGGATTTGTGTGCAGATGTCTAGCTGTTCATGTTGTTTTTAAAGGGTCAATCCTAGAAGCCTGTAAAGTCACGTGTTTAGTGGAAATGCTTTTAATCGGCCTCCCATGGGGTGGGGAGGGGTCCTAGCTAATCAATACTGAAATCCTTTTTTGTTAATTTAAAGGTCATTCAATTTCATGATCTCAGTTTCCTCCGCATGCTTCTGTCCCATGTTAATGGTGTTACCAGAAATGTTCCCAGGTCTTGTGGGAATGTTCAAAATCCACATAGAGCTTTTGCTGAAGTTTGTTTGCCACCTAGTGGATATTTTGTACATCTACGGCAAGGTCTCAAAACGTGGTAAACAAAGGGTCTGTTTACGCTTCTTCACACTTTAGGGGGGCCGGACTGTGGGAGTAGAAATAATCATCCTGGCATCAGCGGGAGTAAGCAATGCATCTTTGGTATTGGGGGGCGGAATAGCACCGCATTGATGTCAGTGTGAGAGCTGCACGGTTCTGGGTTAAATGAGAATCACAATTTTTTTTGCTTGGAATAAAGATTACGATTCTTACGGTGTAACATCTTTCACATTATACAAAAAAATTGGGATAACTTTACTATTTTTTTTAAACTTATTGAAGTGTATTTTTTCCCCAAAAATTATGTTTGAAAGACCACTGCACAAATACAGTGTGGCATAAAATATTGCAACAACCACCATTTTATTCTCTAGGGTCTCTGCTCTAAAAGAAAATGTTTGGGGGTTCTAAATACTGATTTTTAACTTGTAAGCAACAAGTGTCAAAGTTTAGTCTTTTTAAGTGGTTAAACTGACCTCATTTACAGACAGAAGTTCTTCTTTGATCTAAAAAATTTCTCTTCATCTCTCAGTACTGAGGAATGTTGATGACCATTTGCCAGCTTTTTTATTTGTATTTTTTTGACAGCTCGGCTCTGCACTGTTTGCATAGAATCGCTGAAATGGCCGATTAGCATTGTGGGGGGGTTGAATCGAGATTACGACACTTTTTTTAACTATTAATCGTGCAGCTCTAGTGTGAGGAATAGCACCCCAATCATTTGGTATCAGTGGAAGGAATAGTGCCCATCATTGGTATCAGTGGGAGGATTAACCACTTGCCTAATGAGCACTTTTATCCCCTCCTGACCAGGCCAATTTTCAGCTTTCATCGCTGTCTCACTTTGAATGACAATTGCACAGCCATCCAACACACAAATAGAGCTTTCTTTTTGATGGTATTTTAATTACCACTGTTTATTTTTTATTTCTGCTAAATAAACGACCAAAGACCAAAAATGAAATTTTGCAAACAAATCTTTTTTTTTTCCTTCGCTGATGTGCGCTGATTGATGAAGCGGCACTGACGGGCTGCACTGGTGGGCACTGTAGGGACTGCACTGACAATCAGGACACTGATAATCCTTGCCCTGATTATCAGTGTGACTGTCCCTTATGGAGAAGCCGGTTATCGGCGCTCTTCTCTGTTCCTCATGCTTTTAGCATGAGGAAAAGCGTGCTGATAACCAGCTTCTTTTTACATCTGTGATCAGCAGTGATTGGATACAGCTGATCAGGTGGTAAAGAGCCACTGATTTGTCTCTTTCCTCTGGTCTGTGATCAGCGCGCCGGCCTTGCTATCACAGGAGGCCGTCATATGTTTGCGCTGTAGCCATCATTCGGATATATCGCGGTGGGCAAGTGGTTAATGCCCATCATTTGTATCAGTTGGACGAAGAGTGCCCTATTGGTATCGGTGGGAGGTATAGTGCCCCATCGTTGGGATCGGTGGGAGGTATAGTGCCCCATCGTTGGGATCGGTGGGAGGTATAGTGCCCCATCGTTGGGATCGGTGGGAGGTATAGTGCCCCATCGTTGGGATCGGTGGGAGGTATAGTGCCCCATCGTTGGGATCGGTGGGAGGTATAGTGCCCCATCGTTGGGATCGGTGGGAGGTATAGTGCCCCATCGTTGGGATCGGTGGGAGGTATAGTGCCCCATCGTTGGGATCGGTGGGAGGCATAGTGCCCCATCGTTGGGATCGGTGGGAGGCATAGTGCCCCATCGTTGGGATCGGTGGGAGGCATAGTGCCCCATCGTTGGGATCGGTGGGAGGCATAGTGCCCCATCGTTGGGATCGGTGGGAGGCATAGTGCCCCATCGTTGGGATCGGTGGGAGGTATAGTGCCCCATCGTTGGGATCGGTGGGAGGCATAGTGCCCCATCGTTGGGATCGGTGGGAGGTATAGTGCCCCATCGTTGGGATCGGTGGGAGGTATAGTGCCCCATCGTTGGGATCGGTGGGAGGTATAGTGCCCCATCGTTGGGATCGGTGGGAGGTATAGTGCCCCATCGTTGGGATCGGTGGGAGGTATAGTGCCCCATCGTTGGGATCGGTGGGAGGTATAGTGCCCCATCGTTGGGATCGGTGGGAGGTATAGTGCCCCATCGTTGGGATCGGTGGGAGGTATAGTGCCCCATCGTTGGGATCGGTGGGAGGTATAGTGCCCCATCGTTGGTGATCGGTGGGAGGTATAGTGCCCCATCGTTGGTGATCGGTGGGAGGTATAGTGCCCCATCGTTGGGATCGGTGGGAGGTATAGTGCCCCATCGTTGGGATCGGTGGGAGGTATAGTGCCCCATCGTTGGGATCGGTGGGAGGTATAGTGCCCCATCGTTGGGATCGGTGGGAGGCATAGTGCCCCATCGTTGGGATCGGTGGGAGGCATAGTGCCCCATCGTTGGGATCGGTGGGAGGTATAGTGCCCCATCGTTGGGATCGGTGGGAGGTATAGTGCCCCATCGTTGGGATCGGTGGGAGGTATAGTGCCCCATCGTTGGGATCGGTGGGAGGTATAGTGCCCCATCGTTGGGATCGGTGGGAGGTATAGTGCCCCATCGTTGGGATCGGTGGGAGGTATAGTGCCCCATCGTTGGGATCGGTGGGAGGTATAGTGCCCCATCGTTGGGATCGGTGGGAGGTATAGTGCCCCATCGTTGGGATCGGTGGGAGGTATAGTGCCCCATCGTTGGGATCGGTGGGAGGTATAGTGCCCCATCGTTGGGATCGTTGGGATCGGTGGGAGGTATAGTGCCCCATCGTTGGGATCGTTGGGAGGTATAGTGTCCCATCGTTGGGATCGTTGGGAGGTATAGTGTCCCATCGTTGGGAGGTATAGTGTCCCATCGTTGGGAGGTATAGTGTCCCATCGTTGGGAGGTATAGTGTCCCATCGGTGGGAGGTATAGTGTCCCATCGGTGGGAGGTATAGTGTCCCATCGTTGGGATCGTTGGGATCGGTGGGAGGTATAGTGTCCCATCGGTGGGAGGTATAGTGTCCCATCGTTGGGATCGTTGGGATCGGTGGGAGGTATAGTGTCCCATCGGTGGGAGGTATAGTGTCCCATCGTTGGGATCGTTGGGATCGGTGGGAGGTATAGTGTCCCATCGGTGGGAGGTATAGTGTCCCATCGTTGGGATCGTTGGGATCGGTGGGAGGTATAGTGTCCCATCGGTGGGAGGTATAGTGTCCCATCGTTGGGATCGTTGGGATCGGTGGGAGGTATAGTGTCCCATCGGTGGGATCGGTGGGAGGTATAGTGTCCCATCGGTGGGAGGTATAGTGTCCCATCGGTGGGAGGTATAGTGTCCCATCGGTGGGAGGTATAGTGTCCCATCGGTGGGAGGTATAGTGTCCCATCGTTGGGATCGGTGGGAGGTATAGTGTCCCATCGTTGGGATCGGTGGGAGGTATAGTGTCCCATCGTTGGGATCGGTGGGAGGTATAGTGTCCCATCGTTGGGATCGGTGGGAGGTATAGTGTCCCATCGGTGGGAGGTATAGTGTCCCATCGTTGGGATCGGTGGGAGGTATAGTGTCCCATCGTTGGGATCGGTGGGAGGTATAGTGTCCCATCGTTGGGATCGGTGGGAGGTATAGTGTCCCATCGTTGGGATCGGTGGGAGGTATAGTGTCCCATCGTTGGGATCGGTGGGAGGTATAGTGTCCCATCGTTGGGATCGGTGGGAGGTATAGTGTCCCATCGGTGGGATCGGTGGGAGGTATAGTGTCCCATCGTTGGGATCGGTGGGAGGTATAGTGTCCCATCGTTGGGATCGGTGGGAGGTATAGTGTCCCATCGGTGGGAGGTATAGTGTCCCATCGTTGGGATCGGTGGGAGGTATAGTGTCCCATCGTTGGGATCGGTGGGAGGTATAGTGTCCCATCGTTGGGATCGGTGGGAGGTATAGTGTCCCATCGTTGGGATCGGTGGGAGGTATAGTGTCCCATCGTTGGGATCGGTGGGAGGTATAGTGTCCCATCGGTGGGATCGGTGGGAGGTATAGTGTCCCATCGGTGGGAGGTATAGTGTCCCATCGGTGGGATCGGTGGGAGGTATAGTGTCCCATCGTTGGGATCGGTGGGAGGTATAGTGTCCCATCGTTGGGATCGGTGGGAGGTATAGTGTCCCATCGGTGGGAGGAGGAATTATGCCCCATTCTTGGTGTCATTGGGAGTATTAGTGTTTTGTATCCGTGGGAGGAAAGATGCCCCAAGGGCTGGATGAAGGAGAGCAAAGGGCTGCAGTTTAGAGACCACTTAACCCACAGTATTAAAGTTAGCCTTGGCCATGTAGGGAAAACAAGAGGATCACTTTAATGCCCCCTTCCTCTTTTTGCTGTCCTACTGCTCTGTTTGGCAGCCTGGTGCGAAAGAGAAATATCCCGTACTTCAGCTGTAGCGGAACGTGTAACTCGCCTCTTACTCCCATGATGCACTGGGTGCCTGTGTGGCCAGTTACTAGTCGCCAGTTTTCTCATGTAGGGCTGGAAAGAGTCTTTAGCCCTGTGTAAATTCTCGACTCTGCACTTTCAGAGTGCTTGTGCTCTTATTGGTGAATGAAGTGAAGTGACGGGTTGTCAAGGGATGGTAAATATAAGCAGAGCAGTGCAGCAATTGGCTGCATGAACAGCAATACTACTGTTCTCAAACATTTTATATGCTTAATGTAAAAAGGCTAATAATGGCATTCACACCTATTTATAAGTATTGCTAACTCTACACTTTACTCTCTGATTGTACAATCTCATTTAGATCTACCATCACCCTATGTAGTGCATAGTCATTGCATCTCTGTTTTCACCATGCAATCTTATATTCTGATTGAAATACGGTCATGTTAAAGTATCTCTGTGGTGCTGATCAATGCAAAATGAGAAGTAATCTTCTACCCTGGACTATCAACTTTGTTCAAGTCTGATCTAAATGGAGTCTAAGCAGATTGAAAGGGAGGGCAGTTTGTTTGCGGGTTTAATTCAAACAATCCGATAAGAAAATTGAATCGTGTGTGACCACCATAATAGAGATTTACAGATATGTCTATGGACATCTTTTATCCACACATGCACAAAAATTCAAAATATCTGACCTTTTGTGTAGCTTGCTTCACAGCTTTGTCGCTGCTGAAAGTGGCAAATGTGAGTTTAAGTGATTTGTAAAGAGGAAAGCAGAGGGACTGACAGGAACACCAGGGATTTCACATAAAGGAAGCAATACAAAAAGAATAAGATGTTTTCTCATACAAGTACATGGTACACCAGGTACATATAAGGAATATGAAGTGTTGGGGTAACAAATGCTTTAAAGTGTTTTATTAAAGCCTTGTTTTAAAAAAAAAAAATAGCAAACCTTTTCTACTTATCTGCTCTGTGCAATGGTTTTGCATAGAGCAGCCCGGGTCCTCCTCGTCTCAGGTCCCACGCTGGCGCTCCTGGCTCCTCCCTCCTGGGTGCCCCCCACAGTAAGCGGATTGCTCAGGAATGCTCCAGACCTGTGGCTCTGTGTATCCATTACCACACACAGCCGAGGCTAGGCCTCCCCCCCCCATCTCCTGATTGGCTACAGCCAGTGAGCCAATCAGGAGTGCGAGTCACCAGAGAGGCAAGATTCTTGTGGACATCGCTGGACCAAGACGGGATTCGGGTAAGCATTGGGGGGGCTGCTGCGCACAACAAGGTTTTTTAAAAGGAAAAAATAAATAAATACCTTGTGCCTTTACAACCACTTTTAAGAAATTAACAGGACATTGTTTAGCAGGACATTGATTGTTAAATTATTTGCCTGCTGTAACAGCATTTTACATTTATTCTGAAACTTATGTATTCTGTTTTATGCAATTTAGATACAGTGCTCATTTATTTTGGAAAGGGTAAGTGCTGTACGAATTGGGAGGCCGAGTCAACACCTTAAACTCATTGTGTTCCTCAAACCATTCTTGAATTCATTAGATCAGGCCGCCTTCTTTCATTGCTCCGTTGTCCAGTTCTGAAGCTCACGTGCCCATTGTTTTTGGCTATGGGCACGGGTCAGCATAGGCATCTAGACTGGTCTGTGGCTATGCAGCCGCATTTACAACGTACTGCCATGCTCTGTGTGTTCGGACTCTTTTCTACCGGAACCAGCATTTAACCTTTTCAGTAGTTTGATCTACAGTAGCTCTTCTATTGGGTCAAACTACACCGGCCAGCCTTCACTCGCCATGTACTTCAGTGAGCCTTGGCCACCCATGACCCTGTTTTGCCTTCCTTAGACCACTTTTGGTCGGTCCTGACCACTGCAGACAGAGAACATCCCACAAGAGCTGCAGTTTTTGAGCTGCTCTGACCATGTAGTCTAGCCATTACAATTTGGCCTTCGTCAGTCGCGCAAACCCTTACACTTACCCTTTTTTTTTTTTTCAGCTTTCAACCCATTAGGGACAACATCAATATCTCAAGACAATAATCCTAACCTGCAGCAATTGTAATGTGTATATTACGTCTGAGTGTTCATCAGTCTGTTTCTTTGGTTTCAGCAGAGAAGTCCTTCAGAGGATTCAGAAAGCTCAGGTGATGAGCAGCCGGAGGAACACACAGCAAGTGTTAAAGAGGACACAACAACCTACAACGATGGATTCTACTGGTCAGCTAGTGAAACTTCACAGAAAAGGTGTGTGTGTGTGTGTGTGTGTGTGTGTGTGTGTGCGCGCTCCTCGTCCTGAGAATAGTAGAAGGCATGTGCCCCACTTCTTTGTTTCACAAACTGCACTTAAGTACCGGGAGACATTTGCCTATCTATGTTCAGCTTAAGATGGTGCCAGATATTCTGATCTACCTCCCATAAGGGCAATTATTGTGCTCCACTTCTAAACGGGAGCAACAGTCTGCATGCATAATGAGAACATATGGCTTCCCCATGTGTATACAGTTACAAACTGAAGCAAGACATAAATTATAAAGTATTTTTTATGCTTAAGGCCCCATTGAAGCCTTCTACATTTTCATCTCTTTATAGTCATGTGCTCTTGCAAATGCCCTTTTTCTCTCTGAAACGACTGCTTCTTTCTCTCTTTGCCTTGTGCTGGCAGAGCTGAGTAACAGCCACACCCCCAGCACAAGTGTATTACCCAGGGCTGGACTGGGACAAAAATTTGGCCCTGGACTTCATCCAGACCAGCCCACTTTAATTCAATAAACTGCTGCCCCCCACCCCACCAAAAGGCCCCTACATCCATTACCGTATATATCCTGAGAGGGTGAGAGAAAGGGAGGGGAGAGGGGGTGGGTGAGAGGGGGGTGAGTGTAAGAGAGAGGGAGTGAGCGTAAGAGGGGGGGTTGAGTGTAGGACCCCTTTCACACTGAGGCGTTTTTCAGGCGCTTTTGGGCTAAAAATAGCACCTGAAAAACTCCTCCGCTGCAGTCCGTGTGAAAGCCTGAGTGCTTTCACACTGGGGCGCTGCCAGGGCGTTAAAGTCCTCCAAGCAGCATCTTTGGGGCGGTGGAGGAGCGGTTTACACACCGCTCCTGCCCATTGAAATAAATGGCCACCGCTGCTGAAGCGCCTGCAAAGCACTTCGGCAGCAGCACTACACGGGCGCATTTAACCTTTAATTCGGCTGCTAGTGGGGGTTAAAAGCGCCTGCTAGAAGCCGAATAGCGCAGCTAAAACGACAGTAAAGTGCTGCTAAAACTAGCAGCGTTTTACCGTCAATGCCCGCCCCAGTGTGAAAGCAGCCGAAGAGTCAGGGAGTGAAAGACGGGGGAGGGGGGCGCGCAGGTCTGAGAGACGGGGGAGGGGGGGCGCGCAGGTCTGAGAGACGGGGGAGGGGGGCGCGCAGGTCTGAGAGACGGGGGAGGGGGGCGCGCAGGTCTGAGAGACGGGGGAGGGGGGCGCGCAGGTCTGAGAGACGGGGGCGCGCAGGTCTGAGAGACGGGGGAGGGGGGCGCGCAGGTCTGAGACCGGGGAGGGCTGAGACAGACCACATAGCACTGTCCCTCCTCTGCTCACCCCCCCCCCCCCCCCCCGCTGTCTCAGTGTTCTGGCATGTTTGTGTAGGATGCCGTGTACCTGATGGCCGGCAGCGCCGAGTCTCCCTCTTGATCCGGGGGGTGCTCTCGCTGCTCTGCTCCTTACAGTGTTGCATGTTCTCTTCCTCCGGGTTCCCAGTCGGTCTGCCCTCCGGCCCTGGAGCAGAGAGGAGGTGGAGGAATCGAGGTTCTGGGAGCTCCTGATCGCCTCTTCGGTGGTCAGGGAGGGGGTGGAGCTCTTCTCCCTCCTCGGCTTTTACATCCAACTGCCCTCCTCGCTGGCCACCTTCCTCGAATCCCCGCCACTGTTTGCTGCCGCCGCACTCTGCATAACATAATGGCCCACATAATGGCCCACAAAAATATATATATATATTTCTTTTTCGTACATCACGGGACACAGAGCGACTTAGTCATTACTAATGGGTTATATAGTTTACCTTCAGGTGTTGGCACTGGCCAATTCCAAACCGGAAGTACCCTCCCCTATATAAGCCCCTCCCACCCGGGAGCACCTCAGTTTTTTGCCAGTGTCTAAGGTGTTGGCCAAAGAGTAACATGTGTTTTCACTGGGCTTGCGTACAGGTTCTTTTGGGCCTTAGTAAGCTGTTCCGGATCCCACCAAAAAAGCTTCATAGCTAAACGGTCGGTACCCGGGCCTTGCAGCAGAAGAGCAAGGTTTTGCCTGTAATGCTTCTCTTAGGAGGGCTGGACCCTGGGATCCAGAGCTCTGGTCATACCCACGACCAAGACGCTGTCTGTGCAGGGTGCTATACAGGTCCAGGGGAGTGGAATCCTTGGGAACCCGGTCCCTGAAGGTTTAATTACAATGCCTGCCGTGATAGGTGAAGTTTGGACTTTTGTGGACCAAACAAAGTCCTGCGGCGGGGATCAGGTAAGTGGGGGCCCTCAGGAACTTGGTTCTATTGGGGGACCCCCAAGCCTAATTTGTCTTTCTGTCTGTTACCTAACGGTATTCCCGCTAAATATCTGTGTTTGCCTATAACTACTGAAAATGTAAAATTTTAATAGTAGTCAAGAAAAAAAAAAAAAAAAAACCAGGGACCGCGGTACCTGTGTTAAACCACTAGAGGCCGCTGTAGTCCATTTTTTCTTGTAAATGTGGATCTTTGGTTTTCTCAACTCAAAAGATCCAGGCAGCTGGTAAGTTTCTCTGAGGGAATCCACTTCCTCTGCCCTGTTGCTGAGTTCATCCACCGCACAGGCCCTCCGGCAAAAAGGGCCCTGGCTCCTAGTCCTCTGTTGGTTTTCGAAAAGGGCGCCATTGGCGCACGGGCGCGCGCGCGGGCGCGTGCACGCGCCTCCTATGAAAAAAAAGGGGCGGGGCGGGTGGATGACGCTCGATGCGCGCCGCGGCGCTTCTGCGCATGTGCGGGCGTCCCAGCATGGTTAAAAGACACAGTACAAGTGTCAGCTGCATGCAAACAGAGCTAGCAACAAACAGTGGCACACAGAGGCGGTTGATGCAGGCATCCCCATAGAAAGGCACTTTAGTGGACACCAGCTGGTATATAGCAGCACCTGTGTTAGACTATTACCAGCAAAAATTGGTGTATGACGACGGGAATACCTCAGCTTTGTGCTTAAAGGATATGTCGTCCAGACGCTCCGGAAATAGATCTTCCAGGAAGCCAAAGGGGTCTCCATCGGGCTCTGAGGATATTGGGCATGCTTGCACTGCACCAATCTCCCCTGAGAATACAGAGGTCAGTAGCCGTAGAAACCCCGCAGGAATGCCTGGTGCTGCGGCTGTCCCCAGTCCACCTGCTCCTGTATATATAACAGAGGAGGTTTTATCCTCAACTCTGGGAGGATTGGAAGAGAGATTAACAGCATTGATCGCTGCTTCCCTGTCACAGGAAAAGCGCGTCCGATCTCCGTCTCCTCCTTCAGAGTGCCTGTTAGTGGAGGAACAGCCCCACACAGAGATCGACCTACCTGAAGGGGATCAGGATGAGGTTGATTCAGTTATGGAGGAATCAACAGTGGAAGAACCTTTCTCAGCTTCTCAGGCTGAAAGATTATGGGTTCAGTCTCTGACTAACATGGTCCGATCAGCATTTAAAATGCCTCTGGCGGAACCACCATCCACTACGGTTTCCTCGCTGGGGTCGCTAAAAGCTCCCCAGGCGGTCTGTTCCTTCCCAATCCACCCTTTATTAGAAGGGCTTATTTACCAGGATTGGGAGCATCCTGATAAAATATTTGCTCCCCCCAAGAGATTTCCGGTGATCTATCCCATGGAGGATAAGTTCATAAGAAAATGGAGGGTCCCTATAGTGGACGCAGCCATCTCTTCTGTTAACAAATCACTGACATGTCCAGTAGATAATGTTCCAATGTTCAAAGACCCAATAGATAAAAAATTGGAGTCTTTACTAAAATCTGTTTTCTCTACAGCAAGTATGGTGACACAACCTGCGGTAGCAGCGATTGGAGTCTGCCAAGCAGTGAAAGATCAGTTGAAACAAGTCTTAAGGGACTTACCAGATCAGCAGGCTCATGCCCTAGCTGACCTGCCTAGAGCCTTGTGTTTTGCGGTGGACGCCATAAAGGATACAATCCAACAGGCCTCCCGCTTTACGCTGTCTATAGTACATATGCGTAGGCTTCTGTGGCTCAAAAACTGGTCTGCTGAAGCTCCCTGTAAAAAACTGCTGGTTAGCTTCCCATTTCATGGAGAACGCTTATTTGGAGAAGATCTGGACAAATATATCCAGAAAATTTCTGCCGGTAAAAGTTCACTCTTACCGGTTAAGAACAAGGGTAGAAGTCCTTCTTTTAAGAGGCCTACCTCTCCAGTCCCGGGCACATCGGCTGTGAAGCAGTTCCGACGGCCTCCGCGGTCAAATTCAGGGGGCAGAAATCAGGGACAATCACAGGGTAACAAGAAGCCCTGGATCAAGAGAGGTACAAAACCTCCCCCTAAGGCATGAAGTATTGCCCCCGCTCAATCGGGTGGGGGGAAGACTTCAGTTGTTCACAGAGACCTGGCGGGACACCATCAGAGACAGATGGGTGCTCTCCGCAGTAAGTCTGGGATACAAGCTGGAGTTAAAAGGCACTCCTCCTGCCCAATTTATGAGGTCAAACGTGCCAAGAGATCCCCAAAAGAGAGGATCCCTCCTTCTGGCACTAGAACAACTATTGCTCCAAGGGGTAATCATGAAGGTTCCCCTGGAAGAAAGCGGATTCGGGTTTTACTCGAACCTTTTCACAGTCCCCAAACCAAATGGGGACGTGAGGCCCATATTAAATCTAAAAGGGCTAAACAAGTTCCTAAATATCAGGACCTTTCGGATGGAGTCGATCCGATCAGTGGCCACCGCCCTACAAGGGCAGGAATGGCTAGCCTCGATCGACATAAGGGATGCTTATCTGCATATTCCCATCCTTCCGGCCCATCAGAAATTTCTACGCTTTGCAGTAGAAGGGCGCCATTTTCAGTTCAGAGCCTTACCTTTCGGTCTGGCCACAGCACCACGAGTGTTCACAAAAATTCTGGCCCCATTATTGGCCAATCTAAGAACACAGGGTGTAACGATAATGGCATATCTAGACGACCTGCTACTAATAGACCACTCAGTGGAAAAGCTGGAAGTAGCTATTCACAAGACAATCGAGTATCTGGAATATCACGGTTGGATTATCAACCGGGACAAGTCAGCTCTAAGACCAGTCAAAAGTCTGGAATACTTAGGGCTAAGGCTGGATTCAAATCAGGGAAAGATTTTCTTACCTCCAGAGAAGGTGTCGTCTTTAAGAAATTTGACCCACTTAGTGGGTACAAAAAGAAAACCATCCATACGTCTCTGCATGAGGCTGCTGGGAAAGATGGTGGCTTCATTCGAAGCGGTACCCTACGGTCAATTCCATTCAAGGAATTTGCAAAGGGCCATACTGTCAGCCTGGAACAAAAAAGTTCAGGCTTTAGACTTACCAATGTCCCTGTCCCCTTCCGTTCGCAAGAGCCTCCATTGGTGGTTGGTGCCCCAGAATCTGGAAAGAGGGAAACCCTTCAGTCCGGTTTCTTGGAAGGTGGTCACTACAGATGCCAGCCTCATCGGCTGGGGGGCAGTGCTGGAGCAATGGTCTCTCCAGGGCAGGTGGTCAGAAGCAGAAAAGGCCCTGCCCATCAATCTCTTAGAGATACGAGCAGCCCGGTATGCCCTAGTAGCATGGACATCCAAACTCCAGGGGTCCCCTGTCAGAATTCAATCAGACAATGCCACGGCAGTGGCATATATCAATCATCAGGGTGGCACCAAAAGTCGTGCAGCCCAGAAGGAAGCAAATTGCATCCTGGAGTGGGCAGAAAGATATGTCCCAGCCATATCCGCGGTTTTCATCCCAGGAGTGGAAAATTGGAGAGCGGACTTTCTAAGTCGCCAACAATTATGCCCGGGGGAATGGTCTCTTCACCCCGAGGTTTTCCAGGCAATATGCCAGCGGTGGGGAACACCGGATGTAGATCTGCTAGCATCCAGATTCAACGCAAAGGTGGACAGGTTTGTGTCTCGCACAAGGGATCCCCTAGCTTGCGGCTCGGATGCCCTAGTGTTCCCTTGGGATCGGTTCAAGCTGATATATGCATTCCCACCGCCACGATTGTTACCGCGATTACTCCGCAGAATCAGGGTAGAAAAGAAACCAGTGATTCTGGTGGCTCCAGCGTGGCCCCGAAGGGCATGGTACGCGGAGATTGTAAAAATGTCAGTGAGGAGTCCTTGGACCCTCCCACTTCGTCCGGACCTGCTGTCGCAAGGACCGATATACCACCCTTCCTTACCAGCCCTAGGTTTGACGGCCTGGCTATTGAAGCCCACATTCTGAAAAAGAGAGGGCTCTCTAATTCTGTGGTATCTACCATGATCAATGCCAGGAAACCGGTATCCAGGCAGATCTATTATAGGATCTGGAAAGCGTACATTACGTGGTGTGAGACCAAGAAATGGCATCCACGTAAGTACATGATAGGGAGGATTCTGGACTTCCTACAGTGGGCTGTAGATAGGAAGCTGGCCTTGAGTACTATCAAGGGTCAGATTTCGGCCTTGTCAATATTTTTTCAAAGGCCCTTGGCTTCGCATTCACTAGTCAAAGCCTTTATACAAGGAGTGATGCGTATTAGCCCTCCGGTTAGTATTCCCATATGTCCTTGGGACTTAAACCTGGTTCTGTCGGTTCTACAGAAACAACCGTTTGAACCATTACAACACATTTCCTTGGTTCTTCTCACCAGGAAATTGGTTTTTCTTAGTAGCCATTTGTTCGGCTAAAAGAGTGTCGGAATTAGCAGCTATGTCCTGTAAGGAGCCATATCTGGTTGTCCATAAGGACAGAGTAGTATTACGTCCTCATCCAGCCTTTCTTCCTAAGGTGGTATCGAGGTTTCATTTGAACCAAGATGTGGTTCTTCCTTCTTTTTTCCCCAAACCTAGCTCAGTAGAGGAAAAGTTATTACATTCTTTGGATGTCGTAAGAGCAGTTAAAGCTTATCTAAAAGCCACTGCTCAGATTCGCAGAACGGATTCTTTGTTTGTTCTGCCGGAAGGCCCCAGAAGGGGTCAGGCAGCATCAAAATCTACTTTAGCCAAGTGGATTCGACAGGTCATAATACAAGCCTATGGCTTGAGAAAGAGACCGCCTCCGTTCAAAGTTAGGGCGCACTCCACAAGAGCGGTTGGAACTTCATGGGCAGTGCATCACCAGGCCTCCCTGGCTCAAGTATGTAAGGCCGCAACATGGTCTTCGGTACACACGTTTACTAGATTCTATCAGGTAGACGTTAGAAGTCAGGAGGATGTCGCCTTTGGGCGCAGTGTGTTGCAGGCCGCAAAAGATCCTCATGCCTGATGGCGCCCAGTTTATGTACCCCCCCCTCATTTGGCATTGCTTTGGGACGTCCCATTAGTAATGACTAAGTCGCTCTGTGTCCCGTGATGTACGAAAAAGAAAAAGGGATTTTTATAACAGCTTACCTGTAAAATCCTTTTCTTGGAGTACATCACGGGACACAGAGCTCCCACCCCTCTTTTTGGGACACTTATTGCTTGGCTACAAAACTGAGGTGCTCCCGGGTGGGAGGGGCTTATATAGGGGAGGGTACTTCCGGTTTGGAATTGGCCAGTGCCAACACCTGAAGGTAAACTATATAACCCATTAGTAATGACTAAGTCGCTCTGTGTCCCGTGATGTACTCCAAGAAAAGGATTTTACAGGTAAGCTGTTATAAAAATCCCTTTATATATATATTATAACGGCCCACCGGGAAACTCCCGATGGCCAGTCCATCCCTGACAGACTGTGCACCGGGCCTAACTTTGGTTTCTTATTGGACTTTTTTTCATATGTAAACAGCCTGCAAGCTGCTGTAACAGAGTGGAGGTAAAAACGATGAAAATGGGGGTTACAATTTTCTATCTTGCTGCATATTTGTGACTTTAATTCAGCTGTTACACCGAAAATGTATTCTGTAGCTTACCAGTCACTAGATGTGGAGGCTGCATTTATTTTCTTTTTCCCTCTGTCACTTTGTGATCTGGCCAGTAACACTTCTCCTGTATTGGTGTCCACAACTTGATGAAGGAAAAATAGACACCCCTTTTGGGCACCAGCATTGTCTGTCTTAGGGGAGGGGAGTGTTGGATGTACTACTAGAAGCTCACCAATTTAAGCTAAATTCCAGCTCACACTTTTTTAAGCAGTTAAAGCAACAAGATTGTTCCTTTTGGGATAATGGTTTTACAGAAATAAAAGCTGATCATTGTACTCAGCCTTGTCAGTTGCAAATGATTTGTGTCAACCCTCTTAACTGCTACATCTGCAGATGAGCTTATACTGTTGAAAAACAGATTCATTGGTTAGATCACCAGGTGAAAATAAAGGAGAGGGTCTAATAGGAAAAATAATACATTTATCACATCTAAAAAATGTTAAGCTGCTCTATGATGTATGCTATTGGGTTTAATGCTGCTTTAAACAGATGACATATTTGCGTCTTAAAGATTAATCTACATATTCTCATTGAAATAACTTTTTTCTAATGAACCAAAAGGGGCCTCCTGATGCTTTCTTTTTGCAAACAAGGCGCATTCTTGGTATGAATATTCATGTGCGCTTTTGCGTGCCCAAGTGCAGCAGTTTTAGGAGGATTCCAGAAAACGAAAAAACTTATTACTGGAGACCTTAATATAACCTTATTTTTTTTTTGTGTGTATATGTGTATATGTGTATATGTATATGTATATGTGTGTATATATATATATATATATATATATATAATGTGTCATCTACATCTGGTAATGGAGTTTGTGACACAGGACTTTGCATTTAATAACATAAAAATGGGCAGACTCGATGGACTACTCTTTTTCCCTGTTTCTAGATTTTTCACTTACAATTTTTTGTGCATTATACATATTTTTTTAGCTTGTGTTGGCGATCCATTTTTTTTCTGTTCATTTTTATAAAGTCATATGATTATCATTTTTACATATTTAAAGGGACAGGGCAACACCGTTTTTCATTAGTGTTAAGAGGACAGGTTTAGGTTCGAGCTGCACAATTCCAGTTAAAATGATCATCATGATTTTTTTTGCTTAGAATAAAGATCATGATTCTCAGCGCAACATCATCTTTCACATTATACAAAAAAATTGGGATAACTTTTACTGTTTTTAGTTTATTTAATTCATTGAAGTGAAGTTTGAAAGACCGCTGCACAAATACATTGTGACATAAAATATTTTAACGACTGCCATTTTATTCTCTAGGGTCTCTACTAAAATAATGTATATAATGTTTAGGGGTTCTAAGTAATTTTTCTAGCAAAATTTACTGATTTTAAGGTTTAGTCTTTAAGTGGTTAACTGACCTCCTTGGCAGTTCATTCCTTTTGATCTCTAAAAAGAAGCAAATGATCCATTTTTTTTGCCTTTTTTTTTTTTTTTTTGACAGCTGTGAGCAGAGAACTGCTCTGCACTTTTTACATGAATCGTGGAAATGCAGGATTAAGATCGTGAGGGGGGTTAAATCGAGTTAATTTTTAACGATTAATCGTGCAGCTCTACGGAGATACAGTAAAGGGGGAGACTGTAGATGTACATGTTCCCAGGTTTAAATTAAGCGTTTCACTTGATCATCTAAACAGTATGCCTGTTGCTCTGTTCTGTTCCTGATGCAAGTTCCTTCTAGTAAACATGATGTTCTGTTGCAGTGAATATCTCAGCTCGACCAGCATGGAGGAAGACGCGATCGAGGGCATGCTGTCCATGGCATCTTTGCACTACCCTTCTCGGCCACCTGCAGAGTCGAAGAGCACAGGCTGCAAAATGGGGCGTGTATATCCTCAGCTGCACATCAAGTTCTCTCAGGAGAAGGTGGAATCTCGAGAGCCAGAATTGCTGAAAAATGGTGAGCATGTGTTGGGTGACTGAATAGAAGTTTGTGTCCTTGGGGACCAAATCTGGCCTAGCTTTGGGCAGACTGGCACTTCTGGAGAGTAAACTATTGGAATTCAAGGGCATAACTAAATTCATGCTAGCCCAAGTTACTGCTGTGGTACCCCTAGGGAAATGGGGTGGCCCAGTCCATTTCTGACCAGGGACTGGATATTTTTTGGTACATAGCCCAGGCTTGGCGCAGCAGTTACTCAGAAGTAATTTGGGGCTCTGAACCTGTGCCTGCAAATTTTGTAGTTAACAGTTCACACTGCCTCATGGTGACTGTTCTGTTTCTGTCCCTACCAGTGTTGAGGGTTTAAAAAGGACTCCTACATTTTAAGAAACCTTGTTGCAATGTATGTCCTTGGTGTAGGCCCCTTCAAAATGTATTCTTGTATGGAGCTTTTTGGTAGGCATCAGTCGATGTTGTGTTTTTCGGTGCCGATACGATACTGATATTTCGGCAACCTCAAAGGCCGATGTCTGCCGGTATTCTGTACATTTAAAAAAAAAATATATATATATATATATATATATATATATAAAAAATTCACGGTTATTGCTGTCATAAGGAATGTAAACCTCCCTTGTGACAGTAATAGGCAATGATAGGTACTCTTTATGGAGGAATCGGGGGTCAAGATGTTCATTTTTTTTTTTTTAATACTTTCTATTTTTTAAAACTGCCGCATTTTAAGATGCCAGTAATCTGGGAAGTGATGTCATGACATCGATTTAGGGTTAATAGATCAGAGACCCGAACAAAGCATTGGCTTTGTTTGGGTCTTCGGCCAGCTGGCGGATGTGCTGGTTGATTGCTCAGGCCTCCCTGTGGAAGGCGGCATGTCCCCTCCCGCTGTTTGTAATAACAGCCAAGTGGCTGCTGAGCAGCATTGGTTGTTCTTGCATTAAAGCTGACCGTCCGCTCTAAAGAATGGTACTGGGGTGATGCCTGCAGCTGCAGTCATCAACCCGGTAAAATCCCTTGATGCAATATGATAATATCGGTCTAGTTTGCGACCGATACCAAATTTTCTGAAAATGCTGATAGCCTGCAATAATCAGCCTTACCAATAATCGGTTGATCCCTACTTTTTGGTGTCTAGATACACATCTGCTGAGTTGATCCAAAAAGGCAGTGTAATGTGAAAAATGGCATAACCCATAACAGCCAATCGGATTTCAAATGACTAATGAACAAGCCAAGAAAAATTCTGATTCAATCCTGTGGATCAACTGAAATGAGGATTAAGCTACACTGTGGGGTTATTTACTAAAACTGGACAGTGCAAAATCTGGTGCATAGAAACCAAGCTGCTTTTAGGCTTTATTGCCAAAGCTTGATTGAACAAGCTGAAGTTCGAAGCTGATGTGCACAGCGGTACCAGATACTGAGTGCACCAATTTTAGTAAAAATCTACCCCACTATCCCTCTAGTGTATGTAGCTAAATTAGACTAGATCATGGTCATGTTATCCCTTTTACAGCAGCTCTCAGACTGGGAGAGGATGAGGAGCAGTACTAATTGAAAGTCAGGAGTGCTACAGTTCACATATGCCGACACAAAAAATGCCAACAAAGAAAGCGAAGACCTCATCAGTCGTCTTCACTTTCCAGTCACTGGCTGGGGCCAAGATATTAAGCAGGCTTTATTGCTTAACCACAGAAATGAAGCAAGATCACAAGTTGGTATGTGCTGGCTGACAGGGCTGTATAAATGCCAGGAACTGACTAGACACCGTCATGCTCTGTCTATCTTTCCCCTTGGTGACTTTTTATTTTTCTTCTTCTTTTACAGGTCACAGTGGCAAAGATGACTCCAGTACAGGGTGGAGCAGTAATATGGACCTTTCATGTGGGTCAGATTCTCAGGTGAGAGAAGCATCCCTTGTGGAAGTGGAGCATTAAACAATAGGGCAAGAGGCGCTTGCAAAGTAGTACTTTTTTTTTAAATTTACATATCGCTGAGAGAGACGGTGTTCAAACCACACATGTGAGGTATCGCCGCGATTGGTAGAGCAAGAGCAATAATTCTAGACCTACACCTCCTCTGTAACTCAAAACATGCAACCTGTAGATTTTTTTTAAAGGGTGAGTTTGTTGCCGTTCCACGAGCGGACGCAATTTTGAAGCGCAACATGTTGGGTTTCAATTTACTTGGCTTAACATGATCTTTCACAATCTAAAAAAAAAAATTGGCTAACTTTACTGTTTTAAATTTTTTTAATTAAATGTATTTTTTCCCAAAAAAGTGCGCTTGTAAGACCGCTGCGCAAATATGGTGTGACAAAGTATTGCAACGACCGCCATTTTATTCTCTAGGGTGTTGGAATAAAAAATACATATAATGTTTGGGGGTTATAATTAGCGGGAAGGAGATGGCAGTGAAAACACAGGGGAAGCTCCATTAGAATTGCTGGTTGTCTTGTCATACCAACGGCCACCACTAGATGGCACCAGATCACAAAAGGAAGCATAGGCCTGCAGAAGGCTGCAATTGCCGGCGCGGGGCGCACGGAGACACAGAATGCCCCAGGTCGCTAATTCTAGTCGCAATGGCGACCTGGCGCCCGGGGTTTGTCAAAAATATATATATATATATATATATATATATATATATATATATATATATATATATTATTTTGTCTCAACGCTTTTGGTTAAATACAGCAATTGGATCTTTAGCAGGGGTGAGGGAGTGTGACACGAAAAAAAATTTGCGCTATAAACAAAGCCTGACAATTTTGAAGAAACTTTTTTGCAATAAAAGATACCCAATTAAGCACTTAACGACCGCTCACTGTATATATACGTCGGCAGAATGGCACCGACAGGCACAATCACGTAGAGCATACGTGATTGCCTTTGTATAGTTGGGGGGTCCAATCGGACCCCCCTTCTGTACAGTGAGCGGTGGCTAAGTGTCCGGGAGCGTTCCGGGATGAGGGGGCAGCCATTCGTTTCTGGCCACCCCCTCGCGATCGCTCCCGGCGAATGGAAATGCCCCCTCTGTCTGTGTCAGACAGAGGGAGCAGGAGGAAGTGATGTCATCTCTGGTGCGGCGCTCACATATACCGAGCGCCGTACAAGAGAAGATATCAGGTCAGTGCACACAACACTACACTGACACCAGGACACATAGGGACATAAATCGCCCCCCCAGACACCCCAGATCACCCCCCAGATCACCCCCCCAGCCCCCAGTCACAGTGTCACTGATTGCAGTGACCATTTATTTAGTGATCACTGCAATCAGTGACATTTGTGACTGTAAAAGTGTCACTAAAGTTTAGTCTTGGGTCCAGTGTAGCCCCCTAACCCCCCCCCCTAATAAAGGTTTAACCCCCTGATCACCCCCCAGATAACCCTTTCACCCCCTATCACCACTGTCGCTTAGCGATCATTTTTCTGATCGCTGTCTTAGCGTCAGTGATGCCGATCGGCAGCCAGTAATTTTTTTTAGGTTCGCCGCAGGTTTTTATAGCGTCAGGTACCCCAATATATTATCTAATAAAGGTTTAACCCCCTTGATCGCCCCCCCAGGTAACCCTTTCACCCCCATCACCACTGTCGCTAAGCAATCGTTTTTCTAAACGCTGTCTTAGTGTCGGTGATGCAGATCGGTAGCTGGTAATTTTTTTTAGGTTCGCCGCAGGTTTTTATAGCGTCAGGTACCCCCATATATTATCTAATAAAGGTTTTAACCCCCTGATTGCCCCTAGTTAACCCTTTCACCAGTGATCACCATATAAGTGTTACGGGGTGATGCTGGTTAGTTAGTTTGCTTTTTATAGTGTCAGGGCACCCGCCGTGTATATAACCCAATAAAGGTTTAACCCCCTGATCGCCCGGCGGGTGATATCAATTAGGTTTTAGCGTCAGAGAGGGTCTGAGTCACACCCCAGGCAGCGTCAGGTTTGTGCCAGTAACGCTAACACCCACGCGTGAAGCATACACCCCCCTTAGTGGTATAGTATCTGAACAGATCAAGATCTGATCTGATCTATACTAGCGTCCCCAGCAGTTTAGGGTTCCCAAAAACGCAGTGTTAGCGGGATCAGCCCAGATACCTGCTGGCACCTGCGTTTTGCCCCTCCGTCCAGCCCAGGCCACCCAAGTGCAGTATCGATCGATCACTGTCACTTACAAAACAAAAACACACATAACTGCAGCGTTCGCAGAGACAGGCCTGATCCCTGCGACTCCAGTGCTGTAGGAGGTGATTTCACCACCACAGTTAAAAAAAAAAAAAAGCAAATATGCCGAAGCATTGGGGCAGCAGGGGCAGGGGAGCGATTTTGCTCCTAATGCCGCGTACATACGGTCGAAATTCCGACGGAGGCTTGCCCGTGGAAAAGTCCGACCATGTGTGTGCGGCATAACTTTTTTGCGGGAGGATGCCCCCATGCTTCGGCATATATAAATGGTGCGTGTATGCCCATCATTGGAAGTGGGTGGATGAAGGGCGGTATTCTAATGGTGGGCATACCCACCGATCAATCTCTTTTTTCGTTCAGCCACCTGGCTGCATGAAATAAAAAGATTACAATACATGTCCAACAAGGACCAGCAACGTACTGGTATGTTGCTGGACTTTGAATGTTTATACCAGAATGATGCCTGCGGGTTTAGGTATCCTCTTGGTATCATTCTTTTCAGCCTGCGGCCGGCTTTCATGTAAAAGCAATCCTAGCGGCTAATTAGCCTCTGGACTGCTTTTACAAGCAGTGGGAGGGAATGCCCCCCCCCCCCGGATATAAAAAGCGCCATTGGGAAATTGGGAAAGCATTTTATCACACCGATCTTGGTGTGGTCAGATGCTTTGAGGGCAGAGGAAAAATCTAGGGTCTAGAAGACCCCAGTTTTTTCAAAAAAAGAGTACCTGTCACTACCTATTGCTATCATAGGGGATATTTACATTCCCTGAGATAATAAAAATGATAAAAAAAAAAAAAATACTTGGAAGGAACAATTTAAAAATAAAATAAAAAAGCAAAATTAATAATAAAAAAAAAAGAAAAAAAAAAGCACCCCTGTCCTGCCCTGCTCTTGCCCAATGGCGAACGCAAGCGTCGGTCTGGCGTCATATGTAAACAGCAATTGCACCATGCATGTGAGGTATCACCGCGAAGGTCAGATCGAGGGCAATCATTTTAGCAGTAGACCTCCTCTGTAAATCTACTGGGGTAAACTGTAAAGGCTTTTAAAGGCTTTTAAAAATGTATGTAGTTTGTCGCCAATGCGCGTTTGTGCGAAATTTTAAAGCATGTCGTGTTTGGTATCTATGTACTCGGCCTAAGATCATCTTTTTTATTTCATCAAACATTTGGGCAATATAGTGTGTTTTAGTGCATTAAAATTAAAAAAAGTGGATTTTTTAACCCAAAAAATGCGTTTGAAAAATCGCTGCGCAAATACTGTGTAGAAAAAAAAAATGCAACACACACCATTTTAATCTGTAGGGCCTTTGCTTTAAAAATATATATAATGTTTGGGGGTTCAACATAATTTTCTTGCAAAAAAAAAAATGTTTTCATGTAAACAGTGTCAAAAAGGGCTTTGTCTTCAAGTGGTTAGAAGAGTGGATGTAAGCTTCCTAATGTTGTGTATAAAATGCCAGAACAGTTCAAAACCCCCCCAAATGACCCCATTTTGGAAAGTAGACACCCCAAGCTATATACTGAGAGGCATGTCGAGTCCATGGAATATTTTATATGTTGACACAAGTTGCGGAAAAACGACAATTTTTTTTTTTTTTTTTTTGCACAAAGTTGTCACTAAATGATATATTGCTCAAACATGCCATGGGCATATGTGGAATTACACCCCAAAATACATTCTGTTGCTTCTCCTGAGTACGGGGATAACCACATGTGTGAGACTTTTTGGGAGCCTAGCCACGTACGGGACCCCAAAAACCAAGCACCGCCTTCAGGCTTTCTAAGGGTGTAAATTTTTGATTTCACTTCTCACTGCCTATCACAGTTTCGGAGGCCATGGAATGCCCAGATGGCACAAAACCCCCCCCCCAAATGACCCCATTTTGGAAAGTAGACACCCCAAGCTATTTGCTGAGAGGTATTGTGAGTATTTTGCAGATCTCGCTTTTTGTCACAAAGTTTTGAAAATATATATATATATATATATATATATATATATATATATATATATATATATATATATATATATATATATTTTTTTTTTCTTCATTTTCAAAAACAAATGAGAGCTGTAAAATACTCGCCATTCCTCTCAGCAAATAGCTTGGGGTGTCTATATTCCAAAATGGGGTCATTTGGGGGGGTTTTGTGCGATTTTGGCATTTTATGGCCTTCGAAACTGTTATAGGTAGTGAGGAGTGAAATCAAAAATTTGCGCCCTTAGAAATCCTGAAGGTGGTGCTTGGTTTCCGTGGTCCCGTACGCGGCTAGGCTCCCAAAAAGTCCCACACATGTGGTATCCCCGTACTCAGGAGAAGCAGCAAAATGTATTTTGGGGTGAAAGTCCACATATAACCATGGCATGTGTGAGCAATATATCATTTAGTGACAACTTTTTGTAATTTTTTTTTTTTTTTTAGTCATTATTCAATCACTTGGGACAAAAAAATAAAAAATTCAATGGGCTCAACATGCCTCTCAGCAATTTCCTTGGGGTGTCTACTTTCCAAAATGGGGTCATTTGGGGGGGTTTTGTACTGCCCTGTCATTTTAGCACCTCAAGAAATGAGATAGGCAGTCATACATTTAAAGCTGTGTAAATTTCAGAAAATGTACCCTAGTTTGTAAACTCTATAACTTTTGCGCAAACCAATAAATATACGCTTATTGACATTTTTTTTACTAAAAACATGTGGCTGAATACATTTTGGCCTAAATGTATGACTACAATTGAGTTTATTCGATTTTTCTTATAACAAAAATTAGAAAATATCATTTTTTTTCAAAATTTTCGGTCTTTTTCCGTTTATAATCGCAAAAAATAAAAATCGCAGAGGCAATCAAATACCATTAAAAGAAAGCTCTATTTGTGGGAAGAAAAGGACGCAAATTTCGTTTGGGTACAACATTGCATGTCCGCACAATTTACAGTTAAAGTAGCGCAGTGCAAAATTCTGAATTCACCTCTGGTCCTCTAGCTACCAAATGGTCCGGGGCTTAAGTGGTTAAAAAAATTGAATTTATGCATTAATTTAGGCCAATACGTATTCTGCTACATATTTTTGGTAAAAAATAAATCCCAATAAGCGTATATTGATTGGTTTGCACAAAAGTTATAGCATCTACAAACTATGGGATATTTTTATGGAATTTTTATTTATTTTTACTAGTAATGGTGGCGATCAGTGACTTTTATAGCGAGACTGACAGTGCGGCGGACAAATTGGACACTGACACTTTTTGGGGACCAGTGACATCAATACAGTGATCAGTGCTAAAGAAAATATGCACTGTCGCTGTACAAATGACCCTAGCAAGGAAGGGGTTATTGGGTGATCAAAGGGTAAAACGTGTCCCTAGGGAGTGCTTTGTAACTGTGTGGGGGGTGCTTGTACTGTGGGAAACGGAGATCTGTGTTCCTGCTTGGCAGTATACATAGTGGCATCTAGTGCCTACTGGAGGTCTTAATAGATATCTCTTGAATGTATAGCCCTCTAATATACACCATTAAGTCATCCCATACAATACTAGAGGCGGTTGAGTGTTTTCAGCTAAGAAGCCTCAGATTTGTGATCGTATGCGATCCATGTTGGTAAAAAGGGATAGCCAAAAAGGGTTAAGCTTCCAATGAGTGGGTAGTTTGGATGAATGTAATAAGGTAATTTGAAGAGGCGAGTGGTCAAACAGGCCTTCAGCGAGGTAAGTATTGTTGCGGTAAAGGAGAGAATTAAGTCTGTACCCAGTGCTAAGTCTATGCGTGAGAGAGTGGACTGAGTTAAAGAATGGCATGAGAATCTGGCTTTAAAGAGGGTATCTGCATCGCCAGAGGTCTATTAGCCAGACTTCAGATATATATCTGATGAAAGCAGTGGGGGCCCTGGGGCACTGAGCAGAATTACTTATGTACATCCAAAGAGGTGTCTAGCACATTGTTAAAATCATCTAAGACTATTACCAGTGTTTGTGGATGATTGGCCATGAATATAGACACTTCAGTACCTCTGTTAAAAGGTAGGGGGTATATACACATTTGCTACAATACATACATGAGAGTCCTAGTTACCCAGCAAAAAAATTAATCTGCCCTGAGTCAATTCGGACAGAGAACGCCTTTAAATGGGGCAGTTATTGAGATTGGGATACTTGCTTCCCTAGAGTATTGCGTATATGCGTGAAGTGGTATTGCACAGGTTATTTTGAGCAATTCAAGAGTTGTATTGTCTTTAGTTAAATGTGCCTCCTGTAGCGCTTCTATAAATAAATTACAATAATAAAGTCCATTACTGAAAGGAATAACAATAAACCATAATAGGGGAAGGTTGAAATAAAACAGTCCAAGAGTAAGTAAACCCTGATGGGTTTTACTGCCTCTTTATTTCCCTGCAAAGGTAAAGCATAATGGGCTACTATACATCGCATAGTAGCCCATTATGTGTCCCTTGAAACCAAAGCCTGCAATGTCACTGCTGTCCCCACTGGCTGGAAGCGTCCCTCTTCCTTCCGGGGCCCTGAACTCCAAGTTTGTGACTGACCGGAGTCGTGTGACGTCACTCCCGTGCTTGCGCGTGGGAGCCGCCAGTCTCGGCATGACCCCTTTAGAAACGGCACAATCTAAAGTGCGCATGTCCTGAAGACCTCGGCGCACGGCTTTATTGTAAATCTCTCCTAAACCGTGGAGGTTTAGGAGATATTTCCAGCACCTACAGGTAAGCCTTAATATAATATAGTCTTACCTGTATGTAAAAGTGGTTGTACAGAGTTTACAACCACTTTCAGCTTTAAGGCAAAATGGTAGCTAGACAGAAGACCTATATCCAGACTGGAGACTGCCACCTTTAACACCACCACTCACAGCCTCTTAGCAGATGTTTTTGACCCCCCCTATTACAGAGGGTCAAACTCGCTTATAAGTTATCCCAGGCAACCTCCAAGATGGCTCCCCCCCTCATCTGGTATCCCTTCAGTATGATTCCAAATCCTAGCACCATGCCAATAAAGGATCTCCCATGAGTGACTTGGATCCGCAAGAAACCCCTCTCTCATCACCCCGCCAGCTCCTGCCGATCCGTGGTGTTATGCATCTTCTCCATGCAGACAGCTGGAATGGTCTCCTTCCCTTTTTTTTTTGGAGAAGGAGAACCCCGGTGGGGTTGTGAAAGAGTGCCTTCCCTGCGATGGTGGTGGGGGGAGGTTGGAGATGGAAAGGTAGTGGGGGAGATGGCCAAGGGGAGGATACCTGGATGGCTATTTTTTAAAGCCCCTGAAACTGGCGTGAGAGGCAGGAAGCTGCAGGGCCGCAATGGGGGGTTGCGGGGAGAGGGATCAGTTGGAGGGGCAGGCGGGGTTGGTGTGATGGGGGGGGGGGGGGGGTGTGGTATTAAATCAGGTGGTAAAGGAGCCAAAAAAGTGAGTTGGAGGCACAGAACAGAGGTGGAAAGGTGGTATCGGGGGGGGGGGGGGGCATGGTGTCACATTTTAGGTGAACAGCTCTGATCAGCAGATTGTCATGAGCTGGAAGCAGTCCTGTTGGCCTGTAAATGTGACCTAACACGGACACCCTCCCTGTCCCCTCTCACACTCCTAAGCTGTCAAGGCTACTGTAAACTGCACCACAGGGCTGGCGATTTGAACTCTCTCTCTCTCTCTCTCTCTCTCTCTCTCTCCCCCCTCTCTCTCTCCCTCCCCCCCTCTCTCTCTCTCTCTCTCTCCCCCTCTCTCTCTCTCTCTCTCCCCCCCCTCTCTCTCTCCCCCCCTCTCTCTCTCTCTCCCCCCCTCTCTCTCCCCCCCCCCTCTCTCTCCCCCCTCTCTCTCTTCCCCCCGCTCTCGCGCGCTCTCAATCGCTCTCGCTCTTCCCCCCGCTCTCGCTCTTCCCCCCCCCTCTCTCTCGCTCTTCCCCCCCCTCTTCTCTCGCTCTTCCCCCCCCTCTCTCTCTCGCTCTTCCCCCCTCTCTCTCTCTCTCTCTCTCTCTCTCTCTCTCTCTCTCTCTCTCGCTCTTCCCCCCCTCTCGCTCTCGCTCTTCCCCCCTCTCGCTCTCGCTCTTCCCCCCTCTCGCTCTCGCTCTTCCCCCCTCTCGCTCTCGCTCTTCCCCGCTCTCGCTCTTCCTCGCTCTCGCTCTTCCCCCCCTCTCTCTCTCGCTCTTCCCCCCTCTCTCTCTCGCTCTTCCCCCCCTCTCTCTCTCGCTCTTCCCCCCTCTCTCTCTCGCTCTTCCCCCCTCTCGCTCTCGCTCTTCCCCCCTCTCGCTCTCGCTCTTCCCCCCTCTCTCTCTCGCTCTCGCTCTTCCCCCCCTCTCTCTCTCGCTCTCGCTCTTCCCCCCTCTCTCTCTCGCTCTCGCTCTTCCCCCTCTCGCTCTTCCCCCTCTCGCTCTTCCCCCTCTCGCTCTTCCCCCTCTCGCTCTTCCCCCTCTCGCTCTTCCCCCTCTCGCTCTTCCCCCTCTCGCTCTTCCCCCCTCTCGCTCTTCCCCCTCTCGCTCTTCCCCCTCTCGCTCTTCCCCCTCTCGCTCTTCCCCCTCTCGCTCTTCCCCCTCTCGCTCTTCCCCCTCTCGCTCTTCCCCCTCTCGCTCTTCCCCCTCTCGCTCTTCCCCCTCTCGCTCTTCCCCCTCTCGCTCTTCCCCCTCTCGCTCTTCCCCCTCTCGCTCTCGCTCTTCCCCCTCTCGCTCTCGCTCTTCCCCCTCTCGCTCTCGCTCTCGCTCTTCCCCCGCTCTCGCTCTTCCCCCCTCTCGCTCTCGCTCTTCCCCCCTCTCGCTCTCGCTCTTCCCCCCCTCTCGCTCTCGCTCTTCCCCCCTCTCGCTCTCGCTCTTCCCCCCTCTCGCTCTCGCTCTTCCCCGCTCTCGCTCTCTCGCTCTTTCCCCCCTCTCTCGCTCTTCCCCCCCGCTCTCGCTCTCTCGCTCTTCCCCCCTCTCTCTCTCGCTCTTCCCCCCTCTCTCTCTCGCTCTTCCCCCCTCTCTCTCTCGCTCTTCCCCCCCTCTCTCTCTCGCTCTTCCCCCCCCTCTCTCTCTCGCTCTTCCCCCTCTCTCTCTCGCTCTTCCCCCCCTCTCTCTCTCGCTCTTCCCCCCTCTCTCTCTCGCTCTTCCCCCCTCTCTCTCGCTCTTCCCCCCTCTCTCGCTTCCCCCTCTCTCGCTCTTCCCCCTCTCTCGCTCTTCCCCCCTCGCTCGCTCTTCCCCCTCTCTCGCTCGCTCTCGCTCTTCCCCCTCTCTCGCTCGCTCTCGCTCTTCCCCCTCTCTCGCTCGCTCTCGCTCTTCCCCCCTCTCTCGCTCGCTCTCGCTCTTTCCCCCCTCTCTCGCTCGCTCTCGCTCTTCCCCCCTCTCTCGCTCTTCCCCCCCTCTCTCGCTCGCTCTCGCTCTTCCCCCCTCTCTCGCTCGCTCTCGCTCTTCCCCCTCTCTCGCTCGCTCTTCCCCCCTCTCTCTCTCGCTCTTCCCCCCCTCTCTCTCTCGCTCTTCCCCCCTCTCGCTCTCGCTCTTCCCCCCTCTCGCTCTCGCTCTTCCCCCCTCTCGCTCTCGCTCTTCCCCCCTCTCGCTCTTCCCCCCCTCTCGCTCTCTCGCTCTTCCCCCCGCTCTCGCTCTCTCGCTCTTCCCCCCGCTCTCGCTCTCTCGCTCTTCCCCCCGCTCTCGCTCTCTCGCTCTTCCCCCCGCTCTCGCTCTCTCGCTCTTCCCCCCCCGCTCTCGCTCTCTCGCTCTTCCCCCCGCTCTCGCTCTCTCGCTCTTCCCCCCGCTCTCGCTCTCGCTCTTTCCCCCCTCTCTCGCTCGCTCTCGCTCTTCCCCCTCTCTCTCTCTCGCTCTTCCCCCCTCTCTCGCTCTTCCCCCCCTCTCTCGCTCTTCCCCCCTCTCTCGCTCTTCCCCCCTCTCTCGCTCGCTCTCGCTCTTCCCCCCTCTCTCGCTCGCTCTCGCTCTTCCCCCCTCTCTCGCTCGCTCTCGCTCTTCCCCCCTCTCTCGCTCGCTCTCGCTCTTCCCCCCTCTCTCGCTCGCTCTCGCTCTTCCCCCCTCTCTCGCTCGCTCTCGCTCTTCCCCCCTCTCTCTCGCTCTCTCTCGCTCTTCCCCCCCTCTCTCGCTCGCTCTCGCTCTTCCCCCCTCTCTCGCTCGCTCTCGCTCTTCCCCCCCCTCTCTCGCTCGCTCTCGCTCTTCCCCCTCTCTCGCTCGCTCTCGCTCTTCCCCCTCTCTCGCTCGCTCTCGCTCTTCCCCCCTCTCTCTCTCGCTCTTCCCCCCTCTCTCTCTCGCTCGCTCTCGCTCTTCCCCCCTCTCTCGCTCTCGCTCTTCCCCCCTCTCTCTCTCGCTCTCGCTCTTCCCCCCCTCTCTCGCTCTCGCTCTTCCCCCCCTCTCTCTCGCTCTCCGCTCTTCCCCCCTCGCTCGCTCTCGCTCTTCCCCTCTCGCTCGCTCTCGCTCTTCCCCCCTCTCTCGCTCTTCCCCCCCTCTCTCTCTCGCTCTTCCCCCCTCTCTCTCTCGCTCTTCCCCCCTCTCTCTCTCGCTCTTCCCCCCTCTCTCGCTCGCTCTTCCCCCCTCTCTCGCTCGCGCTCTTCCCCCTCTCTCGCTCGCTCTTCCCCCTCGCTCGCTCTTCCCCCCTCGCTCGCTCTCGCTCTTCCCCCTCGCTCGCTCTCGCTCTTTCCCCCTCGCTCGCTCTCGCTCTTCCCCCTCTCTCGCTCTCGCTCTTCCCCCTCTCTCGCTCTCGCTCTTCCCCCCTCTCTCGCTCTCGCTCTTCCCCCCTCTCTCGCTCGCTCTCGCTCTTCCCCCCTCTCTCGCTCGCTCTCGCTCTTCCCCCCTCTCTCGCTCGCTCTTCCCCCCTCTCTCGCTCGCTCGCTCTCGCTCTTCCCCCCCTCTCTCGCTCGCTTGCTCTCGCTCTTCCCCCTCTCTCTCTCGCTCGCTCTCGCTCTTCCCCCCCCTCGCTCTTCCCCCCCTCTCGCTCTTCCCCCCCTCTCGCTCTTCCCCCCCCTCTCGCTCTTCCCCCCCTCTCGCTCTTCCCCCCCCTCTCGCTCTTCCCCCCCTCTCGCTCTTCCCCCCTCTCGCTCTTCCCCCCCTCTCGCTCTTCCCCCCCTCTCGCTCTTCCCCCCCTCTCGCTCTTCCCCCCCTCTCGCTCTTCCCCCCCCTCTCGCTCTTCCCCCCCCCTCTCGCTCTTCCCCCCCTCTCGCTCTTCCCCCCCTCTCGCTCTTCCCCCCCTCTCGCTCTTCCCCCCCTCTCGCTCTTCCCCCCCTCTCGCTCTTCCCCCCCTCTCGCTCTTCCCCCCCCCTCTCGCTCTTCCCCCCCTCTCGCTCTTCCCCCCCCCTCTCGCTCTTCCCCCCCCCTCTCGCTCTTCCCCCCCCTCTCGCTCTTCCCCCCCTCTCGCTCTTCCCCCCCTCTCGCTCTTCCCCCCCCTCTCTCGCTCTTTCCCCCCCCCCTCTCGCTCTTCCCCCCTCTCTCGCTCTTCCCCCCCTCTCTCGCTCTTCCCCCCCTCTCTCGCTCTTCCCCCCTCTCTCGCTCTTCCCCCCTCTCTCGCTCTTCCCCCCTCTCTCGCTCTTCCCCCCTCTCTCGCTCTTCCCCCCCTCTCTCGCTCTTCCCCCCCTCTCTCGCTCTTCCCCCCCTCTCTCGCTCTTTCCCCCCCTCTCTCGCTCTTCCCCCCCTCTCTCTCTCGCTCTTCCCCCCTCTCTCTCTCTCGCTCTTCCCCCCCTCTCTCTCTCTCGCTCTTCCCCCCCTCTCTCTCTCTCTCGCTCTTCCCCCCCTCTCTCTCGCTCTTCCCCCCTCTCTCGCTCTTCCCCCCTCTCTCGCTCTTCCCCCCTCTCTCGCTCTTCCCCCCCTCTCTCGCTCTTCCCCCCTCTCTCGCTCTTCCCCCCCTCTCTCGCTCTTCCCCCCTCTCTCGCTCTTCCCCCCTCTCTCGCTCTTCCCCCCTCTCTCGCTCTTCCCCCCTCTCTCGCTCTTCCCCCCTCTCTCGCTCTTCCCCCCTCTCTCTCGCTCTTCCCCCCTCTCTCGCTCTTCCCCCCTCTCTCGCTCTTCCCCCCTCTCTCGCTCTTCCCCCTCTCTCGCTCTCGCTCTTCCCCCCTCTCGCTCTCGCTCTTCCCCCCTCGCTCGCTCTCGCTCTTCCCCCCTCGCTCGCTCTCGCTCTTCCCCCCTCGCTCGCTCTCGCTCTTCCCCCCTCGCTCGCTCTCGCTCTTCCCCCCTCGCTCGCTCTCGCTCTTCCCCCCTCTCTCGCTCGCTCTCGCTCTTCCCCCCCTCTCTCGCTCGCTCTCGCTCTTCCCCCCTCTCTCGCTCGCTCTCGCTCTTCCCCCCTCTCGCTCTCGCTCTTCCCCCCTCTCGCTCTCGCTCTTCCCCCCTCTCGCTCTCGCTCTTCCCCCCTCTCTCGCTCTCGCTCTTCCCCCCTCTCGCTCTCGCTCTTCCCCCCGCTCGCTCTCGCTCTTCCCCCCTCTCGCTCTCGCTCTTCCCCCCTCTCGCTCGCTCTCGCTCTTCCCCCCTCTCGCTCTCGCTCTTCCCCCCTCTCGCTCTCGCTCTCGCTCTTCCCCCTCTCGCTCTCGCTCTTCTCCCCCTCTCTCTCGCTCTTCCCCCCCTCTCTCTCTCGCTCTTCCCCCCCTCTCTCTCTCGCTCTTCCCCCCCTCTCTCTCTCGCTCTTCCCCCCCTCTCTCTCTCGCTCTTCCCCCCTCTCTCTCTCGCTCTTCCCCCCTCTCTCTCTCGCTCTTCCCCCCTCTCGCTCTCGCTCTTCCCCCCTCTCGCTCTCGCTCTTCCCCCCTCTCGCTCTCGCTCTTCCCCCCTCTCGCTCTCAGCTCTTCCCCCTCTCGCTCTCGCTCTTCCCCCCCTCTCTCTCTCGCTCTCGCTCTTCCCCCCCCTCTCTCTCTCGCTCTCGCTCTTCCCCCCCCTCTCTCTCTCGCTCTCGCTCTTCCCCCCCCTCTCTCTCTCGCTCTCGCTCTTCCCCCCCCCTCTCTCTCTCGCTCTTCCCCCCCCCTCTCTCGCTCTCCGCTCTTCCCCCCCCCTCTCTCGCTCTCGCTCTTCCCCCCTCTCGCTCTTCCCCCCTCTCTCTCTCGCTCTTCCCCCCTCTCGCTCTCGCTCTTCCCCCCTCTCGCTCTCGCTCTTCCCCCCTCTCGCTCTCGCTCTTCCCCCCTCTCGCTCGCTCTCGCTCTTCCCCCTCTCGCTCTCCGCTCTTCCCCCCCTCCCCCTCTCGCTCTCGCTCTTCCCCCCCTCTCTCTCTCGCTCTCGCTCTTCCCCCCCCTCTCTCTCTCGCTCTCGCTCTTCCCCCCCCTCTCTCTCTCGCTCTCGCTCTTCCCCCCCCTCTCTCTCTCGCTCTTCCCCCCCCCTCTCTCTCTCGCTCTTTCCCCCTCTCTCGCTCGCTCTCGCTCTTCCCCCCTCTCTCTCTCTCGCTCTTCCCCCCCTCTCGCTCTTCCCCCCTCTCGCTCTCGCTCTTCCCCCCTCTCGCTCTCGCTCTTCCCCCCTCTCGCTCTCGCTCTTCCCCCCTCTCGCTCTCGCTCTTCCCCCCTCTCGCTCCTCGCTCTTCCCCCCTCTCGCTCTCGCTCTTCCCCCCTCTCGCTCTCGCTCTTCCCCCCTCTCGCTCGCTCTCGCTCTTCCCCCCTCTCGCTCGCTCTCGCTCTTCCCCCCTCTCGCTCGCTCTCGCTCTTCCCCCCCCTCTCGCTCGCTCTCGCTCTTCCCCCCTCTCGCTCGCTCTCGCTCTTCCCCCCCCTCTCGCTCGCTCTTCCCCCCCCTCTCTCTCTCGCTCTCGCTCTTCCCCCCCTCTCTCTCTCGCTCTTCTCCCCCTCTCTCTCGCTCTTCCCCCCCCTCTCTCTCTCGCTCTTCCCCCCCCTCTCTCTCTCGCTCTTTCCCCCCGCTCGCTCTCGCTCTTCCCCCCTCTCGCTCTTCCCCCCTCTCGCTCTTCCCCCCCTCTCGCCTCTTCCCCCCCTCTCGCCTCTTCCCCCCTCTCGCTCTTCCCCCCCTCTCGCTCTTCCCCCCTCTCGCTCTTCCCCCCTCTCTCTCTCGCTCTTCCCCCCCTCTCGCTCTCGCTCTTCCCCCCTCTCGCTCTCGCTCTTCCCCCTCTCTCTCTCTCGCTCTCGCTCTTCCCCCCTCTCTCGCTCTTCCCCCTCTCTCGCTCTTCCCCCTCTCTCGCTCTTCCCCCTCTCTCGCTCTTCCCCCTCTCTCTCTCGCTCTTTCTCTCTCTCGCTCTTTCTCTCTCTCGCTCTTCCCCCTCTCTCTCGCTCTTCCCCCCTCTCTCTCGCTCTTCCCCCCTCTCTCTCGCTCTTCCCCTCTCTCTCTCTCTCTCTCTCGCTCTTCCCCCCTCGCTCGCTCTCGCTCTTCCCCCTCTCTCTCTCTCTCGCTCTTCCCCCTCTCTCGCTCTCGCTCTTTCTCTCTCTCTCTCGCTCTTTCTCTCTCGCTCTCGCTCTTTCTCTCTCGCTCTCGCTCTTCCCCCCCCTCTCTCTCTCGCTCTCCGCTCTTCCCCCCCCCTCTCTCTCTCGCTCTCGCTCTTCCCCCCCCTCTCTCTCTCGCTCTCGCTCTTCCCCCCCCCTCTCTCTCTCGCTCTCGCTCTTCCCCCCTCTCTCTCGCTCTCGCTCTTCCCCCCCCTCTCTCTCTCGCTCTTCCCCCCCCTCTCTCTCTCTCGCTCTTTCTCTCTCTCGCTCTTTCTCTCTCTCGCTCTTTCTCTCTCTCGCTCTTCCCCCCCTCTCTCTCGCTCTTCCCCCCTCTCTCTCGCTCTTCCCCCCTCTCTCTCGCTCTTCCCCTCTCTCTCTCTCTCTCTCTCTCTCTCTCTCGCTCTTCCCCCCCCTCGCTCGCTCTCGCTCTTCCCCCTCTCTCTCTCTCTCGCTCTTCCCCCTCTCTCGCTCTCGCTCTTCCCCTCTCTCTCTCTCTCGCTCTCGCTCTTCCCCCCTCTCGCTCTCGCTCTTCCCGCCTCTCGCTCTCGCTCTTCTCGCTCTCGCTCTTCCCCCTCTCGCTCTCGCTCTTCCCCCCTCTCGCTCTCGCTCTTCCCCCTCTCGCTCTCGCTCTTCCCCCCCTCTCGCTCTCGCTCTTCCCCCCCTCTCGCTCTCGCTCTTCCCCCCCTCTCGCTCTCGCTCTTCCCCCCCTCTCGCTCTCGCTCTTCCCCCCCTCTCGCTCTCCGCTCTTCCCCCCCCTCTCGCTCTCGCTCTTCCCCCCCTCTCGCTCTCGCTCTTCCCCCCCTCTCGCTCTCGCTCTTCCCCCCTCTCGCTCTCGCTCTTCCCCCCCTCTCGCTCTCGCTCTTCCCCCCCCCTCGCTCTCGCTCTTCCCCCCCCTCTCGCTCTCGCTCTTCCCCCCCCTCTCGCTCTCGCTCTTCCCCCCCTCTCGCTCTCGCTCTTCCCCCCCTCTCGCTCTCGCTCTTCCCCCCCTCTCGCTCTCGCTCTTCCCCCCCTCTCGCTCTCGCTCTTCCCCCCCTCTCGCTCTCGCTCTTCCCCCCCTCTCTCTCTCGCTCTTCCCCCCCTCTCTCTCTCGCTCTTCCCCCCCCTCTCTCTCTCTCGCTCTCGCTCTTCCCCCTCTCTCTCTCTCGCTCTCGCTCTTCCCCCTCTCTCTCTCTCGCTCTCGCTCTTCCCCCTCTCTCGCTCTTCCCCCTCTCTCGCTCTTCCCCCTCTCTCGCTCTTCCCCCTCTCTCGCTCTTCCCCCTCTCTCTCTCGCTCTTTCTCTCTCTCGCTCTTTCTCTCTCTCGCTCTTTCTCTCTCGCTCTCGCTCTTTCTCTCTCTCTCTCGCTCTTTCTCTCTCGCTCTCGCTCTTTCTCTCTCGCTCTCGCTCTTTCTCTCTCGCTCTCGCTCTTTCTCTCTCGCTCTCGCTCTTCCCCCCTCTCTCTCGCTCTTCCCCCTCTCTCTCTCTCGCTCTTCCCCCTCTCTCTCTCTCGCTCTTCCCCCCTCTCTCTCTCTCTCTCGCTCTTTCCCCCCTCTCTCTCGCTCTTCCCCCCCTCTCTCTCGCTCTTCCCCCCCTCTCTCTCGCTCTTCCCCCCTCTCTCTCGCTCTTCCCCCCTCTCTCTCGCTCTTCCCCCCTCTCTCTCTCTCGCTCTTCCCCCCTCTCTCTCTCTCGCTCTTCCCCCCTCTCTCTCTCTCGCTCTTCCCCCCTCTCTCTCTCGCTCTTCCCCCCCCCTCTCTCTCTCGCTCTTCCCCCCCCCCTCTCTCTCTCGCTCTTCCCCCCCCTCTCTCTCTCGCTCTTCCCCCCCCTCTCTCTCTCGCTCTTCCCCCCCTCTCGCTCTTCCCCCCCTCTCGCTCTTCCCCCCCTCTCGCTCTTCCCCCCCTCTCGCTCTTCCCCCCCTCTCGCTCTTCCCCCCCTCTCGCTCTTCCCCCCCTCTCGCTCTTCCCCCCCTCTCGCTCTTCCCCCCCTCTCTCGCTCTTCCCCCCTCTCTCGCTCTCGCTCTTCCCCCCCCTCTCGCTCTTCCCCCCCTCTCTCGCTCTTCCCCCCCTCTCTCGCTCTCGCTCTTCCCCCCCCCCCCTCTCCCTCTCGCTCTTCCCCCCCCGCTCTTCCCCCCCCTCTCCCTCTCGCTCTTCCCCCCCTCTCCCTCTCGCTCTTCCCCCCCTCTCCCTCTCGCTCTTCCCCCCCTCTCCCTCTCGCTCTTCCCCCCCCTCTCGCTCTCCCGCTCTTCCCCCCCCCTCTCGCTCTTCCCCCCCTCTCGCTCTCGCGCTCTCGCTCTTCCCCCCCTCTCGCTCTTCCCCCCCTCTCGCTCCTCCTCTCGCTCTTCCCCTCCTCTCGCTCTCGCTCTTTCTCTCTCGCTCTCGCTCTTCCCCCCCGCTCTCGCTCTCGCGCTCTTCCCCCCCTCTCTCTCTCTCGCGCTCTTCCCCCTCTCTCTCTCTCGCGCTCTTCCCCCTCTCTCTCTCTCGCGCTCTTTCCCCCTCTCTCTCTCTCGCGCTCTTCCCCCTCTCTCTCTCTCGCTCTTCCCCCTCTCTCTCTCTCGCTCTTCCCCCTCTCTCTCTCTCGCTCTTCCCCCTCTCTCTCTCGCTCTTCCCCCCCTCTCTCTCTCTCGCTCTTCCCCCCCCCTCTCTCTCTCTCGCTCTTCCCCCCCCTCTCTCTCTCTCTCTCGCTATTCCCCCCCCTCTCTCTCTCTCTCTCGCTATTCCCCCCCTCTCTCTCTCTCTCTCGCTATTCCCCCCCTCTCTCTCTCTCTCTCGCTCTTCCCCCCCCCTCTCTCTCTCTCGCTCTTCCCCCCCCCTCTCTCTCTCTCTCTCTCTCTCTCCTCTCGCTCTTCCCCCCCTCTCTCTCTCTCTCGCTCTCGCTCTTCCCCCCCTCTCTCGCTCTCGCTCTTCCCCCCTCTCTCGCTCTCGCTCTTCCCCCCTCTCTCTCTCTCGCTCTTCCCCCCCTCTCTCTCTCTCGCTCTTCCCCCTCTCTCTCTCTCTCGCTCTTCCCCCTCCCTCTCTCTCGCGCTCTTCCCCCCTCTCTCTCGCGCTCTTCCCCTCTCTCTCTCGCGCTCTTCCCCTCTCTCTCTCGCGCTCTTCCCCCCCTCTCTCTCGCGCTCTTCCCCCCCCTCTCTCTCGCGCTCTTCCCCCTCTCTCTCTCTCGCTCTTCCCCCCCTCTCTCTCTCTCGCTCTTCCCCCCCCTCTCTCTCTCTCGCTCTTCCCCCCCCCCTCTCTCTCTCTCGCTCTTCCCCCCCTCTCTCTCTCTCTCTCGCTCTTCCCCCCCCTCTCTCTCGCTCTTCCCCCCCTCTCTCTCTCGCTCTTCCCCCCCTCTCTCTCTCGCTCTTCCCCCCCTCTCTCTCTCGCTCTTCCCCCCCTCTCTCTCTCGCTCTTCCCCCCCTCGCTCTCGCTCTTCCCCCCTCTCTCGCTCGCTCTCGCTCGCTCTCGCTCTTCCCCCCTCTCTCGCTCTTCCCCCCTCTCTCTCGCTCTCGCTCTTCCCCCTCTCTCTCTCGCTCTCGCTCTTTCTCCCTCGCTCTCGCTCTTCCCCCCTCTCTCTCTCTCGCTCTTCCCCCCTCTCTCTCTCTCGCTCTTCCCCCCTCTCTCTCTCTCGCTCTTCCCCCCTCTCTCTCTCTCTCGCTCTTCCCCCCTCTCTCTCTCTCTC